>CM060838.1:5865000-7065000 GCA_030762175.1 Metallyticus violacea | reverse complement strand
GTGTGCTTCACAATAAAGTTACAGAACATGGGCACATACACTGCAGTGCTTTAATGATAAGGAGAAATATCTAGTGTAGCATTTGTAAGTTGCTGAAGGTGTGGTGTGTCATCTGGTCTTAACCTATGTTGCCTATTAATACCAAACACCATAAAAAAAATGGCTTTTATTAGCTACATTAAACAATGGAAATATATTACATTCTATTATAAGGAAGTGAGTAGAATAAATATGATACTTAATAGTAGTCATGGTGAATGCATATTCATATATGAGGGCAGTTTTATAAGTCTAGTAAATTTAAAAAAAAAAAAATGGAAGGAAATTTTGTTAAATGGAATGACTGTTGGTAAGCATGATTCTTATAATGGTTCTGTTCAAGTTTTCAAACAGAAGCAAATCCAAAGTCTAATTTTTTGTTGGTAGCTATCTTAAGTGAATGGACATTTTCATAGAAATGGATAAAGATGAGCATTGCTCAGAGATAAAACATTTTTATTAAAAAAATGAACTGCAGCCCAGATGAGCTGAAGGAAGTTCATAGGGACTCTGAACCAGCACTCAAGACCATTTATTATTGGATAAATGAGTTTAAGCATGCAGATGCTGCAGGTTCCAGGCACCAGATTGAGGTTTCTTCTGAAGAAATGCTCAATAAAATTTATGGTATCATGATAGAAGACCACTGCATTAAAATTTGTGATATTGCTGAGATGGTAAGCATCTCATATGAATGGGCACATAATATTCTGCATGAAGTTCTGCATATTAAGAAGCTGAATGCATGATGGGTGCTGCATCTGTTGACTCCAAATCAAAAACACTTAATGAAGGGCATTTCAAAATCATGTTTGCTAAAGTTGCAGCTATTGACTCTGGCATCATTTTGTGAATGTAGACAAAACTTGAATCCACCATTACACCCCATGGAAAAAATAACAGTTAAAATAGTGGGTTACCAAAGTGAAAGTGTACCTAAAAAAGGTATAAGTGTTTTGTCAGTGGGAAAAGTGATGGTAACCTTTTTTGACACTCAGAAGGTACCAACATTATTGGCTATTTGGAAAAGGGTAAAACAGTAACTGGCTGTTATTATGCATGTTATTGAACTGTTTGCATTGTGAGATGAAGCAGAAGTGACCGTGTGCAAAAAAGTGCTTCTCCACCAAGACAATGAGCCTGTTCACACATCAGCTGTTGTGATGGCAAAAAGCACAAGATGGGCTTTGAAATAGTTCCCCACCCATCCTATTCCCCAGATTTGGCTTCACGAGACTTTTTTCTATTTTCTAACCTCAAAAACTGGCTTGGAAGGAAGAAATTTTTATTGAATCAAGAGGTATCTGTGCTGTAAACAAGTATTATGCATAGTTAAAAAGAACTTTTTTTTTCCTGAGGAAATAAAGAACAGTAACCTCGCTGAACCAAATGTATTGAGCTCAAAGGAGCTTATATTGAGAAATAAATTTTTGTTTTTGTAAAAAAATTTTATTTACTATGGTTATTACCAAGCTTATTCACCTGACCTCGTAAATGGCAAGATCATGAATTTTTATGAAGAAACTATAAGCTATATGAAATATATCTTATGGGTTAAAATATGTAATAAGAAGAAGCAAGCAAATCTATAACATTACCACTGTTCGAGCTTCAGCAGCAAGACGAGCCGCATATCTTGCTATGAGTCTGTGTTCATCATCCAATCTTGTTGATTCAAGACTTGATGTATACCTCCCTGGACTACTGGAACACATCCCACTGAAATATTATTCACATAAAACCATAGCTAATAGAAAACAATCATTAAAACTGCCAGAAATGAAAATTAAAAGCAATACAAGTTCCAATAGTTTATCTGAACTTTACTTTTTAACATCTGGGGCAGTACTATAACTGAACTGATAGACTGCTCACCTTCCATCATAATGACATGGGTTCGAACCCAGCAAATGGATATAAATTCTTGGCATACAAAGCAGCATCTATTCTCAAGATACCCTGATTTCCTCACCCTCATCTTAATCATGTATAATAATGTAGTCTACCGAGTTCAGTTTTACTTCTTCTCACCAGTTTTACAATGCTTAAGCAGCATTGGGCTTGAAAATACTAATTACATTTTTTTTCTCTTCACTCTTATATGATACCCATTTTTTTTCTCTGTCCCTATCTCTCATTCCTGCATAGATTCCTGCATCCAAGTGATCATAGTCCTGCCCCTCTTCATCCTTTTAGGCATATGGTTTACAAATGGATTACACTACTGTCTTCTGCTGCCAGTGTGCAAGACATCAACATCTGATCAATAACTGGCCTCTTGATACAAGCCACTACCATCACTTTTAATGCCTACCAGGCTTGCATTATATATTATTAATGTAGCAATGTCTTAAATTTAGTTTCTGGATCTAGTAGTTTAAAGCTTATTTGAGAAGTTACATACTTAGCTTGTAACTCTTTAGGCAAAAGATGACCATAAATAGAATCAGGAGCTTTAGAGAGAAAAAATTGCTATATGTTCCTGAATGTAAACATAGGATAGGAGAAAAGGTCATTATAAACCTAAGGAGCTCTGGCTGTTGCAGGGTCAGCTTTTCAGATGCTAAGGTACAGACAGGCACCAATCTCTCAGTTGAGAGTTGAACTTTAGCCTGGCTGAAGGTGGGAACTAAATGTTCTCAAAACCGGTTCCATACATTTATGAAAAGTAAGTGAAGCTTTAAGAGTATGTAGTTCAACTAAATCATACAATGATATCAATTAATAAATTTGTATTTTATTTGATGAAAATATTGAATATTTAGAAAAGTTCATATGAACTCATCTTTACTAGTGTTAAATTATTTGGGAAAGTTTCTGAATTAAAGCTTATTTATTACAAGTGTAAGAATCTCTACTCATATTTATCTCTCTGCAGTATTTTATTATCTCATTAGAATTAGTTTTAATATGTTAATCTATAACCTTTTTTGTAATTTTTCTGAGTACCATAGAATCACATATAAAGTAGAATCTTGGCTATTCATCACAATGAAGGGGAGGGATGCAGTAGTTAATTGAAATAGGTGGATAATCTGTAGAATTAGTTTTCTTATCTTATTTTTATGTCCTTCAGAAGAAATCTGCCACATTTTTCTGAACTTTACTATTATCAATTTTATCTGATGTCCATTCTAGCTCTATGAAGTAAAATAATGTTTGAGTATGAAGTGCAATTTTCTTGTTCCAAAAACTTCATGACGGTCTCTGCTGATTCAAGAGCCATTTCTAATGGAACACATGGTTCCCACAATATCTCTTCTCTGCCACTGTCTCTGCCATTGTGTCACAATTGTAGCCTCACACAAAAGGATGACAATTTGTGAATGCCATGGTGAGAACTGAAACACTGTAACCAGCCAGCAGACACGGAAAATGATGTAGTAATGTTAAGTTGCTTGTGAAACACTTGTGCTTGTTTCATTAGCATAGGCTTAGTAGGTATTTGGAAATCTTCACTCCACTTCTGCTGAAATCACTTAAATAAGGCACCGTCCAGCATCTTAAAACTACACTGCTTCATGCTTTTTCTTTTCTGTAGTTCATGTAGATTGTCAGAATGTGAGGCAAACTGCAATAGTGTTTTTGTTTTCAGTGATGTCCCATATTGTTGTGACACCAAGACCAAATTCATTCTCTAAATTAACCACCATTTCATGATTATCAAACCTTTCTTTAATTATCACTTTGATTTCTATATTCAAAACTCTGTTTTCTCTTAATTGATGATGAAGACATTGTGGCTTGAAACTTCATAAAAAAAATAAAAAACTAGCTTACAAGCTTTAGGGTTACTGCATTTTGAATGGCCACAATATTAAAAGAAAGAGTAGTTGCATATGCTTTCCAAGTTAACTGTTATGCAGTAGCCTTGAACAAGGTTACTTGTTAGATCCACAACATTGAATCACACAAATATAATTTTTTCACAATTAATTATGAAAATAATTAATTAGTGGGAAGACTGTTGGATAATCCGATCTTCAGTTAATCAAGAGGTTGATAATTGAGGTTTTCAGTAATTCTTTTACTTGCTTTTTATGCTCAATCTTTCTAGTTCCAATATTTCTTATAATAATAATAATAATAATTATATATTACTCCTTAAATGAATACTAATATCTTTTGGATTTACAATTATGGAATTTTTTTCCTTCCCATTTAAGAGTGTTTTTTTTTTTTGTACTCTTTTTAATGTATTCCAATTTTCTTTAATTTTGTTTTCGGCTTTTTGGAGTTTTATGTATCTACTCTGTTTCATTTATAATTATTTTCGGGATTTGTTCTCTATATGTATAAGAGTTTAAGGAATTTAGTAGATTTTAAGATATATCAGACTTTCTGGGTACTTTTATGGCTTTGATAGATTGGCTAGTGATTAGATTTATTACAATTATCTTACATAATGGTATTTACTCATCTAGGTACTATTTTGTTATCTTACTAAACAGCTCAAACATATAATTTATTCTTATCATATATATATATATATGTATTAAGAGTCATTATTTTATACAGTAACCCATTCACAGGTTCTCTCTCTCCACTGTGGGAGAGAAACAGGAGGGAAAATGGTGCCGGCAGAGGAGCAGTAAAATCCTTACTTATAATAGATGCTGTAAATGTTACCCCTCTGTTCTTAAATATGCAGCTTATCTCATAAAAATGTTGTAGCTCACCCACCTAAGCTCAGGAGTTGAGGGTGTTCACACATCCATTTAGGTGAAAAAAAGATTCATCTTCATAAAATAAAAGCTGTGGGTCAAGAATCAGATAAAACCAATTGCAGTGATTCACTCGCTTACTGGGTCAGCTCATTTCAAAGCTTGCACATGTGAATAAGTAACAGGGTTTCAGTTTTGATAGGCACGTAGCATTTATTGTAGAACATGGAGATACCATTGTTTGTTGAGCTAATTTGTTTATTAATTTTTAAGGCCACCATTCTAAACTGGCACCAGTTTCATCTGGTTCTCTATTAAAATTGATTTTCTCCGAGAATGTTTCTTTCTAACAGCAACCCAAAGCTTGAAATTTATTGACAGCCACATGTATAGTTTCTGGTGCAGGTGGTACAGAGTGTGGAAATTTTTCAACAACTCCCTGCACGTGGTGAGCAGTTTCACATTTAAAGAAATTTTGCAAATAAACACACCAGTTTCCTCAGATAAGAGATGCACCATATTAATGTTAGCAGCAGAGGCACCTGATTGAGAGGACCTGATGCAGCAACACCAGTGACAAATGATACCAGCTTATTTTCAAACAGGAATCAGCAGTTCGAAGTGGCACTATATGGCAAGGTCATAGCAAAGGAGAGTGCAAATGAGTTACCATATTAAATAATAACCTTATATTTGTCCATTTACTTGTTTGAGTGAATGTATGTATTTATATTTACAGTTCTTCTAACATCCACCAAAGTTTTTGTTTTACCCTAGTGTGACAACTACCTTATTTTCTTAGTTGATTAGTTGATCAAACTTTATGTATACCGTCCAATTAAAAAACTAATAACACAACGCACACCTGGGAAGAGCTGTGCTCTGATTGTGATATCAGCAAGGTCAGCAAGTAAGCAAGCAAGTTTACTTCTCCTCCCGTGGCATGACAAACGAGTGGGAACTAGCTCATAGGATAAATCCTGTCCCATTGAGGAAAGCATCCTGATCCCTGATTGCACAGTACTACCTGTACTATCATTTATAAAATCATCTATCTTACCTTCATGCTTTCCATTCCATCCTCTAACACATTTTCTTTCTTTCTTTCTTACACCTTAAATTAATATTAGTTTCCTTACACCACACACTATATAATATACTTTGCATTAATTGCCTAACTTAAATGTCCTTTTTCCATTTAGATGCATTCCATCCTTACACAGTAGTTTCCTATTTGCTTATTTACACCTATGAATACACATTTAAGAACCCTACAAACCCAGCATATATTTTAATTTATAGTGTTTGTAAATGTTTCATTTACATCTCTTCTTATTGTAATACCTTATACTACAACTAAACATTCAGGCTATTTCTCAATAACACAAACATATAATGCCATAGCCTCATTTGGAGAGTTTGCATTTCTTAAGTAAGTATTCCCATGGAGTGGGTACACCAGATTTTGGTTTGACTTTATAACATTAAATATACACTTTTGCCACATCACTCAGATGTTTACATATTTAATTACTGAACCACCTATCACAATCATTTCCTCTATAGGACAATCAGTTTATTTCATTTCTTTCTTCATAATATGTTCTCTGGCATATCATTTCTTCAATGTCTTCTTCACATTTCTGTTCACCTAAGGCCTAAAACCTGTCTTTGGTTTTGAACTTAGCTTAAAGATTTGATATTAAGCCTTTTGCAAGGATATCTATTATCATTTATAGCAAAGCTATTCTTTTCTCTTCCCTCTGTCCTCATTCACCTTTATTTTCCTCTTTTCTGAGTTTGGTTTTGTGTTGCTTTCACCGCTGCTATTATTTTAATCTATGTTTATTTCTTTTTTTATCTATTCCAATTTTTTTTTTCCTTCAAATCTTTCCCATCTCATTTATGAGACTTAATCTGGGTCCATACACTACAAGCTCCATCTTTATCTTAAATAAGATAATTTATTATAAATATAAACAAATAAAACAAGTAACAAGATTTCTTCTGCTACGTTGCAAAAATGTCATTACAATGAATGTACAATGGCAAACAAAAGTCCAGAGTTCACTGATACTAACACTGGTAATGCACTGTTGGACAGTTTGTTAAACTGATGCAAAACAGGGACTTGCACCTTGTGCAACATAATATTTTGTCTGAGGGGGATTTGGTGGATACAAGATTTGCTTGCTTTGCATATGAGTAGCATGTAAACAAAATTATGCACTGCTTCATTCTAAAAAGTTTTATGGTCTTATGTAAAAACATACAACTATTTGACAAGTTAATTCATATTTTGTGCACTTTAATTATTAATTATTGTTGCATATAGTTGTTATTTTTTCCATTCTTAGCATTTTATAAAAAATTGTAACCATTATAAGATGCCCTTATTTCTAGTTCTACGTACATGTTTGTGTGCTTGTGTGTGTTTACATATGTGCAAGGAGGGGATGTGTGAAAGAGAAGAAATAAGCACACCAACATACCTTCTGCCTGTAGAGCGGCTATCCATGGAGCCACCATCAAAAGGAGAAGCAAAGGAACTCTCTGGAAAGCCATTATGGGACGGCAATGGAGATGGAGGACTGTAACATTAAGTTATATGTTGAATATAATTTATGTTTAAAGACCTCCCTTCAAAAACTTTTGGTATTTACATACTGACAGTTTATTACTGAAATTATATATATTATTTATATATTGTTATGAACCTGCTAAATCAGTAATGGGCATCAATATAATGCCACAACTTAGTAGCAAAGCTACAAACTTGTCACCAAATACATGATACTAATCATACAAATCCAAACAGAAAAAATTATTAATATAGAAAGTTAAATGAAGCTATACTTAAAATCAAATAAGAAAAAGTATTTTAAATTAAAAACAAAATCATTTAATAAAAGCATTTCTTTTCAATTATGGATTATTTCCAAATAAGGACAGAAGTTCATTGTAACAAAATATTTCATTAAGGGAAAATAACTTACACTATATGCGAGAGATTTAACGTTTTCTCAGGCTCCTCTGGAAATCTTGGAATGTTAGTTTTACCTTTTTCAGGAACACATCGAAAAGATTTTCTTAATGAATGGCCTATTTGTTTACTTGGAGATTTCTGCAAGAAAAAAATAACATATAACATTACTCTTATTTACTAGCAGCCACAATGTATACTTTATGCATTATAGTAGCAGCTAAGCTAAAATAAAGTGAATATATGTAACTGCCATAAAGCAGTAGCTATACTGTATCATAAAACATCCTAGATAACCTTTTTGATATTGCTGAATGCCCTTTTCAATATTAAGACATCGCATGTGATGGACACTTATGATACAAGAGATGAATTGAAAAATTGGGAAGCATTTATATTTTTGGGAAGGAAGTGTTCCAAGCCTAAGTTTAGGGTACCTCCACAACATTTGCCTTTGATGAAGTTTAAGGAAAACCTGGAAAAAGTTCAAACAATGAGGATGGTCCTGGGCAGATTTGAACCACAGAACCACCTTTATTCATTAATCCCCTTAACAACCTTGGTCATGCATGTCAGTCTAGATGACATGTCCAGAAAATGTGTAGTTCAACTGAATCATACAATGATATCAGTAAATATAATGTAAAAAGTTTGGTCAGTTTTGTTTCATAGAGAGACCCGAATGTACAGTATAAGTATCAATTAATATGATCAAAGTTCATGATGAATGTAGGCAAGCTGTTTGATAAGAATATTGTTAGAAACAATGAAACACCAGTATTGCATGCAGCACTCCTAGTGTAACTTTGGAAGCATCTCAACAATCATGGCTACTTTCTAAGTATCTTCGTTTCCAATATTGTGAAAGAAACTATCCTGAAGGGTGAAAGTGTAAATATGCTTGAAATTTTGTTGTACATGAAAGAAGACCATAGTAAATTTGTTGAGAGTTCTTTGAAGGCATTGTGGATACCATGCTTGAATGTGGATAGTGAGGTGCAATTTTCTGAAATGGAAATATACTTACAGACTTGAGAACTATGCTTCTCCAGAAACTCTAGAAATGCAACTGAGTATGTATTTTTCTACATGAACTAAGACTGCAATTTCTATGCTGCATATAAGATCTTTCTAAGTGTATAATTAATGGTATTTTAGTGCTCTTTATTCAGAATGAATGCTTACCTAGAAACTTTTTAAATGAAACTGTGTATTTTGGTTATGTATGCAACTAAGACTATAACTTATGTGCTGCATGTGTTAAGTAGTTATATAAAATTTAAGTTACATATGTTTTATTGTGTGTTAGTGGGAATTCAAATTTCTTTATTATATAAATCTTGTACTTAACGAAGCTGTTGACAATGGAGTAGCAATATAACTTCAACTTATGTATTCACTTTTTTACACTTTACTCCATTTACTTACCCAAAAGTAAGACATGTTTCGGGAGAATCTCTCCCATCTTCAGTTGCTTACTATAGTTTCAAACAATATTGATAGTTTATACTCCAAATGGTACAAATTTAAACATGATCTTTTATCTGTACTTTTCTTTTTTCCTAAAAAATTTACTGTAAGTGGAAATGTTCGGTTTTGTATCTATGCACCTTATATATCTAGTCTTGTCGCAAATATTATTACAATGTCTTACTTAAGCACTTAAACAATAAAAAAAGGTTCATATCCTGTTCTCTCATATATTCCAAAAGATGACAGTTTGTGCAAAATATCACCAGTAGGAATGCAAAGATGTGGCACAACCCAGAAAACATAAATCTCACTAGTAATACCAGACTTGGAAGTCTGAAGGAACATTGAAGTTTCCTTTACCAACTGATTCTTAACATATTATACAGTCATATAGATATGAGGGACAGTGACTAAGTAAAGAAAAGAATCATTAGGGATCACAGATAGATTTAATATAGCAATATGAAACATAAGCTTCATCCAGGTGCTACAAAGGACCTAGAAATATGCGGGAGAGCTGCCCAGACAAGGATATATAAAAGAAAAAAAAATAAGGGTGAAACGAAAAGGGTAATAACACATTGGATTACTCAAATGATACAAAGATGATAATGTGCATAAAAAAGTTTGGATCCTCGAGAAGAATGATAGACATATACTTTTTCCAAATGCCAAGATTTGCTTAATCACCCCAATATCATGAAATAAGGAAAAGTTAATAGCTCGAGAACAGTGTAAAATATGGTAAATAAGACTGTATTTTGATGAAAAAAATTGGTGCACTGCAAATATTACAAATTAGACTACTTAATCAGAAGAATCATCTGTTAGCATAAAAACAATTACCAACCCAAGCCTTTATCAAGCTGAAGAAAACCACATACAAAATACTTACATATGTTGTATATTCTTTAACTTCATGTTCATTTGTATGTGGCCCTGAGACTCGTCCACGCCAGAAACAGTCTTGACATAGTTGATAACAGTGACATTTCTGGCATCTATAACGGAAACCTGAGAAGCCCTCCCTTTGGCATGCATCACAAGCCATTGGATGAACAACTGCAATAAAAAAAAGTTGCAGGTAGCTGTAATAAGTGATAGGTGCTACTGAGAATTGTAAGCATTTCTTAGTAAATAAATCTACCAATACACAAATAATTTTCCTCATATGCTCTGAGGCACTAAACAATAAGTCTATTTACCAGTTTCCACACTTGCAAGTCGATGCAACAAGGGTAACCATACTAAGCATGGCGGTCCCGGGTCAGACATCATGGTATCCATAAAGTCATTGACTGTAATTTTACCATTCTGTGAAACAGAAATATATATTCAACATCATTTCATGTTGTTTGTAGAGATCAAATATGAAGGGAATGAGTTTGAATGCTTGGGTTAACGATGTATATAGTTGTGCCTTATCTCATATTAAACATTACATAATTTTGTACTTTTATTATTTTTTCTTAAAAATCAACAAACTCCATCCCAAACATCTCGGTACTTCTCACGGTATTTAACAGTAAATGAAACAATAGAACTTGAGCACTTTTAGGCTGTTATATCCTCAAATAAAGTATTATCAGGACAGACCCCGAAATTTTGTTAATGTATTTTTGAACAACTTTTTTAAAAATGGACAAAAGCCTGTTGTTTTTATTTCTGGAATGTTTGTGTGTTTGAAATGTGAGGTTTTATTCTGTCATGAAACTGAACAAAATTTTGTCTTTCACAAATTTCCAACATGTATTTTTGTACAATATTTTGCATGAAATGCCGCGTAAATTTCTATTTCTGCATGCAATCTGTCAGGGAGCACATTTACATCTGACAAAATGCAAAATAATGATTTATGTCATGAACTAAAAGATATATTTCAGCCCTAATCGCCCAACTGCTACCAACAGCAATCTAAAAAGTTTTAAGCAGTATTAAGTTTACAAGATTGCATTATTTATCATTAGAAAATATTTTGATGGTTTTTAAAAATGTGAAATAGTTTACAAACAATATTTCTCAAATGCAAACATATAGGTAAAATAATACCAATTCAGCTTACATAAAATCATCCATGTACAAAAAATGGGAAATCAAACAACTGCCTATTATCATTTGCTGCAGTGCAATACATAATAAATTATAAGAACATTAAATTTAACACCAACAATATGCATAAAAATCATTACTTAATCAAATATTTTTCATTAGTATATCATGCATAAAAAACATTTAAGCAAATTTATTGCAGTTCAAAATTTGATGGATCATTTAAACACATATGCATCTATATAAATGTACAGATTTGGCTTTTGTAAACCCATATTAATATATAATGGTTAGACATTTATATCTAATTACAATGCTCTCTACAAGTAGAACAAACAATTTTAAAGAAAATATTAAAAAAAAAATATGTAAAATACAATTTACCTTGTTGCAGCTCATATCAAGAGTTCAGCTGAATATGTAACTTGATTTGCTTTAGCCAAGCTTCTTGTTCAAATGCAAAATTTATTTTACCCATTTTCTCTAAATTCATATCATGTTAGTGTGGTAAACTTTCCTTGACAAAGTTTATTGATATCTTGCTCATTGAACGCCACTCTTTCAATGAGCAAGATATAATATTACAATAATTAGCAAGACAGCTCACCAATCATCCAACTTGCTCCATTTGTCACATTTTAACTCCTTACTTACTGCACTCCAAGACCAAACTTAACTTCTTCGCTATTTTCTGCAGGACAGACTCCAATCCCAAGACCAAAATATGGATTTTGATAGTACAGAAAATGATGGTAATCAAGGTCCATTTATTTGGTTCGTTGGAGCTACATGGTTTGCTACAGTAATTTATAGATGGAGTAGTATGTTGCTCTTTTGTCTTTTATTAAGTTTAGTGAAATTACATCTGGAACTTGTGTAATATATAGTGTTTAGTATGAGTCGCTGTTGTGTGTACAGTTGTACTTCCAATTATTGCAGTGCACCCTACTATCATATTTAAATGTTCTAAAGAGCAATCATTAAAGAAGAAGTGGATAAAGAATATACAATAATAAAATATACTCCAAATAAAATTTTGGAGTTAATGATAAAACTGTAGTGTGCATTAAACATTTTGTATGAATTTGAATTTGAATTTATTTCCAATTAAAAATACAACAAGTTTACTCCTTTACAACAAGAGTACTCTTTTACAATCGCTCAATCATGCAAATACAAACTATAAGGGACCTCCATCTATTTTCGATGTACCCCTCTCAATTACAATATTTACTATATTTCGTAATATACTACCTTTACCTTTAAACATAACAATTAGAAACAGTGCCTTCGGCAATTCCAGAAGGCACTGACTCCATTCAAAATTTATTTCAACTTGATTGGCTCAGCCCCCCAGTCCCCAGTTCATCAGCAGCTACCTGCTGTAATATCCAGGGGACCGGGCTTCGATCCAACCAAAACAAAACACAACATTAAAAGTATCTCATACATTCAGTGCGATATTAAATTATATTTTTTGCTATACTAATCCTTCCTTCTTCTTCTTTTATTGCTTAAACTCATTTGGCCATATTTATATACTTAGAGTTGCTTATTCCTTTGGTCCTTATACACACTAACACCTGGTTATTGGTGTATGAGGATCTTGTTTAACTAACATTTTGAAACATTTTGTACCAAAATTTTTGGTTAGGGAGGATATTTTCCCTGTGCAATTTTCCCTCTACCATCATATATGACAACTAGGCTTCGCAATGAAAGATCGAAAAGAAAGCATGAAACTGATTTTGGAGCGAGACAAAGAGAGTTTTAATGAATGGTTTCAGCAGAATTTTATAACATGCTTTGATTCCTTTGCAAGTGAGGCTAAGAAAAGCCATTGCCAAGGAAGACTGTGTCCTTTTTACTAAAATATATGAAAAATATAATGCTGTCCCATATATCTCAATTAGGTTCAGGTGTCCAGTAATTTGGAAGTTAGAGTATTTTTTAAATATTTGTGCCTGCCAGAGAAGAAGTTCAGTTTGATCGTGGAGTGCAGTGATAATTTGGTGAGTTAATTATTATAAAAGCAATAATATCTTGCTCATTAAAAGTGATTTCATTATTGCATTAGAACAATTTAAGCTTTCTTACGCAAATTAAATTGTTGATTAATAATTTTGTACATTGATAATTTTACGTAAGCCAAATTCATTTCATTTTATGTTTCCTTTACATGGAGAAATACAATTTCAGATTCTTAAAATACATCCAAATATTTTTATTGATAAAGAATATCATTTTGTAAACATAATACTGCATAAATGTTTCATGTTTGCTACTGGCAATTGTAGGGCAATGATGGGGGCCATTTTTTCTGTATTGGGATCAATGTAGTCCAGTCTGTCTTGCAGCATGTGACATTCTTGATCTATCTTCAGTGTCAACAACTCCAGCCACAAGTCCCTAAATCTGGAGTATTTCAAACAATTGGCAACAAATCTTTTCAAAAGCGACAAGTGACTTTTCTGACATTTTTATCATTTATAAAATTATGCAAATTTCCATCTTGCTTGCACTTACATAATAAAGATATTTATCAGTTGGTGATTCCCAGGGGTCTCAGTTCTTGCAATCTCCCAGGTTCTTAGTTCTTGCCGAGTATGTATATGGGACACTTTGACTTTTTTATTCTTTTAACTGATTTGAAGCAGGAAGTATCTTGGAATATTGGTGTTCCATGGCAACTACAGAAATATGCCAAAAGTTGTAAATATCTACTAATGCAAAATGGAGCTTGAAAGTGATGGTTTATATATATATATATATATATATATTTGATACGAGAAAAAATGTGCAAATTTTGCAATGTTTGCATAGACTAGTTCAAAAACTGCAAGGAATAAACTGCAGCTGTCTCTGTCTGACATGCTTACTAATACAAAGAAGGTGAAACTCGAAAAATAAAGAGTTCATTTGTGATATCGTTAAGAGTGCTGAGTACTTCTGGAGATATTAAACGATCTGAACTTCAAAGTCTGGCTGAACATGTCCCAGGTAGGTTCCATGAGTAAATAAGTGTATTTATAATAAATTTTTCCCATTTCTTCCTCCTTCTTCATCAGCGCTTTCTTTCTTACCTTATTATTTCAATTGATTCCTCTTGCATTAGATATTATATGGATGGCAGTTTTTTACACTTTACTACATATGAAAATAGAAAATAATTGTCTTTAATCACATATGAGAAACAATTGAAATTGTTTCTCCACTCATAAAAATACTCAGTCTCTCAACTGTTGCAGTTGCTGGAGATATTCCCACAGCAGAAGCTATCTATGCATCACAGGGTGCCATGCAGAGGAAGAACGAAATTAAATTATCAGTTAGTAACCATCAAGCAGCCATTATGTGCAACAAGATCACTGATAATGAGGAACAGTGCCTGTTCATCGTGCAGTTGAGAAGATATTTGTTGATAGTGTCAAGATGCTACAATGCTGCTGAAAGTTTGAGAGCAATAATGCCAGTCCTCTAGGACTATGAATTAATCATGACAATGTTGCTTGCTGATTCTGCAAGATACATGACCTCATGTGCTCAAATGTGCGATGCTCTCTGTCCTACAATGATGCATGTTCAGTGTTGGGTTCACAAGCCGAACATTATTGCAAGTATGTGGTCAACAGAGTTGCAACAACTAACCAGTTGTGTGTTCAATGCAAAGGTGCCCTTTTTGAATATCAGAAAAAGGAAGCACAAATTAGTTTCTTTCCTGAAGGAGTGATGAGACAAAGACTACAGCTGTTCCATCACCAGCAATAAATGGATTCATGGTATAAATATGCTCTTTATTTTGGACACCATATACAAGATTTACATTTTTGTAAACCTACAACCTTGCCTGATGGTGCAGCTGTGTGCATTAATTTGCTGACTTGGAATCTGAGAAGATTTCAGTAATCATTGTCAGTGCAGTTTTTCTGAAACAGCATAGATAGTTATGGACTTCATCATAGTCTTAGAGGGAGCATCCTACTCCTTCACATAAAAGCTGCAGAGCAGAATTGCTAAACTACTTAACAACTTCAGATTGGTGAGCAAAGGTCTGTTTGGTTTTTACACAACTGTGGCCATTAATAATCTCAAATCAGAAACAAAAAAGGCCAAAATTAAGCAAATTTTTGAAAACCTGGAGTCTCTGTATGAAACAAAACTGACCAAACCTTTTACATTATATTTACTGCATCAAAGTTCATGATGAATGTAGGCAAGCTGTTTGATAAGAATATTGTTAGAAACAATGAAACACCAGTATTGCATGCAGCACTCCTAGTGTAACTTTGGAAGCATCTCAACAATCATGGCTACTTTCTAAGTATCTTTGTTTCCAATATTGTGAAAGAAACTGTCCTGAAGGGTGAAAGTGTAAATATGCTTGAAATTTTGTTGTACATGAAAGAAGACCATAGTAAATTTGTTGAGGGTTCTTTGAAGGCATTGTGGATACCATGATTGAATGAAGATAGTGAGGTGCAATTTTCTGAAATGGAAATATACTTACAGACTTGAGAACTATGCTTCTCCAGAAACTCTAGAAATGCAACTGAGTATGTATTTTTCTGCATGAACTAAGACTGCAATTTCTATGCTGCATATAAGATTTTTCTAAGTGTATAATTAATGATATTTTAGTGCTCTTTATTCAGAATGAATGCTTACCTAGAAACTTTTTAAATGAAACTGTGTGTTTTGGTTATGCATGCAATAAAGCCTATAACTTATGTGCTGCATGTGTTCAGTAGTTATATAAAATTTAAGTTACATATGTTATATTGTGTGTTAGTGGGTATTTAAATTTTAAAAGTATTTTTTTGTCAATTACCACTAAAAGAGAAAAGTTGTAATTTTTAACCCATTGAAAACTACATTCTTATACTGCTTTTTATTAGATTTATTTACCACTTTTTGGGGGTTCCTAATTATGAGTTACAATTCACCCTTAAATTCATTATAATAGTGCAAAAATATCCAAAAATTGATAGATTACATGCTATCTCTTTTAAGAACAAATGTTTAATAATTTTAAACTCACTGAGCTTTTGATTTTTTTAACTCATCAATTATTATGCTTCCCTCCCCTGTTTGGAGCAAGTTGTTATTACTAATTTAATATTAAGTCAACATATATGTAGTTGCTCAGTTCCTTTCCTCATATTTGTATATTTCATTTGTTAATCAATTATACATTATATACAAGTATTATAAGATACTGGAGGGGGAGTAGTGTGGAATTGATTCAGTAGACAATGAAAAAACATTAAAATGATTATGTACATTGTCATATAAAAATTAATCTACACTCTTGTTTTTGTGTATCAAAGAAAGTGGGGGAAGGAGAAAAAATATATATATATGTATGCAAGAAATTGGATTATGGACGACATATTTATATTAGTAATTTAATATCTGTGTGCAATAATACATATGTAAGAAACCTAATTATTTGCTCTATCTTTAACGTTTTAATATTAAGATAGGGTTGTCTGTATGGTTGTTATGTTCAACACCTATTGGAGGCAACAGAGATCCTTCTTTTATAAACAGGTAGGCGGTTCAGGTCTATTCACTGACAATGTTGATGGATTCTCCCTTAATTTTGAGCATAAAATACTTCTCACATTTTGTTATTTCAGGGAATGGTCCATCATACATTTGCTTCAAAAGTTTCTTCACTTTGTCACATCTCACAACATGGGATTGTGAGATTATTATGACAGATGTCTATGAAAAATTATGAATAAGATCAGCTGCCTCATCTGCCTAGGAAATGCCTTTTCATTGTTTTGTTTGAATGCATACTGATTGGTTTATAGTCAGAAGATTACAAAGGCCTTCCCTGTAGGAGATACTTAAAACTTTCAAATAGATAGATAATTTGCCAACAATTTTCAATCATATGTACTGTAAGCCTTTTGTGCAAAACTGAGCTTCTGAGAAAGGAATGCACATTGTTCTATTTGCAAATTGCTGAACTACTGCTTCAATGGCAAAGTTTGAGACATCAATACATAGTGTTTTATGGGAAGATGAGAGTCTGGAAATGTGAGCAATGAGGCATTTGCAATATCTTCTTTGCACTTTTCAAATACTACTGTTGCTAATTAAAATGTAAGTCACTGTTCAGTAGATTTGTCTTTTATCCATTTCCTTCATCCCTTTCAAGCAGTCATGAAGAATGGCCTAAGTTTTCATGTCATCTTTCAGTAACACCTATAGTTATTGACATTACCAAGAAATGTATGCAGATCAGGAACTTTATCAGGTAACTTGTATTCCAGAATTGCTTGAAAGCCTAACTATTCTACTTCTACTTCAATTATTGACTTTGGATATTAATATGGTAGCTAACATTTTGACAGTCTTTCCAACATATATTTCAAGTGAACACCATTTAAAATCATAAATTAGTCATTTGCCTTGAGCGACGCATTGTCATGTTGAATTTGGCCACTCCTGTGCCTTTAGCACATTCGCTGTCTTCAGTCTCTACAAAAGCAATAGGTAATATTCTCCAGTAGTTGTTTGTCCCTTATCCAAGTAGTCAATAAAAAGAAACTCTTTTGAGTTCCAAAAAACTGAAGCCATTGTCTTCATTTCACCTTTTTTGGAGCCAGTTCATCTTGTGCAATCCACCGTTCAGCCTGCTGTTTGTTTCCAGTGTATGTAATGAACTCATGTTTTGTCCGTAGTTATAAAATGCTGTAAAAAATCTGTTGGGTTCTTACACATTTTCAAAGAACTGGCCGATGTTCATATGCGATTTCGTTATGCATCAGAGTGAGTAGATGTGGCACTCATCTTGCTGTTGTTTTTTCATGTGCAATTTATTATGCAAAATAAATGTAATCTGCTCAGCTTAGATGACCATGGCCTCTATTAATTTGAGCCCTTTTACTTGTCTATCAGCTAAAACAATATAATGCACTTTATCGACAATTTCTGGCCTCACAGTTGATTTTTGGAGCTCTAGGACATGGTGCATCATCGATGCTAATTGTACCATGCTTAAATTCATTTATACAAAGTTGAACGGTTTCACACAAAGGGCATGCATCATCCCATGTAGGCACAAATCCTCTCATAAATTTCGTTTGCTGTTTTTCCTTCCAGAAAAAAGAATTGAAACACACATGTAATTCCAATCTTATCCATTTTTTAGTGTAAAACGTTTGTTTTTAAACAATTGCCAAACAATGAAATAACATCAGAATGACTTAAAATTTATACATACAAAGCAAACTTTATAAGCACATATATGCTACTGCCCTCAGTGGTAAAGTATCAAGGAAGACCAGAGTTTTCCCACAGAATTTCATGAAAATCTTATTTTATTTAATGAAATTCAAAATCACTTATAATTAGTTAATTTTATATAGGCTTAGGCCTACATGCTATATACAACCTTGTAGTGTGATTTCTAAGCTCAACATCTACTGGATGATACTAAATCCTTGTTCAAAGACAGGGTGTAAAAGGTCCTTATAACCCCAGGTTTTCCAAGAAGCATGCACTACCTGCCCTCCTCCCTTCCTCCACCTCACAACATATTTAATCATTCAACTGTTTTTACATTGTCTTCTGAATCATGTCTCTACAAATGCAAGAACTTTTCCTGAGTTCAAGTTTACTCTTGTCAGTTTCACAATTTGTATCACCAGAGCATACATTATATAAAATAACTAGCTTTTCCTGGACGCTTGTTATCTTGGAGAAATAGATACATAAATCCCAAACAAACTACAGAGAAAACAGCTGTACAAATTTAGGATGAAACTAAGTCCCTAAAACACTTATAATACTTTTTGAACTTACACCAGTAAAAATAGATGTTGCTAGACCTTCAGAGTAGCTGAAAGATGGTGATTCATACACTGCTGCAGGCAGAGCTAACACTTCCTGAAGGTATTCTGCAAACCGCCAAACAACCATATGCCCATTACCATCAGAAATCTGTGAGAAAATATCTGTAAAAGAAGAAATTTCACATGCATAAAATTTTAATCCTAAACTAAATTAGACAGAGGAAAACAGTCACAGCAGAACTAAATTTAAGGGTCTAACATTGCTGAAGTCATTTGAGTTAATGTGCTATAGCACCACTGATGTCACTGACATGTAGGAGCAACAAATGTAGGGATTCCGGATTCTGAAAACAAAATTCTGAACGGAATCAAAATTTATGTTTATTTTTACAGAAAGAAAATGAAGTTATTTACTTTATTATTTCAGCAATGTACATGTTAACAAGTAAATACTGTTTAAATGTTTTGATGTTCCATAATGAAGCTCAATACATTTCTTTCACCCCTACTTTTGGGTAGTTGACAAATGAGGCTGAATCAGAACTCTGTTGTATTTGCTGTGTTAATAACTCATCTGTAAAAGTGTTGTGCCCTTGGATACCATTTCAAGTACACAGAGAAAGAAACAATTTCACCTCTAGGATAGATTTCACTATGTCCAATTGATTTCATCAGTTCACAGCAAACTCATAGGGAAGAGCATAATTTTATCAATCTATGATATATATAAGCCAGAAGCTGACAATTTCACAGAGATATGTTCACTTTCTTGAAATATGTAAACATTCTTGCAGTTTTCTCATCAGTGGCATACGCCTTATAATAAATATATTCTCTTCATTGAGAACCATATTTAGCAAATTGAATTTAATATTTAAATGCAAATTGGAACTTGCACAGTGAAGCCAATCATATAATTGATGTTATTGTATGATTTAGTTGAACTACACACTCTTAATGTTTCACTTACTTGTCATAATATATAGAACCGGATTCGTGAAGATTTCATTCTCTTCATCAGCCAGGTTAAAATTCAACTGTCGGATAATTCGTTGAGCTGTGGGAATGTGTATTCTGCTCTGGTGGAAGTGTGATAAACTTGTAGTTTATGTTTTCATCTTGGCAGTGTCAAAGTTCATTAGACTGTCTTTGTATTTGTAGATGTAGATTTTCTCCCAATTTGCTAGCTCCGTAAGTCTTTGTGCTGATTTTAATAATTTTGCTTTATTTACTATGTCATGATTTGTGTCCAAAAATGATATGCTACTGCTGGTTTCTCTATTTGCTTGTGCTTTATGTTCCTGAAATGTTCCTTTAACTGTGTACCTTTGTTTCTCTTTGTTTTTCCAATGTAAATTTTTTCACATTCTGCACAATTTATTTTGTAAACACCTGCTTTTTTCTCTTATGAAATACTGTCATTAACAATGTCTATCAGTAAGTTTTTAACATTAAATCTGTTAACTGGTGCCAACCTGATATTAAAATCTTTAAGAATTTTCTAAAATTTTTTGTAGCCCATGGATGATATTTGAATTTTTTAAAAATTAGCTTATCTTTTCTTGCTGAAAGTGTTGTGGTTTCTTTGATACGTTTTTGTCTCTTGAATACCTGTGCCTTTTTGTGTACTAGTTCCTTTTTTTTTTAAAACAATTTTTAAATGCTGTTTCTTCTATTTGTTTGTATTCATTAAAACATTCTTCTTTGCTAATTTATAGGTTAACTAGCTGGTGTGTTAAACTGTTGATAACTGCATGTTTGTGTGCTGTGGGCTTTGATGTGATTATCTGCATGTGTATTTTTTCTGTATAATCCAAATTCCATATTTCCTTGATGCTTCATTATTTTAATATCCAAGAATGGCAACATGTTATCTATTACATTATCTATTACATCTACTACATTTTATATGTAAATGATATGTTTCTATTTTGTATATTCAAAAGATTTAAGGCATCATCAATGAGTTTTTTCTTAAACTTAGGTATTAATTTTTTACACTAAACTCCACTTACATAAAAGTAAGACATGTTTCAGGAGAATCTCCCCCATCTTCAGTTGCTCCAAATGAGTTTTTTGTTAACTATGGCAAATATATTGTCGACATATCTGTACTATACCTTAAACATATAAGGGAAAGCTGAGTTGATGTGTGTTTCAAATCTGCTCATGAAGAGGTTAGTTAGAAATTAAGATAAGGGGCTGCCCATAGTAAGTCCTGCTTGTTGTTTATAAAATTTTCCTTTGAAAGAAAAATAGGCTTGGTTTATGTAAATTTCTGTGAGTTTGGTGCATTCTTTTATGTGTGCATCATTAATTTCACTTGTTTTAAGCCAATCATGTGGATAAATTAGGAGTTTTTCTTTTGGTATGCTTGGAAACAGCAATTCTACATCGAAAGATATTAGAGTGTTAGAGGGATGTAATTTTATGTCCTTAATTTTTTCTGTTAACTGACATAAATTGTTTATACTCCAACTTTGAAATTTAGGTAATGTCTTGAATCTATTAGCTAGTAGTTTGCTAAATAATATGAAGGAGTATTGATACTGTTAATGATGGGACACTTCCAGTCCTATGAATTTTTGGTAAACCATATACTTTTGATAGTGTAGGGTTGCTCTGTTTTATTTAGTATATTGTTTCCTTGGGATAACTGTGCATGCTTTTAGAACCTCATTGATTGAATTAATACATCACTTCAATGGATATGAATGGATCTGAACATATTCTTTATCATTTAACAAATTCTGCATTCTCATATTATATTAGATAAAGAAGGTTATAATACTAAAATGCAAAATGAAAGAGCTTTCAAGAGTTTTGGAACTCATGTTCCAAAATGAACCAAAACTCTTAAAAGTTCTTCAAAAATCCATAGAATTATCAGTGTGGGAAAATATATTCTTGAATGAAAATAAAGAAAATTTATAATTGATATTATTGTATGATTTAGTTGAACTACATACTTTTAATGCTTCACTGATTTGTCATAATATATAGAACCAGTTTCGAGAACATTTGGTTCTCATCATCAGCTAAAATTCAACTGTCTGATAATTCATTGAGCTATTGGGAATGTGTATTCTGCTCTGGTGGCGGTGTGATAAACTTGTAGTTTATGTTTTCATCTTCGGCAGTGTCGAAGTTCATTAGACTGTCTTTGTATTTGTAGGTGTAGATTTTATCCCAGGTTGCTAGTCCCGTAGGTCCTTGTACTGATTTTAATAATTTTGTTGTACATCAATCAATATTGTCATCAAGTTGGTTAAAGATGGAGAAGATGTTTCTTCGAAACTGGTCCCACCATATTTAAAAGCAAGTGGAGCATAAATGTGTGTTAGACGACAGATTAATTATAATTTACATTTAACAAGTTTCACTGTGCGAGTTCCAACAGAAATTTTTTTAAAATGTCTTATTTTTCGAAAGTTCTTAAATGAATTAGGTTGTCAATTTGGTTGAAGATGAAGAGGATGTGTTAGACAAAGATTAATTATAATTTACAAATATCATTGCTGATCCATTTCACTGTACAAGAATATTTGGAGTCTGTACTAAATGATGAATAGTCCTGCATTTTTAATAAAATATACTAAAAACAATGAAAATATACTAAAGAAATTTTAAACCATAAAAATGAAGGATCAGAATGAAAATATGAAATTGGAATACCTACAGAAAGAATGGTGCTTATAAATACAATTATAAGTTGAAGATAAAATTCATTCATACATACATTAAAATTCAAAAGTTGTCATACTTTTATTGTCTTACACAGCTGGTAAAGGAATATGTGCCATGTAAGGCCTATCATGGCTGAAATATACCATGAGAGGAACAACCATTTTTTTAATGTACATTTAGGTGCAGCCATGATCCCAGAACCAACGAGGATCACAAAAGGAGTCATAAAGCCTGCTGTTGGCCCTATGTGCCTCTCAACAACAAGCTATGAGTGAACAATCTCCCCATTACATCTTCGGATGTCACTGCACTGATCATTTTGACAAAGGATTCACACTTTAATATACCCTTGTGCATTTCTCTACCATGTGTAAATGTTTCGAACACCAGGCCAGTCTGAATAGATGATAGCTTAATGGAACACACACTAAAAGGAATCCACCTTCATGCAAATGATAACCAGCTGAATATCCTGTAACATGAGTTGTGTCAATTGCTTAAATGTGTAGTTGCTGATATACAGTATATAGAAGTAATATCTGAATAATGTGTCAGTTTTCCATCTTTGTGTTTGTGCATTCTTGTACAGTGTCTACAACTGTGTATAATTTCATTTAACCACTGGTACAATGCTACTTCTTATTGGGAATTAAAGAAATAGCAAAATATAAACCTACTCACTGTATAAAAGAATTTATTATAAAGATACTTACACCTTAGTTTATCCATTAGCTTTCCTGCACACATTGTAGCTAAAGCAACTTTAATAGAAAAAACTCTGATTTTACCAACATTTTCCCTGAAACAAGCAAAGGTTGTTACATTAATTAATATAAAACAGCATTTAATAAATTTAAGCTTATCACTAATAAGAATTTAGTGTATTTTCCAGGCATTTATTAATATTTCTATTATAATTTTAAATTACATTCCATTTGATCAATATGTGAAAGAGTTAGGGTATAGTAGGAGATTTCTCTTGTAGCAATGATTAATTTTTGTTGGAGCACTCCCTTGTTAATGCCCCCATATTATTGAGTATTCTGAAACTTAATTCAAATTGTAATTGGAAGCTATAGACAATAGAGTGATACAAGTATATTCTATTAGATTTACTGGTATATATGAGCACTAACTACACTTAAATGTGTAACATTTTTTGGAACAATCACTTCCATCATCAGCCACTGACCAACTACTTGAGGTCATGCTGGATCCGGAAGTATTTCTATGCAGAAATCTGATATTTTGAATATGAACTTTCTTAGTTCATTCACAAGTAGAACATCAAAATCCATTAATTTTCCTCAGTTTTTCTGAATTAAAATTTGTGAAATGCTTTCAGCCAATTGATCCCTAGATTAATTTCATAATTTTGGGAGCAAAAATGTGCAACTGCTGATTTATCTATTTTGAACAAATTTTCCTAAAGTGTTTCTTTCTTCAAATTCCTAAATTTCTTTTGACTTTCCTATGTAATTTTTATTACATTCTACACTAACAAGTTCATTAATTTCTGATTTCTTTTCTGTTGGTATGGTCTCAATTTAAGTGGCGCATTTTTATTATATATTTTGTTTTTTTAATATCTTATTAAACATGTTGTATCTGTATGTTTCTTTTCTATAAATTCCAAAGTTGATATTGTCTATATTCTCATAATTTTTAAATTCAAGAAAGGAAGTCACCCATTTTGCTCCAATTCCATGGTGAATTGTAAGGAGTTGTCTAGTAAGTCCAGGAGTTTCAGAGCATTTATTGAATGTTTTTTCTGTATTGTTGCAAATACATCATCCACATACCTGTACCATGTTTTGAAAATTAATTGGAAGGCATTGGTGATTTGTATTTCAAAGGAACTTATGAATAAATTCATGAGAAATGGATAAACAGGGTTTCTCATTGCTACTCCTGAAACCTGTTGATAATATTTTTGGTTAAAACTGAAGAAATTCTGCAGTATGCATATAGGTTCTACATTGAAAGACACCATAACATAACATAAGTCAGCAATTTCACAAATTGAACATGCAGAATGTAATAAAAAATGCATAAGAAAAACAAGGCAAAGTTTAGGAATTTGCGGAAAGAAACTTTTAGCAATATCCACATAAAACAATGCACTGTTCTTGCACACATTCTTTCCTATATATACTAGCCTTTCCTATTCCTCCTTCCCTGTATAGTCACCTCAGCACGATTTGTTCTTCAGGCTGGTAG
Organism: Metallyticus violacea; assembly: GCA_030762175.1. Taxonomy (NCBI): domain Eukaryota; kingdom Metazoa; phylum Arthropoda; class Insecta; order Mantodea; family Metallyticidae; genus Metallyticus; species Metallyticus violacea. The sequence continues at coordinate 7,040,077 of CM060838.1, read as the reverse complement.
TCCAATTGGTCCAAGAAAATAATATTTTGGTAAGCAGTAATTTGATTATCATTAAGTAGCAAATGTGGCAAACATTTTAAGATCTGCAGCTTAACATTTAAGCAATTTATATTTTAATAATTTTAAGATGATTTCAATGGTGTATTATTGACATACATTTACACCATTGAATATTAAACTTAAGAATATTTGCTGTTCTACTACAATTTGCAGTTATTCCAAAATCAAACCACTTGTACATGTGTTATGTATTTTTTTTTAAAAGATATTCTTCAGAATATTATCAAAATATATATTGATTTTTCCACTGTTAAAATTAGAAAATTCTTATTCTTCACCTGTACTGCAGAGCTACTTTCCAAGGCCATATTATGGGGATTTTTTCCCAACACACTCCCATTTTAACATTTGTCTGCCATTAATGACAGGGTGTCAAATCCACGTTATTAAACCATTTTACTGTGAGATATGGTGTAAAAATAGATAAGTCAGTAATCAAGGAGCACACTTCTGGCTCCAAAATCTGAAAATAATTGAGTGAAGGAACTAAACATCCCAGTGAAAGATGTATATTGCTCTTCATTCTAAAACTCTATTAAAAGCTTCACTCTATTGCCCTCAGATGTACTTTAGAACTGAATTAACATTGAAGTTCTCACTTTCTGACATTTTATCACTTAACGCTTTGCCAGTCTTTTATGCCATTACTTATTAGCCATCATTTTCACTTCTCCAACATTTTATTTCGTAATACTTTAATACACTCATTTTTATTTGGCCTACATTTAATCCAAACACAGAAAACAATCTCTTGAACCTAAAAATCAACTTAACTGCAGACTATAGCCAAGATTACAGCTGAGTGTAAACAAGCACTGTCAAAAACATGACATGTGTATAGTAATCCTCTTGATCTGTTCTTACACTCTACCATCAGCCTAGGCAAGACAGGTAGTATTTCCGAAAGATAAAAGTCTCAATTTACTCCTGAATAAAGGAAAATATACCTAGATATATGCAACTTATTCAAAAGAAATGTAAATTGAAGTTCCTACGCTTAAAAAGGCTGTCGTAAAGCAAGTATTCCAGAGGCTTATCATTTAATATTTGAGTTTTAATGTCTTGTTTTCACTACTTTTAGCTTGCAATCTTTATAGATAACTGTATTCGTTTTACATGAAATTGTGCATAAAATTACATAGGTTTCATAAAAATGAAAAAATTCATTTCCTCTTATATTGTTTTTTTTTGGGGGGGGGGGCATGTAGCTCTTTTCTTATTATGCCTTTATGAGTGTCACATAAAGATCTACAAGGTGCAGTCAAGTTATAACATCTCCGATTTTTTTCTCAGGACTAGAAACAGAAATATGCAGTGTTTTAAAATATGCAGGTACTCGTTATCAGTGGTGACAGAGATGGCAATATTGTATGGAGCTCACAACTCTAGCGGCAGCGGCGAGAGTGAGGACTGTTTTTGATACTTCATTACAAGAACCATTTGTATGGTTTGACACCGACTGAAATTCATCGCCATTTGAGTGAGACATGTGGTGATAGTGTCATCGATGTGTCTAATGTGCGTTCATGGGTGTGACAGTTCAAGGAAGGCAGATCGTCGTGTGACAACAAACCAAGGCTATCTCGGCCTCGCACAAGTCGGTCTGACGACATGATCGAGCTAGTGGAGAAAGTTGTTTTGGAGGATCGCCGAATGAGCGTGGAACACATCGCCTCCAAAGTTGGTATTTCCGTGGGAACTGTGCGCACAATCCTGCATGAAGACCTGAAAATGCGAAAAGTGCTCTCCAGGTGGATGCCACGAATGCTGACGGACGACCACAAGGCTGCGCGCGTGGCATGTTGCCAGGCAATGTTGACGCGTGATGACAGCATGAATGGGACATTCTTTTTATCGACTGTGACAATGGATGAGACATGGATGTCGTTTTTCAATCCTGAAACGAAGCGCCAGTCTGCTCAATGGAAGCACTCCGATTCACCGCCAACAAACAAAACAAAAAAAATTCCGGTAAGCGCCAGTGCAGAAAAAATTATGGTGGCCATGTTCTGGGACAGCGTGTTTTGAAGAAGAAGCTTCTTCCAGCATTGCGTGAAAAACGTCAGAAAAGGCTGCACGTGTGATCTTTTCCAAGACAACGCCCCAGCGCATCGGGCGAACGTGACGCAGCAGTTTCTTCATGAAAACAACTTTGAAGTGATACCCTACTCACCTGATCTGGCTCCTATCGACTTTCGGCTGTTTCCAACAATGAAAGAATTCTCCGTAGTCGCACATTCACTAGCCGTGCCGCTATTGCATCAGCGATTTTTCAGTGATCAAAACAGACTCCTACAGAAGCGTTCGCAGCGGTCATGAAATTATGGCGTTGATGTTGTGAAAGATGTGTACGGCTGCAGGGAGATTACGTCAAGAAGTGACACATGTTTCATAGTTTTCGTGTGATTAGTTAGTGGGGTGAGGGGATCTTGAATGCACCTCGTACTTTACAGAAATCACTATTCTGCATTAATATGTGAAGAAAAGAAAACTGTTAAATGTTAAAGCATATAGCATGAGATAAGTGAGTGCTACTTACACGGAATAAGCTGCAAGTAGCCAATTTAACAGTAATCCGGAACAGGATTCCACGTGTACCTGCTGTGCCACAGGAAGTCTTTTATTAAGGTTGTGATATAAACTTGATACTAATGTATCTAATCTTGACACATTAACTTCCGTTTGTGGCTCTAAGGTGTTCAGTCCATTTTCTCTAAATGCTTCAATCACATTCCAGATGTCCACAGCATGCACTGTAACCAACAAGCACCAAATTTTACATTACTTTCCGCAATAAATGGTAAAACTAATTTATATACATTATTCAAAACGAATGGTATAAAATGAAGACATACCTATGGCCGCAGCAATAAATGTAGTTCACAATTACATATATAAATGAAAGGTTAACCCTCCAAGTTTCTATGGAAATTCATAATGCTTTATATATGTGCCCTCTGTGCTATGTCTGCAAGATAGTTTAGTTCTTGCAAGACCCGTGCCCAGGCTGGCCTGATCAACAGAGTCGACCGCGTGAGAAGGGGTACGAACACCTTGTCACTCTGGTAAAAATCGCATGGGCTTTAGGCCGAGTGACTTAGGGGACAACAACATCAATTCGACCCGATTCTTACTGAAGTAATTGGCACAGTTTGTAACAATGTGGCGGGGCGCCGTCTCCCGATACTCTTCTTCCAACTGGGTCAACCACTTGGACAGCAAGATGAGGAAGGTGAACTCTGTGGCGTTCACAATTTCGTTTTTGATGGATGGCCGTACTGTTCTTTCTCCCTCACATAAGTAACCAAAACTATTTCACCCACCTTGTGATATTGTGACTGCGATGAAGTTTTTGGGTATTCTAGAACACAATACGCTCCTTCTTTTGGGTTACCAAATGAAACTTGGACAGTTGCACTTTCATGATATATGATGCACTTACTTCTGTCTACCGTATACCCTTGCTCATCCTCATCCTGCTGTCCACGCTGAAGCCTTTGTTAACTCTGCTGGCTGGAACAAGTAGAACTGATGTAACGTAATCCTTTCTAGCTTTTCTCCTGATGATCTCTAGGGTTCCAGATCATTAGGGTAAAATACCTTTTGGTCATTATTCCAAATTTGTAGATCGCAGCTATCTCCGTTAGCCGAACCAGTGACCATGGTAGTATGGAGGTTTGTAAATATATTTATGGTATCGTAAACTTTTAATGTTATCGTAAGTAACTTGTTAAATTTATGGTAATAGGAAATTGTGGGCATATAATTTTAAAGTTGCTGTCAAAACAGGCTAAGACTATAGTTCTTTTAAAATGTCTGAATTGAAACTTTGTAAATTATTTAGCCATTTAATCCATTGCTGTTTTAAAAATTTAAAACTAATTTCAATATATGGAACTGTGTTAAATGTTTAAATTAAAATTGTGTTGAGTGCATGATTAGGAGAGAGCTACATTTGAGCTTTTTGCATGTTAACTAAATGTTGTTTATTGTGGAACAAAACACAATAATTGGTAATTCTTCTTATGCTGACTCTTGACCAGGCATCAGCGGGAGGGTGTCGTAATGAATATTATAAAGAATTACCAAATTAAAAGAACAGGTTGCAATGGGCACTTGGGAAATTATAGCAGTCGGTATTTTTCTTCTTGTACCATTTAGTTTGAGCTAGCCTATAGTATAAATATATAAAATTAAAAAATAAAGACACATATTTTGAAGCCGGAGGAATTTCTATTACAGTTTATAAAAATGAAATTAAAATATGCATGGCGAAAACCAGGGAGAGGAAACTTTCTTCTGAGCATTTTACTGTATTTAAATGTTCCTTCAATAATACAATTTATTCTCCTGGGTTTGTTTGTTTTATTTCAGTTCAAACAATATATTTTGAGGGGAACTGTATAGTGCTATTTTTTTTCAATAGACTCTCGTTGCTTAAGTATGGCACTAGGTCACCTGCAGAGCTGTCTCTCATCCACCTTCTACTGCGCTATGACGTCATCGGCTAATCTTCTGCGGATTGCGTCTTTTAAAGGACCGAAGGGACGGAAATAAGTAGGTGCAAAATCCAAACTATATGACAGCTGAGAAAGGTCTTACAAAATAGTGAGTGATCTCTTCCAGGTTACTACATGTATTTATGCGTTATTCTGACTAGGATAATGAAACAGTTGATGCTGCACAAGGATTCCTTCATTTTTTACCACAGGTGACACATCACTGATTATAGTTGTTAGTTTCGTCGACATACTTTCCAATATATTGCAGTAAAAATCTTTAGACACACAATAATGCTATGAAAAATTGTAGAAACACATCAAAACAATGGTTATGGCGGCTAAAATACACTCTAACACTGCAAATAGGCATTACAAATATATTTTAAAATAAATTAACTTTCAAGTAAATACTTGCACTAGATTTTAAAAATACAGTATTTAAATATTACAACGAATATACAATTTTAAAAATTACTAGAAATTGGTACCTGGAAAAGACGATTAGAAAATGTTAATATGAAAATGTTGCTTTCATATTAAGAAAACTCACAATTTGATTGATTGATAAACTGATCATTTACAGTTTGTTTTGAGTTTACAACTAAACTACAAAAAGAACTTTTTGAAACAAAGCTTAAAAGAGGCCAAAGTCTGCTTTAGATAATTAGAATCAAAATATTTAGTAATTGTCACTTATTTTTCGTAGTTTACCTAACAATAAATAATATTCAAGCGTCCTTTCAAAATTTTCCACTAAAGTATGTGGCTATATTTTGTCTTTAAGTCTAAGTAATTTTACTGGAGCACACTTCACCTTGAGCATGTGCATAAATTCAGTTTCGTTTCCTCTCAATATATTTGCTACTGCATGCAAATACGAAAACCCTTTGCCCCGCCTGAATAGTACTCACTTTCAGCCAAACAAACTTCACTCTTTACTCACCCAACCTCAAAATTATGAAATAAAAAATATACGATTTTGTTCCGTTTTTTATGCCTAACATATATTACACTTGCCTCATGCTTTCTCACGGAACTAAAAACTCTTTTTGTAGGAGAGTTAGTGTGCCGTACGCTTACGCAAATTAATGGTCCGTTTCATTTCTAACATCTGTAATTTTGCCCCAGTTCCAATCTATTATCATGATCCATTTAAAAAGTAGTCAAAGAATTACTTCACTCATGTGACGTCATCTTAAAATCTACCGATGAAACGAAACAAAAATTTAAATTTTGACCAATCAGAGCCGGATTACTGAATGAAACTATCGAGAAAAAGAAGTTATCAAATCCGTTTTATCACGCGATTTGCATTTGATGTGATCAGTGTAGCCAACTCTATACCTTCCCCATATAATTCCTGAACACGCATCACTAACCACTTTTGCTAGGGGAGAGGGTGAGGAACTACCAATAGCAACAAAAGTATGGACAATCGACAATCATGATGCAAAATGGAGGATTCTTCAAAGCGTTTTGGTGATGCCAAATGTGCAAATTAAACTTATCATTAAGAATTCCAAACTACAAAATACAAAGAAAAATAGAGACACTGTATGGTTTTTTTTTTTTTTTTTTTTTTTCTTCCCCTCAGTTGGTTTAAGAAAATGGAACGGTAGCGATTGTAATAGTCGACTTTTGTCCATTTCAGTCTCACAGTTTCTGAATACAATAAATATACATAGGTATAACATTTTATACAAGTGTTCATATTCTGTGGGCGAATTTCAAATATATATCACTTTTATTCATCATGAAATAATCCTAAACCCGCATTTAGCTCTTTTCTATTGGCACTACTGACAATCGGCATTTTTCTTTCGCAAGATTGCTTGAAAATGTTAAGTACAAATATACAATTATTACAATTTGTAAGCCAAGTTTACAATAATATTTAAATTCGTATTTTATTCGTGAAATAGTCCTAATAAATATCAATCGAGGGTTTGAGTTTTCCAGATAAATTCACTCACGTGATAAATAAAATATGCAATATTCCCAAGAATAACAAAGCTATATCAGTAACAAAAGAAAAGTTCTTTCCTTGTGTTGCCATTACTCTCTAAGCAATGATAACAGTGGATAGTTGACCTTGCTGTGTATCTAAAAGACGAAGTTTTATTGCATTTGTATGACACTACTAACAATAGCAAGAAAATTGCCGTATCTTTCTTCACCTGCCTTGTATTCCAATTGTGTAGAGATTTTTATTCTTGCACTATCATATTTGTGCGGTATTTGAGAAGTTTTATATTTTGTCTTCTACAGTCATCTCCCCAACGATGTGCCATAGAAAAATCATATGAGCACATATTGCAGTACACATTCAACACTGCTTTAGCTTCTTTCTAGCAGATGCAACATGAGGACTAGTACGTTACATTTTAGAAGTCCCTTAATTTACAATTAAAGTATTCTAATTACAGCCTCATATACATCTAATAAACACAACACACTAACTAGGCTGTTAGTTCACGGTTTAAACAGTAATGCTGCCCTCTATGCTCTAATACAGTGTCTGACCGTCTCCGTGGTTTTGTGGTTACCGTGTCTACCTGCAAGTCCAGAGGTCCCGGGTTCGACTCCCTTAAGGTCAGTGACCTGGTTAAGGTTTACCTTGGAGTGTTTTCTTTGAAACGGAAATTACAGAAAAATTTAAGCGTTTAGGACTCCGGTCAATTTAGACCTTCGTTGTTACCAGGAACGTTAAAAAAAAATTAGCCGGTTGGTATGCATAGAAGGAAGCATGTGTCCCCGCCTTTTCCCCTCTCCGAAAGAAACACGCGTTTTTTCATTTGTAATAGTTTTGCTTTTCCATGATAATGTCCCTTTTGACCGTAATGCAGTAACTGTGGAGAAAAGCAGAAATAAATAAGGTCAATCCCGCAATAGTGAAAAATTAAAATCCACTGCATTTAGTGTTCCTGTAGTATAACAAACATCACCGGTAGGTGTGCGAGTGTGCTTCACATGGAATGTGCTTATCTCTGCAGTTTGACTCAGAGCTCAATGTCCATTGTAATGCAGTAGTGATGCTTTTCTTTCTTTTAGTATTTATAACACCACTTGAATTTAATGACATAATATTCTATATTAATCACACAAAAGTTTTAAAGTTTCAAATTCGATATAAGATTTACATGTAAAATGCTTTAACACAGACTCTTAATTACAAATAAACCTTACTAACAACATAATATTATATGAAGTCTCATAATAGCAAAATTAATATTAAACATCATGCTACAAATATAAATACAATGGAGTATCATAATCATGTTTTAATACGTTTATGGGTTAAATATTACATAGTATATGTTCTGGTTCAGTATATTTATAAAGTTCAGGATGTAAGTAGTCACAAAGCCAGGTCAGATCATCATAGAATAATATTTGTACCTTTGTTTTGATGATTTTATAACTTTATACTGAGGCTTAAACCCTCTTTTCCAAACAGATTCATTACAAGTATTTTTAATAAGCTTTCAGAGTAATTTAGGAGGAAATACGTTTGACCTGTTAAGCGAGTTGACAAAAATGCCAGTTGGTGTAACAAAAATGTTTACACTAAATACCTAATATTATCTCGATTTGTAAGCCGTGTCTTCCTTTATGATTTTATCACCTGCATTTTTTTTTCTGTACGACAGTAGATCAAAATTCACAGTTGAAATCCCTCACACGTAGAGGTTTTATTGTACATGTCACGTGTTCACTCCCCTACGCTAAGATTAGGATAATAATTGAGCTTGGTTCTCATCCCTAGCACACAGACCAAGTCAAAAGGTGAAGGGAGTTGTAGGATTCACTCAGCTTCCTTTGCGTACCTGATATTGGCTGTAAATGCGAACTTTTCCTATGCGAGTAACTAGCATAAGCAATCAAAGAAAAGTTATCCAATTATACACTTTTGGTAAATATCGTGCGAATTAAGTACAATTAAAAAAAATTATCTGCATACTTACAATTGACTTTCTTCTGGATAAAACGCAACTTGCAAGCAGTCCGGTACGAAGCAAATCGGATCATATCAAAATTTTGACTTCGCATCTCTTGTAGAAGTAAGAGTCGATGATCCGAGGATACACGGCTGCCGGTGTCATCTGCTGCCATGGCTGGAATCTTCTAAAAAGAAGGAAAAGAAAAAAAAACATATTATATTTGGCAGTACACATGCTATGCTTAAATCCTGCACTATCTTTATACAGGATGAACAATGCTTAACGCAACCGCGGAACCGGCCGGCAGCGCTATGTCGGCGTATATCTCCCCTCCGCGAGGCCTCGATGTGAGTTGAAATCTTGCGCAAGTAGCATGTGTTTGTTAGGCTACGCAGTATTGAGTGAAAGTGTATCAAGTGAAATGGGGCAATACAAGTATTCCATTCCCAAAAGAGTATTCATGTATGATTCATACGTGCGTACTACAAGGAGATACTTTCAAAAGGAATTTCTTCATGTTCACGTTTCTAATCTGTCAGTCCTAGTGGTGTAGTGGTAACCATACTTGCCTCCTAAACCCAAGATCGCGGATTCAAACCCGGCCAGGACCGATGGATTTTTTTCGGGGCATAAAAATCCTAAGTATGGCTTCCTTCGGAAGGGAAATAAAGCCGTGGGTCCCGTGTCGTACATTTACGGCACGAAAAATAAGCTCAAGCCTGAAAGAAGAAGCCTCTGAGCAAAATTTGTACGTCGTTTCACGCCCTGAATTGAATGGGACGCTGATGTCCTGAAATGTTAAAGAGCGTCTATAAATAAACCAAATTAACATTTCTAATCGGAGTTCGATTCATAAATAAATAACTTTCGTGAAACGGGAAGTGTTTTTGACAGGAAACTTAGCCAACCAGGTACAGTACTCATAGAAGAAACTCTGGATAACATTGGACATGCTCTGGAAAGCTCTCGTAGAAAATCAGTTCTACGTCAGAAATGCTTGATCCAACGAAGGGAGACAGTTCCAGCATCTCCTTGCTTAATATACACGAATAATTTACTTTTTTTTTTAAGTGTTTATATTCTGTATGATAGAAATAACTTACGCGACAAACCGTGCTATATTTACTGCGGACTTCTTGTCACCCGCACGCCGACACAGTAGCCAGCCTCGCCGGTTGCGTGAAGGATCGTTCACCACGTATAAAGAGGTACAAAATGTAACATCTATTGCATTTCTTTTTAGTAAGATGTCAAGCGTTCATCATAACATACGGTGAGCTAGATTTTTCATATTTATCAGGCAAGGAAAAAAAAAAATAGAATAAAATACTACCTATTATGAATTTCTAAATAAGTGCTCCATGTATAGCAAGTGAACTAGATGAAATACAAAAATGAAAATGTTTATATGTCAGACAAAAATTCAAAACTAAACTATATACGTTTAACCCCCTTTTACTTCCCCGGTATCACAGGCGGTGGGTACTGATGATGCGTGAGGTAAATTAAAAAGCGGACAAATATTTTGTTTAATTTTATTTATTTATTTTTTCTCAAAACCCCTCCTGTTGCCAAATCTATTTCTTCTCCCTTATTCGTTTACAACCAAGTTCAAAACGAGGTGTTTTAGCATTTGTATGCACGCCTCACAATTTCACCCCGTTGAGCCGCTGTCAGTTACTCGAATCCGTGGGGACGAGGAATCGACTGCGATGGATGTTAACAACGAATATTTGTAATGACAGCCTATATGTAATAAAAATAATCATAGTTTGTGCATGCGCATTAAATGTAAGGAAAATAGCTGAAATAAAAACTTCGACGAATTGTTGGAATCAACGGCGCATCTTTGGATGCTACAACCGTAACCTATTTGCTTTAACCATGTAGCAAAATGAGGTGATGAGTGACCTCTTGCACAGTAAAAGTTCATTCTGTCAGTAACGGCATGTTCTCTGTATCAACATTCACCTCAATTACAGCTACAGGTGCATTTTAGCTTGCACGATAATATTTAGAGCAGTTTGACATAAAAGAGTTTTGCATGTTCCTTTGTTGTTTTAGTGACTGGTGTATGAAGCTTAAACATAATAAACATGTTTTAATAATTATTTTAAACGGTATTTGGCTATTTTGCCACAGCGCAGAAATAATTCCATTAATTCATTGCTTCAGTCCGTAATATGTGTGTAATTCATTATTTGGTTACAAACCACAAGCTTCTACCTATTGACTTATGCTAAACTTTTGTTCCCCTGCCAGAAGTAGCTGAATCCACGTTTTGCTGATATTATATCAGTAATTAACCTAAAATGACCAGTTTCATTTACAGTATTAAATAAAATACTACCAAGACATTTAAATAAAACTATACAAATCAACTGGGACTAACAATAAGCATTAAGCATGATGCTGCTATAACAGACCAAAAGTCCATAAGTTCCCGGCTCGCCGATAAGGATTATCGATTTCACAAAATTCTTATCTGATATCATACCTTATCTGTTAAGTAAATAACTGCAGCTGTAACTGTGTTCAGTTGTTCAGATATAGTTACATAAAGAAGGCTATGTGTAGAAGATTGTGACATGTTCAAAATGGAGTTTCGAGCTGTTATTAAGTTCTTCACAAAAGAAGGACTTATTCCAAATGAAATCAAACAGCGATTAGACGGTGTATATGGGGAAGCACCCCCCTCATATTCTACCGTAAAAGAATGGGCCAAACTGTTTCGAATGGGTCAAGAAAGCATTGAAGATGAAGGGCGTGCAGGTCGGCCCTTGGAGGTGTCATTCCTGAAAACATCGCTCGCTCTTGTGGAAGGAGAAATTATGGAAGACCGGCGGCTAAAAGTTACAGAAATAGCAGCAAGATTGGGCCTTTTTAAAATAACAGTCCTTCGAATTATTCATGAACATTTAAACATGAATGAGGTTAGTGCAAGATGGGTACCTTGACTTCTTTCCTCAGTCCGAAAGCAGCAACGAGTCATCTGTTGTCAGGCATTTTTGCAGCTCTGCCGTGACAACGAGAGAGAAGTTCTGCAAACCATTGTTACAGCAAATGAAACTATGGTACTCTATTATGATCCCTTGTCCAAAAGAGAATCAAGGAGGAGTGGGGAAAACCTGGCGAAGCACCGCCTCTAAACGCCTACGTCACTCAGTCAACCAAGAAGAGTATGGCCATAATCTTTTGGGACTGTGAAGGAATACTCTTCATTGACTTCAAGGAGAGCAACACCACAACTATTGGGCAGTACTTTGCTGGCCTACTGCACAGACTACGTGCTTCCATCAAAGAGAAAAGGAGAGGAAGGCAGAGTGGTGGTGTGCGCCTTCTTCACGACAACGTACCTGTGCACACAGCTCTTGTTGCAAAGGAAGCTGTGAAGAAATGTGGCTTAAAGAGATGGACCATCCACCCTACTGCCCAGATCTAGCTCCCAGTGACTATTTCTTCTTCTCAAAACTCAAGAAGGACCTTCCAGGAAGGAAAATTTAAGTGTGACGTAGTGATGGATGCTGTTTATGCCAATTTTTCAGACAAGACTTCCGACTATTTTTGGAGAGGATTGAAATATTAATTCAAAGATGTGAGAAGTGTATTGCAATAAAGGGCAACTATATTGAAAAGTGAAATACAGTTTCTCTTTTTATCATATCTAGAAAATGGTAACGCCGGAAACTTATGGACCTGCCCTCGTATATGCCAAGTTTCATTATTAAAAAACAAATGTCGGTACTGCTAGTGCGAATTTTAAAAGTTGAGTTTGAAGTAAACCCCACTCCTAATGGCCCAATTTCCCTAATTTTCAGAAAATGTTTTACTTATTTTATTTCAATGATATATACGAAGCCTTCTTGTGAAAAAAAAAAAAAATTATTGCCACTATTTTTTTTTTTTAATTTTGGGTTTCAGATAAACCACCCCCCTTTCTAATAATCCGATTTCGCTATTTTCAGACTCTAAACCCAATATCATGGGTTCAATCCTGACAAGATCGATTGGTAAAAATGCTAAGTATGGCTTTCTTTGGAAGGGAAGTAAAGCCGTGGGTCCGATGTCGTGGATTTGTAAAAAAACCTCAAACCTGAAAGAAGAGGCTTATGAACAAAATTTATCGACTGTTTCACGCCCTGAATTGAATGGGACGCTGATGACCTGAGATGTTAAAGAGCGTCTGAAATAAACCAAATCACCAATTGGTTTTCAGAAAATATTTTTCCTGTTTTATTTCAATGACACATACGGAGTTTCCTTTATTATTTTGTTTTTAATTGCGGCCGCTATAGCGATTTTGAAATTTCGCTTTAACCCCCACTCCTAATAATCAAATTTTCAGAAACTATTTCCTATTTGATTTAAATGGTATATGCCGAGTTTTACTGTGAAAAAAAAAAAATCCGTCATGAAAGTTCGTATATACCATTTAAATAAAATTTAAACATATAATTTCTGAAAATCAAGGAAATTGGGTCATTAGGCGTGGGATTAACCGAAACCCTGAATGTAAAAATCGCTCTAACAGCACCAATGTTTTTTTTTTTTTCAGAACAAAACTTGACATATACCATTTAAATCAAATAAGAAAAATAGTTTCTGTAAATCAGTGAAATCAGATTATTAGGATTAGATGGTTGCCTAAAAACGAGTGGGGTTTACATGTATTATTTAGTATTAACGTAAATGCTTAATTTCCGAGCATCATACATGTGACGCTAAAAACCGAAAAAAAGATCTAAAAACACGTGTATTTCCATTTCAAAAAATGTTTAGATTCATCTATTTTATTTCTTGTAGAGTAATATTTCCAGATGCTTAGAAATTCTGTAAATTTAAACTGTCTTGTATTCTCAACTGAGAAGCAGAGAATAACAAACCAATTGCTCCCTTTCTGTGCTGGTAACTCGTATTAAAGTTGAAGCTCTGCATATGCCGTGTTAAAGGTCGATATGCGAACTGGGATGAAAATCGCAAAACAAAACCCCGTCTTATACCATAGAACGACATATTGGGCAACTCGCAAAGGGGTAACGTTTGAAAGGAAGAAAAGCAATGAATGAATGAACAAATGAATTTTTGGTATCGCTTGAACAGGAAGGAGATAAGAGTACAACGAAGGCGAGAACAGGAGGACGTGGAGGTGGAAGGGTAAACACGGTGGGCGCGGGAGGAACAGAGCTAACACGGTCGGGACGACGGGAGATGAATCAATACATGTGGATCGGTGTGGAGCCAAAGAGAGCAAAGGACAAAGACAACGAAAGAGAAGGAAAGAAGTAGATGGGTGTGGGCACCTTGAATGAGTACAAAAACTTGTAAACCTTACAGTCCTATGAATGAATCGTACACACTTAGCTGCACTAATTAGCTGACAAGTGCGGCACTTGTTTTTAATTCACAACTTGAAAGAATGCTTACTTACTTCTCATCGATTTCGTTTGAATTCTTGCGTGAATATAAATATTATCTAGGTCTACATCTGTTATTTGCAAAACATTGAGCATTTACCAGTATAAGGTTCTCACACCGTAGGCCACAATGGAAATAGGGAATCATGTACCCAAATGCCACAAAACTGCTTCCTAGATTCATAGGAAAATTCTTGTTATCCGTCAGTGTTTAATCAGATATTCAACAGTGATTGTAACCATGGTTATTTAAAAATATCTTTGCTATCACCCTTAGAATGTTATTTTTCCCGAAGACTATTACCAAAGGCTTCTCCAATTCCCAAAACTTAATGATAAGTGAAGTGACGTGATCAAGATAACTAAACAGAAGTTTGGCAAGTAGATGTGCGAAAAGAATATTCTGAATTGACATCATGGACATTGATCAACATGGCTCATTTTCAAAATGTTATTGCTGGATTAAAGGAAACAACAATTTCATTGTCGCATGAAAGAAAAAGGGCATCAAGGCCATGCTCGACAAATCTTTCAGTGATCACATAAAAAACACATTTAATTTCGAATTATTAGTTTTAGTTATACTATAGGCATGTTAAGTTTTCAAATCAGCTACTGTAAAGCACCTTTTGCTTTTCAACAATATATTTAGATGAAATTAAAATGCAACTTCCTATTAAACTGACCCAATTTGATGTATTGCATATACAATTTTCTGACTAGCATAACAAGAGGTACGAGGGTAGGTACTTACATTTCCGGCCTAACCATTTTCTAGGTATGATAAAGACAAAAACTGTATTTCATTTTTAAATATAGTTACCGTTTAATGCAATACACTTCTCATATCTTTGAATTAACATTTCAACCCCCTCCCCCACTAAAGAGTCAGAAGTCTTGTCTGCAAAATGGGCATAAACAGCATCCATCACTTTCCTTCCTTGAAGGTTCTTCTTGAGTTTTGAGATCAAGAAATAGTCACTGAGAGCTAGATATGGGCTGTAGTGTGGATGATCGATCTGCTTGAAGCCACATTTCTTCACAACTTCCTTTGCAACAAGAGCTGTGTGCACAGGTGCGTTGTCGTGAAGAAGGCGTACACCACCACTCAGCTTTCCTCGCCTTTTCTCTTTGATGGAAGCACGTAGTCTGTGCAGTAGGCCAGCAAAGTACTGCCCAATAGTTGTGGTGTTCCCCTCTTTGAAGTCAATGAAGAGTATTCCTTCACAGTCCCAAAAGATTATGGCCATACTCTTCTTGGTTGACTGAGTGACCAAGGCGTTTAGAGGCGGTGTTTCACCAGGTTTTCCCTACTCCTCCTTGATTCTCTTTTGGACAAGGGATCATAATACAGGACCATAGTTTCATCTCCTGTAACAATGGTTTGCAGAATTTCTCTCTCGTTGTCACGGCAGAGCTGCAAAAATGCCTGACAACAGATGACTCGTTGCTGCTTTCGGACTGAGGAAAGAAGTCAAGGTACCCATCTTGCACTAACCTCATTCATGTTTAAATGTTCATGAATAATTTGAAGCACTGTTATTTTAAAAAGGCCCAATCTTGCTGCTATTTCTGTAACTTTTAGCCGCCGGTCTTCCATAATTTCTCCTTCCACAAGAGCGAGCGATGTTTTCAGGAATGAGCACCTCCAAGGGCCGACCTGCACGCTCTTCGTCTTCAATGCTTTCTCGGCCCATTCGAAAAAGTTTGGCCCATTCTTTTACGGTAGAATATGAGGGGGATGCTTTCCCATATACACCGTCCAATCGCTGTTTGATTTCATTTGGAGTATGTCCTTCTTTTGTGAAGAACTTAATAACAGCTCGATACTATATTTTGAACATGTCACAATCTTTTACATATAGCCTTCTTTATGTAACTATATCTGAACAACTGAACACAGTAGAGGGGAAGTTACGCTGCAATTATTTACTTAACAGATAAGGTATGACACTAGATAAGGATTTTGTGAAGACGATACTACTTATTCGGCGAGGCTGGAAACGTATGGAATACCCTCGTACTTTCAATGTTTAGGAGAAACTTGAACTTTTTG
This sequence comes from Metallyticus violacea, assembly GCA_030762175.1. Classification (NCBI taxonomy): domain Eukaryota; kingdom Metazoa; phylum Arthropoda; class Insecta; order Mantodea; family Metallyticidae; genus Metallyticus; species Metallyticus violacea. The sequence goes on along the minus strand of CM060838.1, from coordinate 7,024,104 downwards.
AATTCACTGAAAATTCTATGTTGTGGAATAACGTTTGAAAATTGCATAATATTGTAAAAGTTCTATGAATACATTTCTCTGTTCTTCAAATTTTAATGTGGAACATTTTTTCTTCCTGTAAAATGTAATTTTCGTTCAATTGCATTCTAACACGTGTATGGTCTGAAATCGCCCAAAGTTAACCGCCGTTCATCTCTTCATTATTCCGGCACAAAAGTGTCAAGTGTATTTTTACTAAGATAGTTATCACAGGCAAATGGTGTTGTGATGCTGCCCCTGAAGGAACAGCGTTTATTCAACGATAGACAACTGCACGCACTGTTCCATTCAATATGATTGGTTATTTTGATAGACAATATAAAAAGTTTATTGATCTCTTGTTTCCTGAAAGAGCTGTATAAATGCTTATAGTTTATACTTCAGGTCTACCGACATTACAATTTCATCTCCAGAAAAAGAATTCGAAATTGATATTTACCCAACACCAAAAAGCACTTTCCATAAAAGATATGCTCGTCGTGTAAAAGTTGTTCCTTGTAAACAAAGAATGTTTGATTGTGGTAGACCAAAAAGCACCAGAATCTAAACGAATAAATGACATTGGTCCCTATTTACGGCATGTAAGAACCTCAAGCCTGAAAAGGTCTCTGAGTAAAATTGGTACTGATACGAATGGGACGCTATGGCCAGAGACTTTAAAGAGCGTCCTTAAATACACCAAGTAAATAAATTGGAAGCACAAATATTGAGAATAATAGTGAAGTTATACCCCGAAGCCACCGCCACGGGTGGGCGAGGTCGTTAAGGCGCGAACTAGTGAGTGGAAGGTCTGGGGTTTGATTCCCACCAGAACCGTCCTCCCTGACTGTTTTTTTTCCCTCCAGATTTTCCTCAGTCCTCATTAATGGCAAATGCCGGGAAGGTACCCTGGAACCTTTCTTCCTTAAAAAAAATCCTTTCACAATATATCATTTCATCTCATGATTCATCAGTGTCCACCGCCTGTGGTGCCTCAGTAGTAAAAATAGCCGTTAAACACTAATAAAAAAATCAAAGCTTAGCACTAATGTACCCCATATGTCATTATGAATAATCCTGCGTGATCATGAACTTCATACATAGCAACTTCAATGACAGCTGTTAGGAGCGTGATCGCCCTCTTCGTGTGCGCAGGGGGTCTAGGGGCATAAATCGTCATGTTGTATTCGTAACTTGTGTCCTTTCCCTAACCTCTAAATGAAATAGCTCGAGAAGAAGGGATGTTGAAACACGCCACGTGGATGTTTTTCCGTCAAATAATTCAGTGACAACACAACCCCGTTTCCCTAATCACTATTTATTCTCCACCATGGCTAATAATCCGTCATCTCGCTGCACTCCTCCTTCCCACTTTCGTTCCCTCTGTGTCCTCTGCGAGTTTTTCGCTCTCACCCGAAATTCTCTTCCTGAACAACATGTCCCACCTCACATCACACAAATGGCACCGGTGGTAAGCGCAATGCGTTGGCTTATGCTCGGCCTCAGCCAGCAACCCATTTCTCTCTAGAGGATACGCCTGCAATTTGGACAATATACTCGTTGAATTTGACAAAGCTCGCTATATAATTCTCCCCTCCCCAGAAAAAGGAGATATTTCCAAATGACTTCTCCCCAAGTCACCATATGATGATCAAATGAATTTTTTCTAGGCCATGTGAAGAGATCAAAAGCGAGCTTACAGGTTAGCACACTAAAACGTCCGCAAATTGTCCAATTACGAAAGTGCAACCGTTATATCGAGGTTGAAATAGAAAAGTTCTGAGTTCTGCTACTTAACCTTAATGTGGTGGATTGTAAAGTAATTATGGAAGATTACATACGGCCGCGGCGCTCCCAGCAGATGAAACACACGAGACACCACTGCAATGCCCCCAACTCCCATGTGTCTCATATCTGTGACATGCCAACTCAAGAGCGCAAACAATAAGGGCACCGTGCATTTCCAAATGTCGCCAAATGCCAATTCTCCGTGGAACGACTGCGTTACACCAAAGGCAGGTGAAATCCAATGCCAGCGGCACCCGGGGTCATAACTCACGCGAATCCATGAACGGCCTCTCCAGCGCCGAAGCAGCCCCGTACTACTTTGCCTCAAAATCTGAGCCTTTTTATACTCCTGAGAACGTGTAAACTCGAGTGCATCGCCAAACGATACGCCCTGCTCATTCACCTGCATTGTTGGACCATATTCGTAGAGAACACGGATTTCCTCGCTAATTTCAAATACTTTCAATTTCGATTGGCAACTGCTAACGTTTTCGGTTACTGACTTGGAATACACACAAGATACGCAGGCACAATATACACATTGTGTTAATCACTGAAACACGCTCGGGCGCTGCCAACTGCTCAGTTATTGTGTGTGTGATTGGCACATTTTCGGTGGGGGTAACACTGTAACCTTCCAAAGTGATATTATGCACACTATCACGCTATTCCTCCATCTCTACTGCGCACAGAGACCACTGCTGTACACGCTTCTGAATAACAATTTGAAAACCGTATCGATTATTGCCTATGGCTCTCTCCAGAGGATTTTGCTATCACTGGCCTTGACCTATTGCTCCACATACTAACCGATTCATTAACGCGGGCGCCGTTAGTGCAAGGCATCCCCTATTGATTCGGTGACAGGCATGTGTAATCTTACTGTACAAGGCTCATAGGTGGTTGCAACTTGTCGGCATGTACGTGCAACAGGCGCACATATCCTGCTGCACATTATTCGGCCGAATTAAAAGTAGACTTGTGTAAAAGCTTAGATTGTCCAGTGATTAACCTTCTGAAGTTGTTCGCGATTTAAAAGATAGTTTACCGGGCTCCCTATTCTTCAATGTGCCCACTGCAACTCCCTTAAGGCATATCATATCTACAGCGTATAACAAAAATCACTGCGACAAATTTTGGGGGCGAGTTTCTCGAAACAAAGAAGAAAATGTCGTATAAACAAATGTTCGAAAATGCCTATTTGAGAGTTATCATTGATAGATAACATTCCAGATATGATCCGACAACTTAAGTTTGTTAAAACAATAAGTAGCTATTATAATTATTTAGGCTTTCACGGCCGGCGCTAATCCAATAAAATAATGTTTCCGGGCTTGTTGGCCGCGATCCAAAGGCTGTAAATACACCTGACGTTTCGCCCGTGACTTCGCCGGGCATCTTCGGAGGAATGACTATCACCACTCGTTGTTGACTCGTTGAAGAAGATTCCGGTATCAGCACATAAGGCTGTATTATTTGGTGTATCTCATATGACCGCACAGAGCACACTCCATGAACAGTTAATCATCTTCTGTGTTCAGGGTCTTATATAGGCTGCTCATCCACCATGGGAAAATTTTTGCTCATGGTTCATTGAGCAAACTGTCAACCCGTTGTTTATCTCTTTAATATGGTTTACAAATGAGGCAATGTTTGCAAGAGATGGTACCACAAATTTTCACAACCAACGTTTGTGGACTGACTCAAATTCTTTCAGTATAATGCAGGCTAGACAACAGCACTTTTCAACGATAAACTGCAGGAAAAGTACATAACATGACCGTACATAAGTCACTTGCCTTATGTCCGCTCATGATATGAATATCGTGTCATGGTTAGCTACTCAAATGTAATTAACTGCAGCACATGTCAAATTTGAAAAACTGAATAGCCACATATGTACACAAATTATAAATGTATATACAAATCTCCATGGCAACACTTCAAATATACTTCAGCATTGATAATATCACTCGATTGTCTAAAAAGTTTCAAGTTCATGTTTTACAAGAACTTGTACAAATACACTTGTAATATATCATGCGATAAGTGATACTTTCCTATGAGCGAGCCCCCACTTGCTTGCCGCGCCGTGTTGGAGGGAGCAAGCCTGCTTGCTTACTTGTTGACCTTGCTGACTCGCAGCTGTTCCCGCATGTTAACTCGGGCAGCTCGTGAAGTTCGATCACTGTTTCAAGCAAGATTCCCGGATGTAGAGGCTTCAGATTGTAAAGCTTCATAATCTGTATTATAAATTTCAGAAAACTGGAAGTGTCCAACCTAAGAAATGAAAAAGCGGCGTGGGGTTCTCACCGAAGAAAGATTACATGACATTGGTAATGGTTTAAAAAATTCCCCTGGAAAATCTCTTCATCGTCTTGCACAACAAGTGGGACTTTCATATGGATCTATGCAAAAGGCTACTGAATTAGTGCAAGCTGTATAAAATAATTGTGGCCAGGTGACCCCGTACGTAGGCGCACATTTTGTGAGTGAATTCTGGAAAATGTGAACACTGGACAAATAGAACCACATTTATTATCTTCGAGACCTGTTCCATCTTTGTGGTTATGTGTGTACTCAAAGCAACCGTTACTGGAGTACTGATAAACCTGACATCGTGCATGAAATGCCCCTCCATTATGAACAAATCGGTGTATGGTGCGCCATCATTGTGAAAGAATCATAGTTTTATTAATCATACAGTTAATTGTTACTTATGTGAATACCACAATAAATCCCGCTTTTTCAGAGAATCAACCAACATGGAGCGTGATCATGCATTTTTTCCCCCTTCAAAAGAACTCTATCACTGCTCTCACTGCGCAATTCACAATGTGTTCCCACATATCAGAGTTACAGTCTTGTAGCCCCCTCGGTCCCGATTTAACTGCCTGCGATTATTATCTTTGCGGTATACAAGACGAGTCCGCACACCATACAAGAACTCAAATATAAGATTTGTCAGAAAATTGTCCGCATTTTTCAAAATGTACAGCGAGCGATGAATAATTTCCTAAAGTGATGCCAAAATGTGTGGAAAATGTACGCGGGCTGTTTCAACACATCATTTTATAATTTGGTAAGGAATGAAACGCTTAAATTGGCTTGTGTATTGCTGTATGGTTTGTTTTATTGCTTTACCCTCCAGCTAATCATCGAGACCCGGCTGGCCGGCTCGCCCATAGGCAAAATACTTCAGGGGAAAACAAAACTGATCGCATTGTACTACAATATACATTTGTAAATCGGCCCAGATGAGCGAAGCAGCAACACATTCGCAGTTATCGCTTCCCGTTAGCTACTGCTCATGACACTTCCAATTTGAAAATCATTATAGTGGGTAGCCTACAAATCCTAAGGTCCCGGGTTCCATTCCGGCTGCTAGACGGATTTTTCTTTTAATAGGAGCATTCTCCAAACGGTCTGGAGTCATGAATGCGAGAGTGTATGCTTCAGCCAACAGCAATAAACCCTAACCTGTAATTAAACATAAGCAAGTAAAGAAGACCAACAAGAGCTTATTTCACGAAAGTAGAAATTACAAATGTACAAAATGATCCTGTGCAAGGAAACTAATTCCGTGAAATCCATGGCCTAAAACTGTAAACATGAGCGACTTTATAAATAGATGTTACAATTATAGGAATGTTTTTGTGAGACATGGTCGTATGTTGTTTGTGGCTAATGAAAATATTGCGTAACTTTGTAAATGTGTGAAGTAGGCTTCAATTGTTTCAAAGATCGAAGCTACTGATATGAATGAAGCAGTGAAAGGCGTCTTATAAATAGAACAACTCCTTGCCGAATTTCTCCCACAATTTTTTTAACAATGTTTAACGTCCGTTTTTACTACTGAGGTATCACAGGCGGTGACACTGATATACATGAATTGAAATGATATATTGGGGAAGGATTATTTTTTAAAGGAAGGAAGTGTTCCAGGCCTAAGTTTTAGGGTACCTCCCCGGCATTTGCCAGTTATGAGGACTGAGGAAAATCTGGAGAAAAAAAAACTCCGTCAGGGAGGACGGCCCTGGTGGGAATCGAACTCCAGACCTCCCGCTCACGAGTCCGTCTTAACGACCTCGGTCACCCATGGTGGTCCTTTCACAATAAACCACCGAGTTTTATAATTGGATTTGTGGATGAAGACTATTCGCTGCAAGACCGGTTTGTGGAATGAATGGAAACTACTTGACATTCGATCAAAGAATTATTTCATTTTTATAGAAACAAGGTTTAGATTCGTATCCGCCGTGGCAAACTTGTAACAACATCAACCCCTCTCTCTCTACCTTGCTCGGCTCATTCGCTTAATCTTGCTGGATGAACTGCAGTCACTGTTACATTTTAGCGAGCTTCTACTTTGACTTTTACAAAATTTGTATCTTCATGTACACTTCGATAAGCCTCCTTCCATCACTTTGACTCTGAAGATGTTGCTTCAAAAATTAAAAGTTTCCAACATATCTTACATAAGTTACTTTTGGAATGGCCCTCATTAAATTTATTGATATCATATCTTTGGATCTTGACTAAAACGAGCAGCAAAAAGGATTTTTTAATGATGCGTAAACTTCTGCCCTAAAAACTAAGAGAGAGAGAGAACAAAAGCTTATTTCGGGTTCACTAACAAACTAATTCCTTTTTCCTAGATTTGCAGTATTGATTCTAAACGATTTTTAATTAATCGCAGAACTTAAAAAAACTTACTCAACTGAACAGGGGAGTCATTAGGGGTCAAATGCCATTCATTCTTGACACTGTTGTACAAACTGCTATTATCAAGAAATCTTCAAATCAAAACGTAGATATCTGCCTTCATTTAAAATTGTTATCAAATACGGCGCTACGAATTGTTTTCCGCTCTTGCTGGAGTAAAGAATCGTCTCTGATAAACATGAACTCAAGATTTGCCATCTTACATACTGAACATTCTCTTACTGTGATACTCGACTTTGAAAAGGTTATTTCTTTGTCAGTACGAAAGTGGGGGAAAAAGGTATTAAGAACTGAGCTGAAATTTACCTCAATGAGAATATTATGCAAGAAAAGCTTCCTTATTATTTTATGTATAAATAAATATGCTTACTTCTTATACGATAAAGACGGATTCCAAATTACATGAATTCTGTTTTAGACAGGTTTTATACACTCAATTTGGGTTGTTAAATGGGGCGTCGCTTGATGACAACACGCATAGTCGTTTTATTTTCTTGTTTTAATTGTAAGTATAACTAAAGTTATAAAGGTGTTTCTAAAATGTACAGGGGGAGGGGGACATGATTTGCCCAACAGTTAATTTAACACTGGGATGCAACACTCACCTATGTTTGAGAATATTTTAAAGACTAGATAAATGCACTTTTTACAGAAGGCGCCGATATCGGCCCAAAGGTTTTTTTTTTCAGTAGTGTTTAACGCCCGTTTTCACTACTGAGGCACCACATGATGATACTGAGATGAAATGATAAATTGGGAAAGGATATATATATATATATATATATATATATATATTTTTTTTTTAAAGGAAGGAAGCGTTCCAGGCCTAAGTTTAGGTACCTCCCCGGCATTTGCCAGTTATGAACACTGAGGAAAACCTAGAAAAAAACCCCAGTCAGGGAGGACGGTCCTGGCGGGATTCGAACCGCAGACCTCCCGCTCACGAGTCCGTGCCTTAACGACCTCGGCCACCCGTGGCGGTTTAGGGCCCAAAGGTGAGAGACACTCACAATATAATTAACAAGAATGCGAAGAAAGTTGCTCATTTTTTAAGTACTCTAGAAAACTGCTCGGTTTCACGGAGAGGGAAAAAATGCTTAGAACAGAAGCACATCATTAATTATTGATCTTAAGGCGGAGGTTAAGAAAGCTCAAGATAAGGTTCGTTTCAGAGCGGATAGGGGGTAGTGTTGGTAGTACTTAAAGCTCTCTCTATAACGATACTGATTATCTCGCCCACCACTGCCAATGCGGCCTGTTGATTGGAGGAGGGTTGATCACCTGCTATCCCCGCGCAATTTTGGGCTGAACTGCCTATGGATGCAGTAAAACAGCAAGTAAGGGTAACAAGTTATATGCTACCGTCGAAATCAGTAAAAAAGAAGGCATTGGCTCATAAAAGTAGCCGAGAAGACTGGAGGCAGGTAGAAGATGCAAAACTTCGCGATGTAAATATTATGCAAATAATATTAACATTAAATTCTGCTCACTTTAAGACATCTAGTACTTCTAAACATTATATGGGTTCATTATGGAATACACTTCTGAACTTTATAATAATAAACAGCTTTATTTAAATGTCACGAGTGTTAATATAGCCGAGATTGTGAGACAGAAGAAAAAGAACAAAATCTAGAAAAGATTTAGGCTCTTAAAGCAGATCAACTGACATATCTGGAAAGAGGCAATACACGGAGGAATATAGTCAGTTGCAACTGCTCACAAGGCACTAAAATTAAAGGTCGCCTTTGAAACAAGTGGTTAAAATACATCACCACAACAAGGTTATTACCCACTGCCTTCAGGGAGAAGTAAAGCCGGCCACGCGTCCAAATGAAGACTCTGTAGAACGTAAAGAGGGAAATGCTTGATGTTGCCAGCAGTTGGCCTTATTATTAATTTTAATGTGTCAGTAGTTAATATTTTGCGCTAAGCTGAACTTCATGGAGTTCACTTAATAAGATTATGATTAATGAAAATCTTCAATGTTTCAATACTGAATAATGGCCCATTCTGTCTTACAAAGCTTGATCATCGACATTAATAGAATTTTGATTCATATGTAATTTTAAACTTACTATAATTACTGTAACACGTGACATTCCGAAATACAAATCCTGCAGGAGACAATACAGCGCGCTGCTTCTATAACGAAACTAACAGCCGCTATTTTTTGCTCTGACCTCTTTCCCTTGCTGTGAAGTTTTTCGCACTTCGCCAATCCGAGTTTCCAACTATGGGTATATCCATGTCAAAATTTCTCTAAATTATGCATATCTAATGTGTTCAACAGGTAGAGCCCACACTGAATCAGCCTGACGTTGCTTCTCAATCTACCGCACAGTTTTGAGAAAGTGCTAAATGTCAGCATAGAAGAAAAAATGCGGAGGAGTATAACGACCACGAGAGCTTAGGACAACATTACGAGATGCCTTCAAGTTATAACACCTCCGATTTATTTTATCTCAGGACTGGAAACAGAAACATGCGGTTTGTTTTAAAATACGCGGGCACTCGTTGTCAATGCGTGACAGAAATGGCAGTACTGTATTGCACACGGACTCTGGCGGCAGCGGCGAGAGTGAGGGCTGTTTTTGATACTTCAAAATGGTAACGTTTCCATTAGTTTTGAGCCACTTACAAATTGTGTTAAACACACAATTTATTTTTTCACCAGATTATCACAGTTATTGCTCGAAACTGGTATCATCAGCAAACAAACAGTAGCATGAATGATGTTTAATGACAATGAGAGATAATTTATATAAAGTAAAAAAGCAGTGGGTCAAAAATTTATCCCTGTGGAACTCCAAGTTCAATAATTCTCCAACTTGGAATACTACAATGATTGTTTTCTGAATTTAATTGTACCCTTGTTGTTGCCCAGGTATGAGTTGAGCCAATTTAGATCTTCATTTTTTATTCCATAATAGCTGTTTTCCCATTAGAATTTCGTGGTTGACATAAATGCTACAAAAAATCCACCAATATGCATTTTATTACTTAGTCTTGACAGAATTTAATTTGTAAACTGCATTTTCTGTAGATATGCCTTTCCTGAAACAAAAGTGTTAATTTGCCAAAATAATGCTGCTTTCCAACTAATGCAATTTGTTACATATTACTATTCCAAATATTTTTGAGAAAGTTGTTAAAAGGGATATGAGTGTGTTATTACAAACCTCCTTTGTATCCATTTTTAAAAAGTGATTTAACAATGGAATATTGAGTCCTTCTGGAAAACTGCCAAATGATAGCGATTCAATACATGCACAACTGAATGGTACAGTTATTAATAAGCATGATTTTAAAATAGAAGTACATCATATCCTGAGGATTTTTTTTGTTTTGGGTGAGTTGATAACTTTAGTTATTTCTAATCGTGGTGTTTTGTTAATGTTAAATTTTGGAATGTTTGGAATATTATTAAATAGCTTTTATACATTTAAGGCGTCTTCTTTACTTTTATAATTTACATTAAAATTCTTGGTAATACCAGAAAAATGTTGTTAAATATATTCACAATTTTCTCTGAATCACTTATTTTTTTATATTCCATTATTAATGGACTAGATGTTAGTGGTGTGAATTTTTGCCCAATTCCTTTTATAATATCACAATTAATTCTTATCTATTTGTAATTCTAATGAATTGATGATGGCTTTTTGCTGCCAGTATAACTTCTAAGCAATTAACAATATCATTTATATTGCTATTTTAAGTTTAAGTTGTCCCTACATCTTACTTCATTGTAAAGTTTTATTTTCTGTTTACAGGAGGTTTTAATTCGTATATTAATCCAGTTGTGATTTTTTTTAATCCCAACTGGGAAGTTTATTCAAAATGCATTTTGAAAATATAAAATTGTTAAATATGCCATCTCTGTTAGTACACTGAAAAACTTGATTTTATAATTAACACAAATGTTTTCGTAAATTGTTATGATTTTCTTTAGTGTAATTTTTAACACATTATAGTTTTAATTTTTTTTATTAAGTTTTATGGTGTCTATGACATTTATTACTTAGGTATTGTGATCAGATAATCCATTAACTACAGGAACATTTTTGAAGAAGCTGTATTATCTGTATTTACAAATATGTTGTTTAAGGCCCCTTTAGAGGCCTCAGTATTTTTATGGTACAGTGTACAGTGTGAGACAGTAATATGTACCAAAGAGGTCAGTAAAGTGATTTCTTTTCAAGCTTAGTAATAAATAATCTATGTTTATGTCACAGTCAATTATTGGCTCTTGATTTTGTTTATACAGAGAATGTTAAAAAGACACACACACACACACACACACACACACACACACAGAGTCAAGATATTTTATGAATATTTTAAAATTTTCTGATGAATGGTATAACACTATCAAAATTACATTTGTTTCTTCTAAATGAACTGCACACATTTCAATATAAAAAGTAATACAATGACCTCCAGATTCAAACCTTCACGCTTATCACAATGAATTTCTAACCCATACGCTTACCCTTCGTCATTTCTACATTAGTACACTATAATATAAATATGCAGATATAGGATATTAAATAACATTATACATTAATGATTTAATCATGAAGCTTTATACATACAAAAAATAAACCATTATAAAACAACCATAATTAAGTAGGACAGTTAAGAAAAGTCCATATACAACTAACTTCATTCAGCTTCACACCTGAAAAAGCACGATTAACAAGCTAATAGCAGTGAAAACATTCATACAGGAAAATAAACAAATATAACTTTAATCATGTGATAAACTTGTGTATCAAAGAAGTCTTAGGCGCGGCGTGATGGCATTGCATTAAAAAACTCTTAAGGATCTAAAGTTCTCCCGTAAGTTGTAAAGGCTATAGCATAATCACTTCAAACACAGAAATTGCAAGATAATCGGTTTTACAAACAAATACATTCAACATAAAGAAACAGGTGAAGAAATACTCTCCATAAGGGTAGTGCAGCGAACCAGATAAGCATATGTACTCTACAACGGGCTAGTAAATTTGCAATGCACAAACCCCTCGCAAGTAATAGAATCTCTGGTCATTAGTGTCCCATTCAATTCAGGGTGTGAAACGGCTGATAAATTTGCGAGACATCTTGTTCAGATTTGAAGTTATTTTACGTGCCATAAACCTACGACAAGGGACTAACGTCTTTATTTCTCTTCCGAAGGAAGCCACACTTAGGACATTGAGCCCTTAATCGATTTTGATAACGCGACCTAAGCTTCCTGCAACATAACTTACTTTTTAATCGTTTTTGTTCATTAAAAGTAAATCGCGGAATACAAATATTTTTGAAACTTTTTTTTATAAAGTTATATATTGTATACTACACGTTTTGGTTAAACTAGTTTTATTTACCAACATGTTATTGGATGTAATTCAGTAATTCGCGGTTATCTATTCCCCTTCTATTTCTGCCGTCACATCGATATGCGATGTACCTAATTTCCATCAGTAACACCCGCCTGCTCAAACAGTTCCGACACCATAGCGCCAGCCTACTGATACGTCACGAGTTTGGTTTTGTGCATGTCCAGACAGGCTTGCGACATTCTGGTGCCAGTCCCTTGACGTCACGATCATGTCAAGACGGGTTTTCTATACCGTGGCGCCAGAATACCTGTGCCTTGATGACGTTACGTGCAGTTTCCGACAGGTTTTCATCATCTCATTATGGTTCTTCCCCCTCCCTACTTTGAGCGAGGTGGACCTATTTACTACACGCCGAACATGGAAATTGTGCTAAAGCTTCGTCGTCTCGCAATGATAAACTCCAAAGAATGTCATCTACTAGCCGTAGAGGGGAACACCATCTGTACACATTATTCACCTGTATGACTGGAACTTACACCGGAAGCAAAAGGCATTGTTGCTGCAACCAGCATTCCCCTCCTTCACAACTCACAATGACGAACCGCCACCTCTTACAGAACAATGTGCATCAGTACCGAGAAACTAGGGAAGCAAACAACATGATCCACAACGCGCTACGCTAACTAGCTGAAGTGTCGAGTAACTCTGATTTTGTTACCGTGTTCACGCTACATCAGAACGTGTCGACGTTCGGACCATCTCCATCAAGAACGAACCTGGAACGCTTGTCCTATTCGAGAACGGAAAAGAAGTATTTCTACCATACGATTTAACAATCTTTCTGCAGTGCTCTCAACCAACTCAAGTCTTTTGCCTTTTATATCGTGTACCAAGGAGAAGAGGTTCTCCGAAACAGCTACCGGAGGCACGTCGTAAAATTTACACTCATGTAAGAACATGGCGTGTGAAACGGACCCAGTGAGCATTGGCAACAATCTCATTCTCAAACTCGCTTTTGACACCCAAAAACTTCGTCACAACAAGCGGGGAGTATCCAGCAAACATTAACTCTATCTCCACCGAAACATTCTTCCCTGGTGAAGACGAAACAGCCACCGTCAACAACGGCGAACGTCGTGGAAGTAACATGCTTGCCTTCAAAAGGACTTCACTACGGGATAGACGCTCGCTGTACCTCGGTAGCGCCAACAAGACGCCAGCTCTAGACTACACGTCGACGGGGTGCTTCTCCATCGCTGCCATCGGCAATTTCGTCTTTCTCATTTCCATTCCGTTGACCCAGGAAAACCTCAACTTTTCTCACACGCTACTCACCTGCGTCACCACACCTTTTGAGGATCGAACCGAAGACAGTGATGATTGTGTAATGTTTACCAAAATGACATATACTACATATTGTAAAATACTTTTTGAGCGGAAACATTTTAATACTTTTTTGTGCGCGAGTGTATGTACAGTTTTGTCATTGTATATGCAACAAACTCCCGCCATTTTATAATCAATAATTTGTCATTATATGTATATATTAATTCAATAAAATAGCCCCTCCTTAGCTCAGGCTTGTTGCGGGATTGCCTATCATATTTATCCTGAAAAAAGAATGTATACTTACCCCTGCAGGGTAACAACCGCAACAAGTATGGCTTAAGGAGTGTACTTTACTACTCAAGACCTTAAAGAAAGGATTGTTGTAAGCATATAGATATCCCAAGATAGGCAGCCAAGGAATGAAAACGATTTAACCATGCGATGGAAGGATCAATTTAAAATTTAGAATTTCTTACATCTAAATTTGCATAAAATGTTACTGTACCTTCAATGCCTCTGACCGTGTAATATTGCGATCTTCTTCCCAATCCTACAACTGCTACATAGCTTTGTGAATCTGAAACACATAAAGCATATGAAAGGTCACATATTATTTGTTTATTTATTTAGTCTTTTGGTTCAATGTCTAAGTGATTTGCAATACAAAGAAAGAGCAATTCTTTTGGCAGAAATTGAGACATTACTAACATTCACGGACAATAAACGTGTAAGGCATATTGTTAATCTTTGCACGAACAGTTTTATCACTTAGGAAGAAAGCTGCGAGTCTCTGTTCATTCATGCTCCGGATACCTCCATGGGTGGCCGAAGTCGTTAAGACACGTAATCGTGAGTGGAAGGCCTGGGGTTCGATTTCCGCCGAAATAGTTTTCCCTGACTGAGGTATTTTCCAGGTTTTCCTCAGTCCTTGTAAATGACAAATGGCGGATAGGTCTCTAAACTTACACCTGGAACGTTTCCTTACATGAACTAATTCCTTTTCCATCTCAATTTATCATTTCATCTCATGTATCATCAGTGTCCACCGCCTGTGATGCCTTAACAGTAAAAACGGACGGACGTTGAAAACTTATTAAAAAATCTCATCGGGTGGGCGCACACTACACTCGTAATTGCAATGATGGAATGTGCCCATATGTTTATTAGGGAGATCGGTTCCTCAAAGCCTAATTGCCGACCACAAAGAACAAAGAACCTATATGTACAGAGTTGCTTTATTGTTATGTAACTGTATGTTAATATTTTGTCCAGCATTGTAAAGGGAGATGAAAAATGAACAATTCCATACACCAAAAAAACAGTAGTAGAATGGTCTCACCAAACTTCTCCTCAGAAACAAAGTTCAAGACATATCCCCAACCGGTTGGCAAGGTCATGACCAAATACTTCTGGGACTCAGGAGGGATTACTTTGGATCTTTCTTTAAAATGAAAGATCGTACTATATATATATATATATATATATATAGCTTAAGAATGGAGACAGACTTGAGCGCATTTAACAGTCAATTAGTTCAGTTTCATGGCAGCTGTTTTCCAAAAACCTGTCATTACACCGTCCAAAGAATAGAGTTCCTGATAAATTATCCTCACACAATTCAATCAGTACATCAATCTTATTGCAGTTTTAGATGACTGAGTGACCTTCCAATGACTACTTTCTGTTTATTTATTGTAATATACTGTTCACAGCAGTTTAATAGCTGTTCGCTTAAAGATATTTTCCTTTTTCCAATCTCATGAATGTTTTTTTTTTTTTTCAATATACCGCAAGAAGTGTTTCTTGTAGCATGCATGTAATTGTGCATACACATGTACTAGTATTTGGTCAAGCTCAAATAAAATGTAATACTCTAGCAGGTAAACACAAGGATTCATACTATTAGCAATACACAAGTGTTACACGCTCGCCAGCAAGATTACTAGCAACTTCAAGTTACATATGAGAAATTGATCAGCGGTTGTACAATTATTAAAAAATACAATAAACTCACTGAGCCAAAGTAAAGACTGGAAAACATGTCATTTATTATTCCTATGAAATAAAAAAAGATCACAGAAAAAACTATAGAAATTGCAAAAGCTTGCAGATAAAGCAATCTATCAAATGGGTATGTTGGAGATTAAAAAGAAAATTCTGGAAGATTTACTCCACTAACCCCATTGCACATATTAGAATTGTAAATAGATGCAAAGTTAACAGTTTTCCGTGAATTTGTATGTTTTAATATAAAAAAAGTTGAATATTTATTTGGAGCATATTTCATTCAACTGCAACAAAGCAATTTTAATATTTGCAACATCAAAGTGTGATCTTTGTAAGGCAAGCATTAATAATGTTCAGATAAGAATCCAATGAGAATGGCACTTTAGAACACTAGTATGAATTTCCTCCAAATATTAAAATAAATACCAGATTATATTGGGCACTTTTGAATGCTGTAAAAAGAAGCTAAAAAATACAGTTTATGATTCTAGCTTCTTGGAGGTTCACTAGTACAGTATAATTACATTTAGTTTTAGTTTGATTTATTCTTATTGCTCGATATGTTACAAATTTCCATAATAGTGTCCTATACATGTAATTATTATACAACTATTTGAAACATAGCCAAAATAAGAACAGATGGCATGATACCAGATCTAATTCCAAAACCATTTAACTTTCAATATTTTTTTGAAAACAGGAGACAGAAATACAAGATAAAACTTTGTCCTTTAATATATGAAAAATGAAGATAAAAAAATATCCGTAAACTTTCATAAAGAGGACATGACAAAGAAGAGAAATTTTATAATGACTAATAGATTGCATATATGTTTCTCGACAAAACAGGAACTGCCATTTAGAGTCCACTGATTCTATAAATGGAGGAAATTACACAGAATTGCTAAGATTTAGGTTACATCTCGTGGAGTTCACACTTCATTGCATGCAATGGCTGATGTGCTGGATGCCGCAGTAATTAGTGTAGAGTTGTGGTTGCCTCTATCCATAGACTTAAAACTCTGTGATTTCTTTTTATGGAGCTCAGCATTTTGTTTAGTAAATATTATTATTAAATCAAATTCCAAACAGTGGATGGGCTGCAAAACAATATGAAAGCAGAAATATCCAACATTGTGGAAGCAGTGCTGTAAAAAGTGAGTCAAAATCTGTTTAGCTTTGCAACACTTACCTCACAACAAATGGGAAAGGTTTTCAGTATCTTATTTGAAAAAAATTAGCACATTTTTCCTCATCATATCCAAAATATGCTCAATGGAGTTGAGGTCAGCGCTTCGTGCTGGCCAAATTAGCATCCTAATCCTCAATATCTCAATAAATGCAATTGAACGTGAAATTAAACATCAATCTTACATCAAGATTGGCCAGCTACATTTTTCTTATCCACGATGCATGAAACTTCATTCTTTGCAAATAGGGCCGCACTACAGGTACCTAACCTCATAGGAGATAATGTATGTATTATATATAATAAACTGTATGAGTGTATAATGAACTTTAGGAAATTTAAAAATTCCATTTCTCTGAAAAAGCAAAATTAACAAAATTTGAACAGTAAATTCATAATGGTATCATGTTATATATCTAATGAAAGCCCAATTCATAAGCTTTAAAATGACACCATTAAAATTTGTAGCTATCATAGTTCAGTAGTAAATAAAGTTTTAAGTATACAGTTATTAGAAAATTTTGAAAATTCAATTTGTCAAAAAAGAGTGATTTAAAAATGAATTTCTTAAAACTGGTTATGTAAAGGTATAAGTGTACAGAAAATGAACCAGATTTATGATATTAAGGGATAATGAATTGGTTTATTTAACATTATCCATTTCCAGTTTTGATGTACCTGAAAAATATGTACAAAAGATTCTTTCAAATATCTATGTGCATTAAGTTCCTAAATCACAAACAGAATTGCACAAGTGAGTGTTTGAATAGTTTGAAGACTTTACAACATATTCCCAAGACTCAAGCAACATTGAATAAATATACCTGTGATTTCTAACTGCCACCAATAGTTACAATTAAAAGCCTTCAAGATATAAATGGAACATTAGAAGATGTAACTGATCTGACATTAATTAGAGAGAGTCAGTATTATAAATTACATTTCATTTATTACTAGCATTTACATGTTTCAGGAGCATTTTCTCACATCCTTGGTTATGGAATGACTGGCAACTGATTTGGAAATACCTATATATACAGATAGGTGCGTTCAGACTGCAGGATTTGCTCCCATAACATGTTGAAGTAAATACAAGTGAATTGTAATGTGTTACAACACCGATTCTCCATCTAATTAATATAGAAATATAAAAGTGAAGACATGCTTAACTTATCCTGATATAATGCCAGGTAAATTTTCAAAGCACAAGTGAGAGCTGTTGAAAATAGTTACACCATCTAGTGCAGTCACATCAAACTCAGTACCATATATATTAGCAAAATGTAACCAAAAGTTAACTGGAAAATAGGATTTGGATAGCTGGAATTAAAAAAGCAAATTTAAAAATACATCAAAGACTCTACAGTAGTGAAATTTATGTGCAACGTGTACAAATATGTGCTAAGGAACATGTATGTTTACCAAAAAATTATTTCTTTCAATATAAAATGAATAATGTTAGTGATGAAGTTCAACTTTGACAAAAGATGCTAACCATTGAAGTTAGGTACAGATATTTTTAATACCTTTCCTTGCATTGCATTACCATATCTGAAATATGGTATATCATTTTCTGCATTTCTGAACATTGGTACAATAAATATTCACACCATTATGCTCACCTAATGTATATAATTACAGTGCAAGTATGCATTATAAGTCAGGTTATTTTATGTCAACAATAACATTACAAGCAGTTTAAATGTTGAGAAATTGTCTAGGAAATCATATACAGATAGAATCTGAATACTCTTAAGTCATTAATGCTTCTACGAAGGTTATTTCTTTTGAACCTCCGATGACGCCACCAGGTGGTCTGTGAAGAGATAGGAGGTGCAGAGTAATTGGCTTACCCCCGTCATTACCGAGGCTAACTCAATTGTTAAAGATTGCTTACGGCGCCTAAATATGTTACCTACAATCGACTCTCCCGCTAATGCGAGTTGCATAGTGTTATTTGATTTCTACACAATGCAGAGGAAATTCACCGCAGAACGAGCCATGTGTACGGCTACAACGCTGTGAGTGGCCGTGTGGTGCAGGAAACTTTGAGTTGGCCGAACGGACGTTCAAGGTGAAGGTGGTCACGGCCGGAAGTCTGGTAAGAGATGAATTCGTGCAAAGAGTGGATCAAGTGGCTCGTAAGAGCCGCTGGTTCAATATTTATGGAATGGTAGAACATTTTTTTTAAAATCTTCGTGTATTACAGCTCATCGTGGATTCCCAATAAGCTAATTGACAACCACAAGTAGCGGCGAATTAACGTTTATGCTGTGTTGCACGGGCGACGGAAAACAATATACAGGTGATGAAACGGAATTCGTTTGGACAATGAAGAAACAAAACAAGTGATTGGGAGAATATTGGTCTTCCACTCCAATGAGGACCTTCAGGACACCATCAGAACATATGGCAACATATTTTGCAGAGGGTATTGGAAAGCTGATACACCCGTATGACAGTGTCTCGATTTTCATGGTGATTCTGTTGAAAAGCAGCATCTAGATGTACTTAACTTTTGTCAATAAACTTTTGCTATTCACTCTGGTTTTGATTCCATGCCCCATTGGAGGTTTAAATAAAAAACAGCCCTTGTATATATCAAAACAAAAATAGTGGCATTTCTGTATTTTCGAACTAGAAGAATTAATTTTGTCATGCTCACAAAGCACCATTCTTGTCAATCCTGTATGTGGAGATATTTATTAATAATATATAATTACATAAATATTAATATTGCAAATTTTCTAAATACACTATGTCTGTAAATTGTTATTATGTTATTGATTTCCAACAAGATATATTGCATGCCTTGACAATGTAACAACAAATTTACCTAGTTAAAATTCAATTATCAGACCGTTAAGTTCTAGATGTAAATTACTCCTTATCTGATTCTAAACATATTAACTTATCATGCAAAATTATTAGTTTGTATTTAATGATAACATTTTAGATAAATTTGTATATTATTTATCCAACACGATTGGAGTAGTATTTTACTGCAAAACAGCAATGTGTACTCGATAATTTTATGCTATTTTGTGATGGAACATCTGAATTTTCTTTAAAAAAAAAAACAGCAACAACAACTTAAAAATTACAACTTTTTGAAAAACTATATTGAATGGTATGACAACCTCAAAAATGGTTATATGTACATATAACCATGCCCCCATTCCCTCAGAATCCCTCAATTTGTATAGAGTAGTGGAAACTAGCTCACCTTCAGTGGATGAGCGACACACAATAAGACTGCAGTTCTACATTACACTGGCAACTGAGCTTGCTCAGTCATGTTTATCATGCCAACTTTTTCAATTGAAAATGCATGTTAGACTTTCTAATGTATATTTTTGTTATCAGTAATTCCCTATTTAGGAGTTATCTAGTTCAAGAGTATAGAACCACCACAGGTGGCCAAGGTTGTTAAGGCGCAGACTCGTAAGTGGGAGATCTGGGGTTCAATTCCCACCAGGACCGTCCTCCCTGACTGAGGTTTTGTCCAGGTTTTCCTCAGTCCTCATCAATGGAAAATGCCCGGGAGGTACCCTAAACTTAGGCCTGGAACACTTCCTTCCTTTAAAAATATCCTTCCTCAATTTATCATTTCAACTCACGTATCATCTGTGTTCACTGCCTGTGATGCCTCAGTAGTAAAAACGGGCGTTAAACATTACTCTACTCTCTACTGATGAAGCAGTGCAACAAAATGTCATGAAGGCTGTTTACAGTATTCAGAGGAATGAATTGCGGTTAATAAGGCATGTCCCACTCTGGAGGGTAACACTTTGAGCATACTCTATTATATAACTATAATATTAATTACTATTACTACTAATAAATAATGAAAGAAACAAAAAATGTTTGCTACATGACATGATTTCCTTCATCAGTGGCAAGGTCATTACACAGAACTTCCTGTTGGCAAAACAAATTTACAATTCCATAGTGGAATGAGAACCCTATACATATTGGACTAGTTCTAGTATCATGTAAGTGGTTTTTTCTGATTTTTAGGAGATAAAACATTTTTATTAATTAAATAATCTTACATCTGTCATTGAATCATTTCTATTCTGATAAGGATATTTATTAATATAAAGTTAAATTAAGTATACCCTTGATAGTATATTTCTAAATATTAACAATTTTTGTCAGACAAGTCATCGGAACAAAAATTATATGGTGGCATGTGTGTTATTACACTGAACAGTTGTTATAATAATATGACATAAACCCTACAAAAGCACACATGTTTTACAATAAATCATATTCATATCTAATACAATCTTTGTAATTAATAACACTTTTGCAAGCTTTGTTGTTTTTTTAACACATACAAGTTAATAATTGAAATATACTTTAGCTTTATTCTTAGTGATTATGCCAACATTATGTTTATCTAATTATGCAGTATGAATGGATAAATTTATTGAATATTCAAAACAGTAAGTGCAAAGTAAAGTATAGTATACAGTATTATACAGTCAATCTATCACCTTTATACTATTTTATATTTATTAATTATAAATTATTCTAATATTTTATCTCAACTTAATTGCTGTCTTATTGATCCAAAATCCATAACACTCTTATTATTAAGATTGGTTAATTGATTGCTTTATCTATGCTTAATTCCCTTACATTTTACAAATTATACAACCGGAGTGCTTGTTCCCCCCCCCCCTCAGAATCTTATACAATTAATACACTCGTTATATATGGAATAGATGCTACTTTCCACCAACTATTCCATTCAATATTATCTCATAAATTTCCTCTTCATT
The DNA here is from genome assembly GCA_030762175.1 of Metallyticus violacea. NCBI lineage: Eukaryota > Metazoa > Arthropoda > Insecta > Mantodea > Metallyticidae > Metallyticus > Metallyticus violacea. Next base: position 7,002,928 of record CM060838.1, on the reverse strand, counting down.
TATTAATTACTTTCTTCCCCTACTTCTCTCTTACCTTCCATACACAGTTATCCAATTTTCTGAAAAACTGTTACTACCATTTCCAAAAAATTGTAATATCATGTCAATAAATATGCAATATTACCACATAAGGTAATGCTAGTCACAAATCATGTTTATGAATTATATAGTCTTTGTAATAATAGTACTTAAGCAACCGTTGTTATGTTCTTAATCAAACTTACATCATTATTTGCATTTCTGTGTCTAGGTCAAGAATGTGGTTGACACAGTTCTTATAATATAAACCATAAAAAAACACGCAGGCTAGTCAAGAAATAATGCTTAGTATTTTTTTAACCAAACTTTTCATTAGTACAAAGTTTATTTATATTTTAGTTTTATTCCTTACCTACATTAAAATTATGTTTAATTTTGTTTGACTTCTATGTTACATCATTGAAATAAGTTGTCACAAAAGACATGACAATCTTCTGATAATACTGATTTTAATTCTTGAAGATATCACTTTCTTTCAGGTACTTTGAGTCTGTTATTGCAAAGATTCTGTAGAATTTCTAACATGTTTATTTTATTTATTCACCTTGCCAATTCCTTAAGTTCTTTATCAAATGAAAATTGTATCAAACTGTTCCATCACTATTGAAATGTCCTCACTTCTCTCAGATTCCCACTACTTTGACAGGACAGAATTAGTACTCCAATGCTTTTGCAAAGTGAAAAGCAAGGTATTTGTCATCGATGGGCAGGGTTTCTTTCTGGCTCCTTTTTAAGCTTTAATGCAGCCACTAGGAAAATAGAAATTCCCACTTCTCAACTTTCTTTAAATACAGGCATGGACAGATTCTAATTCCATCTGACTATGTTCCTATAGTAAATATTTCAGAACATTTCAACTCCATTTTTCAATTCAATATGGAGTAGAGCATTTGACGTGACAGAATTCCTATTCTGATAGACCCAACTATCACTGTAAAGTACTTAGTAAGTCTGAGGGCCGGGCAGTTCTCCTCCAAGTAATTCACAAGACATGATGCAAGTGGATGCTGGTAGCCCCCCTTCTAACTCATTCCACTAGCAATTACTAGCATGATGATTTTTCACATTGTAAATTGTAAAATTGTGGCAACACAGTTTACTTTGCAATATACAGCACCAGCCCGAACAAAAAGACAGATTTTAACTAACTACAAATCCATCATTATTGTGTAATGCACCTCCTTTGTCCTTACTTTTCTGAAATTAAGTCGTTTCTTTTGGATTTTGTACACCTTCTATTTTTCTCTGAAATACATACGATATATTCTTCCTTGGTTGAAAGAACGAAAGACTGAGATTCTCAATCTTTTTACTGAAAGTGAAAGAACTGACACTGCCCTAACCATTTTTTTCTACATTTTTCTATAAAATTTGTATGGTTGCCTTTTACACTTGAAAACTGGTTGCTGATAGAGCTTTCTGCTATATTTTCTGCAATAATGCACAGGAACTCTTTTTAAGTTTTTGAAAAAAATTTGAATTAAAAATTATTTTTCTTTTTGCCTTCCTCTTGCTCGCTCAGTATGGTTTACCATTTTTTTATTAAAATTGTGGTTGATTATTCTTTTATCCATAACATCACAAGCGACTGGCTTTGTTTTTCTGTAGTTAAGTATTTTTACCCAATTATAAGCCATCCATTCATATATTCCAAAAGTGCTCATTAAATATTTTAAAGAATACCTTTCTTGTATTTCTAAGTTTTCAAAGAATGAAGAAAACATGGAAAGTTTTTGGTCTTTAATTGAAGACTTATTTGAGTTAGAGATGTAACAAAGTGAAGATATGTGCTTCCAATCCAGATTCTTCCAGAGTTGGTCTTATAATTTTCCTGCCATCTTCCATTAGTTCTGGACAATGTCACTTATTACCATAATAATAGAACTACAAGGAGATCCTGTTTACCTAGCTTCAAGCCCAAGTGCACTAGTGACTTTTCCTTCTTTGTTTCTGTCGTATTCCTTCAGTCTGTCTTTCTTTATTATATTCTTTTTCCATTCTTTAGGATGTGCTGTTTGCCACTTTTCTTTCTTTTCTTTGATTTGCTGCTTCAACAAGAGTTTAGTATTAAAGAGGTTACATCTGCTGCACTCTCTGGCATATAACCTGGATCATGTTCTTCCTATAAAATTGCTGTCATGTTATGATGAGTATGCAGTTGGTAATGTCATGTTTGAGTCAGTCCCTGGCACATAATTAGAGCAATGCACTAGCTCTTTCTATATTTATCTGATAAATGAATATTCTGTAATGCTATGAATGTTCAATTCTCTGGCATATTCAGGATCATCTACTAACTCCAAGTAACTTCTTTTGTCTGACAACAAAATTACTGTTAGGTCTACATTCTCTTCAATAAGAATTACACTGTACTGTAGATTTATGACTCATTTCACCTTTACACATTTTTTTTTAATTCTGTGATCTCTACCTTTCAGAAAATTTGTCATTAATTGCAATTCCTTAAGGAGGCATAAATTCTGACTCTGAAGAATTTCCTTTGATACATGTTGGCACAATTACTCTATTATCTTCTTTTATATTAATATCCTGCATTTTTCTCAAATAAAATATTATGACCAATCCTTCTGAGTTTGTCTTCACATTTTGATACTGAAAAGATATCAGTACTCCAATGTAGCTATGTGCACTAAATGAGCTTTGGAACAGTAAGAATTCATATTAAAATAAACAACAATCTCTATCGTCTTAATTTCAAAAGAAAAATAGTGATAAGCTGAATTGCAAACCACAATAAAAGTACTGTTCACTGTCTCACAGTCTACAAATTGTTATACAAAAAGCAAGGTGCTGGAAGTTGGAACATGACAATTGTAAAATAATCAGATGTCGGTCATTGTTTACTAGGTGAGAGTGAAGCAGTACATTGTATTTTTGTGGAGAGTGCTGATATATGATAAGTAGTAATAATAACTACATTCTGTTGCTTCTAAGGAAAAGTAGTTACAAGTTATTAGCAGAAGTTTCTGTTTCAATCTGATACACCTTATTAACAAACAGATACTATTTCTATATTACTGCTAGATACATACTATTAGAGCAGCTGTATATAGCCTAAATTTCTGAATAAATACATGTGAAAACCTCAATTTTGACTAAAAGTCTCTTACATGCTATAAAAACTAGGCCATTGGCACATATAATTCCATTGATACAATTATATATGAGATGGGCAATAAAAAATTTGGTGACACATACTTCACTTACTTGGTTTCTTAATTGGACATGTTTTGGGAACATTTGCTCCCATCATCAGCAGAAAATGCCTCAGAGTTGGTTTTTTGTTGATGATGGAAACGAATGTTTCTAAAGCATGTCCAATCAAGAAACCAAGTTAATAATAAATATCACCAAGCCTACTTTATATCAACATTATTTTACTACTTCACTATTAGTAGCTTCAAGTGTACAAGTTCATAACAACATAGAAGTTTTGCAACTCGAGCAATTTATAACATTGTCAGTAAGAATTACAAATTAAAATTAAAACAGGCAAAATATTATTTTAATGCTTCATATATATTAACAACAACAATAAATGCAATGCTGCTTGGCAAATAATCATTGATACATCTTAAAAACATTGCATTAAAAACAACAAAAATGCACAGTATTTTATGCACTCAATTTTATTGAAAAAAGAAACTCATTTCAAAGAACTTACTGTTACTGATAATTTGATAAATTATTTATTTAATTACTATATATAAATAATGCATTTAGTGAAAGAGTACATGTAGAAGGAATATTTTGTGACTTAGCAAAGGCTTTCGATTGGGTCAATCATGGAATTCTGATACATAAATTAGGTTTCTATTGAATAAAAAAACAATATTTAAAATGGTTTATATCCTACCTTGACAAAAGGAAACAGAAAGTGGTAATAAATTTGTCCCTCTAAAAATAAAAACAATGCATTAAAGTGGGCAATGATTAACCATGGATTACCTCAATGATCTGTTCTGGACCCTCTTCTTTTATCTAATGTATATAAATGATCTCTCCTTATCTATCCAAGATATAGGAAATGCTGTTCTATTTGCAGATGACACAAGCATATTGATAAATGGAAATAGCCTTAATGATTGTGCCATTAAACTAAATCTAGTTCTGAGCTATTTGCAAACAAATTGTCTTTAAATCTAGATAAAACAAATGTTATGAAATTCATCACTCACAGATCTCCAAATCCACTATTACAGATAGGATATTTTAACAGTGTACTTCTACAAACCAAAGATATTAAATTCCTTGGTTTAATAATTGATAATCATCTGAATTGGAAAAATCACATTGATCTTATCATACCTAAACTTAGTACTGTATTAATAATGTTGGAGTCAATTAAGACTTTAAAACTAGTTTATTATGCTTATTTCAACTCAATAATGAAATATGGTGTTATATTTTGGGGAAATTCAGTTAAAATAGAGCGTGTCTTCCTATTACAGAAATCTCTTAAAGCAATTTGAAAATTTAACTCTTCCATGTAAATATATATCATCCTTTATGAACTTTTATATAAGAAACAAAGAAAAATTTATACAAAATCAAAATGTACATGACAAGAATACCAGACAAAAAACAATCTACACAGACCGGTTTCAACACTTTCTTGTCATCAAAAAGTAGTTTATTTTAGTACAAAATGCTCTTCCCTCTAGCCTTTTAGCATAATAAACAATGATAAACCCTTTAAATCTGCTCTCAGAAAATAACTATGTAAAAAGGCCTATTATTCTTTAAAGGAATATCTGAGTGACAATATATTAAATTAAGTTAAAAACTTGCAATAATTTTATATTAATGCATATGTAAACTTGTACATAGTAAAATTTGTTTGATTGAGTGATTTGTGTTTCTATTTCAATGGTTTTTGTTATTTTGACTGAGTTGTTCTATGTATTGTTTTTTTCATGTTTATTGTAAGTATTTATACAGAAATGCACAATATTTTTTGTAAATGTAGATTGTATACTACTGTGGTAATTGTAAATGACAAATTATTTGTTTCCGTGATTGTTTTGTGAACTCACTGAAAGCTCCATAAACTAAACTAAAAACTTAGTTCACAGCAAATGAGGCACGAGTATGCAGTGTTGCCAGATTGTGCTCATCATCCCATTATTGTTCAAACAGTGCAATGCATATATACTTCCAAGAGACATTAATTTCTAGCCCTTGTACTGTAATTAATAAATATAATTACAATCATGATGATATATATGCTGCACTAGAACTGTAATATGCTTCAAATACTAATACTTAATTACATTTTAATTCTATAAGTAATTAAGGAACTTATTTCTTATTTTAATTTAGATGCTACTCATCAGAATTTTCTTGATCATCACAGTCAACTATGTTCGTATGCTGTTTGCCATCGTTTTTGTAATCAGAATCTTGTAAGTTTACAATAATTAGTTCAAAAATATTGTCACTTCCTCTTTCTTTCTTGTACTTTTTCTGCATGCTTTACACAGAATTCTCCAGTCTGTGGCACCTGTGGCAGCGTTTTCCACATCTTTCAACTTAAGTGTTTTATTTCTATTTACAACCTCTCACTTTATCTGAACTCACATTTAAATTCTAGCACATTAATTGACAATAATAAGGCATATTACTTAACGGTCCATTTCATTGCCAAGAGGATGGAGTTCATGTATTTTGAGCCATGATACAATACGTATTAGAGTTCAAGGTTTTAGTTTCAATAGCCTTAAATGTTACACCTTTTTGTTGCAGCCATTCAGCGATTTTAGAGTTTTAGCCAGATGTGTTTGGAATTTTGTTCAAAATGACTGCATGATAGGGAGCATTTTTTCTTGTAATAGTAATAATTATTTTTGTTCTGAATAATTTAGAAATCTGTTGAAAAATAAATCCTTAAATGTAGCTGTTCATTTCCATTTGATATTTTTTCCTCAACCTAAATCATACTTGACCTCTGATATGACCACTTTTGCACTTAGCATGACAGACAATCAGGCAGCTAATTTTACGCATAGGGATCTCAAGTCTGTTTTAGTGAAATCTTACCAGACTTACTTTAATGTGTGTTTCTTATTTACACATATCTTGCACCAGAAGCCTTAATTTAGTGCACTATGTATTTTCCACTACAGTGTCACCTCTTTTCATTAAAATTTCCATCCATCATTCGTCTTTATATACCTGAAATCTAAATTTTGCAGTATTTTTTGTTTTGATGAATTAGAGCTGTTGTATGACATTTAGCTTCTTAATATTAATAAATGCTGCTATCCTAATTCTTATATTCCATATATTTACACAATTTTAGTTTGAATACAATGAATACACTTAAGTTGGAACAGGTTGTAAAATGTTGCATTTGCTTTAGGAGCCCACCTATGGAGTTAAACACTTCATGTGCAACGTTCTGTTTATTTCTATAAATCACTGCATAACAAAAACGGTATATATTCTAATAAAACTGCAATATCCGATATGAATTAGTTTATCACATTGTTCATTAATATAGAGGTAATTTCAGAATTAAGTTGTCATACATCCTTAAGCCAGAAGTCTGATTCGTATTGCCAAAGACTAATACGAAACGTCAAAATATCATTAAGCCTTAAGAACCACTCATTATATTTTAAAATCCCTCACTGGCAATGTATTCAAGCGATTCGTTACAATTTAACACTGAAGGGTTAAGTAATAATGCGTTTACCATACGTTATTCGCCAAAGAATTTAAAGCTGACACATATACAACAAGACATATTATTTCAAAGAAATAACATGATTTGTATAGCATCCGAAAATCTGGCAGTAAATAATTATATTGTCTTAAAAAGTAATACTGCATGAAATGTCAAATCCTACAGTAGCAGTGTTCACATTTAATGTGTTTATTATTTTTAGGAAGCAGTGGTGTGAAAAGCAGCAACAATTATTTAACATGAGCAAGACACTTACATTTTACTGCAAAGAAGGAACTTCACTACACGTTGTTGTATATATTTCTAAGAAATTCATTTTTCTGTTCTTAAAACCACAAGTCAATAAACAAACTCTGGACCACTTGAATGAAGTAGCGTTACATATCTGCAGGTGGCAGCACATTCTGGGGTAGCTGTCGAGGGTCGAGGCCAAAGCTGCGAAGTTGTGCGCAATCTCACAAAACAGCCAACAGTTAACATATAAACAGAAGGTGCAGAATGTAATCTGATTTGTTAATTATTGTCTTCCATCATGGCTCAACATCCCCAACTTTACAATAACTGAGATATGCCAAAGCAATGTATGCAATTTATTATTCTAATTTCTAATAATTCAAGTCAATGACCCCAGAGCAAAAATTAATCAGTTGGTTCCTATGATCTGCGCAAAAAGGAAGAACCCGTGCGATTGTCCTCGAAAACGGTGTCCTAAATTTGAATCATTCATAGTGGCGTGTTATCCAGCGATTTAATAATGTTTTAATGTGGTATTAGTAGTACTCATTTGAGCGATAAGATTGAATGAAAAACAATTTTACGTGTTAAAATTTTGTTATAATAAGGCCTGATCTATATGGTGTGAAATTGCATTTATTGTCGGTGATTTATTTTGTTGCTTGTGAACAGCTGTACATATCGCACTATGAAAAAGTACTAAAGTTCGTTTCATATACGAATAATAAAAAACCACTATTGTTTGGGTATTTAAAAAAAATCTTCAAAAGAATATGCACAATGATGGCACCATGCTGAAATAGTTACATTCACGAATTTCTTGCAGAGTACAAAGCATGTCTCCCATACATTTCATTAACTCACATAATGCAAGTAGAATCATAAAATCACAACTTTGTACGTCCTATGTCTGATTTTCATTTGTATATTTACAAAATAATGTGTCACACATGGATGAAAAACACTCCTTTAAAAATTTGCATCTTTAAATGATATTTAAAAATTTGTTATTAAATATAATGCTTTTGTTTTCAATTCATTTTGATTGACGAAGTATACATAAATCATTTTTTTCAGACACTATTGACATTTGTAATGTTTTTAGTTTTCCAGCTCTCAAATTAGAATTCTTTGGATATTTGCTGTCAAATTTTGAATGCCTGGTATTGTATTAAGATTTAAAACCTTTATAAGTTTGTACTATATCACGACATAATAAACACAAGCCACTGCCTTCATTTTTTGCAGGTATGAAGAAAACCCATTTTCCCAATTGTGTTGAAAGACTCCTTTTTTCTTCCAATGTTCTCCCTAAAAATAAAAAGAAGCACCAGCCATTGCTAAACACTGCACTTTTACAAACATATTTAAGAAATTAAAAATGTATGCCAAATAATAATGCACCACATTGTTGAATACTTACGCCACTGCTAGGAATGATACAGAGACATCGGAAGTGCTCTAGAATTACACGTAATTAAATCTAAGTAAACGTGACACAGTAAAATTACATCAAGAGCGGCATTAAATATTCACCAGTTTAGATCATATAGGTTTTATCCTTAAACCACTAAGCATAACTCAATTTCTCATTTTTTACACTTAGCTCATTGTTTTAATCTACAAATGTGTTAATACAAAAGAAAGTATCTGATTCTAACTTACGCTAATGGAACTGGATTTTAACCCTTATTACCTCTTTAAACACAGTTGATCAGTAAATCCATGCTAAAACACGACCACTAGGGTGAATATCGGCATTCAAAAGAAATAACCGCCCTTTTAAGATCTTTATATCTAGGGGAATTAGCTGGTAACAGACGAAAAATGCGACTTAAGCGATTAATTAGTGGCCACACCACTAAATGAGCGAAAAAAGTATCATTATGTACAATGAAAAGTGTTTTCCAACTTGTAATGAGGTAAAAACACATGTATCTTAAAATAAAGGAAACACAGAACTACAAACAAACATAGGTCACAGTGAAGCAATTAAGAAGCACCTAGTAATGAAAGTCGAAATTACCTCCGTCCTAGGAACTTCTTAGCTACCAGCACTCTTTACGAGGGCCAGGATAGAATCTCCGTAAACTTACTAGTTCAGGGAACACTTTTAAACAATCTGCATTATCCAATGAGCATAGAGTTGAAACATGACGATATCGCAATATAAATTAACATGCAGGCTCTCATGCAGCAACGAATGAATTTTGGCTGATCTAAGAATACACTCAGTTGCTTCCTAAAGTCTTAAAATTCACATGTAAACTTTTTGTACTGCCTACTTAAGCCCTTTCCTTGTGATTGGTAAACACTTGAAACCTATACGACAATTGGCACATCTGCCTCGTTGCCTTGAGTGGAAAAATTCATTCCGAAGACCCTGATGAGCCCGTTGTCGGTTCACTACCGCAGAGCATGAGGACTAAAGGGCCCCACGTGCTGGTGTGTATAGCGTTATATGTGTTAACCCCAGGTCAGCACACAATACCAAGTACTGACGGGGGAATGCGCCTCCACTCCAACATTTACAAAGAACACACGAATAAATAACAAAAAACACATAGGTGCATTATGGTAAAATGACAAATATACATGTTATTCCTTTTCCTTTAAGGTCTAAAACTTTACAACCATCTTCTACAATAGCAAGACAAAACCCTCCAAGTTTGAAAATGAAATAATATTTCAAATAATAACGTAAATAAACATTATAACATTTTCTTTTTTGGCATTAAGAACATGATCTACCGAAGTGGCATGAGCCCTAAAGTATTTATTTGTCTTTGTCTTTCCATAAACTGAGACTGGTGAAATACATGAAACTATGGTGGAAAAATCCTTTAAATCTTGATGCCAATTGGGCACCCTTAATCATGGGATACGTTTTTAAATAAAGTAAGTTCTCTTCTCTGTGTTTGACCGAAATATTTCCAGATAGAACAGAATATCGTGAAAAGATAACGGACAGCTAGGCGGGTGGGCATCATCAACTCTAATGTACACACGCGATGCACTTCATACTTAGCAGCATTAAATAAAAATTTTAGCAAATGCAAATTCTCATCCCACTATGTATGATTTCGATGATATACAATCAGGACGGCATAAGTTTATCATACTCTCTAACTCAAAGACGGCTTTGGATAATATGAAATTGTCATTTCCTTGGCAATCGAGCCGTAAAGAAATTTCTTTAATGCTAAATACTTATATATATATAGCATTTTCATAAACTACACATTGGAAAGCACATAAATTACCAAAAACAGGTTTCCATTATTTTATCATTTCCTTGGTGGTGGTCTCCCGCACAGAAAACAACCAGACGTATATAAAATAACGTGTACAAAAAATGAAATCTATTACTCGTTCCACGGTGTTTAGAACCTGAATTTGTTTACAAATAATATTTCTCACATGTAAACGAAATATAAAATAATTTGAACAGAAACTTTTCCACAGGTAAGCAATACTCTTTATAAAATATACGAACTTCCAAATAATTGGTCACCTTAAAACTAATCGACATAGTTGGGGCAGTATCATATATATCATAGTCTATTTTAAGTAAAAGGATATAGTCTTCCTTGTAATAGTTATAAACAGGCGTACCTATCTTGTATTAACCTCATTTGAAAAAGACTCGAACCATAATACCCTGCTCACACCATTCAATGAAACTTTTTATCTCACTCCAAAACCAGCTTCTTGCGTTATTCCGGATCTTCCCGCCTCTTTAACCCTTACTGTCACATAAGATAGTAGATTAAGGAAAATTGCACAAAGAAAACGTCCTTCCTAACCACAAATTTTAGTAAGAAATGTTTAATACGCAATTCAATTTCATCATTAACTTCAAAGCTTGCACGGTGTATACTCTTTATCCACTATTCCTTTAATTATTGCTATTTAGGAAATTTAAACATGGCATTATGCGGTGCACTGCCATAATTAAGACACAAGAGCAACCCATGTTATACTAAACACTTTCTATTACACAAGTGCCTGGTGGATTTTAGTAAACCAATTTTAATTTAAATAAAAACTAAAGAACTAGGACGCTGTTGGTTATTTACTTCCAACTATAAACTACTGTAATAAACCACGTAATTGCAACGAATCAAACAAACAAATCCATTTGTTTGAAAGCAGCAAAATAAATTATATTACTACCAATGAATGTGCCTATCTCTGCATAAACCTCACTTGCAAACAAGTCCAAACATGTTATAACAGTAGGCTCACTAAAACTCTCATCATCTTGATCCAAAAACCGCTTCATACTTTTTCCCCCCGGGATTTTTTCCTGTCTTTGCTAACCCACATTGTCACAAACGATGGTAGATTACAGAAATTTGCTGGTAAAATGTCCTCCTTAACCATAAAATTTGGTACGATAGGTTTAATATAAACTACAGTTTCATCATAAATTTAAAATTCGCCCGATCCAAATGTGATATTACACCGTGCACTGCAATAATGAAGACATTCAAGCGCAAACCCATTTGGTACAACCATTTTCTATTAAACAAGTTTCTGGTGTGATTTCACTAAATCATTATTAACTTAATAAAAAAAACAAAAGATTTACTTCCAACTTCTATAAACCACTGTAACCAGATAACTGCAAATTAATAACGTGATATAATTAACACAAGGACCACATATTCCACCATTTTGTCTACTAGCAATACTACCTTGGGGTCTGGTAAATCAAGACCCACCGTATTTACTAGACCCAATGTAGTATCAACAGTAGACAAAATGGTAGAAAATGTGGTCTATGCGTTTAATTACATAGCTTTGTTTGTTTGGTTTGTTGCAGTTATCGGGCTTATTACACACGTTTATACTTAGAAGTAAATCAACAGTAGCGTGTTTGTTCTCTAGTTTTTTATTACGTTAATATTGATTTAGTGAAGTCACACCAGGAATTTATGTAATAGAGTGTGTTTAGTATAGTGTGGATTGCTCTTGTATGTCTTAATTATGGCAGTGCGCCTCATAATACCATATTACATTTCCTAAATAGCAGTAACTAAAGTAGGGGTGGATAAAGAGTATAACATGTAGATTTTGAAGTTAATGATGAAATTGTAGTTCGTATTAAACTTTTCCTACAAAAATTTGTGTTTAGGGAGAACATTTTCCTTGTGCAAATTTCTGTAATCTACTATAGTATGTAATGATGTGCATCAACAAAGAAAGGAACGGCCAGAAAGAAAGTATGACGCTGGGTTTTGAATCAATATGCGAGAGTATTTATGAATGGTGTGAACGTGATATTATATGTTCCGTCTCGTTTGTAAGTAAGATTCTGTGGCTACTATTAACACATGGATTTGTTTATTTGATTTATTGCAGTTAACTGGTTTATTACAGTGGTTTATAGTTGGAAGTAAATCAACAGTAGCTTGTTGCTTCTTTGGTTTTTTTATTACGTTAATATCGATGTGTGAAGTCACATCAGGAACATGTGTAATACATCCGTCATAGAAGCGGATCTATAGATGTCAACAAAATTATACTCAAATTATATTAACTTGGTTCAAAATTAAAAAAGGATGCCGCAAGTATATTTGTGGAAATACAAAGGAAATATGGGTTTGCTGCTGAGCGGCATTACAGAGCAATACGCGCAGTGTAGTTATGTGGACGACAATGATGTGCCGCATTGTTATTATTTGTAGGCACGCAGAACATTTCAGAAACACGTGCTCCTCGAGTGTGGCACATACTTTTGTTGATTTGATTTATTTACGGACGCTCTTTAACATCTCAGGTCATCAAGGTCCCATTCAATTCAGGGCGTGAAACGGCCGATAAATTTTGCTCAGAGGCCTCCTTTTTCAAGCTTGAGGTTCTTTATTGTGCCGTAAATGTACGACACGGGACCCATGGCTTTACTTTCCTTCCGAAGGGAGCCATACTTAATATTTTTACGTTCGAAAAAATCCATCGATCCTGGCCGGGTTTGAACCCGCAATCTTGGGTTTAAAAGGTAAGTATGGTTACCATCACACCACCAAGACAGACGAGTTGACACATACGACTATACAAATTAGGGTTCGCGAAAAGTTGCTCTTTTGGTCTCTCTTACACAGTTCCTCTTCGATTTGTCTTCGTTTGCGCTTCGCTCCTGCGTCTGTTAGGAAAATGGTGCTCCAGCAGGTACTTGACTGTCGGTCACCATCCTTCAGTTTGTATACTGTGCTTTATACTATATATTAACATCTTTTTGACTGTGGTCTAATGGTCAATTCATATTTATGATGACCTGACGTTGCGACCGACACTATGGCGAACATCTTCAGAGGAATACAACGTCTATTTAACACTCAGCGGCTGATTCCTCGTCAATAAGTGAGATGATTGTGGGGCTATAACGTGGGGAGTGGCATAAGCATGGTCATGTCATTGTAGTATTGCTGGACAGCAGGAGTTCTAGCATGCATCTTAAGAGCAGGAATCCAAATTCTGTTAAGTTTCATGTCTTCTTTCCTGTTTATATTATTGAGATGTTAAATATTTCAATAGCTTCTCTTTCTATCAAAAGCAAGCACCTTGCCGTTTTCATAAACCATACACCACATTGATATAACACTTCTTTAAAACTTTACCAATATAGCAAGTAAACTTTTCCTATAGGAACCGGCAGATTTTTAGAGGAAGTAGTTATCTTAGCAAGTATAACCATTATTATATAACCAAAATTAATAAAAACTTATACCAGGTGTTTAAGTTCTTTGCTTATGAATTACAGCTGACAGATGTGGTTGACACATTCTACTAAAGTTTTAATTACTCTTCTTTTTTGCTCTGGATGGTGATTTGAGTTATTAACATAACGTTTGTTGTAATAGGGTTTTCTATAAACTCTGTCTCCTAGTGTTCTATTAGTCGCTTAATCACCATGACATCTAAAAAGGTGTAAGTTAATTTTTTTCTTGTTTTTCTGTGGTGAATTAAATTTTTGAGTGAAAACTATATAAATGAATAGAACCTCTGTAACAATATAATCTTTAAGATTTCCAGGATTTATAGACTCAGATGGGGAAATTTGTAGTTGTTGTTGGACAGGTCGTGATTAAGATGACTATACATCCCATAAAAATAGATTTTTCCCTTTTTTGAACCTAGTTGAATGTGTTCCATTCATTTTTATCCAAATGAACATTTGTCCCAGTTTGTTATTTTTATTTTATGTTAATTTTGTCCACTGCCATTGAATTGGCAATAAATAAAATATTTAAAAATTCCATATTTACTCATACATTGTGGGAATATATGAATTTACGAATTTCTGTGATATTGTGGAAATAGAATGTGAGTACGTTTTAAACAAGGTAAATAATGTGGTTATCTTTACTTCTAGCTGTATACTGGACTACTGATCCATAAAATGAACTGGAATCATATTCTCTTGCAATATAAATCAAATGTTCTATATTCTAAAAGTCGTTTTTCAATAACTTTCTTTATTTTGGAATGATTTCAACTAAAGTCAACTGGAAATCTTCTCCATGTATAATAAAAAAAAAATATAACATCCAAAATGGCAACAGAACTTAATGATACATGGACTGGAAAGTAGAACATTTCTATATTTTGAAAATGAAATTTATTTCAGGTCTGGAAAATGAGGGTGTCTTTGATGAAAAAAATTTAGTCATAACAATCAAACACTTTGATATATTTATAGAGTTTTTGAATAATGTCAGCCAGGGTTTTTTTTTTTTTCCTGGTCTCAAAGTCTACTTCCCGAAGCCTAAGTACAGAAAATTGGCAACTTGGAAGTTAAGTCATTCTCTAAGTGTACTTTCCTTTATGACTATGTAATGGAAATTATAATTTACCATATTCAAAGTCTTGTTCATGAATGAGTTTAAATGAGTATTGTGACAAAAATTGTGATAGTTATCACTTACTAATTGTTTGAGAAGTAAGACCAAATCCCTTGTAGAATATGCAGACAATTAATTTGCATACCCGTATGTGTTTCATCTTATCACTATCACAAATGTACAGCAGAAATTTTTTGGCATTAATTCCTTTTCTTTCTTCACTTCAGTGATGGAGCAGAAGATCCAGCACAATGTATTGCATCATAATATGCATTTTCAGACTTTTGCTATGAGTCATGGCAAGGGTCCTTGTGATATATAGTCACAAAGAGACTAGATGGGAACTCAGATCACCAATCCTTGGGCCCAAAGTAATGAAATCTGAATTTTGTTTAAGGGTAAAGAAGAAGAAAATGAATTAAAAGAATGATTATTATACAGCAAGAGATTTGAGAACTGAGAACAATAAGAGGAGCATAGTGCATGCAAAGTGTGATTTCATTTTCTGAAAAAAAAATTGCTATCAAAATATTTTTTGATTCTGATGTCTCTAAGAGTTGTTCTCCAAAGTGCACAAAGAGCTCATTGCAGAATATGGGTTCCACTGGTAGCTAATGTGGGTTGCTATTATTTGTGCACTTTTGTAGATCTCATAATGAAACTCACACTTTAAATGTATTCTTTTTTCTAATTTTCATTTTGATAAAATGTTGACTTTAATGTTATATTTTTAAAATATATAACATAACATTTTGAGTTGCCAGGAAAAAATGGAATATAAATATGTTCAGTGGATAATTATGCTTTAAATATTCTTTTCAGTTTCATGCTACAAGTGTTTTTATGCAGATTTTCATATGATCAGAAAAAATTATATACCGAAATGTGTGTTCTCCAAACCAAAGATTTCAAATGTCTATTGTTATACCACAAAAGTATTGCATGTTTTTCAAATCTATTGTTTTACATAGAACAAGGGTAAGTAGGGGTTGGATTTTTCTTTTCTGATTCCCCTTTTTCATGTAAATTCTTTTTAAACCATGGCAACACCATATCCCTTAGAGCAGATTAGGTTAATTCACTCATTGCTGAACATATATGATGACAAAGGGAAGAAAATTGAAAGGATATATAGTTTTCACATAGATAATATTTTATGACTTTAATTAATTCATATGCATCATTTGGAAGCCCTAGTGTACTTATATCAGCTGAGAGAAATATTGGAGTAGATCACCAAGATTTTGGGAGATCTGAGACAGCATCAGAGGGAGACTCCAAATACATAACTTTCTAGTCTTCTCAAGACACTAAATGCAGTTCTGAAACTGAAATTAGTGGATTTCATACCAATTGAATTTAGAGTTTTGGAAAATACTGTTCCTCAGTTCCTTTTAACATAATTTATAAAAGTACATTTATTTTTTATTAGAAAAAGAATTAATAAACATAATTGCTTCCTTATATTTTATTATATGTATTTTAAATAGAAAATTGTCTAGATAAAGGAGAAAGAACCTTAACTTTGTGAATTCCAGACAATTATAAGTTACAATTCTTATTTTATTTTCACAAATACATACATTTTCCTTTCTTTAAGGCTTTCTGATATATTTTTCATACGGGAATGTACATTTTTCATTTTATATAGTAAATTGCTACTTTTACTCTCTAAATTTCCGTTTTAAGAAATTTATCAGGATAATTTATCTTAGCGATCATAAGGTAATCAGTAACTAGAAAATTCTCTTCATGTACTACAAATAACTTGAGTCATCAACTTGGTTGAATATGGAGAAGATATCTCTTCGAAACCTGTCCCATCATATTTAAAAGTAAGTGAAGCATAAGAGTGTGTTAGACGACAGGTTAGATATAATTTACATTTAACAAGCTTCACTGTGTGAGTTCCAACAGAATTTTTTAAACATGTCTTATTTTTCAAAAGTTCTTAAATGAACTTTAAGTATTGTTAACAAGTGTCTTATGATTTAAAAGTAAACTAATGAGTAAAGGTTAAAACATTTTACTGAGTATACTTACAAGTGTCCTCTCTCTAAGGAATGTCAATGAAAGTTCAAGGTCTTGTATTTCAGCAAGTAATCATATGTGGAAATGTTTAATATCCCCCTCTTCTATACAGCAGTGAGATCACACCTTTATTAAAAGTACAGCAACAAATGTCTTTCTGAAAGGTTACAGGTAAAAGAAACACACACTGCTGGTTAAAAGTTTCCAGACCGTTGGTAAAAATATTTAATTTAGCATGATGCTCGAACAGTACTTCAAGAGCAAACTCATTATCATTATCAGTTCATAAAAATATAAACATTAAATAAATGCCTCATATTCATCTGCTCTTTACCAATGGTGTAATGTACATGGTTGGAGAGTGGTATGTATATGTTGATGCCTTATGTACTGCATTGTGAGTGTTTCTGAGTCATTGGATCCATTGACAGCAATAAATTTATTGTTATTTAGCAGTATGCTTATGAAGCTATTGCTTTCTCTGTCTATAAAATGTTAATGATTAGTTTTTTTAACTAATTCACTGTATACTGAGGTAAATGTAAGTCTGGAGTTTTAAGTAATTTTTATAAAATTTTACTACTATAAAATACATTTAATTTTAGGAAATGGACCATAAGCAGAAACTGAGTACTGATAAACGCTCAACAATGAATACCTTTGACATGAAAGACACTCAATCTGAAAGATATAAACAAAATTTAACATGTCCAGGGCAAAAGTGGCCGATGCAATAAGATTAAGGGAACAGGAGCAAATACCAATTAATATCAAAGTGGAAAATCCCCCATAACAACAGAAAATGCAACTATAATGAGAGCATTACAGTGCAAGTGGAACAGAAACTTAAAATGCAAGTAGAATTTAATTCAATTCATAATAGAGAGACAGCAGTTAGAACTGCACAACTGAGACCGTGAACAGCTATTCTGTTAGAGAGGGTAGCTGTGAAGAAACTCCTTCTTAAAATAGTAAATAAATAGAAATATCTTCATTGAGCTTTGGTACGCAAAATCTGCGTGCTTGATAAATGGAAACAGATATTTTGGACTGATAAAAAAATTTCAGATTTTTGGAACATACAATGGAATTATGTTGTATCATCCTTGATTGAACAGACCCCTCAGACTGAGTAATATGGAGGAGGGTCTATTATAATCTGAGGCAGTTTTTCTTTCAGGATCTCTGCGAAATATCAAGGAGATAGTGGATAAAAATGGGGTACCACACCATTCTATGCGTATATGCAGTCCTGGAAAAGCATTTTTAATTTGTCTTTCAACAGGCAATAACCTCTAAACAAGTTGTCACAGAAGTAGAAGACAGTGGAACTGAAAATTATGGAGTGGAAACTTGAATCTCCTGCTGTCAATTTGAAACTATTATGGGAAGATTTGGATCACAGGTTTGATGTTTCTCTGAAACAATGCTTTTGGATATACTATAAGCATCTTGAAACTATGTTGATACTAACATCTGTTCTAGAAAAGTTGTACAGAGAACTAAAAGAATGGTAAACAAAGAGATTCAGTAATAGGGTTTTTCAATGAAAAACAAATATGAACTGCTCATCCAAATTTTAAATTTATTTTACTGAATTCTTACTCTAATATTAAATATAATTAGGTAATAAAATATGTTAAGCATTTGCACATTTCAGCTTACTTTCTTATTCTTTATTTTGATTTGCTCTGAATTGGGCATGTTGTCCTTATTTGTCTGAAAACTTTTGACTGGCATTGTATCTTTTTATTTTCATTTATTGAATTCACGTAAAATCTTTATTACATGAAACTGCAAAAATTAGAAGAATGTATTAGAAAAAATACATTACTTTTTAATTTACAGTTAGTGATTTAGGAACATATTAAAAGTACTCTAAAACAACAGTGAACAGCTGTACAAAATATGTTTTAATATATTATGCAAATAACATTAAACTTTCATAAAATTAGCAAATATTTAGGCTAATATAAATTCTCATCTCCTTAAGTAGTGTGGCAGTGATATAATGACACTAGAAATATCTTTCTTATGAACTATGTTTTTAATAAAGCTGAAAAAAGAGTGATTTAATGTATACATTTGCATCTGTAGATCACAGCTATCAAAGAAAACTGAACACAATACGATAAAAAAGTTAGGAAATATCTTTGAATAATTATTAATAAAATATTAAATTAATACTAGTTCACAAATGAGAGAACATATTGGAAACAATATTGTACAAAGAAATAAAGTTTTTCTGAATGAAATAGAATAAGAGCCTTAACTGCATAATATAGTCAGGTTACTTGAGTTACTAGCCCACAGAGAATGGTTGCATACTGGAAGAAGTGGTCAAGTGTTTTGTAACTCAAATAATCTCACTATGTAAAAAACAATTGTTTCTTAATTGATAATTTTCTTAACAAGCAAAATCATCAGTTAATGTATGTTCTTTCTTTGCGCATTTTTATGAGTGCTTGCTTTTATTATAACATTTGAGCAAGAAATTTTGGTATTGCAAAATAAAACATACGTAGAATAATGACAAATTATATGTGTGTTTGAAAATGTAGGTAAAAACTTGCAGTGCAGACTACCATTCCATGATTAAATGTATTTTAAATCTCTCAGATTTAGAACACATTTCATTGTAGGTCAGTATGATTAGAGCAAAGTTTGTTTGTGGAGGTTTTCAGACACAATTCTAATTCTAGTTTCACTGTTACATCTTGAAAACAAACACAAATTATCATTTCTTGTTTGTCTTTGTATGTTTGTCTGAAAAAAGAGAGTTTCAAAATGACGTATGATGAAGAAAAAAAAAGAAGAAGAGGAAAAAGAAAAAATTTAGCGTGCAAACCTCTTTATATTTTACAGATGGTAATAAAACTAGCTTTATTTGCTATAGGCTAGTTTCAAACATTGTCCTTAGGTACCCCTCATTGAGATTCATTTGTAGTTTATTTACAAAGAGCTATGCAGGAGTTTTATATATTGCTTTATTTGCAACAGGCTTTTAGAAAGCGATGTCCATATTTATTTTAAAATATGCTAATACAAATTTTAAATTTGGATGGCTGATCATTATACCAAGATGCAGTAATGTACCTAGATGATAATGTAATAATTCAGCAATGAGAAACTGCACGTACAATATTCCCATATGTATATTATATGTTTAGAAGTTAGGTTATCCACATTTTGCTAATGTGGATACAACTGATTCCGAGACAAAATAATTTTGAATCAACAGTTAAATTTTCTATGTTGCTGCTGCATCAAATGAGTGTAACACAATAACTTCAGTTATGAGTGCACTGCTCTTGGGTACAACTAGATCACAGACTCCTTCCATCTGTAAATTGCCTCATTTCTTAAATGCTATTTAATTCAGGGCATTTGATGCAACAAAAGAATGTAATGTAAATGTAACTAGAGAATACTCAAGTTTTCAAAACAATGAAAAATATGAAAACATATGAAGGACATTCTGGAAGAGCATTTATGGGAAAATTATAAGATGAAATAAAAACATTTTTTATATAAAATTCTGAGATGAGACAATCTAGTAACTCTAATAAGAAACATTTGTACCTTAAAATTCTAACAGCTCATATCTTAAAAAATATATAAATAATCAACTTGAAGCAACATAGCATAGGTCCCTTTTTACACTAGACAAACAATCATAATATATTATTATTTATTTGCTAATGCTATTTAACAAATTAATTATGAAACATTGAAGGTATGATGGATAACAAATTTAATAATAGCCAAAAAACATCTTTTATATAAACTGCTGGAATTAGGTGACAACAAGTAAGCAAGCAGTGAATGAAAAAACTGGCTACAATATGGAAACTAAATAGTAGATTACCAGAATATTGAAACACCCATTTTGCTGCAAATAATTATGAAAAAGATACTAACCTAAAGCAAACTCTATTTTCAAACTTCCAGAGGCAGCTGAAGAATATTTGCAAAGTGTTTTGATATAAGGAATCCATGGTATCTGATGACTTCTTATTATTATTACCTAATTAAATTTGTTTCATTCTTCAAATTCAGTGTTATTTTTGTATGCTTATAAAATTTGTTTAATTTTTTACACTCAATGATCTTGTTTGCTCAGTGCAGTATCATTTTAATTTTAAATGTTATGTAAATATAAAATGACAATGTGGGAAACGTGTACTATGTCTACTGACAGTAAATAAATATATTATTATTATTTAACAGATTGTCATGGTACTCTCTGGGGACAGTACTATGATTACTTTGTGTGTAGTTTGGAATTTCATCTCAAGGTTTGGACTTTGAAAAGCATGACAATAACAACACACTGTCTCAGATTTGATTTCCTGCAGCATGTAAGCTAACAAAATGAATGATAATTTTACTTACACAGAATTGACTGATATGTGCCTGTTATATGATGCAGAGGTGTGCAATGGAAGAGCTGCTCAAGGATACTACACAAAACAGTTTTTGCAGTGTTGATACATATTTACCCTGAATATAGGGAGGCATCTGTAAGAAACTATATCCTTCCAAGTTAGTATAACTGGCCATTAAAGATAAACTCAAACTCCTGATGTTGAAGAGGAGGTTTTAAATACAGTTGAGGACAATCCTACAACTAGTAGTTGGTACATTTCATAGAATGTGAATGAAATCTATAAATTTGTTTTGAATTTTAAATGTTCAGCAGCAATTTCACCTGTACCATGCAGAAGAGGTGCATGTATTGCTACTAGAAGACTTTCCATGTCAAGTGAAATTTTTAAATTGATCCTTACAACAATGTGCAAAAGTCAACATTTTCCTGCTTCAGTGCTTTACACAGAAATGTTTACAAGTGACAGGATGTTCAACAGTCAGAATAGCCATATCTAGGAGGATGAAAACCTATATGCATAGACTCAGTGAGCCTTCCAACAGTCATTTGTTGTGAATGTATGGGCAGGATGATTTAATCATGCTTTATGTACTTCTGAATGGACTGCAGTTGTCTACAAAACTTTTGTAGGACATGTGCTTCCATGTTTCCTGGAATATGTGCTTCTGATAATTCAGAGTCCCATTTGGTTTAAACATGGGACACTGGCACACTTGTAGGCAATATTATGGACCACATTTATGCAGTTTGGTCAAAGATCGATTGATGATAGTAGTCCTGCTCTATGGTCACTGGATCACAGATGTGGTTCCTATGGACTTCTTCTTTTATAAATATGTGGAGAAGTCAATTTATGACAGTCAATATTTCCATGGATCTGATTACTAGGTTTGTCATAAGACTTATTGTTCTGATAGTAAATAAACAACAAATATGATACTAAACCTAATAAGATTCTAATATTTGGTCTAATAATATAACCAGTAAATGAAGAAGTGCCCATCTCCTGGGATGCCAAGGAACAGGTGAGAGTTTATGTACACTTTGTCTGTTACAGCAGTTGATATTTTGAACAGCTGCTTTAATGGAACAGTTTTTAACAAATATATTTACTACATAGTGGTTTCATTATACGTTATTCATTTTAATGTTTCATAATTCATCTGTTACCTATTCACTAGTGTGTAATGATGTTGCAAGGCAATGAGTGGTTGATTCCTTTTTCTTTGTAATGTAGCAGAATTTTCCATTGTATCAGAATACGTCTATCACTATTCAAGGGACATAGCACATATCTAACAGATCACTGTAAAATTAGTCTGCAATAATGTGTGGAGACCATGGATTCCTTCTATCACAACACACAGCCAATAACCCTGAACTACCTCTGAATGTACATTGGTAGAGTTCGTTTTCATTCTTTCTACAGCTTCAGGCATAGGAAATCTATTTAAGAGACATAAACGCTAAATATACTCATTTTGAGAATAATTGTCCTCATTTTTCCCTTATTATTAGAACAGGCGTGACATTTTAATGTCCTACTTTAATAAATAGTAGTATAAAAATATTTTGAAAGTTAGGATATAATTATTTAACTCTGATAAATTTCATTTAGTAGCACCACAAACATTTTATAATATTTTTGTAAGATAATCTATGTATCTTTTTTCATTAGCAGCTAATGAACCAAGAGGGACTGGAACGTTAGTGTAAATTCCTTACATTCCTTACAAAAATGAGACTTGTGCACATAATGAAACATTTTGTCTAATTTTCATTTCCATATTTATAGTCTTCCGGTTCAGCTAGTCTGAATGTTTTAAAATGCTTCAATACTTTCTTTTTCTACTGCACTTCAAAGCCATCTACTTCCAGAAACTTAAGATGAATACTTCATTGTAAATTATAATGCATATGTAATCATAGGGAAAACTGTAGACCAGAGATGAAAAATACTAACAGTGCCTACACAAAGGATTTTTAATTATAACTGTCTACTTTGCCTTGGCCAATGCATTGAGAATATTAGAGGTCTATAAATCATTTCATGTAGTTTCTAAAGCCAGTTCAAGTGAAATATAATTTATATTCTGGTAGTAATCATCACAAAGGGAGTGTAGTATGTTGTGTACCTTATTAGAAAGCAAATTATTGGAAGGTGGTGGGTGCACAACAGCAATTATCTTACTTTAAAACTACCAATGTAATATTTTCCTGCTTTTTATCCACATTTTTATTTTTTTATCAATTGTTCTCATAGCCTATCTGTGTTTTAGCAGCACACAGAAGAGAAAACAAATTGTGGAATATATAATTTCAGAAAGAAAAGGTAGGAAGATACAGTTAGTTATCAATGATTTAAGTTAATAAAAATGATTGTTCAATTATAGTTTCTTAAGACTTGACCTCATTCAATGAAAATTATTTAGACATTTGTAATCTGAATATTTGCTTTCTGTAATAAGAAAGGCAAACATGTGCTAAAAGTTATATTCAATCAGAATGCTCAGCATTTAAGAAGAATTTTAAATAAAATTTTTTTCCACTACAAAAAAAGCATTACAAATATACTTCATGTAACACAATCAAAGGTAAAAATATCATAAATAAGTTTACAGGTGCGATCTTAAGAGCAATTTGTAAATCTTCATTCCAGTGATCCATATAGGATATAATGCAGAGTTCACCAATATTCTCAAGTTTTCACAAAATAAATATCTTGAAATTAAGGTAGTACATGTCCAAGTGATTCATCCAGTTTCTCTGCTTCTATGATGGTTCTTATAGTCATGGTGGGAAAACTTTATTAATTGTAAAGCTTATCTTAATAGATAATATTGCTTGCAGTGAGAGCAGATAAGTTTACTTGTTAGCAGTATTTCTTATTTTCTTTTCCCCCTTGCAAACTTTTTGAATATAAATATTTTAAAATAAAATTTCTAACATTTTATATATTAGAATATAAACAAAGGAATATAAAAGACAATGAATAAACAGCACTTGGCATATTTTGGTAAAAAACATAGGCATGTATAAAGGAGTAAATTATCTGGAACTGAATAACTAGGACACTATCAATGCAGTAAACAGTCGATATTCTCATTGGTTAGCAGCTAGCTGAAACTTTTAGAATATTATATCATCAGAATGTACTTTGTTGATAATTAAAGATATAATTTTATATACAGTCAAGATGTTAACATTTTCTTGCAATGTGTCATTGTAGCATTTTCCAATCTAGTCTTCAGTTGTTTGATCTTTCATTAAATTGCATGCTTTTAGGTAGCATTGCTACACTGCAGGTTTTAGTGATATACGATAAGGAAAAGAAACCTAATAGCATATCTTCCAAACCTATTTTAATTTAGGATTCATGTAATGCTATTAATAAAATTTGCTTCTCACTCATATTGTATGTAATTTGAACGTGCATTTTTGTAACTTTTGCATTTCTTAAGATAAGTTATCATTCATAAGTTTAAAACAGCAGAAAGCTTAGTTCTGAATTTGCTTCCTATATAATTAATTCATCTCACTACTGAGTCCCAAGTCTTTTATGGCCCTTTAGAATTTCCTCGTGAGCTATGTGCAGCTATGACTTGTCTGTAGTTGTTGCCTGGGTAGTTACAGAACTCACAAAAACCAGGTGGCCCTTGTGGGCCAGGTGCTCCACGTAAACCTGGAAGACCTGATAAATGGGAAAGAAAATTAATGAGCTTTCATTGTCCTAAGAAATAAAAAATACAGCCACACAGCATGAACAAGGGGAATATTATTATTTGTTGTTGTTGTTGTTGAGAAAATATAAAAGAATTAAAGAAATAAAAGAAAAAAGAGAAATTGTTATTGCAATGTTTCGTTTTTACACAAAAAATATTTTTTAAACTAATAACATGGAGGTGAAATATTTATATGAAAGTAAATATAAGGAAAAACAAAACATAATATTCCTCATGTTGATATGGAAATGAAATGTCACCAAAAGCAGTAACTTGGAAGGAACATTAATATTATCGTAGCAGCACAGTACTAATAACACTAAATCAAATTGTTTGCCTTCTTGTTGTTAGGCAATAGTTTATATACAAGTAGATTTTATTTGTAGGAAAGTGAATTTTTAATAATTGCTGGACTAAATATTAAAGTTGATTTATTCCACTCTAGAATGTAATTTTTTATTTCTGGAAAATTCTAAAGGATATATCAGAATTAGAGAGCAAAATATTACAAGAATTACTGTTACTAGTAACAGTTGCATTTTCAAAGTAGCATCATCATTATTATCTACATAAAGCAACTATAATTGTATTTAAGCTACTTTTATTGACAATGAAATTATCATTATAATATTTCATTTATAATATTTTTGCTGTAAGAATCTTAGACAGTAACTTATAAATGTATACTTCAGAAGACAGAAGCCATTGTCTTCATTATGGGAGCCCATGGTATCTTTCCATTATACTTTTTCAGCAAATAGAAAAGGTTAAATTTACAGAAAGAGATCATGATAGCTGTTGTATGTGAGTCTTTAGTTCTAACCATCTGTCCAGTAACCAGTACAAATTCTAATAGATGAGTTTTAAATAAACTCTCCATTTTCTATGCACATTCCTTTTAATAAATTTGTTTTCTTTGCTTGCATTCATCCTCATTTTTTTTTATCTAATTTTATTCATGTATTATGTTTTGTCCATTTTGGCAGGCTTACAATAGGGATCTTCAGCTATCTATGAAGCCATAAAGCACTTCCATCACGCCAGAAGCTCCTAGTATTTGCTATTCTGCAGAAGGTCAGTGAAGGTCAAATATGCCTTGTCAGTTTCGGCATTTGGACTTCATATTCCAATTATCAACCACCATTGAGCACATTTTGGGGATAGACGATACCCTGTCATGCATCGATTCCATTTACAGAACCATCAACCTCGAGGATCTGGCAGCCTCACAGAAGTGGGATACAGAACTTTGTCAAATGCCGCAGTTTGCTATTTCTGAAGCTTCAGAAGGTAATTCATCCCTGGCATGTCAACCAAACTGTACTATGACACTTCCTCTGGCAGACCACCCCCTTTCATCACATCACCCTTGCGGTTCAGTGAGCAACTGAAGATGGGAGAGATGCTCCCAAAACGCATCTTATTTTGTGTAAGTGAGTGGAGTTTAGTGTAAAAAATGAATATCAAAGTTTATATTGCCACTCCATTGTCAACAGCTTCGTAAGTACAACATTTATATAGATTAGTTACTGTACTTTTTCAAAACTTATGTTTTAATTTTGTATTAATAAAGACCTTGTAAAAACACCATATTATTTTATTTTTGGGAGGATGTTCTTGAACTTTCAACAATCACATATTGTGCAAAACAAGGAATAATCTACATGAAACATATCTTAATTCCTCGCAACAGCAAAATTAATAATTTTCTTTAAGTATTTGAATACCTTATTAACACACACATTTAAAAAATAATTAACTAATTACAACCTTACCAATTTACTTTATCTCAGGTGCCAAATAATGATCTACAGTCAATTATTAATTAATTTCTTAATTTGGATATAAGTTATTTTGTTACTTAAGACAAGTGGCTATTAGGAATTAAGTATTTCAGTGGTATGTGAATTACACAATAATAAAGATATGCTTTTTTTTCATTTGTTTGCAAATCTCTAAATCAATTTAAAACCATAATGTTTTGTCACATTTCAAATGTACCTATTCAAATGAATTAATAAGAGATTTAAATTACCTGGTCTCCCTGTCTCTCCCCTTTCTCCTTCTCTACCTGGCAGACCTACTCCTTCTGGTCCAGGTGGACCTACACAACAAATGCAATAAAGTATAATATAACAATGTTCCTATCATGCTTAATAAACTTTTTTATATTTGTTTGAACGATGCATTCTATAAATAAGTACCTGGTAAGCCACGTGGTCCCATAGGTCCTTCATTTCCAATTCCTTCTGGTCCTTTATCTCCTTTTTCCCCCTTTTCACCAGGAGCTCCTATTGGTCCTAGTAGTCCTGGAATTCCTGGTAATCCCGTGAAACCTCTTTCACCTTGCAGACCTGGAGGCCCAGGATCTCCTACACAAAATATCACAAAATATTCACTTTAAGTCTACTAAGACATTTTAAGCAAAATATTCATATTAAAACTAACTAAAACTTGTAATCAAGTCTTTTTGTTTATTTATTTATAGTTCCCAAGCTAATGCCTTAGGGCCTTTTCTTCCACTCAACCATTCTTGTACACATTTTATTTCAGACCGCAGACTTAACAGCTGAGTTTACAAAACAATTTAAATAAGACAAAATAAATAAATAAATAAATAAATAAAATAACAATAAAATGAGCATGTGCACTACTTTGGTTATACTACAACTAATTTATTCTATATAAGAATTTGTTAATTAAATACTTATTAAATTCTATTCTTCAGCTTTAGGGAGTTTGGAAATTTGTTATAGGGAGCATAACTTCTTATACATTAATGAAACCACCACTGCCACTGCCACCACCATCACCATTATTATTAACATATTAATGAAAAACATTTTATGCTTCTCCAGGAATGCTTAAACTAATTATAGGCAAAATTATAAAGTTGCAAATGGTGGATTATAATTATGGCCTAGAAGTTCAGGCCCTAAAAACTATTAAATATGCCAATTCTAATGTATTCAGGAACCAACACAATGAAAATGAGTGTAAAATCTCCAGTAGATAAAATCTTTTTTAAAATGCTTAAAAACACCTTTGTGGCCTCAGTCTTAATGAACAAGGAAACAGGCTGAGTTAAAAACATTTAAAATATTAATATAATGATAAAACACTCATAATGTTTCACTCTAGTTTTGAGAATGAATGAATAGTGTTTAACACCTATTTTTGTTACAGAGGCACCACAGATGATGGACACTGATGATACATGAGATGAAATGATACATTGGGAAAGGATTTATTTTTAAAGAAGGAAATGTTCCATGCCAAAGTTTAGGGTACCTCCCCAGCATTTACCATTTTGAGGACTGAGGAAAACCTGGAAAAAACCTTAGTCAGGGAGGACGGTCTTGGCGGGATTCAAACTTCAGACTTCCCGTTCACGAGACAGCACCTTAAAAACCTTGGCCACCCATGGTGGTCTCTCTAGTTCAGAGAGTGCAACAATAAGAGAATTTTATCATTTTATCATTATATTAATATTTTAAATGTTTTTAACTCAGTCTGTTTCTTTGTTCATTAAGAATGAGGCCACAAAGGCATTTTTAAGTATTTTAAAATATTTTATCTACTGGAGATTTTTTACTTAATATGCCTGTAAATGTGCCCTTAAAAGTTCAAAATATGCCTATAAATAGATATATATTAATAAATTTATAGAAATAAGTTTTTTTATAACAGTATGAACGCAAAGTGAAAAGTGGTGGTGGCTATAGTGGTGGTGGTGGCAGTGGTAATGGCGGTGGTGGTCACAGTAGCAGTATAGCAGTTTATTGATCCATTTGATTACTTTAGTACATAGTAGTGCAATCAATATAGGGCAGGTCTTAAATAAAACAATTAATTACACACAAAAATATTAGGGTATCCTGTATGCAAAATTACATTTATAACTTGTTAGTGAAAGCTGTAAGATCTTCAAAATGTTGATTCTTAATAATTTTTATTTATCTATGTGGTATAAACCAAAAACTTTGGTCATAAAACCTACATCAGATGATAGCTACCTGAATTATCCAAATATACACCTTAAAGAATAAAGTTCATGAATTAGAAATATCTTTATATGATGAAGATAAGGCTGTTAATATTTTATGTCTTACCAATCAATGGCTTTGACAACAAGAGTATGAGTTATTTCCACCAAAAAAGAACTACATGAGCACCAGAATGGCTCTGTCCACTTTGAGGAGGAATTCATTAGAGTGGGATGTATGTATCTTTGTGCTTTGAACCCCAGGATCCCTTGATTGATTTCTTTCTAAGCCTAACTCCAAATTTTCACATTTTTTCTCTTCCCCAATCCTGCTGCAATTTTCCTAGATTTCTCTACATGCAATTACTCCTTCCTTACATTCAAGCACATTAAATCCACTAATCTATAACTTTGATAATTGTCAATCCCTTGCATACTAAAATATTTATTACTTTTCCTCTATCTGCAGCTGCCATATTTGTATCACCAGATTAGAGAATGAAGTATTTGTGATAACATTAACAGTTTTTATAGTAATCATTGCAAATGGAGAGAAAAATTGCAATTGGAAGAAAATAATGATGGGGCAGTGCTAGTAATGAGCTGGTGGCATTTAAAGCTAATATAAAGCAAACCTGATGGTCCTTGTGATCCTGGAGGTCCTGGTCGACCTGGCTTGCTTCTTCCAGGTGGGCCTGGAGGCCCCACTAATGCTGAAGTCAGTTCTGTCAGCTGGTCTGCACATTAAAAGTTAGGCAATATTGAATATATTATTTTAATAGAACTATTTTCTCTAAAACTAATACTACAAAATTAGTGAAAGTTTATAAAAAGTCCATAGAAAATAACAGTTGCCTCTTTTGCCATTCATTTAGTACATAAAGTTGAACAAAGTTACAATTTTTAACAAAGTTTTGTCAATATAAAATTTTACCATAATGGACTTTGGTCATGCACATAATTTTTTTCACAAATTTCTTTGGTCATTCAGTTTAGAAGAGAATCTTTCCATCCTGAACCAACTTGATGACTGGTTGGAGAAATCATCTTCTAAGAGGACTTGCAACTGCATCCTAGTGGTACTTTTAGAACTGGAAATTTGTATTGCATTCTCCAACAAACTGGTGTGTTAATGAACCATTATTTATACTTCAAATTATAATTTATTTCTTGATACTCCCTAAGCAGTACCATGCATTTCTTTAATGAACATTTTTATTACAAACTACTAAACTGAAATCTAAAACAGATTAATTCATACTATGATATTTCAAAGATTTTAAAACTATCTTCAACATAAGGAAATTAGTGACTTGAACATCACCCACCTCTTAGCACTGCTGCACATATTTCCCTAAGCTCTGATTCTGTGAAGCTACGACCCTGAAAGAAATAAAGAGAATAAGCATTGTATATTTAGGCAATGTAAGAAAAATGTAAATGTTATATATTTATGCATATACAGATCACATTATATGTATTTGTGCAATGTTATATGCAAAGAAACATTTGTATATAGTGCAGCACTTATGGTAGATAGCACTTAGCATGTTGGCCATTTTCTTTAGTGTTTAAAAAAATCAAGATAAGTAAAAGTGTTCTTCTTAAATGTTTGTAAGCTTTCATTAATCATTGCCAAAGTTTACTGATCTATATCAACTCTCATAAATACCAAATTATAATTTTACCAGGTTCAAATGCCTAGAATAGGTACATTTTCCTTTTAATCTTGCAACTTTTCTTTGTAATGCTTTAGATTCTTTGGGACTAGAGACATAAAAGTGCATGTAACGTTATTGCATCTATAAATTATTTTATTTAAAATAAATTATTTATTTAAACATTGAGCATGGATTTTAAAATTTGCTCCTCCTGAAAATTATCCTGTTCAAGTCTTGCAGTTATTTTCTTTAGAATATTTAAAAGTAGCAGCATGATTTATACTGTCATTGCATGTTAATTAGTTGGTCCTAGTGGTATAGTGGTAACTATACTTGCCTTCTAAACCCAAAATTGCGGGTTCAAACCCGGCCAGGATCGATGGATTTTTTTCAGGCGTAAAAGTCCTAAGTATGGCTTTCTTTGGAAGGGAAGTAAAGCCATGGGTCCTGTGTCTACATTTATGGCACGAAAAAGAACCTCAAGCCTGAAAAAGAGGCCTCTGAGCAAAATTTGTCGGCCATTTCACGCCCTGATTTGAATGGGACGCTGATGACCTGAGATGTTAAAGAGCATCCGTAAATAAACCAAATCATCATCAGCATGTTAATTAGTTTAATGTTGAGAGACAGAAATAAAACTTTCTGTTATATTTTATCTTCCCAAAATGGATAGGAGTTGATGTCACAGCAGAACTATTCTAAGAAAATTATGATGTTCAT
Organism: Metallyticus violacea; assembly: GCA_030762175.1. Classification (NCBI taxonomy): domain Eukaryota; kingdom Metazoa; phylum Arthropoda; class Insecta; order Mantodea; family Metallyticidae; genus Metallyticus; species Metallyticus violacea. The sequence continues at coordinate 6,971,590 of CM060838.1, read as the reverse complement.
TATAGATATCCTTAAAACATAAAAGGAAAAATGGAGAAAGTAAAAGTATGATTGACATGAGAAGAACTAAAGTGTTTTTTTTTCTTTGCTTTGCTTTTTTTCTTGGCTTCTTCTCCATTCAATATTTCCTTATAAATAATGATAAATAACTTCACTATGTTCCAGTAGTGTAAGAATGGTCACAAGGTACTTAACTTGATATTATTGTATACACCCTAATTGTATAATACTTTTATTCTTGTACATAATTCATTATATCCTATTAAAACATGATCAATATTACTTGTACTAAGTGATCAACTGGATCTATATTACTACCACTACTAATATTAGACCATTCCAGTAATTAGTTGGATGAAATACAAATATTCAATAAATAATTTTAAAAAGCTGTTAGCTGTAGCTTAAATGTACAATTACTAAATACTTACTGGAGGACCTGGTAAACCTGGAATTCCTGGATGACCTCTTTGCCCTGGTGGTCCTGATAACCCTGATGTACCATCTTTACCAGGAATTCCAGTTGCTCCAGGCATTCCTTCAGGTCCCCGCTCACCAGCTGCCCCTCTTTCCCCTGGCTGCACAGAAAAATAGTATGACTAATTATTTTTTCATATGTTTGGAAATGAAAAGCAGTAACAAATTACAGTGTGATAGCATTGGAATCACTAGGATTTTTCTATAGGAGGAGGGGGAGGGACCAAAAATCAACATCATTCCAAACATATGAGACTTAGTCCCCCATTTATAAGATGCCTTTCACTACAACGTCATATCAGCAGCTTTTACCTTTTAAACAATTTGGTACTATTTCACCACAGTACAAATTTACAAAATTACATAATCATTTCTTTAGCAGGAAAGTATAATAGCAATCAGTTGCAGTTAATATTTAACTGAAAAATTTCCTTCCCTTTTTAAAATCAACAATTAGCATAACTTATATGTATGTATGATATTTGAAGTTGTTTACAGTGAAGCTATTATAATTAAAATGATTATGGGTAACTTTATGGTAAGTGAAGTGTGTAAATAAGTTCCCACAGTGTATCATTTCAACAATTAGCAACTTAAGTTTCAGACAGTGAAATATATTAATAAATGAAAGTGTACTACAGTCTTCTGCACTTTCGAAGAGAGTTTTTATTAGAGAGTGGCTTCACATTTTGCAATTTAGTGGTTGATAATATCTTTGATGAGTTTTCCATGTCTTACACATATACTCTGCATGCCAGTTTTTATAACTGTTTATTGTAACTAGTTTCAAATAAAAGCTGTGCAATGACAGTTGCAACTTTCTCTGCATCCATGCCGTAGGAAGATCAAGGATGTTTTTCGTTAAAGAAATACTTTCTTGCCAACTCATAAACAATGTAGTATTGCAAGAACAATAAAACGTAGTCCCCATAGTATCAGATAACAGTTTATCCTCTCCAAGGCCTGAGTTACTTAGCTGATTTTGTTCAGTTTTTAAACACTTCTTGTGCAGAGGACCATGAATTGTATTGCAATATTGATATTAATTGTTCAAGTGTTTCACATATACATCCCATTACCATCATCATGGATATTAAAACATTTTTTTAAAAGAACAAATATATGCAAAGATGATGCTCTGTCTATTTCTAGTGCTACAGCCACCACAACTAAGGATGACCCAGCTTGTATTAACCCAGTAGCAGAACAATGAGCAAGAATAATAATTACTCTGCAGGTAGTGGCATATGATGTATGATTTTATTCAATCAGCCAATAAACAATGACTTAAAGTATGCACTTACCAACAGTCCTTGGGTATCTTCCACAACATATAACCTCAAATCAGACATAATAGCAATCATTGTGATATCAATGGCTTATTAATTATTCACCTTGGCTGGTGTACTTCACTATACAGTAAGGTACTTTGTGTCAATGATTTTTCAAACTAAAGTGCACTGTGGTATTCAAAGTTCATTTATAGGGCTTGCTTTTACTAAATATAAGCATCCCATGAGTCAGTACATGAACATATGAAGTCATCTTTGCATTTTGAAGCTGTATGTAAGTCAAGCATTTTCTTGGATGTGATGAAAAACAAATCAATGAGTGTGGCACAGCAGATAGATCATGCTTATTAAAGAGGAACTAAAGAAAACAGGCAAAGGGTATATCCTATAGTTTCTTGCATTGTTTTTTGTGTAACTCATGACTTACCACTTCACAGTAATAACTCATCTTTCAGCATTTTCCATGAACTGCTGGATTTTTAGTCAATACAGAGGACACCATATTAAATGATCTTTTCAATACCTGTAGTAGAGATGCTAAATATACTTATCTTGGGTGTAGAGTGGTATGATAGAGAAAGTAAAGAAAGAGATTTTTGGAGAGAAATTAAACAAAGAATTGATGATATGGAAAGACAAGAGATATTAGGTAGTTTTAGTAGTAAAAAGTCATTGAGGGTTTATAGAGGGTTAAAGGAAATATGGGGTAGAGAAAATTATGTGGCTGAAGGTGACAGGTAGATGAGGGAAGGAATCGCATGGGCCTGGACAGGGGTAGTGAATATTAAAGAAATATAGAGGAATGTCCGATGTGTGGAATGCAAGACAGTTACTGGCATGCAATTATGGAATGTAAAGAGACTAAAGAAATGAGAGCATAACTTAGGATTGAGAAGTGGGATAACTTACCACAGATTTTTCTGTTTGTTTTAATTTGATATTTCTAAAATGTTCTTTCTTTTGAACTGTCAAATTTCTTTTAGTTTTACCTATATATATATTTCAATTCACAGTCTAAGCATTCTATGGCATATATTCCTGATTTTTTTCTGTGGGTATTTTGTCTTTTAATTTTGATCCTAAGAAGTGTTTGATGCTGCATCTGTTGATCTGAGCTAACTTTGAAAATCTTTTCAAATTTGTAGTGTAGTTGTGGATTATAAATGAATTTGCAATATCTTTGAGTGTCTTTGATTACTTCAAGGATCAAAGTCTCTTTTATGGATTTTTCGAGTTTGTACTTACTGATCCTTTTTATTAGAGGTGTTAAAACTGTTGTTTAATGCTGTGTTCATGATGTGTTCATACTCTCTATTGTATTCTATGGCACTGAGGGGAATGTGGTCTAATATAAAAACCAAACTGTTGAATACTGCATATTTATGTGGTTCTGGATTGAAACTGTTCTTTTTATGTAGTTATCTGTATGCATCAGTTTTTGGCATATTCCAAACTGTATTTTGTTATCCTTTCTGATGATTTTTAGGTCCAGGAATGGGAGTCATCCATCTTTCTCTATTTCTATTGTAAATTTTATAGATTTATCTTGCAGATTGAGTAATTTGAGAGATTCTGAAATATATTTCTTGAGTACTATTGTGAATATGTCATCTACATATCTGTGCCAAGTTTAGAATATATAGGGGAAGCTTTCTTAATATATGATTCAAAAGATCCTATATATAGTTCTGCTAATATTGGGGAGAGTGGATTTCCCATTGCTAGACCTGTGATCTGTTGTTATATTTTATAGTTAAAAATGAAGGCATTCGGTTGGATGCAGAGATTGATCAATCTAATAATTTAAGATACATACAAAACCTGGAGGTCCAGGAGGTCCTCTGGGTCCAGTTGCTCCAGGCAATCCATTTCCCTCAAATGATGTAATGATGTCAGGAATGTTGCTCATTTCTCCTGGAGGCCCAGGTGAACCTGGTGAACCAGGTGGTCCTGCAGGACCAGGAAATCCAGGCATTCCACTTGGCCCTGGAGCACCTGTGGCTCCAGGTACCCCCTAGAAATTTATGAAGCATAATCAGTATACATTTTTTATTTTGTGATTGGAGTATGTTTAACAGGTAATTTTTTGTCATTTTTCTCAAAATTAAATTTGTATATGACATACATTTTTTCAATATTAATTCGATTTGGAATCAGACACAGTGAAACATGCACTAATACTCTCTTCTGTGTCGGAATATTAGAACAGTCTTTATGGTTTCACTTAAATGGGATTTACTCAGGACATAAGATCCACGAAACATGTGTCCTGAGTAAATCTCATTTAAGCGAAAACATAAAGAGTGTTCTAATATTCCAACTCAGAAGATATTATGATAAATTTTATTTCACATAATTTAAATATTGCTAATGGCTTTTAAAATTTCAGTTCCCTGTCTTTTCAAATAATTATAACAGAATATCCTAAGTCAATATCCTAACACAATAAAGTCTTTTAAAGTTATGTTATATCTGGGTCACAGGGCTTACTCAATAGAGAAGGCTCTAGGACTAATAGCTCAGAGGTAAAGGCTAAAACAAATGTTTCTTATGATGTTCTGCAGATGATTCAATATTTTGTGGAATGAAACAAGAGCATGTCAGAATCATTACTTCCAGGTAATAATACACTTGTCAGACAATAGCAAACAAAACTAATGACTAAGACCTCATGATTTGACCAGGTAAGTACATGCAAAAATGACATAACATAGATAATTACAATTTACCTTCAATTTTAACACAGCATTAAAACTGATAATAGATAATTACAATTTACCTTAAATGTTAATACAGCATTAAAACTTAGTGAAATTAAGTGATAAATGTTAATTTGTTATATTAAATGTGCAATTAATGTACTTTGTTACAAACAAAACACAGATTAATATATAAAATCAATTTTACTGACATTTCCAAGAAAATTCCAAGCGTTATGCTTTTATTGCTTGGCAATGTATTTTATTGGATGTAATTAAAACTTTAAGAGAAAGACAAAATATAGATTTTGTTAACCTGATGGTAAAGACTTTGTTAGTAGGTCTATCAAAAACAAGCTCTGTCAAATTTAAATGAATGTACATAATTTTATGAAAATAGTTAAAGAAATGGAGTACGTCTTTCTCTCAGCTGAAATATTTTGATTAGGGCCTTCTATAGACACCAATTTCATGAGAAAATAGTTGTACTTTCAGTGCCTATTTGAAAATATCAAATGTGAGCTGAATAAGGGCAGGTTGTGTGATTAGAATGTGAAACTGAAGTAATTTATTACTGAGAAACAAACTGATGCTAAATTTGATGTTTTTCCACATGGAATCTTTTTCAAAGTCTGTGCATAACACGGAAATGAAATGAAATATTCTCAGTTTCTGAGGATAACACAATTTTAATTCTCACTTTCAGGTATAATATCAATGTAGAAAGAATATTTTGTTGATGAATGCCAGGTGGACTGACGAGAGGAATAGATTATCTCTTGAATCTGTTGTCTTAACACTCTTCATGCTTCCATTTTTTTTTTTTAGATTTACAATTTTTTTTTAAAAAAAATTATCTCTTGTCATTCATTTGGGCTTGTCTTGATATTCATGGCTCATATAACTTGTATTGAATTTTATAAACTAATGTGCTGTGAAAAAAAGTAAAGTACCTTGATAAAGTATAGCCTTTGGTAAAATATGACTGGTATATAAGAAATCTCAAACACTGTAAATATAATTATCAAAATTTCAGTATAATAAATTGATGCTTTTAACATCAATGGGCTTTTACCATAGCCATTATATTATGTTTGCTTTTTCATTTTGTAAATTAATACTGGAACTACCAAGAGTGTCACCTAATAATGTGTCTTGGTAGAAATGAGTAGATCAACTGTAAAGGGAGAATAATTAAAAGAATTATGAAATCCTATATGGAATAAATGTAACATGATGGAGAGATTGTCAAGGAATGTCTTGGTGCACAAGATAAATTTTGATGGAAAAGGTAGGTGGGTGCTTGAAACCCAGGATATTGTTGAACAAATTTATATGAGGGATTGTGGGTATATAAGCAATATAGATATAGGGGGTTTTGGAAAGAAGTAAGAGAGAGAATTGAAGACATTAAGAAAGTTTCAGGAGAATCTCTCCCAACTTCAGTTGCTCACTGAACCGCCATTACTCAAAATGATGGCTGGACACTCAGATGTTTCTGTGTTCGGGTGCCCACCCATTGTTTCAAGTAACAGCAGTTCGGTGAGCAACTGAAGATGGGACAGATTCTCCTGAAATGCATCTTACTTTTATGTAAGTAAGTGGAGTTTAGTGTAAATAAATGAATACCTAAGTTTAGGATATATTACCACTCTATTGTCAACAGCTTGTTAATACAATATTTAAAACTAGGAAAATGTATTCTTAAGGCAGCAAGTTGATTTAATACTCTTATGCTCCACTTAACAGAATATGTTTCACTGGCCTTTGCTTCCATCATCAGCTGTGTGTGATGTAGACGAAGGCCTGTGTAACATGTTCTGTATAATTCACTGATAAGTGGAGCATAAGAATATTAAGTAGACTCACTATCTAATTAAGAATAAATTAATTGCTTGACTGTATTAGTTCCAACACAAAATTTATTTTGAATTTAAGGAAAATTTAGTTGATTTTGATCTTCCAAACAACAGTAATTTCATCACAAAGTTCATAAAATCCACAGAACCACACCACAATGCCATGCTGGGAAGCTGACAGTGAAACCATGCTGAAGATGAAGGCAACAGCCTTCAAAACATGTCCAAGTAAGTACAACAAAACTGGTGAAATTTGAGTGAGTTCCTCATAAATAATTTGTTATAAATGGACAAGCATTTCAAAAAAGTGAATAAAATGACATTTTTTAAAATCAAAATAGTAATTATAATAAATCTAGCATAATTATAAAGATTTCAAACAGCTAACAAATAGCTTCAATTTTTAATAAAGATGAAAAAAGTATTATTTGCAATGCATAATTTTTTACCAGTATGCTAATTACATTATTTAATTTATGCTGGTATGGCATACTGGCTTGTACTTGCCCAGCTACAGCACTGCTTCATATTATGAACTGGTAACATTTTGAAGCTTAGATTTGGTACATATAAAATGTAGGTTCACATATTCTGTTTTTTCAAATGTATTTATTAAATTTCTTTCAGTTCTCAGTATGTTCTATGTAAGTCTGCTTTTCAATGTTCTAACAGTTCTATGTTGTGCTTGTAGAAGGAATTATTTCATATGACATGACTGTTTTATGTTTTCATATAATTAAAGAACCAGCATGTTCTTCAGTTTGAAAGTTTTCAGTTAAATACACACAGTTTAATTTAATGTGCTGATATGTATATGATATGGTGAAAGCTGTGGTATGGTAAATGTTACACAGTACAAGCAGAATTCACCAACAGGAAGCTTACATGGCTGCAAATGGCAGAAATTTTGAATAGCTGCTATAACAGCGGACCAGTGCTTCTTATAATATTATCAAGCAATTTTTGTATGAAATAATAAATACTCTCTAGACCAAAAAATGTATTACCATGAAATGCTATAGTTTTCATTTCTCATGTCACATAAAAATTAATGTCATCTACAAAAACAACATATAACTAGCACAGCATTGCAAGTTATATAAAATGACTGACACTGGAAAGTAATTAAAAGAGAAAGGAAGCAGCATAAACATACACTGATATGTACCAAGTCTAATTTCTTATAAGTTAAGCTTACATATAATAACATTAAGTAAAGTGCATGAAAATGTTTACTACTAAGACATTCTGTACTATGCAGTGTTGCCAAATTATGCAATTAAAATTCATTAGATTTTATTTTATCTCTAACATTTTCTTCTCTATGAGCACAAATTACAGGATACCTCTAAAAGCTGCTATATTGTTCAGCGAAGAAACATGTAAACAAGACAGAAACTTTCACGTTGCAATTAATGTGCAGTAATTTATTTGCTGAACAACTCATCTGAAGAAAAACATTTATAAATTAATCAGATATTACCTAATTATTCAGGATGATAATATTACCTACCATACTTCCAGGTAATCCTGCAGGTCCTTCTGGCCCTTTCTCACCATCTTCCCCTTTCTCTCCTTTGAAACCTGGAAGTCCAATTGGCCCTGGAGTACCTGGATGTCCTAAGGGTCCCTGCAAATTATTTGCTTTGAAAACAATTAAGATTTGTTCCATTCTGAAATCAGTGAGTTAGATATTTTCTTACATAAAAGTACATGAAATACATGGATTATGTAGTTTTTTTATAAATGGCAGAGGGAGTCCAGGTGGTGAGAATAAATCGTATTTCTTCAGCTGAAGATGAAAACAACAGCCTTTGAAACATGTCCAGATAAGTGGAACAAAATTAGTGAAATTTAAGTGATTTCCTCAATAATAATTTGTTATATTATAATATATTTCACTGTGAAAATTCTTGATATTCAAAACTATTTAAGATTTAATTTGATTTATTTTTATCATGATATATAATGACTATATATGCACATAATTCAATGTGCTCATATTACAAATATCAAAATTGGATCCATTTAAATAACTGCTAATACATTACATGAACTTATATGTGGCAGAAGAATTTTGCAAGTTATTTCCTTCTGTTTTTGAGCTGATTTGCATAATATATTTGCAAAAATATATTTATCACTATGCCTCTATAAGTCCAGCAATGCAAAACCAAGCTTCAAAATGTTCCACTGCTTCGTACTCATAAGATGGAGCACTTGGTTAAGATTGTATTTTTCTACAATCAAAAATTCCAGTTGCATCAATGCAAGGAGGTAATTTTAGTTATTAATATTTAATGTTTAAATATCTTGAATTGGCACATATTAATATATTTTGGTGAGAGTACTGAATCAGTTTAACAAGAGCAGAAAATTAATTGGTTTTTATGTTAATATACTTATTATTTAAAATTAAAGCATTAATTCCAATAAAAATATATATTACCTGATTTAAAAAATGTAATTTTACAACATGCTAGAGGTAATATTTATCTTAGCATATGGATGTTAACTTCTATTTTTAACAACTACTTAACTTTCTCATGATGTTACTGTTGCAATATGCAGTGCTTTGCATTAATGTGGAATCCAGTGTATAACATTTACTGAAATTCATTTTAATTCTTTTTTTCTGTCTCAAGCTGAACCCCTCTGCCCCTAAATATTATAATCAACAATTGTTAATACCTTTTTTTTTTCCCCTGTAAAGTAGAAGTATTTATTAGGTCAATATGTGATCCATCAAGATTCTTACACAAGAGCAAGTAGTTCCTGTTTTTAAACAATATTGCTAATTAGCCTCATAATATAAATGCATGGTATGTTCACTTCTATAATGACTATTAAGATTTTAAGAACTGAATGAAACCAAACAATAGGAAAATTGTATACCCAGATGTTGCAATTTCATTAGCTTTTTGAGTACAGAAAGGTATATTCAACCAATTTTCTGATTGCAATTATTTTTTTTTAATGGTGTTTAATTCCTGTTTTAAATTCTGAGGCACCACAAGTGAACAAATACTGATGATACATGAGATGAAATGATATATTGGGAAAGGATTTTTTTTTTTAAGGAATGAAACGTTCCAGGCCTAAGTTTAGAGTACCTCTCTGGCATTTGCCATTTATGAAGACTGAGGAAAACCTGGAAAAAACCTGTCAGGGAGGATGGTCCTGGTGAGATTCAAACTCCAGACCTCCCATTCACGAGTTCATGCCTTAACAACCTTGGCCACCTATGGCGGTTCCTGATTGCAATTATGATTGCTAATCTGACATTAAAGTTTCATTGGATGTAGATATACACCTGCTGCATTACATTTTCAAGCTACTTGCCAATTGGTGGATCATATTGCATAATTGTGATAGTTACATTGAAGGAGTGAGAAAGAACAGTAGAAGCAAAAGAACTTGGAAGAATCATGTTTTGTCCACCATGTCTGACCTTGAGACAAAACTTATGATTAATTAGGTAGAAGACAAACAATCTAATCACTTATACAATTCTGTTATTAAACATATCATGACATTTTAAAAGCTAATGTTAGCATAAAAAAATTTATTGACTATAGATCAATAATAATCGAGTTCCAAAGCAAATAATGGAAGAGATACATAAAGTTGCAATAAAGTAAAAACTTTCATATTTGTGAAGGAGACTGTAGACACTATATAATTTTAAATTAGCCAACAGAATACCAGATTAAATCTCTTATTATACACTCATTCTTACTTTGAGCCTTCTGCTTCATCGAAGTTTAGCTTGTACATTATACACACACTCACCAAAAGTCAATGAAATAACTCAAATACAGGCAATGACATTTGCAAGGATGGTCATCAACCAGCTATGTGTGCAACTGTGTTTCACATTCTAAGCTATAACAAATCATCCCACTATTGACAATGAGTTTGAGCTCCCACAAATTAGTCAAATGCACAATTTGAAATGAAATCTAGGATAATAGCCATTTAAGGACAAGCATAGATCTATAACTTCCACACTAAGCTTCCTGCAAGATGATGGATGAGGTAAGCTTATAAGGCTGTTGATAACTAGATTCAACATAATAGGTCTGTTTTGCTGGTCTTTGTTGAAGCATGAAAGAGGAGGTTACATCAAGAAATAATTTTAATGCAAATATAACATTAAGCATACCTCTGGTCCTTCAGGACCTCTTGGTCCAGTTTCCCCTCTAAGTCCTGGAGGTCCCTGGAAATAAAAAGCATATTCATTAATGAATCATAAAACAAATATAAATGAACCAATACAATATTTATTAAATTTTATCTTTTTAAATGGGGCTTTGCCTGAAAAATTTATGAAATACTACAGATAGTGCATTTATTTGATTCTACATTTTTAGTTAATCCTTAGTGCATTAAACAGAATTAATAGTGCAATAAACAGTATGATACATTTTAATAGCTGTAATTAAAGGATTTGCTATAACAATTTTATTAAATTATATCTTTAATTTAAATACATACTTCACCTTCCAAAGCCTTAACTAATCTAGCACACATCGATATTCTCAAATCTCAGAACACTGAGCAAAATTGCTATTTATTTACTAAAATTTAATATAATTTAATGTACTTGGAACTACTATTTGTGTCATTTGTGACTCCAGGAGATTAGCTATTCCTTTCATGTATATTAGATGCATCTGGGAGGATCAAGAAAATAAATAAAAATACTTGGATAAAAGCAGAGAGAGAATGAGAATATGTTGGTATACTGTCCTTCCCTAATAAAAAACTTGGCTATACCCTTGATTAATGTGCTTATAAACTAAAATGTATTTCCTATTATATATAATTATAATAAGTATCATACTTGTTCTCCTTCTTTTCCCTGTAAACCCTCCCTTCCTGGGAGACCTGGTGGTCCTGGCAATCCAGCAGGACCTACAGCACCTTCGTTTCCTTTCAGACCCTTCTCCCCATCCTCTCCTTGAGGTCCTGGAGGTCCAGGTGCTCCTACAGGACCAGGATCCCCAGCAGCAGCTGCAGTACCTGGTACACCTGGTTCTCCTATTACTCCAGGCTCTCCCTTCTGACCTGGAGTTCCTGGGACTCCAGGAGTACCAGCAGGACCCTACAATAATACAGTTTCTTTTCTATTCCTTGCACCGATTAAAAATAGTTAAAAAAATATTTTGAACTATATAAATCAACTCTTACTAAATTTTCTACAAAAATAGGTAATAGGTGTTAATGAACTACACGAAATAATTTCAGAGAGTGTAGAGATGTCGCATATCAGCAATTTGAGATAGGCAACGTATGGTCCACAACTAAACATAATGCAGTCATGTTAAAAATTTTGGCATTATATGCTGATAAGACTGTGTTAAAGACAAGCCGGGCAAAAAAATTGGTTTAGAATATCTTTAAAACTTCCTTACATAGAAATACTGATTTTCCACAGCTCATTATCAGCATTTTCAAGATTTAAAGGCATAAAAATCGCTCAAATCTTAAACTAATCTTTGACAGTATAACAATGAACATCTATTAACTGCCTTGTTGCATTATAGCTAAGACCATCTACATTTAAATTTAAATGCAGTGTAGTCAGTCTTAATGTATCCTACTCTAAAGGGAGTTCTTTAACTGCTTGTGTGACGTAATGCATAATGCAAAAGCTGATGTTCTACAGGCCAGGGATTCAATTCTTGTAGTGCTGTTAATTTTTTTTTTTATTTAATATGAAGTGCTGCAATATAAATACTAAAGAATTATGAATGATATTTACTTAATGCTTTCAAGTTTTATTCTCTTTCTCAATAATTAATGCATTACCAACATACAGTGGCTAATAAGCTTACTATTAACATGATGCCTAAAACTTAATTACCTAACACATACTCAGGACACGATTCTGATTGGTAAGTACAATAATATCTACAAGGGCTGTAATTATATGTATTGATATGTTAAAATTTAAGTGTATAAATCTACTTAAAATATATGCTAAAAGCTGTATTATTTGGACACAGTCAGAAAAAAAAAATATTATATGGTGAACGAAACTTGAATTCGAAAACAAATGACTACCTATTACTAAACAGCTAATGTCATAACCATTGTGTCTGGGTGATACATTCTGAAATCTCCTTCGTTATTGTGTGCTATGCTTTCAAGGGGTATCTTCATTAACCAGAGGCATACTAGCACTTTAGAAACTTATAGCCATAGGGCTGACAATGAAGGAAATTTGCCTTTGGAACATGTCCAAGTAAGTGGAATAAAACTAGTGAAATTTGAGTGACCTTCTCATAAATAATTTGCTATATGATACTATATTTCACTGTGAAAATCCCAAACTATGCAAATTTATAGCCATAGCTTCAAAATTTAAACAGAGAGGCCACATATTTTCTAATTCAAATTACCTGTCTAAGACACCTCCACACTCTCTGAAATTATTTCCATGTAATTCATTAATACCCCTGATTTACTAAGAAACAGAGAACATTCTGAAGTTTTAACATACTAGGTATAAATTAAATTAAATAATGTGTGGTGCATAATTTGAATTGATTGCTGTACTTATGCTAGCACCTATGCTAAGTTCACCAGTTGGACCTCTTAAATTATGAAGACTTTTGAAAACCTTTGCAATATTTATGTTTAAATATTATAACATTTCATAAAGATTGAGGTAAACAAATAAAACTACCAAAAAGATATTCTTAAATATTGAGCAAATTTTTTTTCCTGCAGTATATTTAGATATTAAAAAAGGTGAACAAAATAAAATAAAATGTCAAAAAAATAAAAGTAATTAAAATGGGGGGAAGTAATGCTTTTAAAATTTCTTGCATAGATTTAGTAATATTTCAGCTTTAAACCATGTTATGTTTGTATAGGGCCCACCTGGACTACAAGGTTTACAAGGAATTAGGGGGCCAACTGGCAACTGGACCCCCTGGAGAGAGAGGTCTTATTGTTTTACTTTTGCTTTGCTATGGACCTGGTATTCTAAGGCTTACACACAGGGGATAGAAAGTCTGAAACCCTTGCCACCCTCAGATTGACAGAAAAACACTTTCCTAAAAGAATACCGTCTATGAGATAAAAGTTGAGTCCATTTCGGAAGGGTATAGTATGCCCCAAAAGGGGTATTAGCAAGGAAATCAACAAGCTGAGATGTTCCCTTATGTAACTACTCATGCTTCCAGGTGTATCATTCAAAACACAACTTTTATGGATAAGGTTGAACTATTTTAAAAAATGTATTTTTGTTTATTATTTAAAGAAGTGTTAAAATAATTAAGGGTTGAAAATCATTTGATATGCAGTGCTTGCCCAACATCTACACACGTCCATTTTGTTCAGACCCGTTTTATGCTCAACATCTATGCACGTCCATATTGGGGAAAGGGTTAACGATAAGGTTGGATCTATGATGGTGTAAAATATGCAATACACTTGGCTGATTCTTGTCACTCCCCCTTGCAATAATGCAGGAGTTAATGTAGATCTTAAGCAACAGCAGCTAAAATATTAATTTCATCCTCTTCTCCACCTACTCTTGTTTCAAGAATATTTTTCAGATGATATGCTTTTAGTTTCTATTAGTGAATTAAAGATATTCACAATTATTCATTGAGATGGTTGACATCTGTCTGGATATCTCTCAGCACATACATTGCAAGAAGGCCTGACATTCTTTCTATATTCTCCATAAATTATCATGTTGGTTTTTTCAATATTTGAAAAGATAATTTTCTCTAACATATGATTAACTTCTATGAAATACCATGAAGTATTGACTAGAAAGTCTCAATGTAATCTATGCTTGGAAAATAAACATAAATATTTGGCTGTGGTAGGCAGTACTAATTCTAGTAGTGAAGCAGATTGCATTTTGTTTCAAAGATTCAAATCTTAGTTACTTAAATTTTTTTTAGTGTCAATAGGCCTTGTTCTACTTGGAAAACATGACTTACTGCTAGATAAACTCTTTCTGATCATAGCGGGAATATCTATGAGTTTTATTTGTAATTTCCTCTCTACACTTCCATTCTATGAAATCTCATTCCACTTTGGAAATATTTGCAGTGGTAGTTTTAGGTGATTTGGCATATAAAATAACAAGAACTAGAGAAACAGAAATAGATAAAACACTTAAATAATAACACTTTTCTCTTTTATCTATTACTGCTTCTCTAGTTCTTGTTAATTTAGCTAGTTACTTTATTTTTCATTTTTATTATATATAGCATATACTATATATGTTTTAAAACTATCTCCTATATGCTGCTTTTGTCAATTTTCTGAGTAAATTTATTCAGTAGCAATGTTGATAAATGTAATTTGAGAAAGCTTTACTTTGCTTTTCAAAATATCAACTGCCATCTAATATTGACTGCCTTGTGCATTTTCCATAGCCACCAAGGGCCATTTTAGAAAACTCTATTTTTAAGAAACATCAAGAAGTTAGTTCTTATGTGATATTAATATGCTCATTATGAAGTAAAAAAAAAAGGTAGGGTTAATACCTTACATAAAGAAGCAGAATGAATAAAAATAAAAGCTTCCATAAATGCTACTTAATTGATTTTACAGTCTTATTTTACAATCTAGCAGCACATTTCTGTCAGTACAGGAATTCATTTGATCATTTTTCATTTCTTTTCTCCTTTACTTACTGGCAGTCCAACAAGTCCAGGTGGCCCTTGAAGTCCTATTACACCAGGAAAACCTACTTCACCTTTCTCTCCTGGCCCACCAGGAGTACCATCCCTCCCTGGTAGACCTCTTAATCCATTTAAACCTGTTGCACCTGCCAATCCCCGATCACCTGTATCAGTAGAAAATGTCATAACCACTAGTAGTTTTTCAGTTACATACATATCTGCTTAATGAGAAGTGACCAGTACATATTTCTAAAGAAATAGACATTCATATAAAGTGATATTGTAACATACACACTACTAAAATTCAATAAAATGGAAGACTAGTTTCGGGAGCCATCGCTCCTATCATCAGTTCTGGTTGATATATTGTCTTCCATTTTATTTAATTTTAGTGGTGTGTATGTTACAATTTCGACTCAATTTTTTAAAATGTTAATAATTCACCTCATTTATGTCTCTAATGAATTTGGAATCAAATATCTTTTTATTTCTATTTGTTACAACAGATGCCACTGGATAACATTTTCTTCCACATATTATAATGTTATATATTTCTCCCCTATAAATTATACTGGCTGACCAGGGAAAAATTGATGGATCAAAATCCTGCACATTAGATCAATAACAACTATATCTCTCCCCTAACCTTATCTGCAGCTGAAAATTTTTTAACATAGTTTGTATCTATGTGAAGTACCACGATTTTGTTTCATTTTGTTGAAAAAATGTGTAACACTCATGGTATATTAATACTTTCTAACAGATTACACATCTATCTGATTTCTTACATCATCATAATGATTCAGATAGTATCAAAAAATAGGCCAATTCAATTTTATTGCAAGAAAGTAATTTTAAATAATGTTTAACTCAGACTAGTGATTGCATAACAGATTCCTAATTACAGAGAAAAAACTAAAATGTTATAGAATACTTAAGTAATAATTGCTGAAATGCATGGCAAAGTTATGGGTAAACAAAATATTGATATACTAAAAACAGCTAGATATAGTATGAAGATATAAAAATGATGACACAATTCCTGGCTAATGCACTAATATATTGTACCTTGATCCCCTTTTGGTCCTGGCTCTCCTTCATCACCTTTAGAGCCTTTACTGCCTTTAGGACCTGGTGCCCCAATAAAGCCAGGTTCTCCTGGAAGGCCTGGAGGCCCTGTGGGTCCCGGAGCTCCTGGAATACCATCACTATCTCCTCCTATGACAGCACCTGGAGCTCCTGGTAATCCTACTGCACCCTAAAATATATGTCCGTTTACTTCAGTATTAATTAAATTTGGAATCTAACACAGTGAAGCATGAATTAATAATCTCTTCTTGGTCCAACTATTTAGAACACACCCTTTCTGCCTTCACTTATTGGAGATTTTACTCAGGACATGTTTTGTGGACCTTTGTCCAAATTCTCAACTGTTATTCAATTGTTGGATCATTCATTGAAACAGTTGTTTAACAGCTGAGGATAAGGAAACATGTCCTGAGTAAATCTCCAGTAAAGGAAGCCAGAAAGAGTACGTTTAAATAGTTCAACTCAGAAAAGATTATTAACTCAATTTATACTTTTGCAATAGATGACAGATCCAGATTTTTAAAATAGTTTTACATGATGCTGGAGCTCAGATAATTGTGGCTCTTAACAATAAAAAGTAGGTATGTAATTTGTTTACGGAATGTCGGAATCCACACAGTGAAACTTTTGTTAATCTTATTTTGATTTAAAGTAAAACACTAAAAATCATGTCGTCACATTAAAACTCTCTTTAAGTTTCACAAACACACTTATAAAAGTAATTTTGGTACATGTTTCGTGAGGTACATTCCTCACATTGTCAACCAAAACGACAACTGAGGAATCAATTTCAGCAAAGTATGTATGTTACTATGCTTGCTCTGGTGGTCTGTTAATGAACTTAAACAATATGTTGTCTGCTTCCGGTATATGAAAATTCATAAGTTTGTATTCATATTTTTTTATGTAAATTTTTTCCTATATATTAAGTTCTTTTGGATGTTGAATTGTTTTTAGTAATGTTATGTCCTTCTCTATTTCATGATTCTCATTCCAAAAATGTGCAGCCACTGCTGATTTTTCTACTTGTTTGTGTCTAATATTTCTCCAGTGTTCCTTTAATCTTATCCCCAGATTTCTCTTTGTTTTTCCTATGTATATTTTGTCACAATGCTTGCAATTAATTCTATATATACCTGAATTTTCTTCTTTCTTCTTTTTTTGATTAATTTTATTTAGATTTAATAGTTTACCAACACTATATCTGTTTATTGGTGCCAGAGTAATGTTATACTTTTTGAAAATTTTTTGGAATTTATGGTTAACATAAGGGTGATATGTGAATTTTTGATAAGTATTTTCTTTAAGTGAAGAACTGAATGTAGTGATTAGTTTAATTTCCTTTTTATTTTTAAATCTTTTTATTTTTTTATCTACCTTTTGTTTGTTAAATCCATTTATTTCTGCTGTATGTATTATATGTGCGTATTCTTTCCTGTATTCTTCTTTACTGAGTAGTTTTTTTTTTGTTTTTTTTGAGTAGTGTTTAACGCCCGTTTTCACTACTGAGGCACCACAGGCGTTGGACACTGATGATACATGAGATGAAATGGTAAATTGGGAAAGGATATTTTTTTTTTTTTTTTTTTAAGGAAGGAAGCGTTCCAGGCCTAAGTTTAGGTACCTCCCCGGCATTTGCCAGTTATGAAGACTGAGGAAAACCTGGAAAAAACCCCAGTCAGGGAGGACGGTCCTGGCGGGATTCGAACCGCAGACCTCCCGCTCACGAGTCCGTGCCTTAACGACCTCGGCCACCCGTGGCGGTTTACTGAGTAGTGTATTAACTAGCCTATATGTCATACTATTGAATGCTGCTTCCTTGTGGGGTCTTTTTTTTTTTTTTGAGTAGTGTTTAACGCCCGTTTTCACTACTGAGGCACCACAGGCGGTTTGTGGGGTCTGGGGTTGAAACAATGTGAGGAATGTACCTCACGAAACATGTACCAAAATTACTTTTATAAGTGTGTTTGTGAAACTTAAAGAGAGTTTTAATGTGACGACATGATTTTTAGTGTTTTACTTTAAATCAAAATAAGGTATGTAATTGTTTACATCTTGTACACTGATTCATAAACTATTTATTACATGAGAACATTGGCACAATCATGGCTGCCTTAGAAGAATATCCTTACCTTTACTTATATTATGAGAATCTATTAGGTAAAATAAAATATACATTATTGAATATTTTAAGTTTAAATTTTAAGCAACTACATTTTAACTATATTAAAATATGCACATGTCATTTTTATTCAGGTACTGTAAAATAAAAATATGAATATTTATTATGGTAAATGAATGATAGTGATCTTATGGTAGGAATGATATGAGAGAACAGGAGTCCGACTCTCCCATTAATGCTTCATACCGTTTTGTTATAAACTATCAAACATTATATAGAAACATAAAGAAATCAAAATTTGAATGCAGCAAAATAATATAAAAAGTTGAAAACAGATGAACAAAATCTGAAATAAGCATTCAACAAACTCATCATTTGGGTAAAAAAAAAAAAAAATTCTCATACCTCTTATATCCATTGGTAACTTATCCCACTTTGATAAAAGAAACTCTTCTCTCCATAATTTTATTTCTTTATGTTCCAAATTACTTTGCCACATATTATCCAATTCATCATACATTGGTTCATTTTTCTTTTGCAAATCCCTTTCTTATTCCACTTATGTTAACCCTTCTGTTTCTACTTTATTATATATTTCAATATACATTTCATTCCCCCTTATCATCATTTTATGATTTTATAGTTTTAAGGATTTATTATCATTAAAACAAGCCCATAATTCCTGTTTTTCAATATCCTGAACTCTAGGTTTAATCTCATTTCAAAATCCTACCCTCATTCTCTCTCTCTGCCCGTAGTGTTCCCATGCCAATTTCTTGAAGGATTATCTTGATATTATTTATCCAACTTTCTTTCCCTTTGATTTTCTCTTGAGTTATCCAACATTGCTAGATAGTATTCTATCATAAAACCTCCAGATTTTATAACAGTATTTCAGAGCTCTTACTATCATTTTGCTTTTATATCCTAATCTTGCTAGTTCTATTAAGGTTACTCCATTGGAAGAAAATCTATACACCAAGAATCAATCTACAAAACTATATATTTCTGATTTCCATCCTTCATTTGGTCTCCAAATTTCACTGCCTTATAACAATTTATTTATTTTTATTTATTTATTTTCTTTTTATTTTGGTTTATTTACAGACGCTCTTTAACATCTCAGATCATCAGCATTCCATTCAAATCAGGGTGCAAAACAGTCAACAAATTTTGCTCAGAGGCCTCTTTTTTCAGGCTTGAGACTCTTTATCATGCTATAATAGTACAACACAGGACCCATGGTTCTACTTCCCTTCCGAAGGAAGCCATACTTAGAATTTTTATGCCCAAAAAATCCATTGGTCCTGGCCAGGATTGACCGTGATTTTGGGTTTAGAAAGCAAGTATGGTTTTCACTACACTATCCAGACCGACATAACAATTTACTCTCTACAATTGAGCCACATGCTTGTTCCCCATTTTATATTTATGTTGCTTATTTTATTTAAACAAAATTTCACTGTACTCATAGATATTTTTCCATCTGCCACTACTGTTATTTTCTGATCACTTCAGTTGCTCGATTGAAGATGGGAGAGATAGCAACTGAAGATGGGAGAGATTCTTCCGAAACGCGTCTTAATTTTGGGTAAGTGAATGGAGTAAAGTGTAAAAAAGTGAATACATGAGTTGAAGCTATATTGCCACTCCATTGTCAGCAGCTTCGCAAGTACAAGCTCTTTAACATCTTGGGTCATCAGTGTTCCATTCAAATCAGGGTGTAAAACGGCTGACAAATTTTGCTCAGAGGCCTCTTTTTTTCAGCCTTGAGGTTCTTTACTTCCCTTCCGAAGGAAGCTATACTTAGGGTTTTTATGCCAAAAAAAATCCATTGGTTCTGGCCGAGATCAATCTCTCTGTATCTGGTCATCTTATTAAATGAGCTACAGTGACTTAAACTTATATATCTTTTAATTTGGCTGAGCATATTATAAGCATTAATATGATATATAGTGGTGTTCAATCATGTCTCCAATGAACTGTAGTATAAATATTTCCATCATTTAGCTTTAATTGCATTTCTTATGTGTGAACCAAATGACTGTATTTAGTGTAAAAACAATAAGGGAAAGTTTTTATTAAAAATTATATATAAAATTATAAAATGTTAAAGGGATATATTAAAATTATATATTACAGGGCTGCCTGTGAATCCTCTTGGTCCTTGAGGTCCTTGTTCTCCTTGTTCTCCCTTATCTCCTTTTGCTCCAGATGTGCCAGGTTCACCTGGTACTCCTGGTAGACCTTGCTCACCAGGGAGACCTCTTCTACCTGGTGATCCCTCTGGGCCTGGCAGTCCTGGCAAACCCTACAGCAGTTAGATGATTCAGTTTGATACAAACAAAAGATAAGGGGAAACTCATATATGTTAATCTACCAAATTTCTTACAGGAGGTCCAGCAGATCCTGGTTCTCCTGGAACACTTGAGATATTGCTATTCCCTTCTCCAGGCAATCCTCTGGGTCCTGGAGGACCCTGAATTCCAGGAACACCAGGTAGTCCATCACTACCTTGTTCACCCTTGCTACCAGGCAATCCTGATTCTCCCTGAAACAATGTATTTGTACTTACTAAGGAAACATAAGTAAGTGAAAAGTGGAGAGGCTGGGAATAGTTCATATATGAGAATACACAGTATACAGGACTTTTTCTACAGTCAGAAAAAGTATTACCTAGAGTTCCTTCATTTTTGCTATGCAATTTATTACTACTTTTGTTTCCTTTTGTTAAGGTAGGATATAAACAAATAAAATTTTTGGTTTTTTATCCCACAGAAACCTAATTTATCTATCAGAATTCCATGATTGACCCAATTGAAAGCCTTTGCTAAGTCACAAAAGATTCTGCCTTCATGTACTCTTTCATTAAATGCAGTAAAAATTTCATTAGTAAGTTTAAAGATTGCATTTTCTGCCGAAATTTCTTTTCTAAACCCAAACTGATCATTAACTAGAAATAATATTGTTACTTTTAAGGTAATGGTAAAGCCTATAGTACATCAACTTTTCACACCTTAAAAAAAATGTAGGTGAAAGAGCAATAGGTCTATAAATAGATACATCTATCTTTTCTCCCTTTTTGAACAGAGATTTCACTACCAAATATTTTAGCCTTTCAGGAAATACTTTTGATGTTAAAGACTTATTACACAAATTACAAGGGGGGCACTTATTTCCTTTGCACAGGCCTTTATGACTTTGGTTAATCTCATCATAGCATTTTTTAATTTTAGTTTCCTGATGAAAATTACTAATTTCTAGTGTAGTAGTGTTACTTGGTTTATGATTATTGTAAAATTCTTACTGCATCTCTTTTATCACCAGAGTATAAATTTAAATTTTGTGTTCCATTAAGAAAGTATCATTAAACACCTTTGCTACACCTGCATGGTGTTGTATCTCTTGATTGTTAGTGCTTAAAATTATTACATCATCTTGTTGCAAATTTTGCTTGTTTCTTATTTTATTATATTCCCAGTAGTGTTTATTTTAAGATATTGTATGATTGAGTTGAACTACACATTCTTATTGCTCCACTTACTTGTTTATAATATGTTGACAGTTAGCTGAGGATGCTAACAAAAGGGTTCAAGATAGAACAATTTTGTGGAACTGTGACTGAGAAGGTAATCAAGGAGCACCATAAATAAAAAATTTCAGTCTCTGACAAAGTTAATGAAGCTGTTTATGTATGGTTTTTGCAAAAAAGACAGAAAGGTGTTACACCGAGTGATCATGTAATTCAAGAAAAAGGACCCCTGATGAATAGTGAATCCAAATTTACTGCATGTAATAGCTGGTTGGACCAGTGAAAGAGGAGGTACAATACAACAATTATCTATCACCAGAGGAGCATTATCAGCAGATCACCCGGCAGAACAAGAGTAAATAACTGAATTTGCAGACATGGTTTCATTACAAATTATTCACTCCAAGAAGTTTATAACTGCAATGAAAAGCTATTGCTAAATAAGAGTCTTGCAGCTAAAGAGGAAGCTAGTGCTCCCAGTTTCAAGATGAACAAGGAATATATCACAATCTTGGCATGCATAATGCAGCAGGGTATCATAAGTTACGACTTATGGTTATTGAAAAATCAAAAAATCCAAGAGCATTCAAAAACATCAATAACATTCTCCTTGTCTTCTACAGGAACCAAAATAAAACATAGATGACTAGTGCATTATTCACAGAATGACTTCATAACCAGTTTGTACCTTTAGTAAGATGGTTTAAAAATGAAAATGATCTACCACCTAAGATGTTACTTATTTTGGTGTTACAACCAATGCACCAACAAGTGCTACAAAATGTGAAAGTTGCTTATAAAAATGAATAATTGAAAATGAAGACACTTTTAAACCCATTGTAGAATGTCCTCAAACAAGCCACTGTCAAAGACGTCATTTATTTAGTTGCTGAAGCATGGGAAAATGTCAAAAGGTAATTGCTTAGAAAGTCACGAAAAAAGTTATGGTCAACACCATGATACAGTGAAAGCCCAGACCAAGCAGAGAAGACCCGAAGTGAAGTTTAACATCTCATGAAGCAAATCCCAGGCTGTGAAGAAGCAGAGGAAACATATGTGAAGGAGTGGTTATCAGCTGACACAGAACATCAAAATTATGACTGATCAGGAAATAGTTTCCCTTGTAAATAAGTCAGATGAAGTAGATGTAACCCCACTATCTCAAATTATTAATTCAGATGCAGCAAAAACATTGGAGATATTACTGCAGTACATGGAGCAACACCCCAATGCTACAGCGCCATAATGTTTATAAAGTGATGGTGGAGGATTGATAATCCTCATGATTTTCATCTTTGCATCAGCAGAAAGTGGCTGAATTTTTGTGTAACAATGAGTGACGTAAGATATATATGGTATTGTTTTATTGTCTTTACTGTTAAATTGTTGACTGTTATGTTTGCTGATTTGTACCATAAATATATAAATACATATTGTTTTGTATTATTTTTACAATACATTTGATTTATAACATGTAACACAAGGCCTTTTAGTCTGAACTTCCTTTGATAATTTTGCTTTCATTTTTCTTTATGGGTTCAAATTATCCAGGTTTATGAACTGGCAGGTTGTACTATAGTATGATCTTCGGTTGTACCACATGGGGCGTATTTTAAAGTACCAGTAGAAGCAAATTGTGCTGGTAAAAAACTAGATATGAGTTGGCTATTACATGCATTAAACTATTAGGAATAAAATAAAATGTACTATGATTAGTTTAATAGCTATGAAATTGTTTTTCTGAAAAAAGGACAGTTTCTGCTACAGGTGTATACATTTAAATGCCCCTTTAAATAAATGCAGTCAACTACTTCTTGATGCACATTAAATAAGATTAAAAATAGATTCATGCTTAGGACATGTTTTTCTAGCGAGAGTAAAGACTTACAACCATGTACCTAGCCTGTTTCATTATTTTCATATTGTTAAGTATTCAATAATCAGAAAATAAAATGCATCCCATATAACATCATTTTTTTTGCCTGGTAATGCTGAGAAAACTGAAAATATTTTTCTGCACATTCCTGTAGATATTTCTGTACTAATTCATAAGAAATAACAGATCTGTGTGCATAGCTTTACAAAATATGAATAATGAAATATTACACCTGGCTTTTTACAAAATGCACATACAGAATAGCATTCAGCTAGATGTGAACTCTGTGCTAGTAAGTAATTAACTAGTGGCCATTGTAATATAAAAGATAAGATAGCATGATGGAAACGAAACAGATTGTCATTTGAAATTTGGAAGCTGTATAGCTTTTCTCTTCCAAATAGACAAATAGGCATCTAAATAAGTCTAACAGTAGGATAAAACTTATAAGTAGGAGGTAGTAAATTTTTCAAAACTTACTTGATCACCTTTAGACCCTGGAGCACCTGGTTCACCAGTTGGACCTCTCTCTCCAGGGGGTCCAGTTGGCCCCCTAATTCCTTGTAAACCTTGTAGTCCAGGTGGACCCTATACAAACATAACATGGTTTAAAGCTGAAATATTACTAAAACTATGCAAGAAATTTTAAAAGCATTACTTCCCCCCCATTTTCCATTTAATTACTTTTCTTTTTTTGACATTTTATTTTGTTTATCTTTTTTAATATCTTTTTGGTAGTTTTATTTATTTACCTCAATCTTTATGAAATGTTCTAATATTTAAACATAAATATTGCAAAGGTTTTCAAAAATCTTCATAATTTATAAAAATTCAATTTATAAAATATATAAAAATGAAGATGATATAAAAATTTATTCACAATATTTATATAGTCATTGGCATATATTATGACCCTAACTTTGTTAGCTTCATATGAATAGGATGCCTAAAAATTCTATTTGTATCATTGTTACATATGTGTATATCCTCCACCATTTACTACTCAGATTCAAAATTAGTTCTGATGAGGGAACTTGATCTGGTAGTTATAAATTAACATACATGCAAAATTTTTAAGGCAGCAATTACATTTTGAGATGCATTAAGCAATAAAATTAGTTTTTAAATCTATTTTTGTCCATGCATATGAGCATATCTAGCATGAAAAGCCATGCAGTGTTTGAAGAGAAGCAAATAGGATACCAGTCTCTTAGTTATAAAACTAATATTTTTCAATTAGATTCAATATATTCTTTGGTACTTTAAGGAAAAGTGGAAAGGAAAAAAACAAATAAGGAATGAGAAGAAACAAAGTTCTCCCAGAAAACAAAGAAATAAAGTAAGAAATCTTATAATTAACCTGATGATTCTGTTATCTCTTATAATTATATTTAAGTTTTTCTCTGTTTTCAAAATGTTTCAGCCATTCAGTTTTCATTAACATTATAATTGAAGAATCTAAATTATTTAAAAAATCTCCTGTTCAACTGCACCCCACACCATTATATTCATTTACTTCCTCTGAATTCAAAAGTGACATTTGCTTTTCTGTAAATGCTACAGTTGATTGGAAGAGACATCTGAAGGCAAATGCCACTTTGAAGCTTAAAGAGTTGATCTGCATGAAAATAATTATGCACATAGGAATATTGGCTTGTGTCACTTCATTATGAATGATCAAGGAGTGCAAGTGTCTACAGATTAATGCTCATGAGGGCTTTTCATAATATAATCAAAGCTCATCTTCAAAACCAATACCATCTTCTTGGTACAGCCAATTTCATTACTAATAATTTAGCACAGACAAAGAAGACATACAATACAAGCACCTGCACAATTTCAATTGGCACAGCAGGAAATGAACAAAGGGTGACTAAATGGAGCCCTTTAGTGCTGATTTACAGAAAAGTGAATATTACTATTGAACGCTGATGTAGTAAATTGACTATAACTGAATTTTGGTGCAGTTTTGTTTAAATCTGAGGATGTCCCTTAAAACTATTAATCTGCTTCATTATTAATTATTCAAATATATGTGTTTAATTTGGTATGTGCATTCAGAATTATCTCAGTGAAATTTCACATAAATAAGCCTGACTTACAGGATAATAGCTTCATAAAATGAAATTTATTTAAATAAACCTGGATATTAATTTTAAAATTATGTATATGGAATTGTGTTAATTGTTTATAAAATGTAGTACTTGTATTAAACCTAATAGCTGATATTGATTTAACAATGAAATAAGCAATATTATATATTGCTTGTGAAAACATGAGTATAGTTCAGTATTTATAAAATATTTTTTTAAAAAATTAAGTTTCAACTTTATTTGCATATTTTATTCAGCTTTTTGCTTATTAGGTTTTTCAAAAACTATTACAATAAATTACAACAGTATTCTGCCATTTTCTAACAAATTCTCTTAACCTCAACAAAAAAAAAATCCCAGTCCTCTTTCCATTTCTGTGTGAAAGGTATGTATAATTAACAACCTGCCGCTTTAATATGAAGTAAAGTTTCAAAATTTGGTAGTACTTGAAAATCACCCAAAAATGTACAGCTGGAATTGATTGATCTGCAGTGCAATAGGGAAATGAGACTCATTTTATAATAGACAAAATGTTATTGATTTCTATACATACCTTCCTAAGACAAGGTTTCCAAGATATGCAGTGAAAATAAAGGGAATGTTTAAATCTATATGCTTATGTGAAAAATTATTTTCAGCTATGAAACTTTTCAAAATACATACAGAAGTCAGATATCAGATCAAAATATGAAAAGTACGCTTAAAATTAATTGGGTACAAGCACTAATACATAATATTGATACTTCGGTAAAGGCAAAAATACCTAGAAAGTCAAATGCCTCAAGTATTTAAAAACAAATTGATATTTATAAAAGATGCATATCAATCTCTAAACATGCTAGATAATAGAAACTACTAAGTTTAATAAGTGAGTACAATAAAACAATTCTTACTAAAAGGAATGAACACATATTTTATAAACAGTGAGATTTTCTTTATAACACTATAAACTGCTGTGTAGTGCAGGACACTTATTAAATGGAAAGATTTTAAAATGTTTTGTTAAACTTTCTTAAGCATATAAAGAAATAAATCCTTACAAGAACCAAATGCTATTAACCTTTAAGAAATAAATGTCTGTTAATAAGTCATTATGATAAAAACTTCCTGTTTCTCTCTAATACTACAAATTAATACATCTCTGCCTTCACCCTCTCTCAAACTTGCATCACCTTTCCCTTACAAAAGTATACATCTAATTTCGCTTGCTGGGCAAGCCTGATCTATTACCTCAGGGGCAAAGGCATTTTAATGAAGCCAATTGTCAAAGTCTGCTTATAACACATGAATGAGTCAGCTCTAAATGGAAATGAATCCATAGCTAAAATGAAAATGTGGAAAAGAAATGGAAATGTAGTGGAACAAAGGGAGTAATTTTTCACACACTGGATGTTTGTAAAGAAAGTGTGGCATTTCTCAGTACAAAGCAACTTTGAAATCTAGCCAAGTTGTCTGTTACCATTGATAACAGAAAGATTATTCTCCACTTTGTATCAGTTAATGATACATTTTTGGAATTCTATGTATTTTGGAAGAATGACTGAATGGCCTTATTTTTTTCAACAGAGAAATGTGATGTTAATAGTAAGAAGTAGTATAATATTTATATAATTTATATTCATTTTCCCGCAGTTAAAATATTCATAAATTTATATACATATTATGTAATTCTATGTTGTAATTCATAAACAGTTTATTAAAAGAAATACTATAAACATTTGCGGAAAATGTAATAATTACCCTCTTCAAATCTTCAAATTAAAATTTATGTTAAAAAATCTGAATTCACATACATCTGCATTTATGTTCTTTGGATACTACACAACTTGAAGATTAGCAATTCACAATAACATGTAAAATTCTTCATAAGGAGACAAAACAATAAGATTTCGGTTACATAAAAGGATTTGTTTTGAATGTACTTTGAAATATTTGTTTTTATCTTTATAAATTCTATTTGATGTAATCCCTAGAGTTGTTAAAAATATTAATCATAATTTAATTATTGACAGGAGAGTAATGTACAGGTATTTTTTTTTAAATATATAGTAGTAACACTTATTGTGTATGACAGAAGGCTATGCTTGGCTATAAGCAGTTATTTGTTATATGTTTTCCTTGAAAATATAAAGCAAATTAAAAAAGAATTTAGCTTTCATGGTCAATTATAGCTGTAGCAGCAATAAAACATTCTGATTTTCTTCAATTATAAGCAAAATATGTTACTAATTACGCAATGTTAATGTTTACCCCAGTTTTCACACCATTTGTAATAAAACTAAATATAAAATAGATACTAATAATACAAATAGAATGTAGCATTTGTTTACTTAATTAATTAATGTGTTGCATAAATGTAATATACTTTTAGAATGATGGTGAAGTGTCTGTGTGTGTAATTGGGTGAGTTACCGGCAGGCTGTTAGTGGGGGGTTGTAACCTACAGGGCGGCCGGGAGGTCCGGTTGCTCCCTTCGCGCCAGGAAAGCCCGGTATTCCCGGCTCACCAATAAGTCCAATAGGTCCAATCAAACCAGGTGCACCCTATGCAAGAAACAAAATAATAGTAGTAATAATAATACTAATAATAATAATAATAATAATAATAATAATAATAATAATAATAATAATAATATATGAAGAGGAGGAAGAAGAAGATTAATAACAAACAGAAGATAATCAAGCATTTTTGATCTCTAAGAAACTGGTTTTCAATTGAATGTGTATAATAATTAAATTACATAATTTGAAAGCTCAGTTTCTCAAATGATGATTTAGATAATAAAACCAACTTTATAACTTACAAGCTTGATCATAGCCTAACACTATAGTTTCAAAAGTTACACTGCAATCCTACAAGTAAATGGACAAGTGGTTCAACATGTAAAATGTCAAAATCCAGTTCTTGTCTCTGAGAGTGTACATGCTTTACCTTCATCATCCTTATTGAGCACCAAACCTGGGTTAACAATAGTGAAAATGAAGAAAAAAACAACTACAGCAGTATACTTTGAAGGCTTGAGCAAACCAAACAAAATAATTTTAATAAATTTTAATTTTATTCAGTGATCTTTTAAAAATTGAAAGGTGATTAAAATGCCAAACTGCCTCTTTCTATGTTATTGCATTTATACATATTAATATATTGTTCAATTGCAAAATTTCTTTTGGTTTCATAGCACACTACTTTTATATACTCTAGCACATCCCTTGAGAGTAAAGAGTTCTACAGTTATATATTTGTTTGAAAATACTGATGCACATTGTGCAGCATTTAATAACTCAAACTATCAAAGCATAATATCTGAACAAATTGTTAAATTAATATTGTAAAGCACACTATATCCAAAGCTACAAAAGTTTCCCACTATCAGATCATGTGTCTCCATATGCTGACATACTGGCAATCCAGGCAGGCCTATTTCACCTTGGTCACCTCTGCGTCCAGTCACACCTGGTAAGCCTTGGGAGCCAGGCTTTCCAGGGGAGCCAGGTGGTCCATCGAAACCCTTTGTAATGAAACTGAATTATTACATGCACATAAGATGTAATTAGTTTCTTGCTGTAACAAGACACAATTTTGAGGAGCACCATTTTTGAACATATTGAAAGTCACATTTTAATTTCACTGGTGATAAAAAAAAATTGACATCTACATAGATTAGTTATTCTTATTGAAAAATTTAAATTCACTGTGGCTGTAAAGATAGAAAGTTGATATTTTATATCTTCCATTTAATTAACATTCACTTAAATTTTCTACAATATAAATTTTGTTTCTTTTTTAACAATACATTATTATCTGTACATTATTTTAATTGTTATTATATATATTGTACAAAAGTGCTGTTAACAAACCAGCTTTCCTGCTATTCCAAATAAGAACTAAGCTAAATTTAATAAAATAATATTTATTCAATTTAAATATGAAATGCAAAATTTTTCAGTACACTTAATTTACAGGCAGGGCACTTTATGGCTATAATCCTTTTTATTTGCAGTTATACTCTGCATTTGAGTAACCCAGAGCTAATTCTTTTTTTTAATATAATATTTCAAAGTGGGATATCAGAGATACCTTCTTACTTGTATACTATCTTCTCCAGTTGGCTCCATATACAGTAATCCATTCAATTCAAATCCAAACTACATGGTGATCAGGAAACCTTTTCTGTGCAGCTCAGAAACTTGCAAATTAAAGATTTGGCAGTGCTCTGTACTAAATGATGAGTAATACATGTACAATTTTTATATCTTTTACCAGTTAAGAATTTAAGGTTGAATGAGTTTTTTCATATGAAACAAACTGTTATGTTACTAAGATGAGATCTTTTAGGCATAAATCCTTCTGTACATCTGTAGTTCTCAGTATATCTCTGATACTTCTATATTATAATTTCAGTTATATAAATACTGATTACAATATGCACAATTTGTGTTTGGTACCAAATCTTGTTGTACCGCACAACTATTCTTGAGACATTCTTTTCAGAAAGAACATAATTTTCAATGAAGTCCTTTATATTTTGGCTATTAAGGATTAAGAAATGACACATTATCAAAGTTAGGAATCAAACTCTATCAACAAAATAAACTATATAATATCTCCTTCACTAATGTAATCAACTTGTTCCATTTACTTACATAACCCTAGGACACGTATCAAAAGCACTCACTCCCATCATCAGATATTAATTAACTACCGCTACTTGAATTGGTGGCTGGTTCCCAAAGTGTTTCTGTGGCAGTCTCTGATGATTCTAGTAAGAAATTGCTGAGTTCATCCATGGGCTGAACATCAAAAGTCATTAAGTTTTCCTTATTTTTTAAAATGAATACCTTTTCTCAAGTGGATAGCTCCATTGGGTTGTGAAGCTCTTTCAGCAACTTTGCCTCTGGTTTTCTTTCATGATTATTGGTCCAAAAGTGAGCTGCCACTGCTGATATATCAACCTGCTTAAAACGAATATTCATAAACTGTTTTTTTCTCTGAATTTCCAAATTTATCTTTGTTTTTCCAATGTATCTCTGATCACAATCTGCATATTTGATTTTGTAAATTCATGATTTTTGTTGTCAGCAGGGTGTCTTTTACATTGTAACCTAGTACATTTTTTACATATGTTTCTTTGGGGCTAATATTATGCCAAATTCTTTGGATATCCTCTTGAATTCACTATGCTAAGTTGGAAGATATGTGAAACTTTAGAATTTATAGCTTTCCTTGATGTTCTTCAGTGTGGGAACCTCTTTTATAGATTTTTGTCTTTAAATTTATGGATAGTTTAACAGGATAATCTTTAATGTTCTAGAAGGATTTCTAGACATGTTTATATGAACATTTTTCTTGCTTAGATGTGAGGAACCTGCCACCAAAGTTTGTAAAATTATATCCAAAACACTCTGTATAAATTTAAAGGAGGACTTCTTAAAATTATTTAACAATTTCTGGTTTAAGAAGGAGTTACCCAAGAAGGGGTACATAGTACTCATTATCGCTGAAAAAGGAGATAGGGATAATTATGATACTTATTTTGGCATTAATTTTCTTTGCAACACACATAAAATTTATACAAAAATAAATACAAAAAGATTACAAAATATTGGAAAAAATGTTCCATTAGATGAACAAACAGGATTTCATAAAGTATAAGTTGTATGGACAATATTTTCACTCTAAATCAATTGATCCAAAAATGTAAAGAATTTAATATTGTATTTATAGATTTTATTAATGGCTTTGATAATGCAATTAGAGATAAATTGCACATTGGTTGAAATAAAACAGGAATACCATTACATTTATTTCAAGTAGGTAATGTTGATATACATAGTCAAAGATTAATATAAAATAGCTAGAATAAAACAAGTGAAAAATCCATAATAGTAAATAGGGGATTAAAACAAGGGTGTAGCCTGTAACCTTTACTTTTTAATTGTTACAAGTGACGAAATGCAGCAAGAATGGAAAGTTAAAGTTAGTAGTTTTACTGAATGTGGATTTAATAAATTATCTGCATTATTATTTTTGGACCATCTGGTTATAATTGTTGAAAATGCAGAATGGTCTCACAGCTATTTTATGAAAAATATTGGTTCTCACACATACCATATTTTCCCTAAGATATGATAACCAAAGACATTTATCTGATTTGATTTTTTCACAATTTGTTAAATTGTTTAACAATTTGTTAAAAAATCAAATCAGATGAACTGAAACATACAGATGCTGGAAAGTCCTGATTTTTCTACCATATGAGTTAATGTTGTAATCATACCACTTTAAGGATTATAATGATATTGAGAAAAATCCATTTTCTAGTACATAAGTTATTTTTCCCTCCATTTTTCATGTCAGTGATATTTACCTCACAAATTGGCAAATAAATGTGCTTTTCTGAACTCCTGTGTATGTTTGGATTAATGCATTTTAGTTCCATTGTAACATAAATTAGATTCTTTGGCATGATTCTGTGGCTGCACTTGTGCAGTCTTCTGGATAGAACAGCTGATTTAAATTGGTATCATTCACTTACTCTCCCTAATTAAGCAGTTGCATTATGCAGTGTTTGATGAACTAAAAACACTACTAAAATAATTTTAAACTTTTTTATATTAAATAAACTTTTCATCAGATTTCACTTAAATCATGACTTAAGTTTTTGCCCATGTCATTCATCGGTACAAAGAAGTTCATAAAGATAGATTTGTAGTTTCAGAGTTAAATTCTTATTTTATTTAAAGAAGGTCTCACCATACTCACAACCATTTTTCCATCTGTCACTGCCTTTCTTCTTTGATCACTCCGGCTTATGTTACTAGAAAATCTAAACCCCAAGATAATCCATTTTCTTAACTTCAATTTCTACTCCTTAGCTACACAATTTTTCCTCTTTTTTTTTTTTTAAAAATTTACACTCTTTTTTTTAAATCCGTGAACTTAAATTTGCTTGCATTTATTTTTAAGCCTTACTCTTTACAAAATCTACCTATAGCTTCTAATGACCTTTCCAATTTAATGCTTGTTACTGAACCTGCCACCAAATCAACACCAAGAGTAAACTTTGTATTCCTCTGTTATTTATAATTGGAGTGTTGTTTTTACTAGTCTCTTGTAAAATATCATTAGTAAAGAGATTAAAGAACACAGGAAGCTATTCAAATTTATAACACAGGATTTATTTGCACCCTTGTTTTAAGTCTACACTATTTAGAATTCTTTTGATCACCTTTCTCTTGTCAAATTTCATATAAAATTTCAACAGCTGAAAAGTTGATAACTGATGGGTAAAACTGATTATTTAGTTGTGTTATTTCTGATTTCACTATATGCGTTTATATAAGAATTATAGCATATATGCACCTAAAGCTTATATAAGCTAAAATATTAATTTAAATCTTTCACTTCTACACAATTAAATGTTTACAGCTAAAGAGATTTTGCTTTAGTATACCAGCATAAAATTTATGAGACATTTGTTAATTCTTAAATAACACCAAAAGGTTCTTTTATTTATTGTTTTGCTCACAAGAATAATCGTCTTTCAGTTCTGTTTTGTGCACCTGTAAATTTCTAACAGATATTGACATTTTATGCACAAAGTATACTAATTATATGCACATTTATATTATTGCATTTCAATAGAGTTAATTTTAAATAAAGGCAGACTCCCCTACAATACAATGTTTATCAATTCAATAAAGATGAAGAATATGGTTTAAGGGTGCTCATTAGCACCTGAAAGTCAGTATAGAAAGGAAATGTGGTATCTATGGATAGAACACTAATTTATTCCAGTTTACAGCAACATATACAAGGAAATCTACCTTACTTTAAAATACAGATGGTCTACCTGTATTCAATTGATATGTGAATAACTTACATCAGTTCCATTAAATCCTGGAGGACCCTGTGGACATATAGTTTCACAGGAAGAGCCTCCTACTGCAACAGGTCTAGTAGCTCTCTATGACAGAAAAAGGCACAAACATAATATATTAAATAAGCAAATATAATTTAAAGTAATATTTCTAGAATATTTAAATTCTATTTCATTGGTATATGATCACTTTCCCACCAGAAATATGGCAGAAGAAATCTGTGCTTTTGAGAACAACTTTATGATAATATGATATTAACACTAATCCTTTATTACTATGAAAATAAGTGCAAATGACAAATTGAAAGATGTAAGTGCATAGAAACAACATTGTGAACTTTTAGGAATTAAAAACTTAGACAATTATAAATGGTATAAATACATCCAAATTTACTTAATAATCTGAATCATATGCATTATCTGAAACATAGCACAGAAATAGATGAATGAATCCAAATTGGAGCATTTGGCTCAAAAACATTTTTTTAGAATTTCAAAATCCAATAGCACTGAAAAGTTGCAACATTCTGTTAATAATATCTAACATTTTTCAGGTTAATAACATTAAGTTCAACCAAGGTACACAGACTTTGATGGATCAGTACTGGTATAGGAATTTGAAAACAGAGGATGGTAATATAATTAAAACTTGTATAAAATATCAAGGAACAGTTCTGCACAATAGCTGGTGGAAGAAACAGAAGGAAACATTGGGAGATATCAGTATGGGCGATGTATATGGCAGAAGGAGAAAATAATTCATTAGATTTCTGAAGGAAAGGAAGGAGAAGGAGGATAGAAGACATTGACAAGCAAGAGATATGTCGACAATTGTAATAAGCAAGGGAGGAAAGGGTATGCATGGACGTAAATGGGGGCATTGTATTTTACAGGGTTTACAAACAGCAATATGGAAATATATGTAATGTTGGGGAAACAGAGGGTTTGTTTCATTGTTTGATGTAGTGTAAGGAAACAGGCAATTGAAGAGAGGGTATATGGGATGCAAAATGGAATAAAATATAAAATGGAAATCAATATTGTAACAATAAAAATTGACAGTTAGAGGGTGGGAAAGAAGTCGGATGGTTGAATATTTAGGAAGAGTAAGGGGAAAATGGATTAGGAAAGCGAAAAGAGAAAAAGAGGAAAAGTAGGTGAAACAGGGCTCTAAAGCATATCAATGACCAGGGAGCCATGACATGTTAGGGCCTTAAGTTGGATCAGTCTCAATTGTAAGAAATATAAAAATAGTTTGTTATATTCTTTGTAATGAAAGATTGAAATAAACATTTTACTCTATTTTACACATACTTTAAAAATATTCCCTTGTTTGACATTTAATTTGAATTACTCTGCAGCTATTCACGTGGTTTTAGACAATAATTGTATGTTTT
The DNA here is from genome assembly GCA_030762175.1 of Metallyticus violacea. Taxonomy (NCBI): domain Eukaryota; kingdom Metazoa; phylum Arthropoda; class Insecta; order Mantodea; family Metallyticidae; genus Metallyticus; species Metallyticus violacea. The sequence continues at coordinate 6,936,618 of CM060838.1, read as the reverse complement.
ATTCATATTTTGATGAACTTAGATTTTGAACACAAACTGGCTGAACTAATGCAGAACTCACTATATAGAGGTTACTGCTAGAAGGCCCCTTTCCACCCATCAATCCTACCTACCATCTCATTCAGTTGGTTTCTTTCAATTTTATTTTTTATTAAAACTACCCGAGAAATGTTCACCTTTTCTCCATTATTCAGAGAATGGTTTTTAGCATCAAGCTTGCATCTTATGTAAGAATCCCTTGCTTCATAAGCACAAACATTTTTGGAACCTTTCGTGTTTTTCTACAGCTTTTGTATGACATAATAAAGACGGAAAACTAATTTGAACATTTTTATAATAAGTCAAATAACAATGCAGTTCTCCTGAAGCTGTAAGCTCTGAAATGGTACATTGGCTTCCAATCAATCTAGGGCCAGCTTTTCAGGTGCAACAGCACAGCTGGTTGCATCAATATTTTATCCTATAAATATGTAATTATTAATTTGATGGTTTTACATTTTTAATTCAAACTCAAACTATTCTGAGTGCTGACATATGCATTTATTGGTAAGAGCACCTTGGTTTGGCATGATTCTTACACCAATATCCTCTGGTACAGCCCAATCCCATCAGAACGAATTTGGCTGCATTTGCAACCTGTTTCATAGCAGATGCTATGGCAATGGTAGATGCTTGCTTTATGTTCCAAGTTAACAAGTACAGTCAAAACTGAGAAACGGACAATGGAAACATCTAGGGTGGGAGAAATGTATCTTGTTAATTGGCTACCCTGCTTGTATGGTAAATCAGAAAATGTGTGAACCGGTGATTATTGATAGCTTGCTAAGTAAAATTTTTCAATAATTTATTTATCTACAAAATTTTAAAATATTACGTTTACTGGTATAGTGATTTTACTACTTGTTTTACACTCTGTAGTTACAAAAATGTGCTCTTTTGGATTGTTAACTTATTAATTGCTATTGCATTTAGCTCCAGCTATAATCAGTTGGTGTGATACTACTGCTTTTTGGTTTTTTATGGCCCCATTATGGTCATAAGGTACTTTATTACATTTACATAAAATGACCTACAAACTGTAAATTTTGGGTAAGTATGTCAATGTACATTTTATAAAGTTCATTTTCCCATTGTAAATGTGCTGTAGTATCTCTTATGCATTATAGTTTATGTTGAAATATAGCAGTTTTTACTTTATTAGCCATAAGTAGTCTAAATGTTTGAGAAATATTCATTTATTTATTTGTTCTTTTATTTTTACCCAGAAGGCATGAGGCTTACATAAGAGTTTGTAAGAGTGAAACTGCTGGAGTGAAATCACAGTACATATTTGTGTAAGGATATTCAAAAGAGGCCTGAAATGACGTCCCTGAAGTATCTGAATAGTAATAACAATGATAAACTTTCACAAGCTGTAGGTAAATACTAAATGAGCATGACAAAATTTCATATGATCCATAAAATTACCTAGTGCTTAGTGTTTGCAATTTTGGTGCTTGTGTGTTTTTATAAGATCAGCAATGGTTATGGTTATGTGTTGTTTGGTTCACTACATTCAATTTTTTCCCCTTGGTAAAAGCTCTGGGAAACAAAACTCAAATCAATAAGGAAAATATTTTCAAACATCACTTAATTATATATATATATATATATATATATATATATATCAGCATGTTTTTATACTTAAGCTTATAATATATAGGTACTCAAAATTATTTTCAGATTAAACTCCTTATGTAGAGGTAGAGCTGCACCAAATTTTTATGATACAATCACCGTTGAATAGCTCATTTTTACATAAGCCTTTGCCTTAAAATTTAGATAAAGCAACAAGAGTGCACAGTTTTCCTGGCTGAGTGCAGTTTTGAATGTAGTAGGAAAACATTTTCAACATCTCTTGTCATATTTTAATTGTAATTGGAAGAACTTATGTTTGCTTTGCTAGGAGACACTGCTGTGACTGCCAATCCACCAGCTGCCATAAAATAGGTGACAATACCATGAAAGAATAATGAAAGTTTAAAGGTACTACACGTAATATATTGTATTCTTCCAAGGTAAACATGCTGAAAAAAATAATGTTGTTACTTATTCCATGCCATTCATAGAACACTCCATAAAGGATAATTAGAATATAGTGGTATAAAAAGCCTTCAGCACTATTTGTTTACTTACAGGTAGCTCATCACAGCTTTCTCTCTCTGGACGAGTTGGGTCACAACTAAGTAGCATCCACTGAAGATCAATCTGAAAGCACAAAAATGGGGAAATCTTTATATATTTGTTTATTTATTTATAGTTATTTATATATTTGCTTGTAGCACTTTATTTTTTCTAATATAATAAACATTTAATGAAACCTAAATAGTTATCAGATGATTTTTGTGTCTTAGTTAACATATTAGTTCAAATTTAGCTTGCTTTTTTATTTATGCAAACAGTCAAAGAAGAGACAGAATTTCATTCTATAAAAATATTTTTATGCATTTAAAAATGTAAAAAAAATGAAGTTAAATAATACTTACAAGCTGCGAAACCTAAAAAAAAAACAAGACAAAGTGTGTGTTAGTACTGTGCATTGTGCAACACTACAAAGAACATGTGAAAAGTTAGTTAAAGCTAACACTGAACCAGGTCAGAAAGTTTCTATAACCTTAGTGAAAATATGGTGCAGTGATGGAAAAACCAAGATTTTATCTATCTACATTGGCTACTTGTAGCAAAGAGACCACATTAAGCAATTTCCTAACATTGGGGAAAAGAAAGCTAAGAGTACGGGAAATGGGAGTTGCTAAGAAAGATATGAACAACAATATTATGAGGGAGATTGGAGCAGTCTATTTCTAATTAGAATAATTTTAGTTCTTCTGCTCATTGTACCTCTGATTTATTTTATAGGAAATGTTAATTTGTTTTAATACATAGATTTGTAATTCAGAATCTAATGCTTAGAGAATAGAAGTACTCTGCCATGTTCCTCTAAGAGTTGTGTATGCAGTGTGGCAAAATGCATCTGGTGCATGAGAACAGGCAGAGTTTTAAGAACATTTTTGCAGCAATTATTTAGTAAGATGCTTACACTCATGTAAAGCTTTGCAGTTGTAATGGCAGTTCAAACAAGAGGCTATGGTCAGGTGAATTCGATATAATACAGTAATGTTATCCATGTTTTGTTAATCAAAGCTCACTGATATAAGATAGTAGATTATGAAAAATTACATAAAGAAAATGTCATTTCTTATCACAAATTTTAGTAAGATATGTTTAATACTCATTACAGTTTCATCATTAATTTCATAACTTGCATGGTACATACTCTTTATCCGCTCCTCCTTTAATTACTACTATTTAGGAAATGTAAATGCCATAGTAAGGATATACAAGAGCAACCCATTTTGTATTGAGCACTTTCTATTAGATAACTTCCTGGTGTGATTTCAATATATCAATATTAAATTAAACAAAAAAAAAAAAAAACTAAAGAACTAACATGTTGTTTATTTAATTCCAACTATAAACTGTAATAAACCATGTAACTGCAATGAAACAAATAAACAAATCAATATGCTTAATAGCAGTAACATGAGCAATTTTACCACCAGTTAGTGTCTGCAAAACATCACTTGCAAATGAGTTGAAACATGTTATAATGTCAGGCTCACTAAAATTCTCATCTTATTGATCCAAGTGCTACTTCATGTGTTTTTTCATATTTTTTCTTTCTTTGATGCCCACACTGTCACATACATTGGTAGAGTAGAGAAATTTGCTGAGAAAATATCCTCCCTAACCATAAAGTTAGGTACAATAGGTTTAATACACTACAGTTTCACCATTAACTTCAAAATTTGCATGATGCATGCTCTATACCCACTTCTCCCTTAATTACTGCTATTAGGAAATGCAAATGTGGTATTATGCCATACACTTCCGTAATAAGGATATGAAGAGCAAACCCATGTGGTTATAACACTGGCTATTAAACAAATTCCTTGTGTAATTTCAATAAACCAATATTAACTCTTTAAAAAACAAAAGAAGTAACACTCTACTGTTAATATATTTCCATCTATAAACAGCTGTAATAAACCGGAAAACTGCAAATTAATAACATAAGAAATTAACACACCACCTACATATCCCGCCATTTTGTGTATTATCAATACCAACCTTGGGGTCTGGTAAATAAAGTCAGTCATGCTAGATGGCTTGAAAAGGTTAAGTATTCATAATACAAATGTACAATTATTACAATATTGTAAGTCAAGTTTACGGGAATTATATTTAAATTCTTATTTTATTCGTGAAATAGTCCTAATAAATATCACTCGAGGGTCTGAGATTTATCAGCAATGTCAGATCCACTTGTGATATTACTTATGATAAAAAGATACATTTTTTTTCATCGTTGAATGTACATGTTCCATTCCATCTGCACATAATTCCATATTGAAAAACTTGAAAAAGGGCATTAAGTTACATACATACTCTAAATTCTATTCCATAAACTATGTATTTATTTTCATATAGTGTCATTAAGTTGTGCATATTTGTATATTCTCCTTCACCTATAACCTTACCATGCCATGTGCACTAAAATTAACTCTTGATGAAATAATAATGAAACGGGCAGTATGTAATGTTTGGTAAAAAGTTTAAAATATTAGAAACTTAAAAAAGCACACATTTTACAAATTAAACAATATTTTAAATGTTAGATTAAAAAAACCTATAAATATGGTTCTTATTGATTATATTTTACCTGTTTAAGATGTTTCATACCAATTTTCTATAAGTTAAGCCAAATACCTCTTAAATTTTTAATAATATTAAACCTCATAAAAGTTAAATAATAAAGGCACTGATATGAAACTTACATGCAAGTTCTTTGTTATGACTCAAGGAAAATTATACTTACTGGCTGACTTTGTCGACTTGCTGCAAGTTTTGAGATTGTGATATCTCCATTCACATCAATGGGTCCTCTTGGTTCTAGTTTTTCTGTTGTTGTCTGCTCACAGTCAACATACAATACAACTTCTCCTCTGAACACCCCAAAGTGGATTTTATGCCAGTTCTTATCAAATACCTGTACAAGAACTTCTATTTTAATGTTAAAGGCATATTTTATTGAAAATTAAGAAATAAGATGTTTCAAAATACATGTTGAGCAACAGAGAGAAATTAAATTTCAGCACACCACAAGCAGTACAATCTGCAGAACAATAAGTATCCCTTCAGTTTCACTAAATAGGGATATGTATGATACAGTGAATTTTTTTTTTAATAGTGTTTAACGCCCATTTTTACTACTGAGGCACCACAGGCGGTTTGATACAGTGAAAGGATATATTTGCAATTTATATTTAACATTTTCATTCTACTACAGATTCTTAACTGATATATTTTAAAAACATATGAATTTAATAGAAATACAAAACAGCACTGTATCATGAACTTAATTTTTAAAATATTGATAAGTGATTAGATTGATTATAGCCTGCGGTATTTCCTAGTACTTGGCTATTCAGTAGATATCTAATGCAGAGTTCTCTTTCTTTTTCTGCTGCAGAATTCTAAAAATAATAGTTCTTTTAATACTGAGATGTTTGATGATATGAAGAAGTTATGTGCTGGTATTCAAATTATAATTGGTGAAATTCATGATATGCTATTGGAAGTATAAGACAATTATAAAAGGTCAGATATGATGAACTAATGCTTGTGAAAAAATGTAATTCAGTTCACCTTAGGACTACCAGGATAAATTTTACTTATGGATAAGTTTATAAAACATATAAAAAATTTTGATATCATTGCAGAAACCTAATTTTGATTGATATGTTTCACTTTATCCATATAATGCCTTAAATATCCCATTGCAATTAGCATCTAATAGTGACATCCATCTTTTTTCTGAATGAAGGAGGATTTGAATGGTTTTCACTTTTCAAACAAAGAAACAGTTAAGGTAGTAGTATAATATTTTTCATCTAACCAGAGCACTGATTTCTATGTTGCGTGGCTTGACAAATTGAAACAAAGAAAACAACTACTGATAGGAAAGAGACAAATAGTATTGATTTATAAAATTTGTATGTAAATAAACTTGGTTAATGCACCATTTCTGGTACTCTTGAATTGGATTATTTGGGGCAGAGAAAGATACTTAAGTACCTCAGCCTTGCTCACAGCTGGTTATTATTGCCTATGCCCTCAATGGGGGCACCTCCTGGAAGAAACTGCTACGGGTGGCCAAGGTCATTAAGACACGGACTTATAAGCAGGAGGTCTGGGGTTTGAATCCTGACAGGACCGTCCTCCCTGACTGAGATTTGTCCAGGTTTTCCTCAGTCCTCATAAATGGCAAATGCCGGGGAGGTACCCTAAACTTGGGCCTGGAACGATTCTTTCCTTAAAAATAAATCCTTTCCAAATATATCATTTCATCTCATGTATCATCAGTGTCCATCGCCTGTGCTGCCTCTGTAGCAGAAGTGGGCTTTAAACACCATTCATTCCAGGAAGAAAGGGTAAAGTGAAGGAGACACCAGGTGATCAGGATCCAAGCGTAAGGATTGCGCTGATGCAGATGGCAGATGTTACCCAACACTGATGTAGGGCCCCCAAAGGAGAGCTGCTTGTAAGCCAGATACCAGAGCAGAAACCTTTACAAAGTGCAAGCAACCTCACACCATGCCAGTTGACCCCATTGTGGAACTTTCAATTCTGTAACAGAACTAATGGAATGAAACGATATGAAATGGGAGAGTGAAAATTAGTGGAAAGTAAAGATCCATCCCAGCATTCAATAAACAACATGGGGAAACCACACAAAAGCCCAAGGTCAGGATGAAAGCTCTACGTGATTTGAACCTGGGATCTATCAAATGGAAGTTCCAGGCATTATCACCTTAGCCAACTCACTCAGTATATCTGGGATACTTAGTAGTTACATATTTATTTTCTGGCAAATATATTAACTACTGGATTTTTCTTAAAACATTTTTATATGCTTTATCTGCATCAGCAACCAATTATTACATTAAAAAGTGTTTTAGTCTTTCTGTAAACAAACACTAGTATATACTTTACTTTCCTACAGTATCTATCACACAGAAACAGAGGAAGATACTTTTCAATACATGGTTATCATTAGTACACTATTTCATTATACTTTACTTACCCTGGTTTTACTGAATATTAATGTCTGCAATTGGCCCTCAAAGTTTGTTATTGAAAACTCTACTGTTTCTTTTCTTGGATTTAGTGTAATCAGGAACTGGGGCTTATTTTGTATATCTGATATCTTTATAATATGCCATGGACTTTTGGCCATTTTTCTTGTTCGAAATGTGCAAATAAATGAAAACTGTTCTGGTAATCCCAATGGGAAGACATCCCTGCAATAGAAAAGATAAAAAAATAAGTTATTTTCTGTCTTTTTTTCTGAAACAAATTTACCACAGGTGGAATCACTGTGAAACTTTGATGCATCATCCAAGTACTGTAATGTTTCTGCAAGTTTCATTGATCTTGCTTGGTCCCATAAATAATGATATTTTTTTTCCAGCTTTCATCATTACTGTAATTATAGTTTAACCACACTGATTATTACACTACATCTCCTGCAGTATCATATCTAATAAAATTAAACAATAGTTGGATTAGTTAGAAAAGAGACTGCATATAATTTTGGTAATTTGGCTATGCTGGCTAAACTGGCAATTTCATCACCTTATTCTCCCCTTCCAAATTTCAAACATTTCTGTTGCAATATTCCTAGTTTTACAGGTTATGCACGGAGTGGCATTTTACATTCTGCATTTTGTTTCCTGAAGGGCTGTCTATGCCAAGGCTCTAATCCTAATTCATACACTTTAGTGTATGGATTGGAGCTCGCTGATACTTGAAAGCTGCAGGTTTCCCTGAAATTAAGAACGGCATCATCAATAGCAAAGTTCCTTTCTGTCACTAATTTGAAAAGAGATGATACTGCAAAAAATCTTTTAACTTTGTGTCTGGAATTTTTTTCTGCTTTGATGCCTTTATAATCATCATCATCATCATCATCATCATCATCATCATCATCATCATCAACATCGCAACCCATTGATCAGTGCGTAATATGAACTGGTTCCTTTTCAATCAGAGCCTGGTCGGAATCTTGTTACTTCTTTACTCAGCCAACGACCTACCTACACTATCGGCTTTAGCAAGGTGTACACTTGCCAAATCTGCGTAGGATATTCCTGTATTTTCTTCCGTAAGAACACGGCAGTTCGGAATACGTTTCCCTTCTAACTTCACAACATGTTGGCGAACAGATTCTCTATCTGGAGCACAATTGCCAGGCTGTATTATTGCGAATCGCCTTACCGTTTCTCTGCAAGAGTCCGATTTCACATATGTATTGTACATAAAAACACGTTCTTCAAGACTATATATATATATATATATATATATATATATGTATGTATGTAGTCGCATAACTAAAGAACAATTACCACACAATTTGCACCCAATGAAAGTACCGAGAAATACACGAACAAACAACCACTGACAAAGGCGCCCTCAATCTAATTACAAGCTGCTACCTGCATGTATTACGGCCTTGACTGGCTTCTTCCGTGACTCTAATAACCTCACTGTTTGTATCAACGAAGATGCCGCTTACCAATTTCTAATAAGCCACAAGTGCTTATAGCACTTCCTTAATATGCACGGAGTTATGTCAAGATAAAATTAATGACCTTCAAAACCTCAATAGACATCAATAAGTCATATAACCGCCACGGATGGCCGAGGTCGTTAAGGCGCAAACTTGTGAGGGGGAGGTTTGGGGTTGGATTCCCACCAGAACCGTTCTCACTATTTTTTTTTTCTTTCCAGGTTTTCCTCGGTTCCCATAAATGACAAATGCCAGGAAGGTATCCTAAACTTAGGCCTGGAACGTTTCCTTCCTTAAAAATATTTTTTCGCAATTTATCATTTCATCTCATGTATCATCAATGTCCACCGCCTGTGGTGCCTCAATAGAAAAAAGGGGAGTTAAAACACTATGAAAAAAAAAATAAAGTCGCATAACAAAAGACTTTCTCGCAATGTAATATGCTCTTTGGCACCTTTGGTTGTTAGCATCCCATTATACTGAGGACGTGAAACAGCCGATAACTATTACTCAGAGGCCTCTTCTTTTAGACTTGATTTTCTTATACGTGCCGTAAATCTACGACATGAATCAACAACTTTACTTCCCTTCCGAAGGAAGCCATACTCAGGTTTTTTATGCCCTAAAAATGAACCCGCGTCTTTGTCTACGAGGCACGTATAAGTGATGACCACTATACCACCTGGACGTTGGGGCGTATTGTGCATTGCTACTTTTCTGTAGCGTATAAGTAATTTCATCTCAACATCCGATATCATACGCCTAATAGTGGGCATGTACTTAAATCTTTCTTGGACGCACTTGCAAAACATTACGAGGCATGCTCCTCGTGAGTTGCTAAGATATATAAATATTGCACGAAAGTTACTGATTGAATGAGGGAATAGGTAGAGGTGAATAATAAAACAAAGATTGCATTGTTGCTTCAACAACTCATCAGTTTTTACATATTCTGAAGAAAGGAGTGGAAACTATTAAGCGCTATTTGATACTGTTATATTGATACATGTAATCTAATGTCTATTAACCTTGAATATATTCAAAATATTTTAGTTTCTATAACAGACTTAACATAGAAAGCTAACTGTTCTTGAGTGCAGCAATCTGTAGTTTCATCACCAACAACATTAAAGTATTTATACTTACTTCTTCACCTATTTTATTTGTTAATAAGGTTCCATGGTATTCAATTATATCATTTTTGGAAGTTTTGCTCAAGAAAGGAGCATTTCTAGGAGTAGTTTTCAAATTCTTTTGAAAAATTCCGTTCTAAATTTCGGTAATGCTCTGAATGTGCGTTCTTCATGAAAGAACTTTATCACTATCCATGTCAACTAACATATCACCTCTGTGTCCTCTTATGGTAATACGGAGAGTGCCAAAAATGTATACACACTTTCACAGTAGATATTTCAAAGTTGAACCGAAAAACAACAGTAATGTGTAGTATGATGTTCTGTAAACAGATGTGACTCACATACATTATGATAGTGTTGCTACGTGACAGGTAAATCAACAATGAAAACAAATGAAGCCAAGATCATCGTATAATGTTCTGTAAACAGACGTGACTCACATTACGTTATGCTAGCGTTGCTACAACAAAATGGAGCCAAGGTTATCGTCTGAACAGCGGAAAGCAATTTAGAAGTGGTTTTGGATAACCGACAATGCTGTTGAAGTTCAAAGGCAATGGAGGTGTGTGTACAGAACAGAACCGCAAACGCGAGTAACAATTGCACGCATTCAAGACAAATTTGAGACTCGTTGTACCGTATGCGATGTTCACAAGGGCAGATCTGGGAGAAACTCGCACAGCAACAAGCCCCGCGTCCTCGGCTGTGGTTTTGAAACGTTTTGAGCACTCACCGCAGAAATCTACAAAGCAATGTGCACGTTTCCACCGCATTCTCCGGATCTAATTCTACCTATGGGGAACTCTTAAGGATGTTGTATATCGTAGAAAACCAGCTACACTGGCAGCACTTTGGGAAGAAATTGAAACGGCATGTGCTGCAATCGCTGAGGACACTTTCACAAACGTTGCTCAATCAGTAGTTCAACGTACTCAGAAGTGTATCGACTCCGATGGTGGGCATTTTGAGCAACTGTTGTAACTGTAAAAGTCTAAGATGACTAGTGCTCATCATTTTCTGTTTGTGTGAATTCACACAATTTTGCTATATTAACACAGTTTTTTCATTGCTTGAAGTGTGTATACATTTTTTGGCAATCTTTGTATTTTGAATGCCACAAAATGTAATTGTCTTAACAATAAGAATATTTTTTTTCATGATTGCCTTCAATTTTTCTTTTTAAATTGGAATATAATGCTATATCAGCATTTTCCCCTTCCTCTCCATAAGCTTATGGAAAGAAAGATTTCATGACATTTCCTTTATAGTATTCTCTTTAGTAATATGTCCTAATATCTTCTTTTGCTTTCTTGTAAACACAGAGTGGCTTCTTCACAAGCTTTCCTTACTTTACGTAATTAAGAGCATGGAAAGTCCTGTTTATTTATTTACTTTTTCCTGATTGTAGTACATAAGGGAAACTATAATCCACGGGCGGAATGCATGAGTTTTTCAGAAATGTATATATTAATTCCTCCTTTATTGGAATATCTCCATTTAAGTGTAAGTGCGCAACATTATTGTAATGTCCATACTCGCCTAAATTTTACTCCAGTTTTTTGCTCTTGAACCTCAGTAGTGGGACTGCAGTGTCCCTTGCTTTCATCCACTATTGTTGCTATACGAACATTTACAGACACAGTTTTTCAAACACATTGCGTTTTTTCCTTCTCTGATACAAATTTTTACAGCCTGTTTTTTTATCTGACATTTCCCATTGTTCTTCTAGGTTAAGTATTATCTTGCAAAATGGAAAATATTATTTTGTTTAAGTCTATTTTCCTTACATAGTACGCAACACTTATGCAACTGTGAGAACAGAAAATACACTTCTACTACAAAATTAAAAAATATCTAGCATTTCTGTCGGTCCTGATGGTGTAGTGTTAACCAGGACAAAGTCGATGGCTTCCTTCAGAAGGGAAGTAAAGCTGTGGGTCTCATGTCGTAGATTTACGGCACATAAAAGAACCTCAAGCCTGAAAGAAGAGACCTCTGAGCAAAATTTGTGTGCCGTTTCACACCGTGAATTGAATGAGACGCTAATGACCTGAGATGTTAAAGAGCGTCCGTAATTAAAACAAATCAACAACCGTAACATTTCTGTACCACGATGCTGCTTTGTTTCAACCAATAGGTACGTAGCAGTCTTCACAACACTACATCGTAACAGTGTGTACTCGCGATCAGCATTAAATCTTGCTGCAATTACTTGTAGACAATGACGGAAAGGCGACTCTACTCTACAGTCACAGGCGGGAACGAACAATAAAACGAAAAGTGGTTTTCATTACTCATAAGTGATAACTAAATGCTGAAAAGTATCGTATGTTATTTCCCGCTGCATTTGTACAGGTGGTGAGAAATAAAAGGAAGTAACAATTGCCATTCTCAATCTAACAAAGGTCAACAGCTTTCATTATTGCTAATGCTAATCGATAAGTAAATACAAAGAAAGCTGTCCGAAATATTTATACTTTAAATAAGCTAATCCTTATGTATATAATTAACAGTAATAATAAAAGTAGATAAGGATAAAACACTTAAAGTCACACTTGAAATTGCTATATTTCGAACTACTGGAGTTCTTCTATATGGCAAGTAGCTAGACAAGTATATATATATATACCTCAACTTTCTTGGGGGGGGGCAAAGGAACATGAACCCGCCCTTACACTAATATAAATAAATAAATACTGTCAAAGAAACAAGCGATTTATTGTCTCAGTACATGCCAAGCGATAGATTCAATATGTGACAACATTGCCCGAAAGCTTGGGCAAAGAGAGCTGGGGGTCATCAAACGGTGATTGGCTACTTCCAAGGTTAACCTTGATGCCATCACAACAGGCCTGTAAACCACGTGTCTAGCTAGCTGTCAGAAATCGAAAGTTACGTTAATTAGAGTATAACTTAAAACTTCTTGAAACTTAGGCCGCGGTCTTGTGAGCGGAATAAGGTGACCAGATGTCCTGTGTTAGCGGGACAGCCCATACCCCCCCTTTTTTTTAAAAAAAAAATCTGTGTCCCGCCTTTCTTTAAAGGTGAAATGGGACGCCAAAAAATCCCTTTTGTGTGGATATAACTTACCGGCATAAAATACCATTAAAATAGTTCTCATGATGCACTGCTTAGTTTCATGAAAAAATTAAAGATTACTGAAACTGATAAAGCAAGGCGCTGTTTATATTATCAACAAGGTGAGGGCTTCGCTTGTTGTTGTTGATTTGGTTTATTTATGGACGCTCTTTAACAGCTCAGGTCATCAGCGTCCCATTCAATTCAGGACGTGAAACAGCCGACAAATTTTCCTCAGAGGCCTCTTCTTTCAGGCTTGAGGTTCTTTTTCGTGCAGTAAATGTACGACACGGGACCCACGGCTTTACTTCCCTTCCGAAACCGCTCTTTGTGCAGATAATACGAACAGTATTTCTAACTTCATTTTTTTTTTTTTTCTGCCCTCATCAGTTGCTTTCGATTACAGTTTTCGTCCTTTGGATAAACTTAGGTGAATATTATCAATTACTTTATGATATTTGTGGATATATATTTAGTTTTTCTCTATCATATACGTTCGCCCAGGATTCGAAATGCAATATTTGTGAAGAATTATCATGAATTTGACAGATTAGTTAGTGTCGCTATCTATCATTACAAGTTAGTAAAATATACTTTCAGTTATGTCTTGTGCTACCATCTGATAAACCGCATTATATTTCCTCATTGTCAGTACTGAGACAGTTCATAGAATGTACTGGCTGTCTCTACACTGTGACTGTTTCTTTACCCTTCAGTTCTGTGAATTCGTTTTCCTGTTCTGTTCTAGAACCTGATATTTACCACGACTGATGTTCAAAATGCCTGGAACCCAGATATGCAGATGCGGTTCTACATAAGGTCACATGCTCACGTGCCCTCCCAATTGCAAATGATAAAGACATTACTTAATACTCTCTTCATTCTCTTTTGAAAAGCTCTCTCTTCACTTTAAATATGACTGCAGTCTGACGAGAACTGGAAACATAGGGATAGTCACAAGTACTTGCCTTCAGGGCTTAAACGATGACGTGTGGTTAGGTGCGCCTTTATGTGCTCGTATATCTCCCGAAAAGTACTCTCAGAAAGCCGAAGATGTCAGTTTAGCTGAATTCTTTGTGAAGTGGCTGGTATAGAAAATGTATTAAGTTGAAATAGTTTGTTTTGCAAAGTGAAATGTTATTCTAGGTCTCTGTGTAATACGAGTAAACGTGACCTCTAGTTTCGTTCAAACAATAATAAAAATGCACGAATAAATGCTGTAAAATTCAATAAAATGAAACACTGGAAGACTGGGGCTTCTCTACAGGAAATTGTATATAAATATTTTAAACCATATTCAAGTCTGTGGCACTGTGCATCAATCCTATAACGCACACAAGCATGGTTTTGAGAAAATAGCATTTAAAGGTGTATACTTCCTCTTTCTATCGTGGAAAATCTGTACCGATTATGAGAACTGTGATTGTGAGACGAACGATTACAGATATATCAGATCACGCCATTATCCTACAAGTTTATAACTTGAGATTTAGGAGGTTTGAACACGGTGCAACACAATTAATTATAAAATTCCATGTGCCCCACTTATTTTAGAGACCGCGAGCCGCGACTGCAAATATATTTTGTGTCGTGTCCAGAGAAAACTCAGAAACAAAGTCTTCTTATGAATTGTGCCTGATCTGCAAAGTTGCGAACCAAGCCTTGGTTGCGATATTTGTGCTAGTAATTTAAAGAAGTGACTGCTTGTTTATTTGGTTTATTTACAGATGCTCTTTAACATCTCAGGTCATCAGCGTCCCATTCAATTCAGGACGTGAAACGGCCGACAAATTTTGCTCAGAGATCTGTTCTTTCAGGCTTGAGGTTCTTTATCGTGCCATAAATGTACGACACGGGACCCACGGCTTTACTTCCCTTCCGAAGGAAGCCACACTTAGGATTTTTACGCCCGAAAAAATCCATCGATCCTGGCCTGGTTTGAACCCGCGATCTTGTGTTTAGAAGGCAAATATGCTTACCACTACACCACCAGGACCGACAAGGAAGTCACTGCGACAATGCTTACCGTTTGCAGTGGCATACCCGTGTACCTAAAGATCACATTTCTGTTTGACAAATATAACAGATTTCTCTACAAAATAAAACTTCAACCATTTGATAGTTCATGGCGGTTTCACCATTCCTAAGCCACCAAGTAATTGGAACCAAGAAGAATGAATGGAGAGTTTGTCTGACGATGCGATTAGATCTGCTGATCAGAACAATTTACTAACAGCATCAGAAACACTTCATCTCATCTCAGCAACAGCTAAATTACCTTGCTAAACTTGAGTCATTCACATGCTCAAACTTCATGATTGCAAGAATGGAATCTTTCGCCATTGACACCTGACATAATTTACGAGACGCTAGAGAGTGATTCAAAAGCTTTTCACTTCCTCTGATGATTTATGATAATGCTGCTGTTGATTTGTTTGACACGTTGGGCCATATTCACAACCAAGAACAGTGGACATTGTTCAAATTTCTCCAAACTCAGTTTCGGGCGGTGCTCTTTCGCAATGGCAACAGATGTCCTTCTGTTTCAATCGCCTACTTCATTCACAAGAAAAATACCTGCGAAACTAAGCATATTTTACTTGCATTTCCAATGATACATGCAAGAGGAAGAATACACTGTTTATATCATTATCATATCTGTTAAAGTTCCGAACAAAGAGGACATTTGCATTTTAAGGGCAAAAATTCCAAAAATCAGTAAATGCAAAGAGAGAGTCTTCAGTGATCCACAGATAACAAGATCAACAGTTCGGTTGAATTACACCGAAAAAGATGCCTGGTTTGTTTTAACTATCTTGGTAACCACGACAGTTAAATTATAAGGTGTTTTCAAAGTATGAAAAGCAACAAGTCACTAAAAACTTCAATTCTCTGGCTGTCATCCGGACGTCTTCCTTCAAAACCAGAGAAAGATTGGTGACGATCACGGTGAGCGCTTTTACCACGACACCATGCAAAAATGATGTGTGACGAGATGAAAAAGTGATATTCTACGAGGGCTGATCAACAAAGACTGAGACTGATTTTTTTTCACAGATGTTTATTACTCCAATTCAATGTTTACATGATCTTTTTCAAAGCGGTCCCCTCCTACTTTAATGCACTTTTTATAGCGTCTCTGCCAGTCCTTGAACACGTGCTGCAGACCATTCTTTGTCAGGTCCTTGAGAATCGCCTCACTTTTCTTGAGCACTGCTTCAAAGTTCTCAAATGGAATACCCCTAAGCTTTGCCTTTAGTGATGGGAATAAAAAAAAGTCACAGGGTGCAAGATTGGGGCTATAAGGTGGATGTGGTACACAGGTGATGTTGAATCGTAGATTACAGTTGGTTCCTTGTGAGAATTGGTCCTGGTGGTGTAGGGGTAACCTCCTAAACCCAAGATCGTGGGTTCAATTCCGGCTAGGGTCGATGTATTTTTTCAGGCGTAAAATCCTGAGTACGGCTTCCTTCGGAAGGGAAGTAAAGCCGTGGGTCCCGTGTCGTACATTTACGGCACGATAAAGAACCTCAAGCCTGAAAGAACAGGTCTCTGAGCAAAATTTATCGGCCGTTTCACGCCCTGAATTGAATGGGACGCTGATGACCTGAGATGTTAAAGAGCGTTCATAAATAAACCTAATCAATCAAAACAGGTTTTTCGTGAAAGAAATTCCAGAATGCGAAAGCTAAACAAAAAGACAAAAAAAAAAAATACATTTTGCAATTCATTGCAAGTCAGATAAACAGTGCTGAAATTTTTAAACGTTCGTATTATTCATGGACTAAATTAAAACCTGTGCTTTTTTAAAATAGAATGTAATAGAGATGTTTACCTCCAGTTCCTAATTCAAATCATCGAGCACCACTAAACCGCATAATTTAATTTAAAGGACAGAAAAAAACTATAATTCGTTGTACTACCTTAGTCGCTGCGGTATTGAGATTGCTTCATAGGAGTATTCCAGTCGCTACAGTCGCCGAACACTACCATCAAATTTCATTTTGAAATTCATCTGAGTCAAACTTATGCTATTTTGTTATATTTCTTTTGATTTGTTTATTATTTTACTTTTCACCGTGATATAGATAATCAGCACTGTTAAAACTCTCAGCTCTATCATTTAACTTGTATTGTGTAGCCTTTTCTTCAATAATTCTCAAAGTATCAAAGATTTTATTTGAGGTGCTGTATTTATTACAGTTTTAATATGAAGTCAACCATTGTAATGTTGAAGAGCCGATCAAATGCAAATATTTCCGATTTCTGATGTATTAAGCCAGAGACGTCCGCAGAATTATTTGTAGGGAGGTGCACATAATAACTTTGAAAAGGTGTTGACACTGAGCTGTTTGTTGATCTAAACGATGTTTTCTTGAATTACCTCCACTTGAAGAGTTTACCTCATAGTTATGGTACTTGAAATTCCAGCTGCGCATTTTTGGGGTATGAATTGGCGGGTTTCTCTACGGTAGCGGTGCCCATATTGATACGTTCGTGGTATTCCCTCGATCAGCTGTTTACCCTGTACTACCAGCCTAAGTAAGACAGGCATGCGTTACACTAGTATTGGTGCAGTGACGGAAATTGAGTTTCACAATGCCATCTTCAGCACCGAGATGCACATTTCCCATTGAATGGGAAGAAGAATACTTTTGTATTCAAGATGACGACAAAACTGAGTGCCTAATTTTCAGTAAATATTTATCACATCTTCCATTGTAACATTAAAAGACATTTTAATAGATGCCCCAAAATGGCTATGGCAAACATATTCTGTCAAGTGTGTTCGTCGTTTGTGCATTTGACTTTAACATTTTAATGTTTAAAATCTTTAATTATTAATGAGAATTTTTCTTTCAAGGTATAGACGGACCACAAAAACTTATAGCTATGCATGAATCTCTTGAGTTCCTATATAATATTAAGAAAGTTGTAAAAGTATCTTATCATTGCGAAACTTATTGGTAAAATGATCGATCTGCAAAAACAATTAAAAGCATTAACTTGTTTTACTGTTGCCTTGGACGAAACTGCGGACAGGACTAATACGGCTAAATTGGCTATATTTTAGGGGGATTGAATATTATTGGACAAAAGTTAGATATAGCTTCTCTTGAAACTTAAACCGCTGGTGAAAAAAGAAATTCAAATCTGTTCATGGTGTTGCAAACAATTTTGGTTGCTTATATTTCTGCCTTGTAGTACATTTTCTATGTTAAGTTTGTTTGCATCAAAGTTAATGGCAATTTTTTGTTCCAAGTACTTTTGCGAGCAACTTTTTCTACAATGAATCTAATTAGAAAAAGTATTGCATCATAAGCGATAACAGCTTGATTTACCTTCCGAGTCTCTTCTTTCGAAACAACTATTGATGAAACTAGTTAGAAGCAAATCATGCCATAAACATCTTCAGAAGCATAAACTGGATTAGAAAAAAAAAGTCTGTAAATAAAAGTTTTGGCGTGAGTTTTTCCTTTTCAGGAATGCAAGCTCATAACTTTTCACTAAAATAATACACACAGAAGAGTTTTCGAAACATTAAGGATGCAAGAACCAATCATTCTTTCGCAATGAGTGCAAGGAGCTGATGTCACCCTCTCCCCTCATGGCAATGTTTGACCACTGCTGCTCTATAGACGCTTGAAACTTAATTCCTTTTATTAACATTTTTATATCGTTCATTTCTGGCTTACCACAAGCTCACCACTTGTTAAAACAAAAGACTGTATAGACACATGAAATACTGCACTTAGTACGAAATACTAATTAAAAATACAACACATGAATTACAGCAATGAAATGATGAGCGTGACGTCACTTACACTACTGACTGTATCAACAACAAAAACTGTATAAAGGCATTAGTTAGTACTTCAAGTTCAAGTCTTTATAGACTTGAACTATTTATTATCGTCTTACAAGAACTTCACTTAGGGAAAAAAAAACCACATAGCGATATAACAAAGCCTTATAAATATTATTAGTGTTGTGTAATCATTAATTTTACAAAACATGTCATTTGTCTAAGATGACACATAAATGATCGTAGGAGGTAAATGACAAATGCCGGTCAGCGTTATACTCGTATGATTTAAGTTAGCTAAGGCGACAGGTTTCAAAGGTTAAACGGGGATACTCTCTCTCTCACACGCACGCAAACGTGAATAGACAATCCTAAACTACAATAAACATTTTACTAACCATTTTGTGTTACCAGTACCATTACATAGTATTATTATTATTATTATTATTACAACCTAGGGGGAGCCTGTAGCCCCCAGAAGGCACGACCCCAGAGGGGTGAAAACCCGACCAGGGTAACCGCTGGGTAGGAAGCGCTCCTAAGCTATGACGAAAGCAAACTTCCTAGTGGAGGAAACCCTGATCAAAAAACCTGGTCCTCTGAGTACGGGGCTTATTCGAATGTTTGGATGAAAAACAAACCTACTAAGTAAGCAACGATTATTACATAATTTATAGGAATGTGTACATTTATAGTCCAAGAGATTTTGGAAATAGGAAAAAGTAGGCTTTAAGACAAGGTGAACGACAGTAGATATTCAATACGATTATCATATTTGGAAAACAAATGTGCAGCAAAGGCACATATCACTTCCCATCATAGTTCATACTATGTCTAATAGCAATACAGCAGAAAAATGTGAGAACAACATTTATTTGTTTATTGCGGCAAATGATTGACCGCCTTATAGGAAAGCTGGTGTTGTATCGATGTAGTTAAGCACTTCAAATTTCAAATGACATACCGGAACAATTACGGAAGTTATCGTGACTGCGGGACAATTATCAGGTTATTTATGAAATTCCAAGCATAACTATGTACAGTTTAAAATTCACTTTATGATTGTTGTGCTTAAGATGTATAATTATTCTGCACAATTACTACACAGAATAAGTTTAAAATTGGTTTGAATATACTGAGCCGGCAATGAGTTTTATTTCAGATGATAATGTGACAAAGCTGATATTGGAAATTGCTTCATTCTCGGTTATAGTTTGATAATGAAGTCAAGGAGAGCAATGTATATTGTTGTTACTACGATAATATCAGAACAAAGCTACAACAATATTACGTATTGTTGAAATATATAAGAACATCTCATGTTAGGAAAGCAGCAGAACTTGCTGTTTGGAGGAGCCTAGAATTTTATAAATCACACATGCGGACGCCCATATATTAAGCATGCATGTCCTTTTGAGTCAATGATTAATTAACTAATTTTGCACATTATTGAAATGTTGTTTGCGCTTGTTTCATTATTGCATTTGAGTGTTAAGCTTGTTGTAAGCAGTGAGCATTAATATTATATATTACCTATATGTAATGCTTTTATATATGACTGACATTCCTGGAGATAATAATGTGTTCCCCAACAGCCAAAGTCTTTCGAAATGAATGGAATAACCGAATTATGACGCAACTTTAGCATTTAACAGCGCCTGATAGGGAAAACTTACGCAAGCAAACGCGGTACCACCTGAACCACATGATGGCTTAGTCTTAAAGCGGCGTACCTGATACACTGTGCCTTCCACATTAACATAATCTTTTAATAGATCACCAAAACTTGAGGCATACGATCATAAATCCTGCAGTGCTGTAGCATGGATAGAGATTGCTTTTTAGTACAGTGATAAATTATTTATTGCAGTACCCCCTTGCTAATACTCCTAGGACTAAACATTCCTAAACTTTAAGTAGGAAAGTACGCTATTAATAAGAACCCACAACATGGTACAGGAAATTTCTTGATTAGACACTAGATCAATAAATTGTGATATTTTAAATATTTATACATATTTAAACATATATTAAAATTTACTACATTTAAAACTACTAGAAGTTGCAACATTTTCAACATTTATACATATTTCAATATATATTAAAATTTATTAAATTTAAAATATCACAATTTCTAGTCATTGTGGTGTTTTAAATATTATACATAATATTTAAACGTTATATATTTATATTATATAAAATGGAAAAGCATTTTTTAACGAAGAAATCGTTCCACGCCTAAATTTTATGGTACCTCCCCGGCATTTGCCATTTATAAGGATTAAGGAAAACCTGGGAAAAACCTGTCAGAGAGAACGGTCCTGGCGGGAATCGAAACCCAAACCTCCCACTTAACCGCTAACTTTTTCCTCCAACCGAAATAATATTGAGAGAGAGAAACACCAGTGATAATAAATCTGGTATATTCGTTACTGAATTTTCAGCGCAATGGTTCTTTCAAATTTTGGCTACATTGATTTTTAATTGCAGCATGTTTTCAGTCTTTTCGAAATTCGATTTTGATCGACATTGTTGAGCATCTTCAAGATGTTGCTTAAACAACTATTGACGTTATGTTTATAAAAATCGTCGGACCTATTATCTCCAGTTCCACCAAAACAAGTCATGGTTGGTGAATTGACGTCATTCTGTCATGGCGAGGTCTCGGAAAGCTGAGAAGGAATCTCATGATATGACCAAAATAATGATTCAGTTTTAATTTGCATAATAAAATAAATTGATGAACACACTTGAATATTTCTTTATTTTTAAATAAAATAAAATGTATAATATGCATTTGCAGTGAGTACTTGTTAGGAAAAAGCATTATATATAGTTTGCAAAGTTGAGAAAAATCTCCATCGATTGTGATATATTAAATATTGCAAATTGTATTAATTCCCGATATTTTATGCATTTGAATATAATACCTACTTTAATTATACGTTATATATCTGTATGTTAAAGAATTGATTTCTTTATTTCCTCGCAATTGACTCTCCCCAAGTGAAGAACTGCCCTGGGCCACATTACCAATAGCGTGCTTTCACACTTAAAATTGTTGGAACATACAGCAGTATTGAGCATTAGAGAGAGGTGTCTAACATTGGAATAACGCTATCTTCATCCACGCTAGAATATGAAAAATAGGCTCAACAGTTTGTCAACCATGTAAAGGTATAGTGATAAAAGTTTTATATAACAATCTTATTATCCTGATTAATGCATCAGTCTCAGAAACAAGTGCAAAAAGGTTTTATTTTCTTTCTTAAATATATAAAATGTTTGTATAATGTCATGATTATAACATTTTAGATATGATCGAAATTTATAATTCCAGATGAGTAATGCTATTTCGTTGATGGGTTCAAAATAAAAATAAAAGAATTGTAGCACAAAAACAACAGGAAAGCACGAACACGTTCTACAATAAGCTCTTTAGAACACCATTACAGCTTTATTGCAGTTTAGGACAACAGCTTGAATGTATTTTAGTATTATGTAATAATTATCTTGATCAAAAATTAAGAAATATTATTTAATAACAATAGAAGGTAAATAAATAATGTAAATTTAAAGAAATATTATTTAATAACAATAGAAGGTAAATAAATCATGTAAATTTAACCCAGAGTAAATGTAATGTTTAAAATTTACCTCGTAGGCAATGTGAGATCAGCGTCCCTGTCTAGACGATATGCTGTTTGCATGCGATTTGAACCCCTAACTCTAGTAACTCCAGGATACTGTGTCTCCAGAACATCTAAACGAAACTTGCGGATGAAGTCAAAGGCTTGAAGGTCATCCTCTCCAGGTATATAGTCGGCACAAGGACCGCTGTTCTCAAATATACTGTTAATTTCTGAAAAATAAATCAGGAAACAGTTGAATAGCGTAGCAAAACGAAATTAGAAACAATCAGAGCATAATATAAACACTGGAAATATTCTGCAGTTGACGATGACAACAAATTTAGTGTGTGAAATAAACAGCTTCTAGTTTACTTATAATTGTCAATGTTACAAAGAATAAATATGATGAATTTAAAGGTTTGAAATCAACAATACTTCTTATCGGGTATTTATTTGCATTCATATGGAATTACTTATATTATTTGATTTGCAGTGAGTTGAAATGGAATACAAGGCTTGCAGGTGTTAATTTCAATCACAATATATACATATACTTTACGGTAAGTATAAAAATATACATTTGTACATTTAATATTCACAAAAAAGTAAATAGGCATTAAAAATAAAACTAGGCAGAAAAGCATGCAGAAATAACCAAGTCAAATTATCACAAATAACACGAATAATTAGATGTATATGCTGCTATTAAATACGGACATTAAAGCACGGTTCCCCGTGAACGGAAGGTCTGGGGTTCGATTCACACAAAGACCCTTCTCCCTTATTCCCAATTTTCCTCAGCCTTCATAAATGGCAAAGATCGGGGAGGAACCTTAAACTTGGGCGTGAAACGCTTCCTTCCTTTAAAAACATTTTATCTCATGTATTATCAGCTAACACCTCTTGTAGTATAAATGGGTGTTACACACTATTTACACAGCCTAGGTATAATATCACGTGTTTTAAGCATTTTCTGGGACAATCTTTTATGCCCTTTCAACTATTTCTAATACCTGACACAGATGTTTCTACTGACTATTTTAAAATCCTAATATCATCAAAAGTATCAAAACATAAAACCGTTTATACTAATTTCAAATGTAATTTTTTTGAAGAATATTAATGCTTTTGTTTCTGTAGGCAGCCGACTGTTAGACTGGTCGAGAGTTACATAATTGTAGCATGGCGCTTTCGCAAAATAAAGCCACTCTAACTATTTATCATGACATTCACGAACTTTTCAGCAGTGATTGTTATTGCAGTGGGTAAAGAAAAAAATAAATTGCTAAATATCGTAAAGTTGTATTTTTATTATTAAGGAAAACTTTACAAATGACCCCACTATGACCAGGATATTGCAAATAATACCACACAGCCCAAATGTACTTAAATGTGAAAATGGAAGAACATTAAACACTAAATTATATTTCGCATTAAATTGTCTGGAAGGGAAAACGTTATAACAATGTTCACAATATTATATTTATCACAAATCCCAATTGTCTTCACATTCTGACACAAGCAACATTCAATATGCTGTTCTTTTGCGATGCCCACATATGCTTTATATACATATCTCAAGCACTGCTCACATAAAATATGTCCATGACTCTTTCACACGAAAATTCTTTGAACTCCGCTGTGCCCTGGCTCATTCCCAAAGCTCTTTAGTTTCCGTTTTTTTTTCATTTCTTGGGTACAAAAAGTTCTCTAACAATTTCGAATAGCGATTGGATTGGGTTAGCTGGTATGTTACTTTCATGTTGTGCAATGATATTTTCATAAATATTTAACACACAGTCATATTGTTTTGAAAACAAGGTTGAAATGTTGTATAATGTATAATGCCATAACCTGAAAGTTGTAAGCTGATAATTAAATAGGCTACCACCGCCCACTAAAATTTTTATGATTACGTATTAATATTCCAGCAATACCAAAGCACCTTTACACAAACACAGAAGCAATGCAAAAAAAAAAAATCAATATTTTGATTCAATTACGTCTACCAATGGGCGTAAAAAGTATGGCTTCCTTCGGAAGGGAGGTAAAGCCGTGGGTCCCGTGTCGTACATTTACGGCACGAAAAAGAACCTCAAGCCTGAAATAAGAGACCTCCGAGCAAAATTTGTCGGCCGTTTCACGCTCTGAATAGAATGGAACGCTGATGACCTGAGATGTTAAAGAGCGTCCGTAAATAAATCAAATCAACAACAACGTCTACCAACATTTACCACACTGCCTTGGTAAATTAGCATACTTGGCAGATAATCTGAATAATTTATTTAAAAAATTTATTTTTGTTACCAAGGAACATTTACCATGCAATAAGGCAAATGTTTACAATACCATTACTTTGAACATTAACTTTATTTCCCACGGTGATCATAATATATACACAGGTATTTCCGTATTACTTAAATAATCTACCTTATAGCTTATGTCTACAGGGTTAATTCCATATTGAAAAACTCAAGGGCGTTAAGTTTCATACATACTTTAAATTCTATTCTAAAAACCATGTATTTACTTTTATTTAGTGTCATTAAGTTGTGCATATTTGTATATTCTCCGTCACCTGTAACCTTACCATGCCATGCGCACTAAAATTATTCACTCTTGATAAAAATAATAACGAAGCAGGCAGTATGTTACGTTTGGTAAAATTTTTAAAATATTTAAAAAGTTATTATTTTGCAATAAAGCAATTAAATGCTAAAATGAGCCCAAAACCATCCCTAAAGTTTCTGGTAGTTTTCTAAATATCTCCACATAGAAATGAAGTTCTGATATTTCGTACTAGACGCGAGTTGCAGGGTTTGTTTAGGTTACCACTCATAGATGACGAGAAGCTACTACGACTTTTAGAAGTTCTCCGAATGTTCCCTGCGGTGTTTTAAAAGTAATTAGGTACGCAAACAGGATGTTCAGTTATATACTCTCAGTGTAATACAAGTTAGTAATAAATGTTGTCCTATTCGATAAGGTAAATAAATATTGCCTACCATACTGATCCTGTTCGTCTAGTACAGCGCCATCATCGTCGTCCCTATAGTCCTCTTCCAGCACATCCATGAAGAACGGGCTATAACCACTCTCTGCAGGGTACAAAAGAAATAATACCGGTCGCAGTATAATCGTGTTACCATTGCAACCCCTTTTTATGCAGAAACATCAATGCAAATATGAAATGAAACTTTCAAAACATGCATTCATGGTAATCAGCTTCTCCTTTATACTTTTATATTACGTGACTATAGGCATTTACTGAGGATTTGCTTGCAGTATTTGAAAAACGGGAGGGGGGGGGGATGTTGTAATGTGAACCCAACGTATGCAACTAGGACGCCAATTTCAGATTTAGGTTGAAAGTATTTAACAGTTGTAGATTATTTTATCATTGGGGTGGTTAACGGTGCTATTCCAGTTATTTAACACATGGTAAAATATCGGGTGTAACAATAAAGTACCAAATTTTCAGAACACATTTCCAACACGTAGAAGAAGAAAATATGTTATATGGACATGGATCTGGAAACGCTTTATTTCCGTGTTAGAACTCGTTTTCTACAATTCTTCATAGTACTTTAATCATGGGAAACAGCAGGAACAGAACGTACCAGCATACCATATGAAATGTTCCAACTTGCTTAAGTTTGGTTTAATTCTTAGGCTCGCCGCCAGTGTTTTGTGTTCCAAATGAACCAAGTGCGATTACTTCATTGCCTTACACGTAGCATCGTCTGTTTTGTGTTCGTTAATGGACTTGCTTTCCGGTACAGTGCAAAGGAAGTGTACACAAATGCGGAGTTGGCAGATGCTCATTCGATGCATGGATTAGCATACGGCAATGGCTGTACCGCTCAACGTTTGTATCAGAAGAGATTACCAGAACGAAGGTGCCCTAACAGGAAGACTTTTGAAGCAACTGGTCGTTCAAGTCAGATAAATTTGAGTCCTTTTTGTCTCTTCAAGACATGCGGCCGCACACCTGTCTGTGCCAATCTTCTAATCCAGTGGAAGAGGCCGGTGAAGACGAGTATTAATATACAGGTGACAGGAGTAAGCAAAATGGGTTCATAATTTCAATTTGTCTTGTGTTCAGCATGGAGCCTAATAAGCGCATGCTTTGTTAAAAGATACTGCAAAGTTCCATTCCTATTATCGAATGTACCCAGAAACCTACAACGAACTTCTGCAAAGGATGTCTCCACTATTACATGAGGAATAACCCAAGTGAACTAGTCAGCAAGTTCATGTTAAAGATGGCGCAATCCAAATAGTATTATTTAGTTTACCTTATCTTATCTATACAGAGGGTGCCAATTAACTGCAACAAGTAATGTTGACCACATGACCGTCTGGAGTGTTTTACATGAGAAATTGCATCCATGCCGTTTACAGCGTTTGTAGTCACTATCAGCAGCTGATTTTCCGACACGAGTAACTTCCGCGAATTATTTATTCAACAAAGTGTCAGCCCTGGTTTCAGCTGGGGCACCGGTTTCAACATTCAGATTATAAATTTTCGTATTCAGCACGTATGGGCTTACGTGAATCCTTACGCAACTGAAGGATCATGCCATCAACAAAGGTGTTCTGTTAATGTTTGGCCAGCATTATTGGTGATTGTTTGTTGGGGCGCCAAGTTCTTCCATCCAGGCTCAACGGACAAACTTACAATGCTATCTTTAGAGAATATTCCACTTGTTCTGCTAGAAAATGTGCATTTATCAGTGCAACGAAACATGTGCTTCAAACAAAGGAACTGTTCCTCATTTCAGTGTTAATGTCCATGAGCTTCTAAGTAACAGATTCCGTGACAGATGGCTAGGAAGAGGTGGGCCTATTCCCTGCCCTGTAAGTTCTCCGAACATAAACCTATACTTTTATTTGTGGGGGCATTTGAAAGTTCTTGAGTATCGAACCCTGGTACAAGATACAGCGAGTGTTCGTGCCCGTAATGTGAAAGACTGCAAAATAATATTCTCCAGAGATACATCAGCACAGCCGGGATGCAATGTGACGGCGGGTTGATGCATGTATCAGTGCTAGCTGAAAGCATTTTGAATATTTCACGTAGTATATTGGTACGTTCCTGTGTGTTTCCCATGATTAATGAACTATGAACGTGAGTTCTAACATGGAAATAAAGTGTTTCCGGACCCATGTCCATAAAACATAATTTCTCCTTATAAGTGTGAGGAAAGTACCTTAATGTTACACGCGGTACAATTATCATATACAATTATTTTGATTTGTTTTAAACCTGTTACTACTTCAGCAAATCTAGCTGAGGATTTACGAACATCTGTCATACACACAGGTTGATCTGATATATCTTTGGATGTTGTTTCTGGTTAATTATATTGTGGAATTTGTAGTTTAGTCTATATGTGTATTATGGTGCTGTGAGTAGTAC
This sequence comes from Metallyticus violacea, assembly GCA_030762175.1. Taxonomy (NCBI): domain Eukaryota; kingdom Metazoa; phylum Arthropoda; class Insecta; order Mantodea; family Metallyticidae; genus Metallyticus; species Metallyticus violacea. Next base: position 6,908,873 of record CM060838.1, on the reverse strand, counting down.
AATAGACCCAATAGATAGAAAGTGGGTTCTAGTACCGGCATTGCTGCTTGTAAGAGACGTGATGCCAGGAGGGTTGCAAATGTGAAAATGGAACTGAAGAGAATAAATAAATCTAAGATTCGAAGGTATTAAAAGGTAAAAAAATATTGTTAGTATGTAAGACTTTATACGGAAATAAAAATAGTATGGAGTAAGGAAAAATATATAGAAAAATGTCGGGATTCGATACATTCGATTTGATACATTTTTATTGTCGCAAAAATATTATAAATAGAAGAATAGAAGAATTAAATTTGGTAGGTACACTAGAATATAAATGACTCAAATCATTTGGATAAAAATTGTGGACTTTAGCTATTTTCACAGCTGTCTCCCCATAAAACGTCAAGTCTTCTGGTGGTCTGGAGAAGTCTTGGTCTCAATTCTAAGGATATCACAGCCCATCAATAAAAACGTATATCAATTTATACTAGCACTTTCTAAATGCACACTGAAAGCGACGGGCCATCTGGCGACATTCCAGTAAATCAACATGCAAAACGTCAACAAACAGCTCTTGCCATAAACTTACAAATAAAACGAAATGCGATATATATCGTATATCGGCGCGAAAACAAAATCTGCATTATACTGAGAGTTTCAAATCCTATGCGCCCCAGTTAAAATTCAAATTATATCGCCTAATATTTTTGTGGAAGCTTTAGTGACATAAGGCAACATTTTTATCTGCTTTTGGAAATTGCAATTGCAATTCGTAAAGGTTTTTTCGAAACACCCCCTAATAAGTGCCAGTTCAGTTTGAAGAATGCGTTGGATAACCTTTGTAACAATGTTTGATTCAACTTGTCGAACTTTCAATTCAGCTAGGTAAACAAACGCATGCTCTCTTTTGGCTGATGGATAATACTACCCATTACATCGTCTAACAAATGGTGTTTCCTGTGAACATAGTTATAGATACCAACTTACCTTAAATTTAAACGATGTTCTAAATGGGAAAGAGTGATTTGATTGTGTGTTTGTCCTCATACTCCTCTATTTTTGATCATCTAATGCAAAATAAATACATAAATAAAATGGGAAATATTTAAACGTGTTTAGTAAAAACAAAATACAAATACATGACGATAAGATGAAAGCACAATGGGCTACCTATATTCAAATATGTAGTTTTGCTGCACTGTTGCTTGCATTAGATTGTTCGTTGCATTGCTTCTATATTCAAAACAGTGACGAAATGATCAGCAATAATATACGAGGGTAGGTCCATAAGTTTCCGGTCTCGCCGATAAGGATTATCGCCGTCACAAAATCCTTATCTGGTATAATACCTTATCTGTTAAGTAAATAATTGCAGCTGTAACTGTGTTCAGTTTTTCAGATATAGTTGCATAAAGAAGGCTATGAGTAGAAGTATGTGACATGTACAAAATGAAGTATGGAGCTGTTATTATGTTCTTCACAAAAGAAGGACTTACTCCAAATGAAATTAAACAGCGATTGGACGGTGTGTATAGGGAAGCATCCTCCGCATATTCTACCGTAAAAGAATGGGCCAAACTTTTTCGGATGGGTCGAGAAAGCACTGAAGACAAAGAGCGTGCAGGTCGGCCCTTGGAGGTGCTCACTCCTGAAAACATCGAGAAGGAGAAATTATGGAAAACCGGCGCCTCAAAGTTACAGAAATGGCAGCAAGGTTGGGCCTTTCTAAAACAACAGTCCTTTGAATTATTCATGAACATTTAAACATGAATAAGGTTAGTGTAAGATGGGTGCCTAGACTTCTTTCCTCAGTCCAAAAGCAGCAACGAGTCATCTGTTGTCAGGCATTTTTGGAGCTCTGCCGTGGTAATGAGAGAGAAGTTCTGCAAACCATTGTTACAGGAGATAAAACTGTGATCCTCTACTATGATCCCTTGTCCAAAAGAGAATCAATGGAGTGGCAGATGTAAACCTGGCGAAGCACCGCATCTAAAGGCCAAGGTCACCCAGTCAACTAATAAGACCATGGTCACAATCTTTTGGGACTATGAAAGAATATTCTTCATTGACTTCAAGGAGAGGCACCCTTCACCTACAGGCACTAGATGGCAGTTTCAAACAACGCTAATCGTTGAACGCCACTTTAGGTTTCAACATTGTCTGTAATTTCGACTTGTGTGGAATGAGAAATAAAATGTACACTGCTGTTAAATAAAGGTTTAAACTTTCAGTAAAAACATATTTACCACTCTAAACCAACTATGACAACAATACTTATGTTCAAACTTTTGTCCCTCAATTGTTTTGAGCAGTGTATATGTAATTCGTATTTCCGCCTATTCAGTTGTAATTTTCGCCACCATTAAGTATGTAATATTCAATAAATAAAAATAATGTCGGATTTAACAAGTTTGGTTAATGTAACAGAATGCTAAGGCACAAAACACTTATAAAATTGTCTCGCCTGCGTTAAGTTCAATATTCCCTCCAGAATTAACAGCAAAATTCGCTCCATCTAGTGGCAGATTTATCGTTAATCCAATTGCATAAGTAACAGCATTTTCTAACATCGTTTATCTTTTCTAATTTATAAGAAGAGTAATTCACATAATTAAAGTATAATTTATCCGAAAGTAAATATTGTAAAGCTCTTTTTGATTAGCAATTATTTATATGAAACATCTCAATTTAATATGTAACAAATATTTAATGCTCACATTTACCGTAATATTGCTATTTGCTGTAACGAGAAACGAAATATAATTGCATTACTTTTTACAGAATAAACTATTCCATGTACTGTAAGTATTGATGATTTTTATTTTTATTACAGACATAACTCGTGCCTAGTCCGTAAGATACCCTTACTTTTATATCTATTTTCCCCCAATTTTAGCTTAATAACTGTCTCAAAAGTAAGTATTATGGATTGAGCCCTTTCTGCATTGACTGATTAAAATATGAATAAAGCTCAAACTAAGTTGGGGATATATTAACCGGTTCTTAACGAAACAAATATTGTTTAAAAATTTTAAGCAAAGCTTCCAATACACATTGCAAAATGTTAATGGTCTAAAGCGAGCTACACAAGTCAGGGAGCAGATTAAATTCAATCTAAGTTTCTCCTTAGAATTATAAAGGAATACTCAATAGGTTTATTTTTTTATACGGTGCAAAAACTTATTAGTGTGTGTTATTAGGAAATAGAGAAAATAGGAATTGCGAGAAAAGATAATAAATATTTAAAAGCGTAAAAGACTTAGATTTAAAACATATATTACATAATATATACATCAACTAAGTAATAAAAGAACTTAAATCAATAAATGATCTACCGCAACGGGTGGCCGAGGTGGTTAAGGCGTGGACTTGTGAGCGAGAGATCTGCGGTTCGAATCCCACCCAGTCGGTCCTGGTGGTGTAGTGGTTGCCATACTTGCCTCCTAAACCCAAAACGCGGGTTCGAACCCGGCCAGGACCGGGTGTAAAAATCCTAAGTATGGCTTCCTTCGGAAGGGAAGTAAAGCCGTGGATCCCGTGTCGTACATTTACGGCACGATAAAAAATCTCAAGCCTGAAAGAGAGGCCTCTGAGCAAAATTTGTCGGCCGTTTCACGCCCTGAGTTGAATGGGACGCTGATAACTTGAGCTGTTAAAGAGCGTCCGTAAATAAATCAATCAAAAAAAAAAAAAAAAAAAAAAAAAAGAATCCCACCAGAACCGTTCTCCCTGACTGAGGTTTTTAGGCCTGGAACGCTTCATTCCTCAAAAAAAAAAAAAAAAAAAAAAAATCCTTTCCCAGTTTATCATTTGAGCTCATGTATCAATAGTGTTCACTACCTGTGGTGCCTCTGTAGTAAAAACTGCGTTAAACACTATTAAAAAAATGGTCTAACCAATGTACACAATTTTGATGATTGTGAATCTGAGAGGGAAGATCATTTACGAGTAACTGTCGGTAATCAAAGAAAATAAAAAAAAAAAGTAATTTGCAAATAATCTCTGGACATTATGTAGGCTTTTATTTTTATTTTGTATAATGTTTAATGCCCACTATCACTGTTTAGGAATCACAGGCGGTGGGCACTGATGATGTACAAAATGAAATGGTTATTAGGCAAATTAATGTAATGTATTAAAGGAATGAAGCATTGCATTAATGAGGACTGAGGTAAATCTAGAGAGAGTCGCCTAGCGGTAATCAAACCCCAGACCACCCGTTCTCGAGCTTGTGTGTGAACCATCTTGGCCACCCACATCGGAGTGTCGAACTTCGTCTCTGCATTTCTTGAAGGGTCAAAACGTCACATAAATCTTCCCACTTAATAGCTAGCGTCTTGCATTGCAGCTGTCGCAACTCCCACCTATATGATTGCGTCAACTGCAGAGCAAGAAGCCAGCAAAAACGATAAATTAGTTACAGTAAACAGCAGATCGACGGGGAGCAATTAACAAAGGCGGCATTCTTTGTTGATCATTCCTGGCTAAACAAACGCCATGTAATTGCAGTTCATAAAATGTCAGCGTCTTGTGCGGCTTCTGGTAAATCGACGCCCCCTTTGGTCCAGAATTTTCAACTTTACTTAATATTACTAAATTTTCAATTCAGAGGCTATAAATTCTCTTCCTTTAAAACTGTTATTTTGGCACAACTGTCACAAATAAAACGTGATCTTTGAATAAGTAATATTTTTAACATCTATGCCATCATTTTAACTGGATATTGACAGAGGTATTTTAGGATCATTTTATCCGCAGCGAACATGTCATTGACAATGTTTAACTGTTTGTTAATAAAAAAATATTCCAAGGCATGTCAGGAGAAAATGCTTGTTCGCTTCTCATACATAATTCAAATCTTTTCCCCTCCTTTGAGCCTCTGGTATTTCAATTTTTTTCTTGTACTATGAACACCTGTTAATTTTCCTTTCCTAACTTTTTGTCTTGCGATAATTTCAAATAAGTTAGTAAAAATTTAGTCGACGATGTCATTTATGCGAGTATTCAAAACATGAAGAATAAAAAACAAGAAACTACATTCTGTTTAATTTGGTCACCTAAGTTTTATTAAAAAAGTGTCCAAAATAAATGCAAACGTCACTTTCGGAAACGATAAAACTAACCACTGCTAATTGAAAATATAATTATGTTCAACTGTTTACCTATTTCTTTTGTTTATTCTTTTAAATGCATTATTCTTTCGCTTACAAAACCGAAACCCTTTGATATCATTATTGTTTAGTTCTTCAATACTTGTTTGCTCATTGTTGTCTGTTCTGCCCTGGGCCTGGTTTTACAAAAGTATGATCTAATACATCACAAGTGTATGGACTGGTAACTTGCAGTTATTAGTAAAATTCTGTTCCACAAAGATTTCTGCTACACTTGTACTTTACTACTCCATACTTACAAATGTACAGGTGAATTTTAGTTGCTCTGTTCGACGAAAGTATTAGACAGGCACTGGTACTTTGTACAAAGTTCTCCACAAGTATAGGAACATTGGTAACTTCAAATAGTAACACGAAATTTATCTTATATGGTTTTAGGAGCTATGTGCTATGTATTAGCGAAAGTGTGTGTGTGGTGGTTTTTTTTTTTTTTTTTTTTTTTTTTTTTTTTTTTTTTTTTTTTTATGGACGCTCAGGTCATCAGCGTCCCATTCAACTCAGGGCGTGAAAAGGCCGACAAATTTTGCTCAGAGGCCTTTCTTTCAGGCTTGAGGTTCTTTTTCGTGCCGTAAATGTACGACGCCGAACCCACGGCTTTACCTCCCTTCCGAAGGAAGCCATACTTCGGATTTTTACGCCCGAAAAAATCCATCGCTCCTGGCCGGGTTCGAACCCGCGATCTGGGGTTTAGGAGGCAAGTATGGTAACCACTGCGAAAGTGGTGATAATAATGAGTAGGAATATGTGTAAAGAAAGAATAAATATTTGTGTATAATGATAAAGTTAGGTAACGTGCGAATAAAGCACGGCTTGTGGTTGATATTGACATTTCCTGTTCCAAATGTACATTTCAGAGCAGCATTTTAGCTAATGAATTTTTAAGGTTCTTGCTATTTGACAAGAAAATAATTGTTCATTCTCTTTTAGAATAATTTCTTTGGCACAATTTTTCCAGTTTTTTGTTTATGAGAGCGTTATTGTCAAGCAATATAAACAAATAAATAAATATAAATGATCAAATGGACTAATAAAATGACCCGAGAACAATTGGGAAGCGGAATTCTTCTGTCATCTCTCGACGGTTGAAATTGATGCTCCTAAATGTAGCCTTATGGGACCGTCGTATCAAAGTGGATTATTACGCTTGAATATCGACAAATACATAATAACATTTTTAAATATCATTATGTCTAAGAAAAGAACAAGAACCATTTTGCAGAAATGACAATGACCCGCTATATAAATTAAAAACTCCTAAAGATTGGGCATAACCTAATTCAAGGTATGGAGACGTATGGCAAACAGCTGTTTCTCCATCTTGCTCTTATATGACGTCACTTGTAGCTTTTTATTAATACTTTACCAGTGTAGCATTTCTTTCGTGGAACAGAAGGTTACAAGACCATACTTTACAAGAACTTGCTCTAATACACTTGCATGTATTAGACCATACTTTTGTGAAACAGGATTCTGCAGTCTGTTTCTATAAATTTGAGATAGAAGTTTTGTCAGCATTTATGTTGGAAACCATGTAATTAGAAATCCCCAACTCCTTTGCAATTTTCCTCAAGCTCGCAACGATCTCTCTCCTTTTCTATTAATTATACTCTTCAACAGCAACCGATAATCACAAAATGCAGATAAAAGGTAGCGTTCACTCCTTTCTTCAAAGTGCTAATACCCATTATGCATAAAGCACCAAATTCAATAGCCGTCAGTGCTAAACAGGTAGCAGAGCTATACGCATATTGAGCGCGGTATCGCTCAGACGGGCATTCGGGGAGGTTCCGTGTTCAAATCCCTTGGGACCGGCCATCTTGATTGTATTCATAATTTCTCTAGGTTGCTTAGGCGAATTTTTCAATCTTCCATTTCACTCCATGGTTCTGCAACAGGGTCGAAAGTGTCAGGGCGACGAAAGATTTCTGCTGCAGTATCTGGTATGGGAGCGCACCTTCTGAGAGGTTCTAAATCCTTGGTTGGGTGCTTCACCGCTGTCGGGGTTTTCTATCTGGGAACACGTTAAAAAGACTCCGTTTATGTCCGCGCAGTCACCGCCTTCCTCCCAGAGGTGTCCCCATTAAGGAGTAGACACAAACGCCCAGTAATTTGGAACACGCTAATTATAGGAATGCGATTGGTTCCATTATTGGGTGTCCAATTTAAACTATTGAGGTTTTACTGTATTAATAGGTCACACACATTTTACTTGAACGTTTAACACTGGGCAAATTACTAATTCCTTTTAAACAAATGTAAATGCTGTGAATAGAAGTGTTATCTTTTAACTAATAGGCAATAGTGTACTTCTAAAATTTATTGAACATTTCAACCTTAAACATACTTTTTTTTTTTTTTTGCCATTTTAAAATGTCCCATTAGATTATTTTAAAAAATTGCCTTATGAGCAAGACTTGAAATTTATTTGATTAAATAGCCGAAGGAAAGGATAATGAAAATTCCCTTAACTTACAGGATTTAGATAAAACTGAATTAACATAAATCCCACAGCTTGCTAAAGTTACCTATCACTTTCAAGGAGACAAAACTGAAGCTATGAGCTCCACGGAAGGTGTCGCCTCTCAACCATGCAGCGCCGTTTCTTTCGCTTGCTTCAGTTATAATCTCCAACTGAAATATTTTGCTGCGAATTGAATAAATTAAGTCCTCTTTGACAAAACGAACACTATAAAAGCACCGTATAGAAACTAATTGCACAGTTGGAAAATGTGAAAGATAAATTTTGTAACAAGACAGAGTGTTTTTTTTTTTTTTTTTAAATAATGGTTGGAATTACTAAGTTTGCTGTATGTTTAGATAATCCACGGAGGAAAAGCCATACCACGAAAGCATATTTCACAGACAAAGAAATTTTATGACAATAAAATGTAAGAGATTCTTGATGGCATGAAAACCTTGCTTGATAAGTATATTTTTCTGCTAAGTTTCGAAAACATGGTGAGTACTCAAAGAAGTGGAAATTGAAAGGAAGCAGATGTTTCTTGCATTTGGAAGTATAACTTAAGCAAATAGAATGTTTGTTAACAGCATACGAAAAATTCTCTGTAGTTAATTTTCTTTGATTAATATTTCACAGGCTTTACTGTCTATTATGATGAAACAAAGATTTATCAGAACATTTATTGGCATATGTTATGAATGAAGTGGCCAGATTAACTGCTTCTAAACTGTGTAATTTACATTTGCTTGGCAATGCTCTCGGAAGCAATAGGAGAGGCGTTTCATAGCATTGCGTCCACATTCTGGTTACTTGCACGGTAGGCGATGTGTGAAATACGGGGTGAACGACCCTTCAAGCAACCGGTTTCGCGGCGTGCGGCCGACCGGCGAGGCTGGCTGCTGTGTCGGCAGTGCGGGTGACAGGAAGTCCGCAGTAAATACAGAACGGTTTGTCGCATAAGTTATTTCTAACATAAACACTTTAAAAGAAAAGCAAATTACCAACATATATTAAGCAAGAATATGTTGGAACTGCGTCCCTTCGTTGTTCTAGCATTTCTGATACCTGCTTAGAAAATTGTTCATTACACTCTGCTAAACGTCGAACTGATTTTTAGGAGACCTTTCTAATCATGTCAAATGTTATCCAGTTTCTTCTGTGAGTACTGCACATCGAGGTTTATGTTTCCTGTCAACAACACTTCCCGTTTCACGAAACTTATTTACAATCGATGACTGGAATTCCGATTAGGAACGTGAACATCAGGAAATTCCTCTTGAAATAATCTCCTTAGAGCATGCGCTGATTCTATACGCACGTATGAATCATACATGAATACTCTTTGGGGAATAGAATACATTTCACTTGATATACTTTCACTCAATACGCTGTACTGCGTCGCCTAACAAACGCGTGCTACTTGCGCAAGATTTCAACTCATATTGAAGCCTCGCGCAGCGGAGGGGAAATATACTCCCCGCCTCCGCCGACATGGTGCTGCCGGCCGGTCCCGCGGTTGCGTCAAGTATTGCTCATCCAGTATATATGCAACATATTCTTATTAATAAACAAATAATTTAACCGAATTTAAAATTGTGAACGCGCTTACTTTTTATATAGCATTTGAAAAGGCCTGTCTATTTTCTGTCGTTTGTTTTGCAGTTCATTTGATGTTAGAGAATTTTATTAATAGCTTAAATTGCTCAACAATCACAAGGCGTAGACTTTTTGGGGGTCGAGCAAATCAAAAGCCTTCGCTCTACTTATTCTCTCATATGCCTACTAAATATTTTATAAACTGCATTCCTTTTACGTGTAGAAAACTGCCTTAAAATTCTCTAGGATACACAAGTGAAGTGAAAGTGCATTTTTATTCACAAAATTTCTGAACCATGACTGAAACAGCACACGCACGCTGTGAATACTGACTTTATACGCAATAGCACAATATTGCGGCGACTAATTGTATCTATCTGCACATGTATTTTGCCGGCGTCGAGCGAAATATACTGACGTGCGCCAACATTTATCTATTGCCAGTACTTACCGTCAGCATTGCCAAATAAATGCAAGGCGCTGGAGCAAAACATGTTTGATGCACTCTCGAATTTTTCATCATATACAATCAATCGATTTTAGAAACTGTACGTTGAGAACAGAACCCAGAAATTTATATCATCATCATCATCATCATCATCATCATCACAGTTTTGTCGCATTTGGGGAGAAAATGAAATAAGAGTTACTTCCAGATTACAATATAAAGAATTAAGGTTTCAAATGCATAATATTGGAATGAAAACCAACGAATGTTGTTTCTTATAATTTACGAAAAGAAAATAACTTTAAGAAAACACTAAGGAAACTCAATAAATAATTTTCGACAGGCTATAAAATTGAACAAACATACAAAGGCTGAGCTCAGTAATAATGTGTAATGAATGAGTAATGTGCTAAAATAAAGATACGTTATGAGAAAATGTGTACAAGTTATCTATTCACTTGTTATAACAAAACTGATATTTTCCCCTTAAATTTCAGATTATTTAAAGCTTGGATGTGGAAACTTCGATAATCGTTGATTAAAAAAATAAAACTTTATAAATATTGCCATCATTATTGGTTTTCTCTATATTTTTTAGTGTAGAGACATCTATAAAATGTGCACCGCATTAAAACACGAATAGAAGGGACTTTATTTACTACATATATAAAATAATATACAACTGATACTTACGAGCATAGGATGAAGACAACAAGCTACTGAAAGCTAGGATCAAAATTAACTTCAGCGGAAGATGGTTTGAAATGTGCCTTCTCCACCTGCAAGTAAAATGTACAACGTTATACGGCGGATAAATTCTACACATCACAAATGATGCATTAACATTCTTCAGATGTTATTACTGTCACTGAAAATTATGTACATCTTGTGACATGAACTGCGTAAAATAAATCTTATAAATGTTATTAAAAATCGGAATGCATTTTATTCTGAAGCCTGACAAACATGTTTGTGGCCTTTACGAACTTGGTATATGTTGAGTTATTAAAATAATCAAAGGCATTTGTTTGCATTTCTCAGTTATATTTCTGAAGGAATAAGCTTTTAATTCATTCGGTGATGCCGAGAGGAAAAGAACACTAAAAAAATCTTCAGTCAATCTAAGCGGAATAAATTTACCGAATACTGAAGCCGAAGTCCCTCTGCAGATACAAAGGTTTTTGCCTTTAACGTTATTCATCAATTGCTCAATGGCCTGGTAAAAACCTGCAAAGGAACTTAGGGGCTATTTTGCACCCTTCCTTCAAAATCCATTGGCTTACAAACTGTGATTAGAAATGATCTGAAATAAACAAAATTCAATTTGTTTGCTATTGGTAACTAAACCCACAATCTGTATTTCTTACTTGTACTGGTAACTCAATGCTTAAATAAACAAAGTTTGCTCGCAAAGCACAGCAGAGAAGGGTCTCGTTGCATTATTAGTCGATGACGTTCTGTCCGCTATTTAGATATGAAGCAATGCGGGTTGCAAACCTCCAGTTTGATTGTTGCCTATGGGAAGGAGCCTTGTTTTGAACTAAATTGTGGGTTCATCGATTTCACAAGTTTGCCGCCAGATGTCAGCTAACTGAGATGAGATTAACGTTAAGATAGAAAGCAAAACAATTTTTGGTCTTGTATTAATAAAATTTCGTGAATATGATGTGTTGCTTCCACAATGTACATTAGACACTGCAAAGAACTTTTCACATTTTCCCTCTAGAACCATTTGTAAAAGAAAAATAGAGGAATACTTTTGAAGGTATCTAAGGGAAAAAGGGGTGTCTACTTGAAAACAACACCCATAAATTCAAAGAAGATAGAAAAACTTGTGAAGCAAAGGTGTATTCTTTACATATAAACATGAACTAATTTTCATCAATTAATTATTATTTTTTCTTTTCCAAACAATCAGCAATCCTGGAATGATTGGCGGCTACTTAGTAGGAGTAGCTGAGGAGAACACGTTGTCTTGTACAGAACTAACTACTAACAGCCCATGATCTTCCTATTAAACTGCGAGACCGAGAAGCGTTCCGCTATCCATAGAGAAAATTTGTTTCCCTCCTGCAAAACATTTTAAAATTCACTTGTCGTGTTTTAAAATATGTGGGGAAAAGTCCGCCCGGTGAAAAATCTTAGTCTTCATTGTTTACAAGTTCATAGAGAACTGTGATCAAGAAAGACAAAGTGACATTCTCGTGACAAAATTTTTAAATCCCATTCTCCAAAATTAAGCACGAGAAGCTACAGAAAAAAAAAAGACAGGATGAAGTATTTTAGAACAAAACATGTAAATTGAATGATTCTCAAATTATAAAAAGGCAGAAATATTTTGCCCATGGAACTTGTACCTTTTCTAACAAATTGTTTAAATGATCACCATTAAATGCAACTAAATTATTGCCGCATTAGTGTTAACATCATATAAATGTTAATTGTAAATTTCTCTATCGTGAATATTTTAAAATAATGATTATGTGCAAGAAAACTATTACATGCGAGCTGATTTTTGTGTATACTTTTCATTTAAACTAGGCGGAAACACATCTCAGTTAAGAGCACCCTGGTGGATTTGGGAAGAACTGCAGTATCCCCTGTTAGAATTGTCGCCTTTTCAGGCCGTGTAATCACGTAGACAACGATTTGATTTGACGTCACCATCCCTATTATAAAGTAATGGAAACACTACCAGGCCAGGACTATATTAAGACGGATAAAGATAAAATCTACTACAGACTGTATATCTTAGCTGATTTCTTTGATGTGTCGTGTGATTAGAGAAAAGCTCTACAAGTAAGAGACATACTGTACATTTTATATTGTATTTTTATTTATTCCGGCAGAGCTAAGGCCATTAGGCCTTCTCTTCCTCCCTACCAATCTAATAATAATTAAATGAAGTTATAGCGACAATATTACAATCACAACATTGACAGTAAAGTTGACAATACTCGTACACATGTAGACCAATGTAAAACACGATGTATATAAATAAATGTATGGTAAAACTTAATAATGGACAATGAAAAATATTAACTTAAGAAGAATAAAAAAATAAGATAATAAAAGAACAATAATAGATAACAAGCACCAGCAATAACAATTTATACATATATCAACCTACGTAAATCCTGAAAGTGGAAATAAAGATACAAGCAAAACATAAAATTAAAAACCCTAACAATATTATGGAGAAGACAGAAACATTTATGATAGTAATACAAATAATAGAATGAATAATTCTACAGCATGGTAAAACAAATAAATACAGGTATTGTAGCAAAAGGAATCTGAATCTAGGGTAATTGATTATTTCTAATAATATTAAACAATTTCTTATAAAATACTCCTAAAGTTTGACAGTCTCTGACATCCCGTAGCAATGCATTCCAGAGACGGACAGTGATGATGAGTAAAGTCATGTTCAGTACAATACGTGCTGGGTTTCAGAACGTGTGTTAAGATTATGAGAGGAAGGCAGATTTTGAAAACGAGAAGATGGAAAAGATGTATGGATAATTTTGAAAAATAGTGTGAGACAATGAACGTTTCTTCATATTAGGGATCTTTATCTATTATTGCCGTTCTAACTACTGGGGTCAGTGCCTATAGAGAATTTAGGCTACTGAAAATTATTATACAGTGTATACCATAACATTGATAGACCATAAAAGAGAAATATAAAAATTACAGGCCTAAACGCCTATAGCTTGTAATAGAAGAAAATACTTTCATTTTACCGTGAATATGTGTTCTACAGAACACAAGGTACCTTACTCTTAAACTACTAAATCATAAAACTTAATACAAATATAATCTAGTTAATTGATTACAGCAAGTATCTCCACATTTCACATAAAATGCTAAAAATGTATCAATCACTTTCTCCTTTATGACATCAAAATTAATATAAATATTACTTTTTAAAAACAGCGTATACTTTATGCACCAAACACTCCAGCCTATGGATATACCTAATTGAATTTGACGTGAGGTGATGAAGTGAAGCGCGCGTGATTTAATTATAATTATATACACCCTATGCTTAGCTTTCTCGGATTATCTCGCCTGTTTGAAATACTTAATCATCCGTGTATTTTTCCTTTTAAAAAAAATAACTTAACTCCAGTAAAAGTATAGCGGTTCCTCAAACCCGTCGTCCCACGTAACTTTTGTTGCAAGAGTGTGTTCTAGAGATTGACCTCTATGCTAACATCTGTTATGTTACTTTAATGCATTCCTTTTATCATAGAAAAAAATTATGTGGTTCATGACCTTCCGTTTGAAGAAAGATAAGTTTAGCATCTGACTCATACGTGAGATGACTCTTGTTGTGCTAGCTTTGCCCTTTTTTTTTTAACACTTATGTTATTTGCTTTACTTTTCAGAATGCACCTTTTTATTTAAGAGCGAGGTTGAAACTTGTAAGATAATAAGTGAAACATCTCTTCCCATGATTATCGCTTTGCAATTATCAGTGTCAGTATCGACTTTTGTTTCATATTCTAAAGCATTATGTGCATGTATCTCTACAGAATTAAGCGGAAGTAAGTGGTGAAGTCAGCAAGTTCTATTTTTTATTTTCCAATGCGATGAGCTGGTTATCGTCACCCCCTGGTGTGGCGGCATTGTAGCAAACTTTTGAGCCCGGAACTTCCACAAGACACACTACATTGTCCTGGTGGTGATGATACTAAGGATAATATTAATTATGGTGCACCAGAGGGTCCTTAAACCTAAGGAACTAACCAAACGATAGTCACAATGGAAACCACCTTTTCTTGGCACTTCCGGAAATCAAACCCAGGACCCCAGGAAGTCGGGAACGCTAGCCACTTGGACCATGGGGCTTGTCACGTTCACTGTGATTTTAGGATATTTATACCAACAAAACCACAATGTGTTCACACTTTTATAGTTTCCAATTATTTCTCACTTAAGTAGTGATTCTCCGTAGGCTTTCAACTAAAAAAAATGTAAAATACAGCCTTCTTATTTCCAGATATTTTAATCATTTGGGTATGTGCTTAATTTGCTTGCCAAAGCAGATAATGCAAATTTCATTTAAAACGTGCACAAAAACAATAGGTACTTTTACTACAACAGACACTGTATCTCAAGGGAGGACTTTAACTCATTCGAAAATGTTTCACTTCTCCTGAGGGAACAAATTAACAAAAGCTGTTCATAAATTAATTAAAATAGAAAGTAAACTCGTTTTAAATTTATAATTCAAAAACAAAAATCACGGTACTGAAAGAGAAATGCTATTTCTGTTATAAGACAAACGGTAAAAATAAAGAAAATTCATAAATATATTTTAAACAACAAAAAGCAGGCTATTACATGGAAAACACACAACAAAATAAGACAATGGAAAAAGATAACAAATCACGAAAATAACAAACAAACGTATGCAAAAAATGGAAGGCTGTTGTTTGCCAAAACAGTTAATTAACTATAAATTATAAAGGGCCTAACGAGCACTATGAGACATCACATTGTGCAAAATAGCAAAATATTTGAAGCTCTGAATTTGGAACAGGTCAGAAAGGTTAATTTTTTTAAATAGTAAAAATAATTTTTATGTAATTTATATATGAGGCCCCTTTTTATTTGAAAAGTTTACTCCTAGATATCCTCTACTTTACTTTACATCTAACTTAATACTGTTTTACTTTTTTTGCTTCTATGTTCTTGACAGCTTAAATGAAACATTACAAAGAGCATTTCTATGTTATCCATTTGTGATTGTGGCTACATTATCATAGGCACTTAGTCATAAGGATAATAATTATTTGGAAAATTTAAACTGAGTTTGCTAGAGTGTTCTTTAGTTAGTTCGAAACTATGGCTAGCGCAAAGCCTTTGACTTCGTGCTATAGAACAAGACTTTTAACAAATCAATCTCGATATGAAATATAAGTAATACACCATATTTATTCTGCCAGTTTACCTTGGAAAAGTACATAATTTTTTTGTGTAGTGTGTTTGCACCAATCTGGACCTGCATGTTTCGTGAAGAGGTCTGTCCATCTTCTTCTGGTTTGCCTTGTGTCCTTTTTCCTATCCGGGGATCCCACATGGAGATCTTGTAGGTCCACCTATTGTCCTGCATTCTTGCGACGTGCCCAGCCCATTGCCATTTGCTTCTGGTAGCTATTTGTGCTATGTCTGTTGTCTGAGATAACTGATTTATTAATACTATAGGTATTTTGTCCTCCAAAGTTATTCCCAGGATCTTGCGTTGCATTTTTCTTTGGCTTATATGAATCTTGTTCTTTTATTTTGTTGTTGTTGTTGTTGTTGACCATTTCTGGCGCCCATATTAATACAAGGTATACACAGGTTTCGAGCGTCTGGAATCTGATTTTCTTAGTTAGTGTTTGGTCTAATAAAATAAACTCAAGGGCCCAAAATGCTCTCCAGGTTAATGAGATCCTTCTTTGTACTTCTTTTTCCATTGTATCATGGAAGGAAAGAACAAATCAGTCAGAGTTTGTTAAACAACATACGAACAACTAGCGTGGAATAACTCGCCACGTTAGGAAAAAGCGAGCTTTCTCTACTTGATAGGAGGTCTTTGCCCTTAAGGGACACAATAGGCTATTTTTATTTCTGTTTGCACTCTACCTCATGTAGTTTATGCTCTGCAATGGTGCGGCTAGCTTTCAAAACGTTGATAATCAGGGAACATTACTTATGGATAATTCGGCTTCAACGGACGAAATCTTCATCATTTGTTCATCGGGTGATAGTTGTTAACACAATATAGGACACAGTTATCTGTTCATTGACGCCACTTTGATTTCATTAGTGAAAAATTATGACGCAAAAGTACATGCAGAAAAAATTCGAAATTTCTGTGACACATTCGACAGTATTGAAAAATGTTTGCATCATCCTCTAGTAGATCGGGAAACAGTACAATGAACTCTCTGAATACTGATGTTTTCCTGTTTATAGATTTCTCCTTTTCTTCTTCTATGTTGGTCCTGGTGGTCTAGTGGTAACCATACTTGCTTCGTAGATCCAAGATGGCGGGTTCAATTCTGGCCAAGGTCGATGGATTTTTCGGGCGTAAAAATCCTAAGTATGGCTTCAAGATTCGGAAGGCAAGTAAAGTCGTAAATTCCTTATCGCAGATTACGGCACATAAAAGAACTTCAAGCCTGAAAGAAGAGACCTCTTAGCAAAATTTATCGCCCTGATATTCATGGGACCCTGATGACCAGAGATGTTAAAGAGCGTCCATAAATAAACCAAATAAATAAATCTTCTTCTATTGTGATGCAAGCAGCTACTACAAACACTTATCATTATCGATCGCGAACTGAGTCTAATCCATTACAGTAAATATAAAACACATTCCAATTTGTGAAAAAATTCTGAGAAATGTTTTGTCGTTAATGCAATATATTCTAGATGCCTCCAAGGGATACTTCAAGAGACTGTGTCAAACAATGAAAGAAAATAAACGAACTGACACAGAGAAAATAGAATTTGATTTATTTATTGTTTGAAGCGTGAGTATGCATGCACATTGAATAAATAAGTAAATTGCCTGTTTAAAAATTAGAAAAGGAAATAATTATATGTGATTTTTTAAACTATAAAAATGCTCTGCTGTAAAATGCACATTTTGTGCCTTTGGATAATATCCTTCTCATGCTTTCACATTGTCACATGACGGCCGAGGAGTGCGTTAAATTAGCAATTGGTCAAAATTGTTATGCAAACAGTTAGTTTTACAGTTTTAACTCAGAACATATAAAATTAAATTGCTATATATCTTGTAATATTAGCTAAACACTCATAAAAGTCTAAGTGCTGTAGAGTTTGACAAATAACTGTCTATAGGCGTGAAGTGAAGTGGCAAGTTGTTCTCACGAGGAACTGTTAGATTGAAAGGGTTAAATACTGTGGCACATTTATTGAGACAGATTTCTTTTACCATAGAAAGGTTAAACTACTGTTGTTGCCTTTCGCCCTTGTAATGCTTGAATCAGTGTAAGATATATTGCATTCATTTAGTGTATATCAGTTTTGCGACTTGTCTGTCATGTCTAAAACAGCACCTTCCGTCTCGAATCACGCACTTTTGAACTGCATCTAGTTACACATACGAGGGTTGGTCCATAAGTTTCCGGCTAAACCATCTTCTAGGTATGATAAAGAACAAAAACAACATTTCATTTTTCAATATAGTTGCCTACACTTCTCACATCTTTGAATTAACTGACGGATCCGTCGTAAGAGAAATTAACTGACAAATAGTCAGAAGTCTTTTTGCAAAATGGACCTAAACAGCATCCATCCCTTCGTCGCGCATAAATTTCCTTCCTCGAAAGTCCTTCTTGAGTTCTGAGAAGAGGAAATGGTCACTGGGAGCTAGATCTGGGCTGTAGGGTGAATGCCCGATCTTCTTGAAGCTATATTTCTTCACAGCTTCCTTTGCATCAAAATCTGTTTGCACAGGCGCCTTGTCGTGAAGAAGCGCACACCACCACTCAGGTTTCCTCGCCTTTTCTCTTTGATGGAAGCTCGTGGTCTGTGCAGTAGGCCAGCATAGTATTCCCCATTTACTGTGGTGTTCCTCTCCTTGAAGTCAATGAGGTGTATTTCTTCACAGTCCCTAACGATCGTGGCCATGATCTTGTTGATTGACTGAGTGATCTTGGCCTTTAGAAACGGAGCTTCGCCAGGTTTACGCCTGCCACTCCATCGATTCTCTTTTGGACAAGGGATCATAGTAGAGGACCATAGTTTCATCTCCTGTAACAATGGTTTGCAGAACTTCTCTCTCGTTGCCACGGCAGAGCTCCAAAATGCCTGACAACAGATGAATCGTTGCTGCTTTTGGACTGAGTAAAGAAGTCTAGGCACCCATCTTGCATTAACCTTATTCATGTTTAAATGTTTATGAAGGACTGTTGTTTTAGAAAGACCCAACCTTGCTGCCATTTCTGTAACTTTGAGGTGCCGGTTTTCCATAACTTCTCCTTCTCGATGTTTTCAGGGGGTGAAAACCTCCAAGGGGCGACCTGCACGCTCTTCGTCTGTAATGCTTTCTCGACTTATTCGAAAAAGTTTGGCCCATTCTTTTACGTTAGAACATGAGGGAGATGCTTCCCCATATACACCGTCCAATCGCTGTTTAATTTCATTTGGAGCAAGTTCTTCTTTTGTGAAGAACTTAATAACGGCTCGATACTCCATTCTGAACATGCCACAATCTTCTACGCATAGCCTTCTTTATGCAACTATATCTGAACAACTGGGCGCAGCGGAGCGGAAGTTACAGCTGCCATTAATTACTTAACAGATAAGGTATGACACCAGATAAGGGTTTTGTAAAGGCGATAATCCTTATCGGCGAGTCCGGAAACTTATGGACCTACCCTCATATTTCCATAGATTGTTGACCAGCACTACCCCCTGGTTATCTGCACTCTATAATACATATATACTCTATATGATCATATCTTCATATTTAGTCTAGTTTCGAAACCAGCTACATCAATTTCTTGTCAGTAAATGATAAAATGGATAGAAATGTAATGGTAGTTAAGTAGTACATTTACCAAATATCTAACAAACAAAGAATACAGGTTTATCAGAAAGCGTTTTTAGATACCTTAATTCTTTCTTTCTAATAATCGGGTCAGGGATGTTGTACACTGAAATTTTGAGACTGGAGAAATCCCTAAGGAAAATAGGGGAGAGGGGGAGATTGAAAACTCACGAGCTATGAAGCAACAAAGCAATCTAATGTTGATTTCATTACACAAATGCACTGTTAAAGGGGCATGGAAGTTTTGGCCCCGAGACGGTCACTTTTACAATGGATCCGTCAAGTTCAATTACAAATGGCAATAATAAAATTAGAGTAATGTTGTGTAACATACCTCGGCCCATTATCCTATTGTTTATTACGGTTGTTCTGGATAGCGTTGCAGCTACACTCCTTATCGGTCAATACAGTACTCCGCCGGTCATCAGAAATCAAATAACCAATATAAAAAAAATGCTATGACAGAGATGTTTCGAATGAATTAACTTTGAGAAAAGCCACTAGGAGTCACTGTATTTGGAGTGTAATAAGTCGAATTAAATCTTAGGTAATAATAACAGTTGCAATAAGATAAATTACAAGCGTAAAATTACCACAGTTGTGCACTCGTAAAATAATAAGCTGTTTAATATTCGGTTCAATTAAGATGATAATAGTAACAATAATAGCGATAAAGTATTGAGTTTCAATACTTGCTTATCAGTTTAATTTCGATATAAAAGATCCATTGAGAACAAAGAATTAATGAGTATCGATTTCGAGAAACAAGACACTCATAGGGATGCATGATTAATTGGTTTCTATTGCTCAATATTTGACTCTTACTTCCCAGTAGAGAAACAACACAACCGCATCTCTTAAACTTGGAGAGTTCAGGGGGATATCCTTTCAGAGTTTTCTTCTCTGCAGAGAATACACTTTGGAGTATGAAATATGTTTAATTTCTGTCGGTGTGCAGTCAATCATCTTCTGTATACAATCGAAAGACTTCAATCTTTGGTATTACGTTTTTTTCCCCCCCAACAAGATATCCTTTTTATTCACATTGTCTATTTTTGTTGGATGATTTACTGAATTAATAGTCTTGATGAGTGAAACGATTAACACGAATCATTGCGCCATTTTGGGTAATAAATCCGCTATTTCGTTACCAAAAAGGTTCACAATCTGAAAGAGTCCATTGCAAGCAATTGGTTTGCGAGGAGACTGTAAGTGCTTAATGCTTTTGTGGAGTTCGGTAGTTCTTTTTGTTGCAGAGATATTAGTATTAATGGCCTATATAGCTGACTTAGAAAATGGCAGCTTTTCTGAAGAGGTTAACGTGATATAAAAGTTGTTTTAACGTATAATTGATTGCCTCTATTTTAGCTCTAACGATTTCGATTTTATTATAAAGACGTTGTTCTTTACTAAAAACGTTGTGCGAATTCCAATGAGACAGCTTCTCATATAAAATCGTCGAATAAAAATCAGGTTTAGATTAATGCTTGTTAGAAAATAATGAAGCAAAATTAGAAGAAAATAAATTATATCTTAGTACTATAAATTTACTACGTACTCGTAACTAAGTTTTATATAGCCAGACAAATAATTCCTGGTAGATATCTTTAAATTACTGCAGCGAATTTGCTAAAGGAAGGATCTTTATATGTGTACCTATATGAAAAATAATGTAACACTATTAACAAAATAACTAAAATAATGACAAATAGAAAAGCAGAAAAGGATAAAAACACTAAGAAAAAGTCACAGCTTAGTAATCACTATATTTCGAACTCGTTGAGTTCTTCTATGGCAAGAAGACAAGTGAAGGTGATAAAAATAAATATCGAATATCGAAGGTAACGTTATGCATGGAAACAGATGAAACTAGCAACAAGAGTGAGTGAGAGGGAGAATATATATATTAAATCCCAAAATGATTAATGTTGTTTGCATTGCTCAACATTCAATGGCTAAGAGTATATTTTTTAAATAAAAAGGATTGCAATATTCACCAATCAACTGTGTGTAATCCCTGTTCTACTAAAACCCGCTTTGATCATTGAAGAAAATGGTTCATTGAGGCATTTTATTCTTGCTTCTATGTTAACGGGCTTTTAATTGTTGGTTTATTGAAGATTAACTCTAACTTGAGTGATTTTAGACAAACATACGTGAAGTCTGCAGTACATGGAAGTTTAAATGAACGTTACTTGTACATTGCACCTTTTCTAGGGTTTTAATGTTAAATTAGAATTATTATCTATGCCCTGGCTTCTAGGGTAGCTCCATTGTCCTTGCTTAAGGAAAGTATTTTATTTGATTTTGAGAGAATGCGAGTCGCTTAAGCGCGATCAGATCTCCTTCATTTAATTGTAGTATGATTACACTTGGACATATATAACAAAGCGTTCATATAAAATTGCGGAAAATATTAGAAGAAATATAAACCAATTTATAGAAGGAATCCTAGCACTATTATATTACGAACTGAAACATGTTCTTTTTTCTAGTTTGATAAATGTTTTTCATTTATAAGCCTTTCTCCAAATAACGAGATAGGCGCTTTGAAGAAGGATGGTGTGATGAACGTTGATTTGTTTTATTTACGGACGCTCTTTAACATTTCAGGTCATCAGCGTCCTATTCAATTCAGGGCGTGAAACGAGACAAATTTTGCTCAGAGGCGTCTTCTTTCACGACCCTGGCCGGGATTGAGCCCGCGATCTTGAGTTTACGAGACAAGTATGGTGTTATGGACTAAAGTATAGATTTAAAATTCCATAAAACGTTCTAAAATAGATTACTAGATATTGTTGTGCGTTTCTCGGTTTGCATTTGATCTTCTAGTCTTACCGTCTCCTGATTTCACTATGGCCAAGCATTCCCACTGTCTGAAAACATAATGAATTTGGTATTCCGATTCATTTGTAGCTGTATGTTCAAAATCGAGAAGTTAAAGAGTTTCCAGAAGAGATGTCAGCAGACATAACAGAATATCTGCTTGTCAATGGTGCTAGTAGGTTAAACGAGCGCTCTGGCCTATAGCCACAGTAGGCTCATTTCTAACTTTGAAGGTCTTCTTGCTTAAAGCTGTTGTTTGTCGACTAATTGTTTTGATCTGTCGACCCGTATGATGTGTCCACGCTTCTTTGCTTGACGGCACAACAGTTTTAGCGTCTAACAGATATGCATAGCAAAAAAAGGACACAAACATTTTTAAATGGCACATATTAGCTTGTTTGTTAAACTAATTGCATGAGCTCTACTCTATAAATGGATGCCCTATTTTGTTAAAAAAAGCTGTGAAACAATTCACTCCAAAAGAGCTTATCTACTTCTGCGGTTTGTTGTGTAATTTACTACAATAGACTCTACGTTGGCGCCAAATTATGAAGCAGTTTAGTGTTGGCACAAACAATTAGAGTCTAATTGTGAGACTGTTTGTTGTAGCCTCACGTTGGCGATACTCTAAGAGTGAAATTCGTTCTTCAAGAAATTACGAAGATAACTCAAATGAAACTGGGAACCTACAAAGTGAGCACATAACTTGTAGATAAAATTTGGAACTGATATGAATCAGGAGTATTACTGCTTCATAATTTGAGAATTCAGTAGAATAAAGCTGGTTTACAATGTATAATAATTATATAGGGAATTGAACTTAACAGGAAATTCATTTGCGAAAATTTAAGCATTATATGTCGCACACTAATATTGAAAAGCTCTGACAAAAAAAAAAAAAAAAAAAAAAAAAAAAAAAAATGAACGAGAATTGCATTTAACAAGGCATTCCAAATATTTGTTACAATGTAGTGAACTATAGGTGAACAATCCCTCATGCAACCGGTTTCGTGGCGTGCGGCCGGTTGCTGTGTCGGCAGTGTGCTACTTGGGCAAGATTTCAACTCACACTGAAACCTCGCGCAGCGGAGGGGAAATATACTCCCCACCACCGCCGACATAGTGCTGCCGGCCGGTCCCGCGGTTGTGTCAAGCATTGCTCACTCTCTATTAGCATTATTGAATAAGTGTGACGAAAGCAACTGAGGTTGTCGTGCACATAAGACATATTTTATTCTAAAAGATCATTAACCCAGTGTTTAGTAAGCTATAGCGACAGTGCAGATTTTAAGAATTCTTCACACATATCTGCGTGCTATGGAATGTTTTGATGTTCCCTGATATTTTACATCGTCATTTCTCTTTGAAATGTATTTTACTCGCTTATTTAGGATTGATGCATCATCTGTTTCAATCCGCACTACACTACACAATAATCTTATCTATTTAAAATAATTGTTTACGGTACATAAACATAATCTTTTGTTCAGTCTTTATTGCAGTAGTAAGTAAGTACTAGTTTTTAAAAATCTCAGTATCAGAATTTAAGAAACACTTTTAACACAAGCTGCACTTTTTTTTTTTTTTTTTTTTTTTTTGCATTTACTACTTGAAAAACTTAAGTTCCCATTTATAGCTAGTAAAATAAAACTTAGCAAAAGTAAGCTCTATCTTAATTTTGTTGGTTTCTTCGTTTAAACTCTGACAATTTCCAATACTAATAGCTTATTTGATATTTATACTTTACATCGCTAACAATAAATAATAATTCTAAAATTAAGTTGTACATTCTAAACTTATTCGAAAATTACACTGTTGCACTTTTTCGTATTATTTCATATCATTCACAGACAATATTCCAGTAGTGAAATTTGAAGATTACAAACTGAACATTTTTACATAGTGCATTATGTTTATCTATTTTGAAAATTGTTAAAAAGATTCGTTTCACAAGGCGCAAAACCTTCGAGGTATTTAAAAGAAAATTGTCATTTGCACTGAGATTTTTACTCTTATTAACATATAGCCTTAATAATAATACCAAACAGTGCACTCCATAAAATAACTGTAACATAAGTATGACTTTCAATAGTTGTTAAGTTAAAAATAGATGTTCACCATCAATTTCTATTTGATCTAGACATTTATTATACTTTATCTACAACCTTAGGAGTACTTTAGTCATGTATTCAAATACAGTTTGGTGTATGCGCAAAGTTACTTGTTAATTTTTCCAATCTGAATGAAAATAACTGACAGCTTAATATTGTTCTACGAAGAACAATGGTAAGATACATTTATGAGGATAGACCCATAAGTTTCCGGCCTAATCATTTTTTAGGTATGATAAAAACAAAAACTATATTTCACTTTTCAATATAGTTAACCTTCATTGCAATACACTTCTCACATCTTTGAATTAACATTCCAACCCCCCCCCCCCAAATAGTCAGAAGTCTTGACTGCAAAATGGGCATAAACAGCATCCATCACTTCTTCGTCACACATTAACCGCCATGGATGACTGAGGTCGTTAAGGCGCGGATTCGTGAGCGGGAGGTCTGGGGTTCGAAACCCGCCAGGACCGAGGTTTTTTCCAGGTTTTTCTCAGTTCTCAAAAATGGCAAATGCTGATGAGGTGCCCGAAACTTAGGCCTGGAACAATTCCTTCCTTAAAAACAAATCCTTTTCCAATATATTTCATTTCATGTATCACCAGTGTTCGCCGCCTGTGGTGCCTCAGTAGTAAAAACGGGCGTTAAACACTATTATTCATTCGTCACACACTGACAAGATAAATGCTAAACAAACGAAGTTCAATAATAGCAATGTTAAATGGAGTTAATTAAAAGTGTAGTTCAGGAAAAAAAAAATCACCCTGAGATAAAATAACTTTATTGTCACTTTAAAGAAATAATTCAACTATTATCAATATAAACAGATATTTTGCAGTCCGTTGTTAAAAATTGTGAAAATAACAACGTTAAAATTGAAATTATTAAGATGGACATGATAGCTCGATATCAACATTTTAACCTTTTCTCACTTATTCAGATCACATTGATAGCGATACAGACCCGTTAAAGAGAGCACTTATGGCACCTAACAATAATACAGTGAGAGATGAAGGATATTGCTAAAAGCTACACGACTTTATTCAACTGCCTTCACCGAGTCATTAAATTTTTTTATTCGTGTTATTAAACGTCAGTTTTTGGATTGGAAGAAAGAGCGGCATTCATAATTTACTAATTGGTAATTACAAATGTCTAATTATACTACAGCATCTTTGGTTGTAAGAATAGCAGCATATTTCACAATCAGCTGATGTCATTAAGTCTTTCTCCAGATACCGGCTGTTGTGCTTCACCTCTGGGGGCTTTTTGAGTGTATTTAACGCCCGTTTTTACTACTGAGGCACCACAGGCGGCGAGCACTGATGATACATGAGATGAAATATTGGGACAGGATTTATTTTTAAGGGAGGAAACGTTCTAGGCCTGTTTAGGGAACCTCCCGGCATTTGCCATTTATGAGGACTGAGAAAAACCTGGAAAAAACAACCTCAGATCTCCCGCTCGCGGGTCCGCGCCTTAATGACCTCGGCCACCCGTGGCGGTTAAGTGGAGGGGAGGATGTAAGCCGTGCATATGAAATATAAGCTAAGCACCTTTTCTTCCTGGGTTTTTTATGTACTTACATAGTGCAGTGAGCTCAACGCTGGAATTCAGCAGTAATTAGTAAGCCAAACCGACCTGAAACATCATAAAGAAAATATGTTAACAGTGCGTTTATGAAGCATTAACTCTCTTTACACATTTTATTATATTTGTTAATATTGATACACAAAACTGTGGATGAATTAATTAATTTATTTATTTATTTATTTACGAACGTTCTTTAACATCTCAGATCATCAGCGTCTCATTCAAATTTTGCTCAGAGACCTCTTCTTTCAGGCTTGGGGTTCTTTTACGTGCCGTAAATATACGATGCGAGACCCACGGCTTTACTTCCCTTCCGAAGGAAGCCATACTTAGGATTTTTACGCCGATAAAATCCACCGATCCTGAAACTACGACGCAAGTGTGACAACCACTAGACCACCACGTCTGACGAATGAATGAGTGGATAAAAGATTGGGATTTTAGAATATTGTCTCTACATTTAGTTCTCTATAGCTGCCAGAATTTCAGATAAACGCTGGAATTCTATTTTGTTAATGGAAAAGCGCTGATCATACTTTAATTTCTCTTTTAAAAACTATGTATCAAGTATATTAAAATGGTGATAATATCAGGATCATTTATTGCGTAAATCAGTCTAATAAAATTTTATCCATTGCCGGAATAAAACTCTATAAATAAATATTTCCACGTGTACAAGCAGATATCTGAAAATTTTATTTTTTTTTTCAAAGTGATAATTTTCCAAACAAACAGGGT
Organism: Metallyticus violacea; assembly: GCA_030762175.1. Classification (NCBI taxonomy): domain Eukaryota; kingdom Metazoa; phylum Arthropoda; class Insecta; order Mantodea; family Metallyticidae; genus Metallyticus; species Metallyticus violacea. The sequence goes on along the minus strand of CM060838.1, from coordinate 6,882,364 downwards.
CATTAAACGATATCTAGGAATTTAAAATTAATACGCTATTACTTTCTGTATTGCAGAAGAACGGTTCATCATTCTATTCGTTAAGACCTTTACTGTTGCTATAGCATTATGTATGAAATCTTTTTCTAGAAATTACTGGACAGAAATTGCCTCCTGGTTCGTGCAACACAGTACAGTTCCATTCTTTATTACTAATGAACCTTCCTGGGCTACACAACATATAACAGGGAAGCTTCGTCACAATCTGTCCGATTTTCTTCTTTCCTTCTTCGATGTTTCATTTTTTTCAAACAATGACTTCAGTTTCACATATAAAAAGCAACACTTCCTTCGTTAGCCGTAGGAGTTTTTTGTGCAGAAAGATTATCGGGGGCTTTTAAAGCAAGATGTTCATTTTTTTAAGTTTTATTACCACCATTTTGTTATTATCACCATGAAGCGTTCTTTTCCTCCAAGGGTAACTAACCGTGAGCTATTTTTCTAACCATCGTATTGTGAGACCAAACCCTAATTCTTGCAAATCAATAATATGTTCATGGAGGATGAACAATGCTTGACGCAACCGGCAGCGCTATGTCGGCGGAAGCAGGGAATATATTTCCCCTCCGCTGCATGAGGCTTTAGTGTGAGTTGAAATCTTGCACAAATAGCACACCGCCGACACAGCAGCCAGCCTCGCCGGCCGGCTGCATGCCGCGAAACCGGTTGCGTTAAGGATCGTTCACTCTGTATAATTTAACTTTCAATTATAACATGAGTACAAACGGCCTAAACATTTGGGCAGTCAATGATCATTCATTGATCATTCTGTTGTATCCGCGCAAGAAAGGAATTCCACAGTACTCTGAATCGTTTTGCAGCTTTATGCATTGTGAGATCTCCCTCCCTGAACGCTTTGCAGATTGAACAAGTTGGTTTTTGCCGCGTTCTTGACCCATTTTATTCCTAAAATTTAATTTATAGGAGTTAATTTCGTGATAGGAAGTAATTTCAAATCAAGGAATTTAAAATCTAAATACAATAATTAATAGTAACGCTCTTAAAGTTCAATTTTCATTATCTTCATTTTTTATTGAAAAATACACAAAGAATTAGCTACAGAGAAAACAGTGGGTCATATTAAGAAACGAGACTGCTATTTCCATCATTATTAAACTCAAGTAGAAGCCATTTGGCCTATTGTCAATCATCTGCTTGAAATTTCGAAGTGTCTTGACCATATTACGGTCTGATGAACCGGGGACTGGGAAATGACGCAATCAATTGCTTTGTTTAACTATCTAGGATTTAGGTAAAGAGGTTAAATGTATGTATGTATCGTATAATTGTGAGAGGTTACACCTAAAGATAGATGGAGGCCCCGTTATAGTTTGTATTTAAATTTTTCTTAGCACTGTATAAATTTCAAATGTCATTATAGTAGATGTTTGAGAAATAAAAGAATTAGTTTGTAGAGATTGTAGCGAGCTGATAAAATAATGATACAGGTACCACCTGGGTTGGGTCGGAACCCAGTCCCCTGGAATTCCAGCAGGCTAATGTTGATGAACCGGGGACTGGGGTCTGATGCAATCAAAATGGAAATATTGTATTTTATTTAATTATTTATAATTTTAGATATAGGGTTAGTATGAAATCATTATTGTATTAACATTTCTGTAATCGTGAGGGGGTACACTTAAAATGACCTGGGCTAGACAGGTGGAGACTCCTTGTGGTTTGTATTTTTCTTACTACGTTCAGTAACTTTCAACATTAAGGCAGACATAAAAGTAAAACAAATTCTTTAAGAGAGTGTTTCTCTTCATTGAGGCATAGTTCTGGCACGACACTCTGCCTTGCAATAAATGAACAAAATATAATAAAACCAAGAGCATATCATTTGACGTAGAGCAAAAATTAATGGATAACTTAATTAAAGAACTGCAGACACTGCGATATGGACACACATGATTAATTGCTGTAAGTATGAACATTGAACCAAATTTTTCTGAAGAGGGAACAAGAATGCATGAAAGATGACGTTTTATGACGAGAGTCACTGAGAAGACATCAACAGAAAGTGCAGCTGAAGGTACCTTTAGGAGAATTAGCACTTTGGACTTAAGATAAATTACATAGAAAATCGCCTTGAAACACATACAGAACTTGCCAGTTCGTTCTCTCCAGTATATTTCATAACCCATAACAGAAATGGCAAAGATCTTATTAGAAAATGCTCTGAAGATCTGTCATTTCATTTAGAACATTACTGGATAAGAATGTAAAGGAAAAGGAAATGCTCCCAATGATGCATTTGAATGCAATTTGTTAATAAAAAATTGCAATTTCCTGAAAGTTTGTATTAACACCTCCAGTAACTGCGGGCTAGCTCGGGGGTTACTCGCTTTCAGGGGGTCCCAACGGGTCTTTACGTGGTTTCCCCTGTTCACTTAGGCGAATGCCGCGCTAGATTTTTACATTGCACGAATTTTGCTCCCTCCCGTTTCATTTCGTTGGCTTTGTTACAGGGTCGAAAGTGTGGCTGACGAAAGGTGTTGATGGCTTGCGATTTATAAAAGTTTCTGCCCCAATCTGTTAGGGGTTCGAACTCGAGGAGTGGGGTGCCTTATCTGGAAACATGAAATTCACTTCTGTAGTGATTTACATGATTTTACTTCAGTGCAAGCTAATGTAACGGTTGGACTTGAGAAACCAGCAAAGGACATTTTATGATTACTGATCTCCTCAGATTCATAGCCGGCTTTAACAAGAAACGAGGGCAAAACACACGTTGTAATTTCATGTAGAACTAAAATTGGTTCCATATCACAATAATTAAATATTCTTATCACATTTCTATATGGCCATTCACCGTCAAATCACCATAAAAAGTGGAAACTTCAACCATCTCAGATTTTCATTAAATTTTGTAAGACGGTAAGAAACGTTGAATAATTTACATATAAAACTTTATTCATAAACATGATTGCCAAAGTAAAAATATTCCATACAAGGTCAACAAAAATGCATAACTTGTTTATGATTAAGGTAGAACCTCTAAATTGGGCTTATTTTAAAGCTATGGGGACAATTTTATTAAAAAATATATTTGAAATAAAATAACGAAATTTTCATTTGATGATCCGTGATGCACTTTTTGGCCTTGAATAACTAAAAATCAGTCCATCAATTTTTTGTGAAAAAAATATGTTCAAGTGTTACACGTATTCATCCCTTGGTATAAGTTTTCATTTTGAGATGATTTCGGAACACTAGACAAATATTCACGTGTAGCACTTAAACTCATCTTGCACAAAGCATGCATCATTATTGTTTGAACAGCCGTGTCGAGGTCACAGCCTACAGTTTATACCCAGTACTGAATACTTACAGTGCAATATCTTTGTGTTCATACACGGAGTCGCGTTTTACGTTATAAGTTTTCTACAATTCCTTCGGGAAATCAGGACATCATAATTACAGGGGGTTATGCCGTAAATGTATAATTGTTTCCTAGTTTAAAAAAGAAACAAAATTACATATGTTATATGTGTCGCAAAGAAATACAAATATACCTCGATGCAAGCGTAAGTGCACTATACACTGATCTTGTTCACTTAGTATAACAGAAAGGCTGCAAGAAAAGAAAAACAAAAAAATTGTAAAATGTTGAAAATGTTCTAAAAGAGAAAGTCTTTGAAATTGATGACGTTTCGGAGTCAGGGCCTTCCTGATATTGAAAGTATGACTCAGCTCCAGGAGCAACTTCAAAATCAGGAGAAAGGGGGGATACTACTATCTTTAAATTACTAACTAAAAACTTGGGCGTAAATTAAGTAACTACGAGTTTCCTGCAGCTTCTACATACCAGGTTGGGAGAGCCAGAATACTTGCAAAGAAAAGGGAATTTTGTTTTCACCAAATCAGGAAAGCCCTTACTCGCGTCTGATGCCTATTAAATTAAAGTGGGGGCGTTTGGGAGCACAAAAGCTCACCAATAGGTAGTATTTGAATATTTTGAAGACTCAGTAATCCGTGGGCGCTATTCTGTGAACCCCGTGAGCTCTCATGAACACGTGGGGACAATTTGGAATTAGTATACAAGGGCATTTTCAGAATGCATTTTGCAGAACGCTTTTCCAGATCACAGTTCCGACCTTCAGTTTACACTTTTTCATAACTTCAACGCAATTCCAGATACAGTCCGGACCTTGAATTTACGCCTTTTGTAGATTTTAAGTCAGCAGAGTAGACAAGTGAAAGACGATAGACACACAATGTAGTTTTAAGGCAGTAGATGCAATGTTAGTTCTTGGGACAGATGAGACGCTTTTTGATAACTTCAGTGCAGATACAGTTTAGTCAGTTTTTGGAGGCAGCGAGGCACGTAGTGATGTGAAGCGTTTCCAGATTTCAGTTCAGGCAGCGTATGTTATTCGTGGTGTTAATGTCAGAGAGGTGACGAACCAGGTGGCCAACAACAAATTATCGCGTGAATAAACACTTCTTGGCATTGAATGAAGCACTGTCGTGTGATTTGTACTTTTTCCTTTCATCTCCGTTCTCTCGTGACTACGAGAGCACAAAAGGCGGCTTCGGGCTGGTGAAAGACCCAGGGTACGAAGTGGGACCTTCGGGAAGATATACAGCCACATCGTCGATACATGATATTAAAACCGCTTCAAGTTTAACGCCCCTCATAATAACAAACAACTAAAGAGACGATAAATAAATATTTCATATGCCCTCCTGAGTTCACAACGCATAAAGTTATGCGCCATTCACCTTTTCAGGACAAGAAAAAACTTCCAAAAATCCTTACCCAAGCAACTTACCCAGGACGTCCGAATTTGCAGGTAGCACGCTGATCTTAAGAGAAGCGGTCTCCAAGTTCTCCGTCTCACACAAACCTGGAAAACCACTGCTGCAAAAATGTTTTATTTGGTTGCTGTCTTGAGGGTAAGTTCCCTGAAAAATCCCTGCAGCCTCCCAACCATTTCCATTCACTTGTAAATGGTCTCTACTTGTTCCTGGTATGAATGGTTGGACGTGATGATATCTGTTTTATAAAAAATTAAATATAAATTAGGTTTAAATATAATCAAGATATGAGAAAAATAATACACTACAACAAAGATTTACAAAAAAGGTAGAATGCAACATAAGAGTGGAGTGAACCAGCCATTACTAATCCGAGTATTCCTACACTGTTCCGGATATGCAATTACTTCCTGAAGTTTGTTGCTATAGTTCAGTGTTAGCCTGTATTGTTTAGTACACGCATAGATTTTGGGGATCACGTTCATTTTCTTGCAGCATTTTCATCGTTTATTAATTAATTATTAATTTTCCTCAGGTTTTACCCTAATTTCCCATATATTGATCTTAAAAGGTACGTACATATATATACATAAACAAAGCGTCCCGAATCGCCATATACTTTTCCGGAACAGAGCAATACAAACTTAACCTGAGAAGGTAAATGCCGATAGCTTTAAGGCGTCTAGGACTCTCAACTACAGATATTGTCTTTAAAATTTTTTCCATTTTATTGAACAGATAAGAGGAATTGGATGCTACTGCTGATGTTGTTGTGTATGAAAGTTATTCAGGGCATTTGAACTGTTTCATAAATAGCTCGAACAGAAGAGAACAGGCATTTTTGAGATATTTGGATCAACCCTCGGGACTGCAAAACCGCACTGTTTTGTTCTTAGAAACATAAGATATCACGTCGTCAAAAATATATTGTGCATATTCTTTTCATCAGCAAGGACTACAAGCTGCCACAAGAGTGAAACCTGGACGCCTAGGCAACAGTTGCGATGGTGACCAGTCATGTTCGCTGTCTTTCTTTGCCGAACTCTTAAGAACTGCAGCAGAGTTTTGTAGAAGATGAGAACGGAAGTTCTATGCCGACCTTTTTGATTGCAGCATCTTCTTCCACAGTGGTTTTACGGAACTGGCCAGATTTTGCAAAAGCCCAGGAAAAAATCCATCGATTCTGGCCGGAATTGAACCCGCAATCTTGGGTTTAAGAGGCAAGTATGGTTACCACAACACCATCAGAACCGACATAATGAGTGGTGTGTTATGTTGCTCTATCAAACAGAAATAAACCGCCACGGGTGGCCGAGGTCGTTAAGGCATGGACTCGTGAGCGGGAGGTCTGCGGTTCGAATCCCGCCAGGACCGTCCTCCCTGACTGGGTTTTTTTCCAGGTTTCCCTCAGTCTTCATAACTGGCAAATGCCGGGGAGGTACCTAAACTTAGGCCTGGAACGCTTCCTTCCATAAAAAAAAATTCTTTCCCAATTTATCATTTCATCTCATGTATCATCGGTGTCCACCGCCTATGGTGCCTCAGTAGTAAAAACGGGCGTTAAACACAACTCAAAAAAAAAAAAAAAAAACAGAAAGAAATTATGTTCAAACTTTGATTTATATATTTCTTTTATTTAAACCAAATTGCACAAAAATCAGTATCAAACTCAATATGTAACTCATCACGAATGAATGTATCAAAATTTATTTAGACGAAATAAACTGATAACTGAATTAACAATCCAAGTACATGGTACTGTATTTTAACGTTTTGTACTTTGTTACGCTTTTATAATTTTCTAAAGTAGCAGAGTTCATTAAGCACGTGTTTAATCATATGGTGACTTCTTTTATGTTACATCGAGTTAGCGCATCATTATAAAAATATTACAGAAATATGAAATAAGTATTACAAGCATTATTTCGATTTACTGGTATATTTAGTGGAGTGTTTTCTTTTTAGATTGCAGGAGAGATTGTTAGAGTGGATGTAAAAAGTCCTTCAACCTCAACTCAGAGCTATAGCTCTGATGAACTTCGTTAATAAATACGGGTCAGAAATCAAATAATTATATAATATTGATGCAACATAGGTTTTTATCACCAGTTCCTCAAATGCTTCAAAGGCCTGGTGATGCACATAAAAAGCGCGCAAGTTATATGAATACCATTCTGCTATCAACTTCTAGAAAGTCGGTCCTAGTGGTGTAGTGGTTACCATACTTGTCTCCTAAATCCAAAATCGCGGTTTCGAACCCGGTCAGGACTGATGGATTTTTTTCGGGGCGTAAAAATCCTAAGTATGGCTTCCTTCGGAAGGGAAGTAAAGCCGTGGGTCCCGTGTCGTACATTTGCGGCACGAAAAAGAACCTCAAGCCTGAAAGAGAGGCCTCTGAGCAAAATTTGTCGGCCGTTTCACGCCCTGTGTTGAATGGGACTCTGATGACCTGAGCTGTTAAAGAGCGTCCATAAATAAATCAATCAAAAAAAAATTCTAGAAAGAAGTTGAAAATTTTGACCCAACATTAGCCATTGCCGAGAAGAGTTCTTTCACCTTTACTTCAGGTGAATTGAAGCGATTTCTTCCACTGGAAGAAATATCAAAAAGAAGAAATGTGGAGAAAAATGTTCTTTTTCTGATTTGTCCTTCTGGCATCAGTCCATCAAAATTCCTTACTAAGCAAGCTGACAATGAAGACAATCGCCTGCTTCAACCAAGACAAGTTTTTCCATTCTCAATGAGATTTTGAATTCTAAACGGTCACGCCTGATAGGGAAATCTTGAAATCCACCAAAAGCATGCAATTAATCAACAAGCTCTTCAAGAAGAGAACGTATGTGGTATAGAAGACTAAATTGCTCATTGTTTAGTTTAAGTGCTCAACTATGTCCGGCTATATTACGTGATAGTGCGTTATTTTATTTCAGCCTATTATATCTGTTTGATTTGTGTTTATAGGCATTAAAAAAATAATTATAATTTATAATTATTATTAGAATAAATAGATGTAAACTATTTAGAATGTTTTCGTTCTATTTTATCTTTAAAAGCACATGAATAATAACATACAATTTTCGATAACATGGAGCACAATTAACAAAAATAATAATGCATAATGTGGGTTCTATAATTGCGTTGCCACGTATGAAAATTGCGCCCCTCTGACTGCTGCATTATCAGCATATTCCTTTGACTTTCCCAGCTGTGTGATGATCTTTTGCTTTCTACCAAAGTCTTCAATGTTTTACGACACTAGAGCTGTTCCTGGGATCTTCAAATTCGCTATTTATGCTGCTATGAGATCATCTCGCTGTTGATTCTTTTAATTATTTGTTTATTATTTTTACTGTGCTTGCTCGCTGTCGTTGTCGGTGCTTTTGAAGAACGGCACACTAGATATGCTCCGCTGAATGATATAATGACATAAGAACTATCTTCTGCCGAACCCTTCTGTCTTAAAAAGGCGGTGGAAATGAGAAACGAGAAACCTGGTATGTTTAACATATAAAGTAGACCCAAGACAAGAAATACTGCAGAGAAATGAACTAGAGAACTAAATTCGTTATCATAGCAATGCACTAGCTGTGTCATATTAACAATAGATTCGATTTTGCGTGTTTCAGTTCCCGTGAGGTGCTTTTACTCTTGCCTACTGTGTTAGTTTTGTTGATCACTAGGACACATGTTTGACAAACTTTTACTTTGTTCACCCAGTAAAGATGAAGGTACATTTTAAAGTCATGTATCTTTACTTCTTTGATTTTTGTCGTCTATAACAATTTGAATATTTAAATTTGCTAAATTTTGTTTGTAGTTACATATTACTTTTATTCGGACACTTGAAGGAGATGCCTTCAAAATATTGTTATACGTGGGCAAACGTAATTTCAGCAGTATTAATAAAATTATGACGACAATTTTACGACAGGTTTGTTTGGTTTATTGTTGAGTCTTTCTCAGAGACTGAAGGAGCGTTTTCACAGACGAACACACAAATGCTACCAGATTTCACTATTTTATCATATACTCGAGGAGCTAACATTTTACAATCGCTCACAATTGTGCTTATCGGTTTTAGCTCCCGTTCTCAGATTTGAAAATTGTTATGCCAAATTCTCATCTACACTATTCGTAAAGATTAACACTATTTGCAACTTGGGCACTATTCTGATGCGAAGTGCCACACGCAAGAAAAGCCTATACGTTATGAATGTCATACACCTAAGGCTTTCACAAGTGCTGCTATTATTACTCATTTAAAATCATGCCGGATATTTTGCCGTGGTCCATGGTTGAATTAAAAACTAAAGTTTTCGCCAGCTTCTGCGGCTGGCATGGTTAGTGGAGATAAAGCAAAGGGGGGTGGGATATGCTGCTAAATAATGTTCAAGCTATGTTGAAAATTGATCCCTGATTGGAAATGGGAAGAATGATCATGTACCCATGTTTTGAGAAAACTAAAAATAACTTTTTAATACCAACAGTTTTGTTTATATCATTTTACGAAGCATTAAAATCTTGTAGAATTTGGCAGTTGCAAATATGGTGACTATTTTGATCGAATTAACAAAATAGGTTTTAATGCTGAGGTTGATGGATATTCTTCCTTTTTCCAACCATTAACTTTTTTTCCAGATTTTATTTATGACAAAATGAGATTCTGATAGTTCTGCTACATGAAATGTGTTATACTTAATTATTATATTAATGAAATGTGATTAAATGTTTACTTACGCAGAAATTAATACGACAAAATTGCTTTAAATGAAACATCTTTAGTAAATTAATACGACAAATTTGTTTAAATGAAATATCTTTCATTATAACTGCCATTTTGCTGTAGACTTGTTCGTTGAGCTTGCAGTTTTTACTGTCCCTTCGTAAGACTTAAATGTTTTCTTAACAATTCCAGCTATCCATTCAACTGCAATCACATAACGTGATGTACAAGGATAGATCAATAAAGCATAAAATACCTTGAACATAAACTCACAATAAACAGCCTTTCTCCTACCAGAATGAAATACTGCTGAAAGCAATTTCATTTCTAAAATGCCTTCTATTCTGAAATAAGGGCCTTCTATAAATGACTTAGAAATTTAATTCCCTGCTGTGCCTAAACAAATAGTTTGGAAGAAGGTCCTTTAAGCAATGAAAGATAGTGAATAAATTCCCCGAAGATAAAAAGAGAATAATCAGCATGAGAAAAAAAAATATGAAAGCGAGCCAAATCTTCGGACTAAAATATGTGACAACAATGACAACCAAGTTCGGGATAATTCACAATTTCTCTACGCGGCATTGGACAGAAAGTTCCGTGTTCAAGAGAGCGACACACAGGATTTACTATATGAATCAGTATGTTCAATTTATAGTAAATTCAAAGAAAAAGAAACCAAATGCTTTTGTAGTTAAACGATTGGATATCAAGATATGATTGATTATAAAGAACGGTTACCACATTTTTTATTAAAAAGTATCACTCGCCCTACATAGTTACTTAAAGGAAACGTTGATACTAGGAAATTGCAGGCATCAGAATACGAGGGTAGGTCCATAAGTTTCCGGCCTCGCCGATAAGGATTATCGCCTTCACAAAATCCTTAACAAGCGTCACACCTTATCTGTTAAGTAAATAATTGCAACTGTAACTTCCGCTCCGCTGTGTTCAGTTGTTCAGATATAGTTGCATAAAGAAGGCTATGTGTACAAGATTGTGACATGTTCAAAATGGAGCATGGAGCTGTTATTCAGTTCTTCACAAAAGAAGCACTAGCGCCAAATGAAATTAAACAGCGATTGAACGGTGCATATGGGAAAGCATCCCTCTCACATTCTACCGTAAAAGAATGGGCCAAAATTTTTCGAATGGGTCGAGAAAGTATTGGAAACGAAGAGCGTGCAGGTCGAATCTTGGAGGTGCCCACTCATGAAAACATCGCTCTTGTGGAAGGAGAAATGATGGAAGACCGGCGGCTCAAAGTTACACAAATAGCAGCAGGGTTGGACCTTTCTAAAACAACAGTCATTCGAATTATTCATGAACATTTAAACATGAATAAGGTTAGTGCAAGATGGGGGCCTACACTTCTTTCCTCAGTTCAAAAGCGGCAATGAGTCATCTGTTGTCAGGCATTTTTGGAGCTCTGCCGTGGCAACGAGAAAGAGAGAGAGAAAGCTTCTGCAAACCATTGCTAAAGGAGATGAAACTATGGTCCTCTACTATGGTCCCTTATCCAAAAGAGAATGAATGGGGTGCCGTAAAACTGGTGAAGCACCACATCTAAAGGTCATTCAGTCAACCAAGAAGATCATGACCACAATCTTTTGGGACTGTGAAACAATACTCTTCATTGACTTCAAGGAGAGGAACAACACAGTAAATGGGGAGTACTATGAGCCTATTGCACAGACTACGTGCTTCCACCAAAGAGAAAAGGCGAGGAAAGCTGAGTGGTGGTATGTGCCTTCTTCACAACAGCCTGTGCACACAGCTCTTATTGCAAAGGAAGCTGTGGAGAAATATGGCTTCAAGAAGATCGCGCATCCACCGTACAACCCATATCTAGCTTCCAGTGACCATTTTATCTTCTCAAAATTCAAGAAGGTCCTTCGAGGAAGGAAATTTAAGTGTGATGGATGCTACTTATGCCCATTTTACAGACAATACTTCTGACTATTTGGGGGGGGGGGAATTGAAATGTTAATTCAAAAAATGTGAGAAGTGTAATGCAATAAAGGGTAACTGTATTGAAAAGTGGAATATAGTTTTCGTCTTTATTATACGTAGAAAATAGTTTGGCTGGAAACTTATGGATCTACCCTCGTACTTATTATTTTCTTTAAATGTTGCTAAGCCCATATATCCTTTTAGTAAACCAAACCACACGCACATTTCCACGTATTCTCTAAGCCTTTTAGTTCTTTCTCGCTAAGTCATAGCCTGGTTACAAAATATAAAATCAAATAAATGAAAATATCAGGGCCCCCGCTCATCACAAACAGTTTCATTCTTCTTTGGTTTTGGAACGTCATGTAAACCTGTCAGTGAAGGTAATAGAAGAAGGAGAAGAAAAATAGTGATATCCACCTTGTTGTTTTGATAATGTGAACGCTCAATTGTAATTTTTGGCGATTAGGTGAATGGAATATGTTTGTACATTTGATATTTGGATATGATTCGTTCTATTTTTATTGCTCAAAATCAGCATGTACGCGATGAATTAGGTGGTAAGGCGCTGGACCATAGATTGGACGGTACAGAGTTCATCCCCAGCATTGGCAGAAGGATTTTTCTCCTCTCTGTCATGTTCAGACCTGCTCAGATTTCCTCAGCCTGTTATCCAATTGAGTACCTTGGGCGAGGTTTAGATTCCAGTCACATTTCCTCCATGTGTGCCGCAGGCTCAAATGTGCGATGCCTTGCCGTTCTCGTCCGAATCAGAGAGCTATCTAACGTACGAACAGCACATAGAACTTAAGTGTAATTTAAGAATGTTTTCACACCATCATGCTACGTATCTTGTTAAGTCCTTTATAATTTATTTTTTTAAAACAGTTTTTGTCCTAGGACTCCTTCAAGCGTTCTATTTCAGTTTACTCTGCCCAAAACTGAAATGTTTTTTCTTTTATATTATTTCTCAATAACATTCTGTGGTCGTTTCTAAATTTCCGTATAAGCTACAATGAAAAAGTGGCGCAAGTTGATTCATCCAGTAAAATAGATAGTAAATATAATGGCAGGTAAAATAATAATGGATAGAGAATGTCGACAGACAAGATTATTATATATTAATACTTTTGCTTCTTTGTTGTAAGACATGACTCAAAAATAAAGTGAATATTAATGTATAAACTTCAGACATTTCTTTTAAACGTTTCCTCTGTGCGAATATTTTTGGCTAGATTAAAATGTTGGAGCATTTCATCGCCAGCTCTGGTACTAAGTAATTTACATCTCTCACTTAAGGCACTTGTGTTTCACAAGAGTAAAACTGTTTGTCGATTATGCTGATGGCAGATCAAGCTATATGACCATGACCTCCTATAAAAAACTGTTGAGCGACACGAACTCATTGCAGTTATCGTGGGAAAAATCTGCTGCAGTTCACACTAAGCTCCTGCAAGGTACCAACTTCTTTTCATAAGATTTGGCACTAAGAACGCTTTCAAACTGAAAAAAATGAAATCTCAATTTGACTTCTAGCGGTAAAATTATTTTATAGATTTCTGCTGCTATATTAATAATGTATGACGAACCATCTGCGTTCTTTTCTTGTAGTCAGTACTCGACGTTCATTCAATGTAACAACCACTTGAATCTTTGAAGCTAAATGCTGAGTTCTATAGTAAGGTAATAAAAGCAGCCGCCTAGTCCGTCACAAATTGCACGTCGAGTACCAAGTTAGAATTCTGTCAATGAGGAAGAGAATAATCTGTTCTCTCGGTAACTGCGAGGTCCTTTTGGCAAGTGATGCGTCCCTCCCCCATTTCTCTTCATCCACACGTCATATTCACCCACTAAATACAGTTTTATCACTCTTCAAAAAATACAAATTATAGACCAGGTTTCGGAAAAATAGCTATCACTTCAACGTGTAACGCAAACATATTTCTGGTTTGTCCGTTTCCTTTATTATACTACAAATGCTCTCCTCTTATGCTTCGCCTTCAGATATGCGTCCGATTATAGGTACTGTAGTATAACATGTAATGTACATGTTGTGAAATAATAAACTGGGAACAGAATTTTTTGGAAGAAAGCATCCGGGGTCTAAGTTTAGGGTACTTTCCTGGCATTTGTCTTTACTGAGAAACGAGTCAAATCCAAGAAACCTCGGTAAGAAAGGGAACTGTAGATTTTCGGTCCTGGCGATCTGGTGGTCACCATACTTGCCTCGTAAACCCAAAATCGTGGGTTCAATCCAGGCCGTGGTCGATAGATTTTTGGGCGTAAAAGTATGGCTTACTTCGGAAGGGAAGTGTGGGAAGCTGTGGGTTCCGAAACTTAAAAGAACCTCAAGGATGAAAGAGGAGGCCTCTGAGCACATTTTGCCGTTTCAGGCTCTGAATTCAATGAGACGCTGATGATCTCAGATGTTACAGAACATCCGTAAACAATCAAAACAAAAAAGAACTATAGACTTCCCATTCAGGAATCATCTTACCAACATGACAGTAATCTGCTGGTCAGAAATGAGTTCCTTCAGTTCGTCACTGGTCTGGGGTAGAGTAGGAACTTCCTTCACGTAAACCCTTAGAAAAAATAAAAGCAGAGTGTGAGTTCTTCAGATCAAAGTGGCCAGATCCTCATCGTTTTCAACTCCAATTCAGCGCTACGGCAGTTTATTATTCAAGAAATATCGTATGTCCTGGTGAAATTAGGCCATGACTCTGTCCAACTAAATAATATAAGTATGATGTTCTTTTTTTCTAAGCGAAAATTTGGCCCTTAATCTTTTTCTCTCTGACATCGCATAAAACACGTTCACTTTGGGGGATTTCAGGGGATTTAAACAGATTTACGAAAGTCCGTTCTTACTGGTCCTGCTCGCAACCATTGTTGCAAGGAGCTTTCATGAGACGTATGCTAATGTCTGCCCGGGTCAAACTCCGTGTCCTCTATTTTCAAAACTAAAGATAGCAAATGAAATAATGTAACCTTTATGATTATGAGAAAATATTTATAGAACCGTATAGAAAGTTAACCTTAAGAATAGATAATTAACGCTTAATTTGAAAAACACAATAGGTAAGCTAAACTTCTAATGATTACAATTTTTTTAAAAATAAATTGAGTAAGCAGGTGAGAAATCAGATCTTTATATGTTCAAACATAATAAACAAACAAATTAATACATCAGTAAGAAAAATAAAAAAGTATATGCTAATCCACCTTTATCGATTTTGAAGGATTGGATATTAGGAGAATACCATGGAAATTGAAGTACGTCTGCACTTATATACATGCCAGGAATTCTTGATGATCCGGACCCCTCCTTGCATATATAATAATTATCCACAACAGTAGATATACCCCATAGGAACAAATTTTTGACTTGATATGACAAACCATCACCCACAAAATCTTATCTATCTGCCCCTGTGAAGTCTTCGTGGTATCGCTTTGTTCATAATATCCCCACGAAATATCGTCGATACAGCTAATTCACCTGGTGAATGAGCCTCATTGTGGTGACCCATGCTCTAACTGGCTGCCCTAGCACTCGTCACATTTGGCGACAAATGTTTCTTTACACATGAAACAGGGGAATTACTCGATACTATCGCTTTATCCGTGAACTTCTATTAAAGACCAGTTTTCCTACTTGCTTCGCCATCTAAACACGCAGCTACCTAGTGTAGTCAACATATCGTGCTTGCAAAATCCCAACTTGCACGGCCGACATCAACGAATCCGATGATGAAGCATCAGACGCTTATACAATTAAAATTGTTTAAAAGGTGTATTCTTATTTTGTTGTTCATGAAATGAAAAGACACTTTGTTTTTCTTTGTTTATGATAAAAATATTTCAAAAAACGTTTTCCATTCTGTCCCTGTAGTAATAAATATGTTTCACTAATATACATTTAAGACAGTTAATATGAGAAATAATCTTAAAAAAACAACAACAATAAAACGTATTGATGTCCTCTTTCCACTAAAACCTAATGAAAACAAATAAATAAGAATGCTGGAGGAAGAACAAAACACAACATTCACAATGAACCACCATTGGCAATAATATACAGTTTGAATAGTGTTTAGCGCTCGCTTTTACTACTAAGGCACCCTCGGCGGTGAACACTGGCGATAATTGAGATCAAATGATAAATTGGGAAAGTGTTTTATGACGGAAAAAAAACGTTTCAGGCCTAAGTTTAGGGTACCTCCCCGGCATTTGCCATTTATGAGGACTGAGGAAAACCTGAAAAAAAAAAAACTCAGTTAGGGAGGACGGTTCTGGTGGGAATCTAAACCCAGACCTCCCGCTCACCTCAACCACTCATGGCGGTTGTAAAATAATTGATGACGATGAAATAACTAAATGCAATTGCCTTTGTTTAGCTTATATTGATTTTATATTTAGTAAGTGTTGGTACTGAATGTCTTCTGGATATGAAGATCTACCGCAAATCGTGAAGGATAAATTAGCTTCACTTTTACTTAATTTCTGTAAATTACCGCAAAAACTCTATAACCAGCAGACAATATGCAGCGGCTCTCAAAGCTTGCAGTGTTATGAAAGGAATTCGTGAGCACGGCGAGTCTCTAAAAAAATTAAAATCTAGCAGTCACCGTGATAGGCGGCTAGAAAAGCTGGAATGCACTATTTTGCATTCAAGAAAAGCTATTCAGAGGGAGTGTCACGCCGAAAAATCCACCACTAAATATTATTAATAGCACCACGGTGATAATTACCGCTTTAATGGAATTAAAGGTAATTTCGGGTTATGAAGGAAGACCTAATCGCTGTAAATCAATAAACAATCAATGCCAGAAGATAAAAGACTAACCAGTCAGTTATAATTTAAACCAGAAGCTAGAGCAAAGCGGCCAAAATGGCGGGCTAATAGCAAGCAACTGGTAACGAAGTCGTAAATCATCGTTTACGACATGCCTATGGAAAGTTGATGAGAATAAGCTTCTGGAAGCAATCAAAGCATTAACTCTCGATCAGGACCAGGGCAACGTCCTTTAAACGAAGGAGAATTTAAAGGCAGGGAGCGGAATAGTTGGTCTCAGCACATATGATCAGTTTTGAGTCATTCTGACTATTATACATAAAAGTAAAATTATAAAAGTATGATTACAGTCAGACATTTCTACGTAGTAGAAAGCTAAGATTCTCGTCTGGGTCCTGGGTCCTGTTTCACAAAAGTAGGTACATAAAAGTTAGTGTTTCAAAAAATATTTTGTACTTTCTGGAGCTGGTGAAGACATTCGGCCCTTCATGAAAATGTAAGGTGGTTGACGGTGGAAACGTTTAAAGCCAATCTAGAACAGCTATTGGCAAACTACTAAGATCTTCTTTGACACGTTGTGTGTAAGCCTGCATTTCCTGACTGTTATTTCAGAAAGTGTCAAAATGTCCTAAGCAGCAGTTTTTAATGCTACAGGAAGCATTTGGAACAGAAGTTATAATTTAGTCCATTATAAACAGTGGTTAACCATTGACTGAAATTCAGAAATTTTGCACTCTTCAATGAACAAAATTTTAAGTAGCTCCTCGAGCATTCATTGCCCAGAAACAAGTAGCATTTCTGGTGGAGAAGAAAGAAGTTCTCCAGAAAATTATACTTATTTGATTCAAGGCCAAGCGACTACTGCTATAAAAATAGGTCCACTCTCCATTCCTGTATCATTTATTTTAAAGACAGAAGCGAATTGCAACATAAAAATTTAGTATCAATATCAGAGTGTCTTAAACACGACATAAATGCTTTCCACCTTTTCTAACGACAATTAGTACATTTTCTGAGGGATGTAAAAAGATTTATGTGTGTTTCTGATGGTGCAAGAGACCAATAAAAAAAATGTAAAACTGTGTCCTCATGAAGAAGATTTTGATGTCAGTTTCGAATGTTAAATTTTTTTGAACTTCCCAAGAAAACACTCTCACGCATCCATGTTGCTCGGCGCGGTCTTGAAATGACTATATTACTCTAACAGCCAATGTCCGGCCAAGTTAATTTGTTGCAAGTTAGCCATTTACGTTTATCCCATTCTGAAATATTGCACACTTGTAGAGCATACAATAAGCAATACTGTGGTAGTTTTTATAATGCTAAAACTTATAATAATCATAGTTTTAATACTATTTTTTTTAAAAAAAAATATTAAATTTTATGAAAGCTTAGAACAAATATGACAAAAGTAAATCTTATGAAGCTTAATATGAACCAAATTTTAATTAATTTCGTTAGTTAGAAACGGGAAATATTTCCGTTTTAATGTGAGTGCGCGTGTTATAACGAAATTTTTGATTTTGAATAACTGGGAAAACAATATAGTTTTACGAAAATGAAAATACATCTATTTATTATTTTCATTCATTCAATGGAATAATAAACTTTAACAAATACTCCAGACATTTACGTTAAATTTCCTTTAAATTTATAAAGTTTAACAATGAAAGACTCTTTTGTTTTCCTATGATTTTAGAAAGAAACCGTAAGGCACTAATAAGTCAGTTTTCTGTTGCTTTGCTTTTAAATTGCCTGTTACACATTGCTAGATATTAAACCTAGTCCCTAATGGGGGGGGGGGACTGAAAAGCATGCAGCACGTCTGCAAAAAAATAAACAAATAAAAAATAAGAATTAATAAAATTCTGAACATATCTCTCAAGGATGAAATAACTAACATGAATATTAGAAAAAGTGGCGTAAAACGTGCTAGTGCAGAAATATGTGGAACTATAAAATATTTGTTTACAGCATGAGATTCAAGAACGGAGAATAAAGCGGATAAAGACGGAAATGTTCTGAAGCCTTCAAGAGATAATATTTTATCAATCCGGCTATTCCTTTGTCCAATATAAATAAGAAATACGAGCTGCCAGCACACAAACAACCCCCTACCAGGCGAATCCGGTTTTATTTCACAGTTTGCCTCACTTGGTCCTTCAGAAAAATAAAAGGGAGTTAGAAAAAGATGAAAGCAATTGGGAAGAGCTGAAATAAGTGCAAAAAGTAATAAGAAAACACAATTGAGATGCTAACATATATATGATATTACTTCGAAATTAATATGTAATGATTCAGTGAATTAATTTGTTCCAATTTAAAACAAAGTATGCAAACCTGTTATGGATATCGGCCAGGGCAACACCTGAATTTAATTAACAGCATAAACAGATATTTTTTAAATAAATATAGCATACAATTACAAAATATAATACATTTTTTGCGATAAAAGATATATAGACATTTAAAGTAGAGTTGACCCTCAATAGCTTGTGTTTAAATGAAGTTCTACTGTTTTGCTCTATAAAGGTCTTATATCTTTCCAGGTGTGCCACTACAGAAAAAGTATATATTAGAGTGTTGGCAAAGACTAGATAGATTCCAAAATAGGGCAAAAACAGTCGAAGATGTAGTCATATTTTACTTAAAAATTTCTATTCATAACATCAATACAAGAAGAAAAGATGACTTCTTTATACCAAATGATAATGAATTCTTTCTATAAGTGTACTCAAATCGCAAAATCAAACATTTAATAAATCACTAATCATAATATTTTTAATGCTGTGACAGGTCCTCACACCCACGCATGCCCAAGAGTAAATGCCTTTAGATAATGTAAATAGTAATAATTATTAAATATATTGCTTATAGTAACAAACAGGGACATTTCATGTATTACGACAATGTATTCATGACTACCTGGACGTACGACTCTACAATAGGGAAAAGGCTGCCTTTTGTCATCTTTTGTGTTTCTTCTGCTGTTAATGGCTAGAACGATGGGTTTCTCTATTGTAACAAAGGTGGCCGAACAATAGATCTTTTGTGTCTTAGTTGCTGAAGATACTTCAAAATTCGTTAGAGGTAGAAGGGGAATTTTTTTTTTTTTTTGAGTAGTGTTTAACGCCCGTTTTTACTACTGAGGCACCACAGGCGGTAGAAGGGGAATAGGTATCGGCTATGACGTCGTTACATCGTATGACCAGGAGCTCTCCAATAAGGAACCAAAGAGGAGACAAATTTAAAGTAAACGCTTTTTGGAGCTCAAGAGCTCGCCAATAGTGTTTAAATAGTTCAAAGGCTCAGGAAGCCGTGGGCGCTATGCTGTAAACCCTGTGCACTTTTGTAACCACGTGGCGACGTTTTGGATTTCATATATAAGGAGAAACAACCTAGCAAAAGCACGTTTTTTTTTCAGTCATACATTCGCTTATTCGGACACACGTTTTTGTACACTCCTGATGATCAACATCGCTTTACCAGGGCAGTAGACGGGAGGCACACAGATGCAGCACATGTAGCACACGTCATCAAAGTCATAGAGATAACGAACCAGGTGGCCAATAACTAAGTGTAATGTGATTAAACAGTTCAATGCGTTCAATGAAGCAAAATTATGTGATTTGAACTACCTCTTTCCATCTCCCTTCTCCTGTGACCAATAAGACACGAAAGGCGACTTCGGGACCCTGAACGACCCGAGGTATGAAATGGGACCCTCGGCCAACAGCATCTGCATATAAAAATTGCTTCAATGTAAGAAATAAATATTTATATATGTACCTCTTGTATATTATAGTTGTTGTCCTAGCATGTACTTTATACTAAGTGTATTGTACATTTGTTGGTCTTTTGGTTTATTTGGCATGAATGCAATGAAAAATTATAAACCGAAACACATGAAAACGGACTATTCAGTCACCTCCTTACTCAGAAAGTTATAGCGTCTGTGAGAAACCTGCTCCTAAAACTCAGGGCGCTTAAATCAGATTGCTTGTGTAAGCTTTTCTCTAGATTTTTATCATTGTAGAAGGAGAATATGAGGTAAGTGTTGGAGCCGACGGACTTCACCTCATTTGTTTCATTATTTTCCCATTTTATTCATCTTCCTGGTCTTTGAAATGAGATGCTGAACACCTTTAAAATGTTAACGGTCTACTTTACTTAGAATTAAAGAAACAGGCATGGAATAACAATATTGAATAAATAAAGCAGACCAGGAAAGCTTAAGCTGCATCATTTACAGATTATCTGAACTACACCATGATGAACGCCATGATGGTTCCATGATATAGAGCATGGAAACCTTCTATTGGACAGAATTCATTGTTACCTGAAATGAAACTGTAACCCGCGACCCTACCACTCAACTACCTGGACTATAGACCATTTTATTGCCTGCTTGGTATGGAGAAATTCCATGTCCTACTTTTGGCATCTGGTTCTCCCGCATCACATTAATAAAACATACGGCTTTCGTTATATGTCTTGTCCGTTCACGCACTATTTCAAATATCGGCTATGGGCGTACTGCAGCCCGCAACGCTGGTGTTTCAACTTCGCTTGTCTTCTTGTCACGCTCTTAAACATCATTTTCTGAACGTGTTCAAGGCAGTACACATTCATTAGCAAAGATGGTTAGATATATGAATAGAGCAGAGCATTTTTATGTCTAAATGTAATTTTAAATTTTAAAAATTAGCCTTTCTTCTACATGATTATTTCTAATCAAATGCCCTTCTAGAATTGCTTACTGATATTAAACCTGCACATTCAGTGCAGAACTAAAAACACGAGCGAAAACGTACCTACACTTTTAAAAGAGGATAAAACAGTAGTAGTGGTAACAGTACACTCGTAGTGATGGTGGTAGGTGTGTCTTAATTCTTATAAAATATAGATACACATTACAAATATATTTTATGCATGGGTCGTACACCGTACTTAAATGCTGTACACAATTAGAAAGAGAAAAAAATAATTAATACAATTAAAGAAACATTATTATTATCATCATCAATAATAATAATAATAATAATAATAATAATAATAATAATAATAATTGAAACTAAAATGGGAATAATGGTATTAAAATATATATGAATGAAAACATATTACACATTATTTATAATTAAACCAGTTATTGTGTTTTAACCAGAAAAGAAATTGCTTCGAGCTTCTCGCACTTTCCAAGGGCAATGCTCACATTCAACCAATTAGTGTGGTTCGCAAACAGATCTAGCATATCAATCGATCTCTAATTGCCCTAAGAAAACTTTCAGGAAAAAACGTTTTTCTCAGGTGATCCCGGTGGGTACTTTCGGCCATATGTACCCATTCCTCATCCCCTCCACCAAATGGGCAGATTCTCCTACCAGAACTATCTGTTGTTTTGTGAACCTTCCAACGTCCCAGTCTAAACATTCCTGAGCTTGCCTTTCTCCCTAGAACAAACATATATGCCTCTTTACTCCAAGTTAATTTACTTTTATTCGATAGGCTCAAGGAGAAAGTGATAAATAAACTTTTATAAGTTTCCTCAAACATAAATTCAGCTCATATTTAAAGAAAATTATAAAATATTTCAGTAACTTCTCTCAACTACTCAAAAAAATACTCCGCTCAGCATAATTTAGGTAACATCTTCACAAGTAGAGGGCACTTTGGGATTTATTTGCATTTTTTTTTTTTTTTTGAATCGTTACATTTCTACCAAAATAGGTATATAATTTGTAACATTTGTGTCCACATAAAGTTTAGCGAAATTTGTTGCATAGAATGACAACATACAGACTTTGATCTGTTTTCAAGACGAGGGAAAATTCTAAACGATAATTATTTTTGCTCGGGACACTTTGTTTCACTTTACAAGAAGAACGTGTTTATGATTTGAATATACGTTCCCTAACGGCTTTAACAGAACTCCATTTTCAGCGACAAAGGAGATATATCGTCAAAGGTACAAAACAAACTTAACAAAAATATTTTGTTTGGTAAGAGATTTCCTATAATCAGTATCTCTAGCAGTTTACCACCGAAGAAAATTGGTTGCTTATACGTGTGAGGCACTTAAAATATTTCTCTACCTTGACATAAATGCATTAGAGCACAGTACATACAGTAAGGACGACTTGAATATTTCGCGGGAGCGAATCCTGAGTGCGCATGTCAGGAAATTGATAGTTATTGCCTGTATTTTCCATTAGATGGCTACGCTCCGCTTTTATTATTATTATTTTAAAAAAATATCAGATATTTGTATGCCATCGAAACACTAATAATAGTTATTCCCGAATTGACTTTCATTTAAGTTACCGAATTGGTGGCGTTTGTCCATTATGTTGGCATTACCCACTCCAGTAAATCAAAGCCTGCGCATAATTTTACGGTTGACTGGTTACAAGGATACAAAATGGGATGCAGAATGGAATCCCTTTGAATAATTCTGATCAAATGACCCTAGACTTTCCAATTCATGCTTTTATCTACAAAAGTACTGGAAAATGTTAAATGCAGTGAAAACTGTCCCACCGAATAAATATTAATAGTTGCACTAATCCTTTATTATTATTAATGTTATTATTATTATTATTATTATTGCACCGCCACGGGTGGCCGAGGTCGTTAAGGCACGGACTCGTGAGCGGGAGGTCTGCGGTTCGAATCCCGCCAGGACCGTCCTCCCTGACTGGGGTTTTTTCCAGGTTTTCCTCAGTCTTCATAACTGGCAAATGCCGGGGAGATACCTAAAACTTAGGCCTGGAACGCTTCCTTCCTTAAAAAAAAAATCCTTTCCCAATATATCATTTCATCTCATGTATCATCAGTGTCCACCGCCTGTGGTGCCTCAGTAGTAAAAACGGGCGTTAAACACTACTCAAAAAAAATTATTATTATTATTATTATTATTATTATTATTATTATTATTAGGTTGTTCTTATGTGGAAAAATACAACCAAGAAATGAAACTTGCTCTTGGATAATAGTTTATTCGTGCGATCCATTTTGTTTTTCCCTGGAGTGTTTTGCCTATGGGTGAGCGCGCCACTCATTAGCCGGTTAGCCGCCTAGCCGAGTCTCGGTGATTAGTATAAGTGTAAAACAAACAAGTCAACAATACACAAATCAATTAAAGAGGCGCATTACTTACCAAATCATCAAATGATGTGCTTAAACTGCTCGCCTTCATTTTCCACTCATTTTGGCATCTATTTAGAAAATGATTCATCATTGCTGTAGATCATTTTGAGAAATCTGGACAGTTTCCTGACGAATATTATGTTTGAGTTCTTGTATGTTGTGCCGGTTCGTCTTGTACACTTGACGTTATACCCTGTATAGAGAAGTATGGAATCTGGCTGTTGGCTGTGGGAAGCTGGTTGCAGTCCCGAGCGAGCGACAGCGGAAAGAGCCGAACTATTCAGTACCGAACGCGAGATAAGTGCACCTCTCTTGCGCGACTTGCAGTGCGAACAAGGCAATTATTGTGTGCAGATAGTGTAATAATGAGTGCATCAAAAATGTTCGTATGCCTAGAATGTAGGAAGGAGTATAACTACAGCAAAACTATAAGACAGAGTTTCTAAAGTACACCCAGAAAAGTTGAATGTTATCGCGCCTAACCGAAAGAGAGCAAATCAATTTTCATTCGATGTCACGACAATTATTAATGTTGGTCAAATTTTTTAGGTACTGCGCAATACACTGCTGGTAATCTTCTATCAGCTTCAAATATTAATTTCATAGCCCTACAGAAGAGCTTAGTTTATATAGACTTAACCTCAATTTCGCATACACAATAAGCATTTAAAACGTAAACAAACCAATCTCTTACCTCATTTCACACAAACTACAGCTCCTCTAAACAGTGAAATAGCGTACTCCTTTGGCGCATCTTTCGAGTGCTTCCATTTCCAATGCCTTTTTAGGATAAACGCAGACATTTATTTCTTTAATATGTACATCACTCTCGGTTTGACTTCCGAATGCTTCCGTTTCGCGTTCGGGACTGAGGAGTTCGGCTCTCTCCGCTGTTGTTCGTTGGGGACTGCAGCCAGCTTCCATACTTCTCTCTCTGTACAGGATGTAACGTCAAGTGTCTTGTACACATTTTTGTTTACCCCAGAGATAATCGCAGGCTGTTAAATTGGGGGACTGAGGGGCTACAAATCATTACTAATAACTCTGTCTTGTGAAAATACACTGTGGATTGTTCTCATGGAGTTGTTCACAGTGGTAACAGTGGAAGAGTACTGTTAAAAAAAATGCATGATCACACTCCCTATCGGTTAATTGTCTGAAAAAAAGGAATTGATATAGTACACGCTCCGTGTCGTTTAATTCTTCGAAAACAGAGTTAATATGGTATTCACATAAGTAACAAAATCAAGACAATCTGTGTCGTTGTAAACACACGAGGCATAATACACTTTATATATACTGTCGAATTAAGAAATGAACAGCACACCCGGGAACAGCTATGCTACGATTGCAATAGTCAGCAAGGTCAACAAGTAAGCAAGCTGGCTTGCTACCCTCTCCACTACATGGCATATGAGTGGGGGCTCGCTCATAGGAAACACCTCGTGCAACGGAGTAATGCATCACTGATCGCACGGTACATAATAATTTTGCACAACACCACTCACTCTTTACGACATTCTTCTCTTCTTCCTCAAATATCGGCATGATATGGTAAAACTGCTCCAAGGCACGCAAAACAACATTTAATTTAATTGCAGTGAAAGTCGCTACATCAGATGGACTGATGAAGTTCAGCCATCTCGGAGCAACATCAAAGATGCTGAGGCAAGCTGTTCCTACTGTATAAATCTCACCTTCATTGTATACCGAACCACCGACTTACTTTTGAGCAGGTAACAATGGCGTGTAATCAGAGCCTTTGAAAGAGATTGTCTGTCCGACCGCACCAATAATATTTTAGCTTCAGCCAATAACAATAAACAAGCTGTACATGGAGCGATTATTGGCAGCCTATAGTCGCCACGTTTTCTTCAGAGCCTTTGAGATCAACTGTTTAGCGATGAGAGATTATCTGTCATACCGTTATCAATATTTTAGCTTTAACCAATAGTAGTTGGGGATTTAACAGAAAACAAGCTCCATGTGTAGTGGTGTAGTAGTCTCCGACGATAACGGTCTAGAATTAGCAACAGTCAAACAAATCTACAGCTGCGGGAGGGTTTATCAGTGTTATTGTTGGGATATGATCAATATACAGAAATTTGCCGCCTCTTATGATAACGGCTGAGTAATCAATTGAGCGTGGTCTTTATATACACAGTGATTATTACGACAATGGCATAGTTACTAAGATATCGCCATGGAAAGTAGTAAGCGTGCACATAAATCATAAATAAAGAAATTTAATATTTCACTATTTTAAACAGCATTTATGTACCTAACCTTAAAATAACGATGAACTTTATTGCACTTAGAGTCTTTGTAATGGAAATGTTTTTACACGAAACAGAATTACCGTGATATTTATTTCAAAGTAGTATTTACATCCGCACATCTAAATTGTATTTATAACGTGTCCGAAACAAAAGATGAAATAAAGTTCTAGCTGCTGTAAATGTAAATCAGACTTTCTGATATTGCTAGAGCAAGTGGCATTCAAATAATATGGCGGTTCTCGTCGTCGTAAGTTCCATCGTGCTTGCCATCAAGAACTAAAGACGCTATTTTAAGAATGTAAAACAGTATAATAATAATAATAATAATAATAATAATAATAATAATAATAATAATAATAATAGATATGCTGGCATGGATCTAGTTTATCGACGAAGCAACTACACATTTTGCAGGAAAAAGAACCTTAAGAACATGCACTTATCCATTGGTTTCATAAAGTTGGGTGTGGGCGTGGTTACCCTTCAGTTAATCGAACTCACTTCAAGGTTTATCCATTTCTGACAAGCTGTGAGATATAAACTTCCACTAATGTAAGTCATTCTCTGTAAACTAAAGGGGGCATTTGGCACCAACAAGCACACATTCCTCTCATAATATGCTTAGCTAGAAATTTGGGACCATAGAATTGGGCACGAAAGGTAAATAAGCTGGCCTGCCGTCTTTTACACTAACCCTGCGATTTCAAGTGTGAGTCTTTCTCTGTGTTTTATCTTTATCTACTTTTATTATTAGTGTTAATTTGTTACATTGTTAATAGTGTTTCTTTCTTTTTATTTTTCATTAATATTATGTGTGTGTGTGTGTGTGTAGAATGGTGTTTAACGCTCGTTTTTACTACTGAGGACCACAGGCGGTGGACACTGGTGATACGTGAGATGAAATGATAAATTGGGAAAGGATTTTTTTTAAGGAAGGAAACGTTCCAGGCCTAAATTTAGGGTACCTCCCCGGCATTTGCCATTTATGAGGACTGAGGAAAACCTGGAAAAAACCTCAGTCAGGGAGGACGGTACTGGCAGGTTTCGAACTCTAGAACTCATGCTTACGAGTCCGCGCCTCAACGACCTCGGCCACCCGTGGCGGCTGTGTGTGTGTGTGTGTTTCGATTTGACCCCATCGCACTTCTTTAGATTGTGAATTGATTACTATGGGTGAAAGTGTGTAGGGATGAATAAAATGATTTAATTATGGTCGAAGGCAGTCCTTGGTGCCTTAAAGATATCTGGCATTCACGTTCCTAGAGTAAGGAAAACTCCGGGAAAAACCTTACCCAGGTAGCTTGGACTGACCGAGATTCGAATATATATTATACATACACACAATGCGATAAAACGGATAAACCTCTAAGATTTCATGAAAACATGGAACCAGAATGTTCTTAAGTTAAGAGAAGGTAAAACAAACACACGATAACATACAGTATGCCAATCTTCAGGTAGAAAGTGTTGGTTAACTGCCCTGCTACTAAACATCTTTAATGAGACGATGGAAAAAAATTCCAAATAATATGTCAAATTTACGAAGTTTTAGTAAAATAGCGGAGTTATTAGAATTAAGTGGAATTTGCTTACCAGGTTCACACTGCTAAACAATGGCATCCGAGTGCAGTTACCCACCATAACACGCACAATGTCTCGCGTGGACCACAACTGACAAGCAGCCGGCTCTGTACTGGTACTGGAGTGTGAGCACGAGGGGCAGAAGGGCGAAGAGGGCACTTGCACAAAGTCGTGCTCATCCCACTGCTTTATCTAATCTCTGTGTACCACCACCAAGTATAGTAGATGGGTACAACAAATTAGTGTAAGCTTTTAGCTCAAATTCTTCTACTCTCTCTAGTTGCCTGCTTTTCGTCATTATGAATAATTCATGATATTGGCACTAAATACTTTTAGGAGTTCGGAACGCTGAAGCTGTTATATTTGGATCAGCACTTGTTCTGTGCTCGCAAGGGTTAAGTTCTTTCCCAAAGCCATCAATAGTACAAAAACACAAAGAGAACGGAAAATTATGAGTTCATTTGTTTCTTCTTCTATATAAAAAGAACTAGAGCGTTCCACCTTTAAAACAAGAATTTCCACTCAATTACACAATTAAACGCATATAAAGCTTTCCTTCGTGTTAGAGACAATAGAGGTAAACGCAGTGGTCGGTGCTTATAAAACGATCTGATATTAACCTTTTATTTAAATTACAACATGTATTAAATTCTGAAATAATTTACATTCGTTTTATTCGCATTTGTTTCTTTGTAATGATCTGTCCACTGTGACAGCTGTTATTGCATATATAACGAATAACAAATTAAATTAAAACAATGAAATATAAACCATTAAGAAACAAAAGCAATAGATAGATAAAAGATAAGATGAATTTGGTCATTTTTATTTTCTCGTGAGACCGGAAGAGAGTTGGAGCTGATAAAGATGATGAATAAATGAACTAAAACAATCCTGTGGCAAAGAGCAAGCATTGCCTGCGCTCAGGGCACAAAATGTCAGCTGTATGATGTTCTTTCCTACCAACTATGGAGAGACATTCACTTAGAAGCTAATCTCAACACCAAACTGCTATCAGCCAATCTAGTTCTTGGACGAGGTTTCGTCATTTTCTTAATGAAATGTTCACTGATGTAGAAATGTACCGATCATCACACCACATCGAACTCTATTAATTCAGCTTTACTCATTAATATTCCAAAGCCAAATATAGAAAGGAACATTGTCACTGACAATGGGGGCTGTTTATCCAAAACTTCTACTTACCATTGCATATTTAACGCTATAGAATTGATTCAGGCTAGCTTAAAACCTAGTAACAGGAAGGAAAATGTGGCTTTTTCTTTGAGTGAAACCCTCCGAGAATGTGCCCGTTAATGACTACTAAAAAATTGCACTGGATAGTGTAAAAGAAGTTGCAACACAACACTAGTAACTATTACTTTAAATGACGATGAGTCAAGCTGCAACAATGAGAGTAATGGAATGTGTGGTAGGTATTCAGATAACATTTTTGAATTGCCTGTTTTCTGAGGCGCTTTTAAACAGAGTCACATCAACTCCTAATAACGGTTTCACTCGCTCTTAGTAACAGAAGGGAGATGAAGGTTTTGCTGTCTTACTACTGATAGATGTTTAGTTGACTTAAAAGATGATGAGCTCGGGACCATGAAATCGAGAAGTGCTTGATATTTGCGCGGGGTGAACCATTCTTCGCAACCGGTTTAGCAGCGTGCGTCCGGCCGGCGAGGCTGACTGCTGTGTCGGCGGTGCGGGTGACACGAGGTTCGCAGTAAATACAGTACGGTTTGTTGTTAGAGATTTCTAACATACATAACATTAACACTTAAAATGAAAAGTAAATTACTCACGTATATTAAGCAAGGAGATGCTGGAACTGCCTCCCTTTCT
Organism: Metallyticus violacea; assembly: GCA_030762175.1. Lineage (NCBI taxonomy): Eukaryota > Metazoa > Arthropoda > Insecta > Mantodea > Metallyticidae > Metallyticus > Metallyticus violacea. The sequence goes on along the minus strand of CM060838.1, from coordinate 6,853,233 downwards.
TGTTCAAGCATTTCTGACACTGAAATTGCTTATTACACTCCGCAGTTCCCTCTGAGAAATGACAGTAATTTCTTGACGAATGTCAGTTTATGTTAAGTTCATCTAAAGAGTGTGGATTTGTTTTGTATACTTTCTATTTTAATGACCTCCGCAGGGGGTTAAATCGGGCGAATCAGGAAATTTCTTTTGAAATATTCTCCTTACAACACGCGAAGTATTCTGTACGCATGTATTAATCATACATGGATACTCTTTGGGGAATAGAATACTTGTATTGCCCCATTTCACCCAATACACTTTTACTTATTGCATCGCCTAAAAATACATTCTACTTGCGCAAGAGACTCACACAGAAGCCTCGCGCAGCGGAGGGGAACTATACTCCCCATCTCCGCCGACATAGCGCTGCCAGCCCGTCCCGCGGTTGCGTCAAGCATTGCTCACCCAGTATTTGCAGGATAGGAGAAAAAATCTATTAAGACAGCTGAACCCAACCTAGAGTAGATCTCGCAATTATTGGATTGCAAAGCAGGTACTCTACCCAAACACCACGGCTATGGGCTAATCTTACACATAAGAAGATAATGAGTAAAATAAGTCACAATGAGAAAATTAAAAAAAAAAAAAACCGAAGGACTCTGGTTGTTTTGGAACAATCATAAATCTTAAAAAGAAAAAGGAAAATAAAAGACATTCTCATAAGCCTGCACATACGAGTAAGTAAAATATGTGTTGATCTGATTGTGCTAGCTGACAAGCTCCATATGCGCGCACCAAGTTACATATTTGAGAAAGAACTCGAAATTTGAGAATCGTCGCATTTCGCAACCATAGGATAATTGCGTATTCTAAACCTACTGAACAATTACAGAAAATTTGTTAAAGCATTAAACGGAGGTTTAGAATAAGATTTTCAGATTTCAAAGATTTAAGGCACGAATATCATCTATTTCTAAATCTTTTCAATTTTGATTTGAGTCAAGCAGTACTGCATCTACAAAACCTGTGATGCATTTTGATCACATAAAGCAAGAAATGTCATATAAAAGGCTTTCCCCGAGATTGAACATTCGCTGCATGTATGAGTTCATTATTTGATACTATGTAAGTTTGTACATCTGTCAGTAGATAATTTCAGAAAATTGCCTTTTTATCAGCGACAAACGCTGTCATATTTTAATTTTATTTCCCTCCTTAAGTAAGGAGCTTCTTCAATAGTACCTAAGATAAATAAAGATAAAGATAAAGATAAAGGTAGCCTATTGTGTCCCTTAAAGGCAAAGATCTCCTCACAAGTAGGGAAAGCTCGCTTTTTCCTAACGTGGTGAGCTATTCCACGCTAGTTGCTCGTATGCTGTTTAAGACACTGACTGATTTGTTCTTTGGTTACTCCATTTCTCACTGCACTAGTTGCTTCTCGAGAGATTTCCATTTTTCTCTTCCTCTTGCTACTCTTGACCAATCTGGACCTGCATGTTCCTTGAAGAGGTCTGTACATCTTCTTCTGGGTCTGCCTTGCGTTCTTTTTCCTGTCCGGGAGTCCCACATGAAGATCTTGTAGGTCGACCTATTGCCCTGCATTCTTGCGACATGACCGCCCCATTGCCATTTGCTTCTGGTAGCTATTTGTGCTATGTCTGTTGTCTATAACTGATTTATTAATACTATAGGTATTTTGTCCTTCAAAGTTATTCCCAGGATCTTACGTTGCAGTTTTCTTTGGCATATACGAATTTTGTTCTTTTGTCTCTCTGCTATTGGCCATGTCTGGCAACCATATAGTAATACAAAGATAACTAAACTGATAAACACAAGAAATGATTGCAGGGGTCTGGTGCATGCTTAAGTTACTGGCGCCTGTTTCCCTTTATCTTCACATTACAAATACTTTTGTGTAAGAGGTTTCTATTATAAGCCCAATTTAGGCAATTTAAATAAGTTCTGTGCATTTCTAACGTTCTAAATATGAAAGAGGATGTTATCTTTACATATATTATATAATACACATCGATGAAAGAATGTATTTAGTCTGAATGTTCATTTAAATGATGTAATATTGTGAGTTCGTAATCCGCCGCTGGTTGATGATGTCATTGTCTGCGCGTGGTCTGTGGAAGGAGAACCAGTACCTTCCCACCCCCCTCTCTTCCAAGTTTTTCTGTCGCTGGTATAACGTAGGTATATAAAGACCTGATAAAATTTAACAACTTTATTGCTTGCTGTCTTTTTACACATGAAACATAACAGAAAATATTTTCAGATCAGATCCGCGAACCTGTTGTTAAACTGCTTCAAGAATGCTTTCAGTATAACATTAATTATGCATTTTTATTTTTTTACTGCATTAAGGGATTGCAAATAACAAGTTTCGCATTGAACTTTGTGAAATTTATAAAATAAGAATGGACTTGACAACAGTCATTCAGTTGGTCCTGGTGGTCTAGTAGTAACCTCGTAGACTCAAGATCGCGGGTTCAATCCCGACCACCGACCGATGGGATTTTTTCGGGTGTAAAAATCCCAAGTATGGCTTCCTTCGGAAGGGAAGTAACGCCGCGGGTCCCGTGTCGTATATTCACGGCACGATAAAGAACCTCAAGTCTGAAAGAAGAGGCCTCTGAGTAAAATTTATGGGCCGTTTCACGCCCTGAATTAAATGAGACACTGAAGTTGTGTAAATGTGAAAGTTAATAGGATTTTAAAAGTTTAAATCATCGGTAGTTAATAACATGAAATTTGATAAAGTTTACAAGCTTTGTAAAACATTCAGAATGTGGTATATTTGTTAGTATGTTGCTGCAGAGAAACTCTTTATAAAATAGCGGGCGAGCAATGCTTGACGCAACAGTGGACCGGCCAGCAACGCCATGTCGCCTTGTAAGTGGAAGCGGGAAGTGTGTTTTCTCTCCGCTGCGCGAGGCTTCAGTGTGAGTTGAAATCTTGGGCAGCGAAACCGGTTGCGAGAAGGATTGTTCACCCCGTATTTTAGTTTATTGAGTAAAACCGCTGTTTGAGCAATCCTTAACTCCCTGATCATAACTTGTGCTACATGTTAACTTTTCACAGAAAACCCCATTTTTTCCACGGATATTATAATTCAGTTTAAAATATAATTGGTTTCTTTTTCTTCAGACATTGGATCTATCCTCTCATTTCCACCTCATACAAAAACTACAGCTTTTCAATGCCAGATATGATTGTACTCCCTTTAAAAAAAAATCATAAGCTCTGTAAGTTATTTTTAGTATCTCCGCCAACTACCTTACTCTGTTGGCTAAAGTGTTTCTATACAAATGTACTATGTATTTAGTTTTCTCGTTGGGAGATAAAGAATGCAACTCCTAATAAATTGTTAATCATTGAATTATGAATTTTGGAATCTCAGAGACACGTAATAAAGTATTATAAGAAGCAGTTTCTCAAAAGTGACATTTTGCCCAGAATTTGTAAAACTAAATAAACATTAAAAGCATTCTTCGGACTTCTGTATCAGAAAAAAAAAATTAAACTAAAACATATTATCATTTCATATAAAAAATTGGCAATAAATTCGTACTGTACATTGCAAACCCCTTGGCACTTCAAGAGGCCAAGAAGTGCTTGCGTGACATTGGTATGCCTGCTATCGCAGCACTCTGTATTGTAATGCATAACAAATCATTTCTACTCAATTCTAATACTATTTCACATTAAAAACATACTTATAAAGTAGTGCGCGCCCGTCAACGTCGCTGCCACTATTATCATCATCATCGCCGTAATTTTATCGCTGTCGTTTCTTAAATTAATAGTGAATATTTACTGAACTTGCTTCGGCGAATAGTTCTTGGCACCGAGATAAATTAACCAGTATGCGAGTTTCTTTACACGCATATTTCCATTAACTGCTACTTTCCAAACTTTGTTACTGTGTCCATAGGATATGTCAGTTTCAGTAGTAGTAGTTTTGCTAAGCGACGTCACTTTGAAATACTGAGATGCCAATGTGCAAGTTTAAAATAGATATTATAAATTTATTTCACGAGTCTTCTGACACACAATACACAATGAGTGATATTCTAACAATGAAAAGAGTCTTTTTATTGTGCTCATAAACGCCTGCATACTTAAATGGCATCCGAACACTGGTCAGATCACAATAGCAAGGTATCGAGCAGCTATCGAGAAAATTAAATGTTTCCTCTATGGAACATTGGCTAAAAATAAGTTATATAGACATATTAATTATTCAGGGTATTAAGAATTGTATAAAGCAAGGTAATTTGTGTTAGTATTTTATAATATAAAATACAGATTTTCAAAGTCTCTATTAAGAACATGGCTTAACAAATCACACAATATGCATTCGAGGCAAAACTGTGATTTGTTTGTTATATGATCCGAAAAAGACTTCACTTCATCCTAGCCCCATGTGCAAAGAAATCATTTTACTTTAAAGGTTGCAAGCGTCGAGGGCAATTCAGCACCACCCTACTGATTACTGCCACACACAGGATACAAATAGGCTCGATAACCTCGTACCATCCCACCGAGTATCGCTTTCGTCTAACAGTAGCACGTTGCCAACTAGTAATTCTCTAGCGCTGCCAGTGTTACTTTCGTACATCAAAGGTTGTGCAGAAAAGATCTGTTTCCTGCTTTCCACATTATTAAGTACATCTGAGGTGCCCTTATTAATAAATAAAGAAGAAATTAATAAATAATTCACACTCACTTCCATACGCGATCTATGTTAGCGAGAATGCAGAGACGTGACAACATTGTGTTACTGAGCGAACCATGACAAGCCTCATTCCCCAAATATATCTTATTAGCGTATTATAAACAAACTAGCGGATAACTTTAATCTCAGTTCCAGGGAAAAAGGTTTTCTCTAACAGGCATCTCCTATTATAATTTCGATATACTAAAACGAAATATCACTTTTTAAGCCTTGTGTCTCTTATTCATGGCAAGTGCTTATACAAATTCCGTCACGCAGGAGCTACGTAAACTAAGGGAATTCCACACCGAGTTGAATAACTTTTATACAAATTAATATACAATTCAAATTAGGCCATATTAATTAATAAAATGAAATAAGTTATGGCATTAATATGTGGTATTAGGGGAACAAAAATCAGAATTCTTGCAAACTATAAGAATTACAAAGAGACACCACATTTTTACAATTACCATAATTATTGAAATTAAAGCACAAAGAATTAATGGTATACTATTAATTAAATGAAATGTATGACTACTGATAGACAAAGCAATGCTGTATGGGTATTGTTAAATTTTTAAATATAATCACGTATATAACTTACCCTTTTATATCTTTACATTCGCTAAAATAGAGAAAATAACAGTTTCCAGTTAAATTGTGTATTTAAGAAGATGTTCATCTGTTTCAATAAAACAAAAACATGTTACTACTTAAAATCAATTTACGTATACTAAGCAAATATACAGAATCAACAAAGAAAAATCGATAATGTCATCGATTTTCGATGGCTTTGAAATTTAATTTAAATGTTATTGTATTAAAAAAATATAACGCAAACGTTTTCTGAAAATTATTACCGAGCGCTTTTACATACACATGTAATTCTCAAACATAAGTTAGAAGTCTTTCACATTTGCTATCCTCACGACGATGTTTTTGTTAAATATAAAACATATGCAACGCTATAAAAGATATTGAATTAATTTCTCATTTTATTTTAAAATAATACAGAGAAAATTAAACCAAAGAGCTCTTTTTAATATTCGATATTCAAGTATACCTTTACTCGTAATAGTTAAATTTCCCTAACTTTCAGAAACTATTTTTCTTATTTATTTAAATGGTAAATAAAATTTTTGTTGTGAAAAAACAGATATTGGTGTCTCTAGAGCGATTTTTAAATTCTGGGTTTCAGGTATACCCCACTCCTAATAGCCCGATTCCCATGATTTTTAGAAACTATTTTTATTGTTTTATTTACAAAATATATGCGGAGTTTTGTTGCGAAAAAGCAAGCAGTGCCGCTAGAATAATGTTTAAATTTTGGGTTTCAGGTAAACCCCCACTTCTAATAACCTGATTTCGCTGATTTTTAGAAACATTTTTTTTCCCTTGCTTGATTTAAATGGTATATGCAGAGTTTGTTGTGAAAAAAACAAAATATTGGTGCTGTGAGAGCGATTTTTAAATTTTGGTTTTCAGGTACACCTCCACTCATAATGGACCTGATTTTCAGAAACTATGTTTTTATTATTTCATTTAAATGTTATATAAACAGCTTAGTTGTGAAGAAACAACTATTAACGCCGCTAGAGGCATTTTTAAATCTTGGGTAACCCCCCTCCCCTCACAAATAGTCCAATTTTACTGATTTTTAGAAACTATTTTTCTTATTTTATTTCGATGGCATATATCGAGTTCGTTTTTAAAAAAATTAAATTTCGGCCGTTAGAGCGATTTTTAAATTTGGGCTTAACTCCCAAAAGTTTTTCAGGTATACCTCCATACTCAAAAATCTGAAAATTTTCAAAAAATATTTTTCTTATTTAATTTGATGGTATATGCCGAGTTTTGTTGTGATAAAACAACAATTATTGATGCTGCTAGAGCGATTTTAAATTTTTGGATTTCAGGTAGCCCCCTGATTTTCAGAAACTATTTTTATTATTCTATTTAAATGGCATATACGGAACTTCTTTGCGAAGAAACATATATTTTTTTTAGGATTTTTAAAATTTTATTTAAATGGTATGTATAGAGTTTCGTTGCGAAATAAATATTAATTATGCTAAAGGGATTTTTAAACTATGGGTAACCCCCCCCCCCCTTGAAAATAGTCCAGTTTCACTGATTTCTAGAAACTAATTTGCATATTTTATTTCAATGGCATATGTTAAGTTCCCTTTAATTTTTTTTTAATTGCGCCGTTAGAGCGATTTTCAAATTTGGGCTTAAACCCCAAAAGTTTTTCAGGTATACCCCCACTTTCAATAGTTTCCATAAACTATTTTTCTTATTTTATTTAAATGGTATATATATATATATATATATATATATATATTAATGCCACAAGAACGATTTTTAAATTTTAGGGTGCAGAAAAACCTCCCCTCCTAATCCCCCAATTTCCCTTATTTTCAGAAACTATGCTTTTAATATTTTATTTAAATGTTATATACAGAGCCTCGCTGCGAAAAATCATATATTAATGTCACAAGAGCGATTTTTAAATTTTGGGTTTCAGGTAACCCCCCTTTCCTAATAGTCTGATTTCACTGCTTTGCCAAAACTATTTTTATTACTTTATTTAATGGCATATAGCGAGTTTCCTTCAAAACCGTTTAAAATTACAGTCATTAGAGTGATTTTTAAATTTCGCTTTAATCCCTAAAAATTTTCAGGTATAGCAAGAGCGATTTTCAACTTTTTAAAACTGAATTTTAGTTTTTTGCCATACAGATCCATCTTTGCAATTAAGTGAAAGCAGCTATTTCTAGTAGTAAGAATGCTCTCCTCCTTAAGGGTCCGATGTAAGTCTCGAATAGCTCAGTTACAAAGTGCTTTATGTGGAGGATATCTACCATAGTTTACAACAATTTCATTTCATCTCGAGGAGCAGTTTCACTTTAGGTGTAATTGTATGTTTACTACAATTAACCATTTATCTTGACCTGCTCTACCAGCGGCATGGTGAACATATCTTGTCAGCATGCTTATTGCCACGTCAAATTCTTGGGAAGTTTTAAGGAAAATTTTAAATTTGTGGTTTCATCTGATGTTGACCTATAACAACCAATTGAAAGTCTTTTTATTAAGGGTGGATGATTATAGGTTATCATTTAAGATTCACAAGATATTATGATTATTACAGGGAAATGATCTGAGCTAAGTTCATAAGAGAGCAGTACATATATTTACGTTTTTACTAATGAAAAAGTCTCAAACATCTGGAGTTTGTGCATATGCTGGTTAATAACTTGGTTTTATCAGATGAATGAACTCAAATGACAGTAAGTTGCAGTTTCTAAGAGCAATTTCCCTCGTGGATTTACTAGGTTAAGGCTCCATTTTGGATTTTTGGAGTTAAAGTCCCCTCCTAGAAGAAATCTGTTATCCATCTCGTGAGCTATATTCCAGAAATAAGTAAAATGGTCCAATTTGATATTAAATTTGTTCATAGTCGTCATAATTCTTGAAATTTGAAATTAATTTTCAATAAAATGAAGTTCATTATGATATATGTCAGTTTTGATAACAATGGCACCTCGTATTTGTTGACCAGGAAAGTAAACTCGATATATTAAATAACCAGGAATAAAGAAATGAATGGAGGCGCCATTTTTGTCTCGATGACGAGCAAAACGTATATCGCATGTGATACCAAAAATAACTTTAATTCAAAGTACTTCTTAGTTATACTTCTGCAATTCCAAGTGCCAACTTTTAAAGGAATGTTTCTGACAGTTCATTTTTAAGAAGACAGGAATTGCTTGTTGTAATGTTCCCACTAATTATAGATATTAGGTCTATTTTATCAACCAGCTTCTTTATTATACTGCTGTTAGCGGTGTCAATGCTTTGTGATGCATTCTTAGTGGCGTCTGCATATAAGGTTTAGGTGCGAGTATTTGCATTTATTTCGTGGTTAGGAACAGAAGTAACAGCTGTTGCTGTCTGCTGATTTCTGATGTTAGTTTGGGTGGCTTTTTCAAGTTCTAAGTGCACAGGACCATCTTTGTACAGTAGTTTGCTATATGTTGACCTTTGCAGTTAATACAGATAGGAGGAGATTTTGGATTTCTGGTGCACTTAGTAGTAGGATGCAAATCATCGCATTAACGCAACAGCGAATCCTATGAGTAATTTTTAGAATAACCGTAATCCTGACATTTTGTACACTGTAATATAGAGCGTTTAGGCTTAGGTGGTCCGAACTTAACTATAGCATTGTATATTTTGTAACTTCATACATTTTTTTCATTAACTGAATTTGATTTTAGGTCGAGAAAGTAAAGAGGCATAGGAGCTTTGGTTACAGAGTGGAAAACTTGTATCATTTGCACGAATTGGTAACCTAATTCGCTAAGCTCTTCCATCATAATATAATATCACACGAAGGAATGAGCCCTCTAACTACGATCCTGAAATACTTCTCACTTTTACTTGGTATGTGTAGAAACCAACATCATTTGTTTGTAAGTAATCTACTGTTTTTCTATATTCTTCAGTTGTTTCAAAGTTAAGCTTAACTTTGTTGTTACTTCCAGTCATATGTTTATGATTTCCGGTTTACAACTTTTGAAAATAATTAAAAACCTGATTAATATTTACTAAAGTGCATATGTATATAGTTGGAGGCCTATTAATTTGCTTGCAGCTTTTTTCAATAGTACTAGCAGTACTTACATCAGTGAAGTCTTTATTTAAAGGACACACGTTTATTAAATGAAGCAAATAAGGAACCATGCTCCAATCTCTGTCTTTTAGCGATTTTCAGTTTGTGTCATTTCAATTTATGTAAGCACACAGTTAATCTGTGTCTATCTTGAGTTATTAACTTATTATTTAAACACACTCTAGTAACTATAATTTGAATAATAACGAATCACTATTAAATAAATTAACAGTGTTAGCAATGATTCCACGGCCACCTGATTCTTCCCCATAGCTCTTCGAGCGTTTCTCCCAAATGTTCATGATAATTCTCGGCGTTAGCACGGTAGGATTTAATAATCCGATATTAGTATTAACAGTATGTACCAGTAGAGCATTTCTAAAAACAAGAATGGATTATCTAACAATATTCTGCACATTTTAACATCATCAATATGCTGCTATGTCGATTTCTGTTACGACAAATCAGCTTCAAATATTTTTCGAACCTTTGCAATATGTTGGCATTGGTAGAAAAAAAAAAAAAAAACATTAAACCGTCAAAATCATAGCCATAATGTTATTTAGAGAGCATTCGTTTTAAAAGTAAAGATCTACGTGAATCATTTGATGCCTAATCTACGCTCGGTTAGTAAACAATAGCTACATGAGTATATCAGTTCATTATACAAGCTTATTGTAGGACGACATACCACTGTGTTCAGATACACACATTTTTCTTAGCATTGAGCGGTCTATGGAATGAAGGCTGAAGCTGTAAGAATACTAAAACGACGTATACGACCTTGGTATGGCAACAAAAAAACAGGCTGTGAAGGTCGTATGACGACTGAAGTAAAAGAGAGGGCAGGAAGAAAGCACATTTTAAAGCAAATTTACATTTTGAGTTATTCGCGTAGCTTACGCGAGGCACTTTTCTTAAAAATATTTACCGGTGTATAGTTTTACTTGAGAAATTATAATTTCAGTTGAAACACTGCGGCTGATGACCGCTACTTTTCAAACACTACACTGCAACACAACATTGCTACAGTGTAATAGCTAGGATAGGATAATACATTTGTATTACCAAAACCAAAATGCACAGGAAATTTTGCTAACTATTTAGTATTATTTAACTAAAGTAAGCTTGTTTCGAGATACTAACTGCAATTTTCTATAGTGGCCCACTGATTTCTTGATGTCAGTTCAGGAGCATCCCCATTAGCTCCAAAAATTAATACTTTCCTGTGATCTCTTTTGTATAATTATTATACATTAGTTGAAAACTTCCATTTGATGTTTTCTGGAACATATAATTATTGAAGTATCATTGCTGTAAGGCGAAGTAAGGAACTTTATTCTTTTGTGTTTTTTGAAAATTTATATTGCCACTCAAAAATAGTGTAACGTATAATTCACTCAATCCCTCGTCATGTAAGACGATAGCGGTACTATTTTCACCTTTAATGTATTATTATTTAGTATTATTTACCAATCATTGGATCAAACTGTTTGCCAATGGGAGTGTTATAACCAGAGCCCGTAAGTTATCCTATAAATGCCTTAAAATATCTATAAAATGACCTTAAAGTTATAAAAAGACCTAAAATTACCTAAATTTTTTGAAAATCCATGAAAAACAAGGTAGGCTAGCATGTATTATTGTGGTATTAAATGTAAACTACTAATTGATTTAAAAGGCATATATCTGTACATTCACTTGCAGTAAACAGCAAGGTACTGTAAAAAAAACAGGGACATCTTATTATGCATTGCCGTTTATGTGCAGATTCTCAAAAGTAAATGAACGCAGATTATCAGTTAAAACATGCTTATATTCTGAACATCGGCACTTAAAATCAGAGCATGTTTAAAGTAGACGTGAGTACTACTTCAAAATCTAGTGGGTTGAAGTTTTCACTAGTTAGCATTTCTACTTGGAGCGGCACTCCAAAATTTTCATCTTGCACACTTTCCATTTTTTCAGCAACTTCAGCTGAGTTTGTTGATAAGTTCAATGTTTCACATCACTTTCTTGAAGTTTCGTTACTGTAGTCCTCGTGCAATGATGGCCGGTGACTTGGATCTAAAGATCTCTTCTTGATGGCGCTTTAACGGAGATTTTCTTTGCCACACAAGATGATCGACTTTAGGAAAATGGAAGCGAACTTGTTCCGCGACCCTATGCATAGCGTGAGCAAAGCAAGCGGAACGTCTTTACCCGACTGTTGATTTTCACAGTTCCCACAATAATGTAGGCTCGGAGCGGTTTTTAATTGTCGCTAGTTTCATCCATAGAGATAAGATTTTATTAGCTTCGACGATCGTTCATCTGATTCTTCTTATAGAATTCTCATAGCAACGAGGAATTTAATTTCTTCTTAAAGCCATCTTACTGGCAATTGATTGACCCGTGTAGCGTTGCAGATAGCGCCTTAGGTTTGTATTGTTTGGAATATTCACTGAAACTACAACATCACAGTTCTTTAAAAAATGCTGAAGATTGCTGCCGCTTTATTGTATGAATCACTTCTCTGCTGCCACTTTGACTACACAAAAATATCAAACCTCACTCGCAAACACGTCTTCGCCAAATTCAGAAACCACTTTGTTTGAATGATATATGGCTTAATTGGCACTTTTAGATTGAACCGAACCGCAACTAAAAACGGACTGTTGTGCACAGCTGCTATGCAGGCCACCAAAGTAAATGTTTTCTTTGGTTTTATAATTGCCTGAAAGGGAAGGGGTGTAATAACAATAGTTGTCTGGAATGCAGTAAGTTGTCTCTAGTCATATCTGAACCAATAGTCGCGTGATGAGAGGCTGTTGCTCATTGTGTCATGTCTTACTCCTTAATTCCCAGAGATCTGAGCCATCGACGATTTCCAAATCAACCACGTGAATAAAGTGCTCGAGAAATTCTTTGCTTCAGTTACAACACTGCCAGCCAGCCCCAAGCACCACCAACGGGTGAGCACTTCACGACTTATGCGTACGCGGTCTGCATCTGATCATACAAAAACATCGTTTCGCTAGTTCCATAAGTAAACTAATGATTAAAGAATTTACTCCCCTGAATACTTCCTTATCCCCACCACAGAATATATAACTGGTTGTTTCTTGGCAAGCTACTAAGTAAAGTGGTGAACTTGACATGTAAAGCTCAAATCCTTTTTCTACTACTGCAGTTATTTCAAGGTAAAGACATGACTCATTTAAAAAGTCAATCTTAAACGAGGAAGGCAACAAACAGTACTTAGAATAGAAAGAATTACTAAATTAAAAAATAAATAAAATATAATATTATTATTATTATTATTATTATTATTATTATTACTAAAAATACCAACAGTTCACTAAAACTGTAAAAATTGACCAATCCACGATCAGCGTTTAAGTATATATTACCATTAACTATAACATTTTATACAGAAGAGGACACTGTCATCGACATCCTTGCCCTGGTTATAATTTATCTATGACATTCACTCTGGAAGCTTAGAAAATAGCATAATTTATTAATTACATAATGAAAACAGAAACATTAGATTAGTTGTCATCTTATACACAATTGCCTGTTCTGTATGTTTTTGAGTACATGACAATTTAAAAAACAATTCCTAGTAGCTGGATTTAAAATTCCATAGATCATAGACATCTAATGATAAATATTATTAGCAAAACATTTAAGAACTAACAAAATCGTTCACTAACACTACTTGTCAATGTTAGTAGGCACTGCATATCCTAGTTTTGTAGTAAATAACACATGGAATTAATGCAGACTCGATCTGTTGGGTATGAATGCACTGCAGCTTCTGTCGAACTGGTCTAGCAGTCATATATTTTAATTTCTTTCTTGTATTCCTTCCCCCCCTCTCTCTCTCTCGCTATGTTTATGCATTTATTTGTTCATTAATTTTTATTAGCGCAATAATGAACACTGTGCTTTTCCTGAAACATACTAATCTTTATTTTCACTTCCCTCTTTGGTCTCTGCACATTTATTTATTTACGAGGCTGTAATAGCTTGTCGATGCGTCTCCGATACCCCTTATGGTAAATATTACAAAATTTACAGTAGAAAGTTAAAACACAATATTTTGTGAATAAATTATAAGTAATAATGCAACATGCTATAAACATATACATGACACATAAGTTGAGGTTGCAGCCCAGCGGCTATCCATATTATAATGTGCTGAATGTTAATCGTGCAATAAATCTGAATGTCGATCATATATTTGAAGTCGCAACACCGTGGTCGTTTCGTATTTAAACTTTAATTGTTTTATTAACAATTCAATAATATCCAATGGGGGAGCTTATTGGCGGATAGATCATCCCATAAGATATTATGGGATAGTCCAATATTCAAATAAGATCCGCGAACTAAAAAGGAACCTAATCCCTAAGGCTTAAAAACGTCATCCCTCCTGGGGGATGTAAATACGAAAAGCATAGGAGAAGGAAAATTCGAAGTCCTAGAAAGGCCTCGAAAGGTGAGGAAAAGGCAGCCATTTAGCGGAAGGAAGTTACAACAGATAATACCTGGTCCTTCAGGCTGAGGGCTTGATCAGAGGTCATATTATTAGCAACATGGCGACAGCGCAAGAGAATAAAAGGACATAATTAATGACATGAAAATATAGCGAATGATAGAGATAGCCCATTTACTTCCATACCGTCCTTTAAGGTTAAGACGAACTTTAGTATGATGCGTGATTTCTTTATGGAATCTTTCTCTGTATGTACACAACAGCACAAGTTCTTGCTTTCCTATAAATCGTTGTACGTCGGCAAATTCAGAAACAATTATTTTTCAAGTTCTGCAATTTGTAATTTATCTGATTAGTTATTTTGTTTTATAGGTTACAATACAACTTTTGCATGAAACAATTGAACAGATATCGCACATTATGAAAAAATTCCAATCGGACCTTTCTAATAACTGAATTCCTATTCGCAAACCAAATCAGTGGCGTGCACTCAGGTATTTAGCCTGAAAATTTTCAAATTATTTTAATGCTAAATTGTAAAAATCCATTCATTGGCTATAACAACCAGTTTATTTCGATTATTAATGCGTCGTAAAGTAATTCTTATACAAGTTTTAACATTATTTAACTTAAGTATGGATTTCTGAGCATCAAATTACAACTACATAAATAGCCTATAACTTCGACGTTTTATGTCTGTGATCCTAAATTTCCCATCTAAAACTTATTCTCTAAGACTCCTCTATAAATAGTGAACAAATTTCAGCATTATTCATTTAAAATATTTATAAATAATGTCAAATAATACATAATACGGTTTCTTATTTTGGCGAAAAATGTTTCCGAAGTTTGTTCGCATAATTCTCAATAGTCTTTAACGTAACTGTTAACAATACCACTATAGAAGGTGCAAACGTCACTGTACCGCAAAGTACTTAAAAATATGAATATTTTGTAGTAATACAGTGTGCGAGGGAAATGGTTTCTTTGCTAATAACCCATGCTCTTGCAAACACAAAACATATTCGTATTAACTAAATTATACACTAAGATATTTCAATTTCTGCTTATGATGGGTGTTCAACTTTAAGAATAGAACTGTGCACAATGGATGATTGTGCTAAAGGAGTGGAAAGATCTCTCCTTCAGTGCAGGAAGAGCATCTGGCCTTAGGGCATGAATCACTGATGATGTGAAAGGACCTTGCTACCGTAGGTGTGTCAGCCGAGCCCATGCCCTTGTCCTTTCGGACGATTACTTACTCCATCAAACTAATAGGAGGGCGGTTCACCTCCAATGCAGCTATCTTCAACTATAATTAAAAGTCTCCGCATAGGAATATGAAAACGTGTCACCCAGGAGCCTCTGTTGCCGACGTTACAAAAAACTGCATTCTCAAAACCCCCTCCTGACAACCTTTATGCGTATAAACTTCATTGCTACTAGCATAAAAAATCGGTCACGTAGGAACTGCGTAAACTAAGCGAATTTTTCATCGAATTTAATCACTTTTAATACAAAAAATCCCAATCATGCTTTATTAATTAATGTAAATAAATGTAGGATGGCATTACTGTGTGCTATTAGAGGAACAAAATTATAATTCTTGCAACCTTTAAATATTCCAAAATTTTAGAATTATTATTATTATTATTATTATTAAACCACAAAAATTAACGGTCTGTCGGTAACCTGCCTCGAATAAACTTATATACAAACCCGGCATACCAAGTACTGGGAAATGTCTTTTAACATCAAGGAACACAGCAGCAGAAAATATGTGCTGCCAAAATCTCAGGACGGGTTTAAATCCGGCATCAGTTGTATAAACAGTAGCTACAAACGGGCAAAGTACTTTTAAACATCAAGCAGCACAACGGCGGAAAACATGCGCTGCCGATATTCCAGGGCGGCCTTCTCCACCACTCTTAATAATTGCTGGGTAGTCCGAATGTCTAGGTTTAAATCCGAATTGATGCTCCGGTATCAGTTGTGTAAACCGTGGCTCGAAACGGGCCAAGTGCGTTCACACACCTTGGACACCGTAGGTTACAAAGTGATAGGCCGGTAGTTAGAAGGGTGAATTGGATTCTTCCTTTTACCAAAATGTATATTATTTCTGCTTCCTTCCGCGTACATGGAAAGAGAGATTAATGCACGTGTTAAAAATGTTGGTTAAGTGGAGTATAGGCCGTCTTGGGAGCGAGCCTGTCGTGTCCTGCTGCTTTGCAGGGGGTCTAGACTTCAGAGCTATCGCCCACCTCTTTAAGGGAGATCACGGTCAGCCTACCAACCAACCAAAATGTACGCAGCGATTAGTACCCAGCCTGTTTATAGTTGCTGTGTACCTACCGAGCTAGGTTTTGCCACATAGGGGAAAAGGGGGTTATTAAGATGTTTTATTGTGATTAAGGGGTGAAGAATTGATGGCGAGTCGGTGGTTCTCTGAGGTCTGATGAGTGGATCTTTAATGCTGATAGCCTAATTTGATTATCACTATGTTCACATTCAGTGTTTTTTTTATGTAAAGTGAAGCTAGTGAGTATTCGGATGTATTCCAGTTGTATGATTCGAAATTTATGTTATTTTAGGTGTCCACAAACCATCGCGATACCTTAGTACTTGAGTTTGGACTTGGAGTGACAATAGCAGTTGCCCGAGAACGGATGGGAGCACTGTCATGTTTTAATGCAATTTAGTAGCCCGGCGTCTCATTTCAACTTTCATATATGGAAGGGAAAAGGCTTCGGGTAGGAATACATCGGTATATAGAACAGATAGCTCTTAGCCCTCTATCCTGTGCCCTTTGTTATTGTAACAGCAAACCTTTCGCTGTCATGCCCTAGATTTCGCAGGCATACAACATAATGGGGATGATCAAAGCTTTAAAAAGACGTATCTTCAGATGTACAAGCATTCCTTTAGAACTGAACACAAGGGACAGCTGAGCGATTGCTCCTAGTGAGTGTCACTCATTACAACTGCACCATCATATACTAGCAAAATGAATTTACTTTCTAGAAAGGTTGGAACATTTTTTGAGTGCTTCATCTAGGCCAGTTGCTCTGGGATCACACATTTCTTGGAAAAAAAGAATTCTTTCTATGGGTTTACAGCCTTTAATATACCTTAAAATAATTACAAAATGATTACAACAAGATTTGTTTGTTGTGTAAACAGCATTCATAGCAACAGAATAAACAGCATTTATATTTTCTTTTAGTTTTTCAATATAGCCTAACATACTGGAAAACTCATTTCTGTATGGTGTGTGAAGACAAAAAGATGCATAATTTCAACACACTATCAACGCTTTTGAGCAAAGACAAAAAATTCCAAAAATTGTCACAATTTATTTATTCTTGAGATTTACTGTGACCCCTCAATGGCAGTTATGTGTACCACAAAAATGCATGTAAAATATTATCTTAACATTTCATTTCATGATTTACTGACATATGAGGCATAAGCAATTCAACAATGTGTGGAGTCAGTATATTGTACAAGCTACTTGGCCCCACTAGTACTGGCTTTGCTCTGCATTGTGTATGGTGCAGGTGAATGACCTTTCCAAGATATGATATACAGTTAGTGCAAGAGTATACCGAAAGAGAGATTGAATTCTTACCCTAAGCTTTGGAAATATGCACCTTTCCCAGTTGTATTGCTTGAAAGCAAACATTTTTTAAATAAAGAGCTTGGAATCTTCAATAAATAAATAATAAAAATATATACTAAAAAAGAAGTAATTTATTTTCCTTATTCTAAATAAATATTGATGGGGCTGGGGCCAACCCCTTTAGCCCTTAAAGTTCGGAAACTCCTGATTCTCATTTTATTAAATTAAATAAATAATTAGTTTATTTGAAAAGTTTCTATTGCAATTAATGAGATATTCATCTGTTCAAATAATGAGAATAATAATTTAAAAATGTACTGCACAGCAATATCATAATGAAACAGAATGAATGAACATGCAGGAAGGGTATGCATTCTAATCAAGAGAGGAGACTAAGAATTGTTTTACCTGAATTTACCCATGTTATGGCACACAACAAGAAAAAATCAGACACAAATGAAAAACAATGAATGTACGAAATACCTCCATATGTCTAGCCTTTGAAAGATATTTGTATATGCACATAGGTCTTTCCAGAATTCAACCACACAAATTTGAAGGAATGCATACAAAAATTTTGAGGTAGAGAATGGTTCACAGGCTCAAAATTTGGAGATAATGTGTAATTAATGGCACTGGATGTTAGTACTAAAACAATGTAATGTGCAAAAAGTTTGTTTATGCTTTCTTAGTGGAGAAACCTTGAGTCATAGTCATAGTGGCTATTAATTTTCAATGATATGGACATTGCTGTTTTGCTAACAAATTTGCTTCTGGCAAAGGTACGCATGCCACTAATAAAGCACTTGTGACTATTTAAGCTAATCAATCATACATATATTGTCTATTCAGCTTAATTAGCGAAGTGTAGTATTTTTAAACAGAGAAAGATGGTTTGAGCCCTATACTAATTGTATCTTTTTATTTTTAATTTTCGTACAGTTCCCATAATTTCAATGCATTACATTTTAGGCCTATTGAAAGCACATCTAGTGTTAACTATTTAACCACAGAGATACTATCATTTGTGAAAAGGTATTGGGTATTGAATAATAATGCTACAACTTTCTACATTAAAAAAGAAAAAAATATCCAGAACACAGAAATAGCTGAATACTAAATCCTAGCATCTAGCAGGGTAGCCAAATTAACAACAAAAAACTCTGCCACTATACAAATAAAATTGTTTGTAACACTCTGCATGTAGTACCATCAGATGATGAGTGACGACGATGGACTTAATCATGATCAACAAAGCTAGCGAATGCGAACTATCTAGTTTCCCATTTCATTACTTTGTACGCTTGCCTAGAATGAGGTGAACACCCATATGTCCAGGAGGAGCATTTTCAATTACATTCAGTGGGTCATATAAAAGTTCTACATACTGTAAAACGTTATTCATTTGCAGAGCTTGTCGATATGCATTTAATTGCTTAAGCTAGAGGACATGCATTTGTAACTGTGCAGCTGTACCGGAAAAGATATCCAGACAGACAACATCATTGTACTACCTTTCAGTCTCTTCATTGGCATCTACAGGAGACTGAATACCTGTCAGTTCATGGACTGGATGCTGGTGCAAATCGAACCTAATATACTCCGGGCTTATAGCAAGAAATGCTCAACAAACTCAGGTTTATCCTTCAACAAGTATTTGTGCAATCCTACATGCCATGCAGCAGTAGTACGTGGTAAGTTCTGCAGCAGGAATGGTTTTACCCATTTTACCTTCCGAAGAGATCAGAAAACTTCAGTTTCCAGTTACAATTTTGTAACTGGGCATTAGATTATTCATTATGAAAATCCACACCTTTCCTTTACTATTCACTGAAGAAGCCACTTTCACCAGAGATGTACATGTACTTAACCACAGGAACAGCCACATATGGGAATACATAAATCCACATGCTCTTGTTGAGACATTTAAGTCAGCATAGATTCAGTGTGAACATCTGGGCTGAATAGTTGGCCATTTAATGGGCCTATACCTTCTCCCTCTGTGGCTAAATGGGTAGATGTACCTTCAATTTTTTATTAATGTTCTGCCTGTATTCCTAGAAAATATCCTAAAAATACATCAAATGTGGTTTCAACATAATGAGGCTCCTCCCCATTTTGATAGGAAAATGCGACAGCATCTGGACAATGTTTTTCCTGACTGTTGGATTGGATGAGGCTGCCCAATAACCTGGCCACTGTGCTCCTGTTACATCAGCCCCATATATTTATTATTATGGGGACACTTAAAGTTTATCATGTTCTAAGCATTAGTAACCTCTAACAAGGATATTGGCTGCCTATGATGAAATTCATGGCACTTTAGGAATCTATGAAACAGTGCTGGATTTATTTATGCGCCGGTGTAACCTTGCAGGGATGTTGGGAGTCGCTATTTTCAAAATTCTATAATTGTTTTCTAAGTGATACACCTTGAAAACAAGGAAAAGTATCACTGTATCATTCACATTGTTCGCGAACACAGGTTTTATTCACGATATTTGGTTTTTCATACTTTGTGGGAAGAGTAAAACGCAAAGTGCATTTCTTTTATTATTTATTTATTTTTTAACATTCTTGCTCTCCATCATCATACCTAGTTCCATCTTTTACTTTTTCAGGAGCGAGGAAATAATTTTCATTCATTGTAAATTTCCATTTTGTTTAAATTCTCTCCTTTCAAATTTGCAGGTGTGTACATACTGCTGACAAATACATACACAATAAAATTACATTCACATCAATGTGGCGCCATTTTTCATAAAATTAGTAACTATAACTGTAGAATAATTGTAAGCAACACAAACCAAAATCAGACCAATAATGCAAACAAAACAAAACAAACAAAAATAATAATAAAAAAAAAAAAAAAACATAAAAATAAAAATGTAATGCACTCACCAAGACTCAAACCCTTGTTATTAATTTTGTGTTTATTTCCTGCTCCATAGGCTTATGCACTGACCTATGCAGCAACAGCAAACATACTCTAATAGCCTGCCCACATTGATCGTAAAAATAAGTAGAAGCCAAATCAATGGCATACTACCCCATATTAGATTTTACTCCATTGCAGGAAAACGAGTCTGCAAATCATAGGTTTCTATCTCAAAATCCCTCTGCATTCCTTTGAATTTGTGCACTTGAATTCTGAAACACCTGTATATTAAAATTCAAAATATAGTAACTCATAAAGAACAATACAGCTAAACTAATAACAAATAGAGAAGTACAAATGAATAAAACAGTGAAATAATTACACAAATAGTGCGACACTTCTAACTGCTTGTGTTCTTGTCTTTTACCTTTGAAAAGTATATACAAACAGTTCAAAATATTGTGCAATTTGTGTTACTATTTCAGTGTTTTATTCATTTATGCTTTTCTAGTTATTGCTGTTGTTGTTATAATTAACATTATTCTTATATAAAACAATTTTTGTGCCCTTAAAATGTAAACAAGATACACTCATAAATTTATACCTTTGAAGGACTCTACACAGTAAAACGAAATATAACTTCTTTGTTTATTAGAAAGTTAAAATAATCAACACTCATGAGTGTTTCACTCCTTTAATTATTAAAATAACAGGACATGTTTCGTGAACATATTGTTCACATTGTCAACTGAGTACAACTGAGTACAATAACATGTCCTGTTATTTTAATAATTAAAGGAGTGAAACTCATGAGTGTTGATTATTTTTAACTTTTTAATAAACAAAGAATGTTACACTCATAAAGCTTGTAACATTAATATCTATTTTATAATTTGCTGATTTCACCCTAGGTATATTCATGTGGCATAAATAAATGAACATGCAATATGTGAGGTACAGTTAATGATAAAAGACTTAGAAGAACCAGCTGCAATATACCTTATAATGAGCAATATACTCATTATTATGATTATTATTTAAACATCGAACTAATTTATTTAAGTTCACCATATTCCAATGTGTTCCATTATCTTATAACATTTGCTGCACAGAAAAACTGTAAAACACTATCAGTGTTCTTCAATTAAAGTGGGACGTAAGTGTTGACTAAGTGCCCAAGAATATTAAACAATCTGTTATGAACATGTTGGTGTTTATTGACAAAAACTTTTGACAAATGATTTTGCCTACACAATAAGAGTTTGGCAATATTTTTATTTGTTTGCTCATATTATTATGTAGTATAGTAAAAACCATTACAGAACATGAACAAATAGTGCTTTATTGCTTAAAACTCCATATGACACATTACATTAATACTAATGTTGGTGACAGATTCTTAATAAACATAACTTTTATAAATATTGTACTTACAAAGCTGTTGACAATGGAGTGGTAACATATCCTAAAATTAGGTATTCATTTTTTACACAAAATTCCATTTACTTACATAAAATAAGAAGTGTTTCGGAAGAATCTCTCCCATCTTCAGTTGCTCACTGAGCCGCTGTTACTTGAAATGATGGCTAGACACCTGGAATGAGCTTCTAGTTTCCTTCTATAGATGAACTCAGCAATTTCCTACTTCAGTCAACAGATGCCAACACAAGAATTTCTGGGTGTCTAGCCATCATTTTGAGAAATGGCAGCTCAGTGAGTAACTGAAGACGGGAGAGATTCTCCTGAAACGCGTCTTATTTTAAGTAAGTAAATGGAGTTTAGTATAAAAAAATGAATACCTAAGTTTAGAATATAATTTTTATTCAAATTATTTGTTTCTTCCTGCAATAGGCTGATTAAACAATATTCAACAATAGTCAGAAAATTATTTCCCCAGAAATTGTAAACATAAGGTGTGAGAATTATGTTGTGTAATATATGCATCATTATACCTTCCATTTCTAATAAATGAATTTGATTTTGAAGGTGGCACCAGGAGAGATGAGCACAAAGAATGAAGTATGGCTTATTATTGTTGTCTATGAATGGGAACATGGGCTTCCTGTACTGAAATTCATACTCAGCTCATATGGGCCTGCTAAAGTAAATGTTATGATGACAGCAGTTATGAAAATATGAAGGATGACCGGAAGTGAACAGTCACTTGAGAGAGAAACATCTGATCAATTGATGAGGTGATTAAAATGAATAGGAGTCTGACAGTGGATGACAAGTGTTAATGAGCTTAAAACTTGCCATGTGTCAACCCATAAAATCATTATGAATGTCATTATTTTATTACTTCACTGTTAGTAAATATTCACAAACGAATATTAAACAAGTTGGATATCCTGGGTTTACTTTATGCTGATGATTTAATGGTTGCATTCATCTCAAGAATCAATGTAAGGTATGTATTATGAGAAATTATGAGGTACTACAAAAAATGGAATCTTAAAGCCAATCAAGAAAAGATAAAAATTATCATATTTAAAAAAGGAAATAAGATGAGGAAGGATGAGAAGTGGTATATACCCGGGGAGGAGATAAAGATTGTGAAGGAATTTTCCTACTTAGGGATGGTTTTGAGTGCTTCAGGTCAACGGGAGAAACAGAAGAAATTTGCACTAACTAAGGGTTTACTATCTCTGATGTTTATAAAGAAATGCATGTTCATGGCATACAAGCTGTTGGCAAACTGGTTGGAAAGATTATATAGGGCAATGGTGGAGTATAAGTGGGCATATGGTATTGAAACATGGGGGATAGAAGGTGAAATATTTAAGATAAAGTGCTTAGTAGTTTTTGTAGGATTGTGCTGGGAATCCCTAAAAATGCTGCAAATGCCAGAGCACTCTTGAAAATGGGGGTGGATGGTGTGAGAGGTGTGTGATGGAGAGAGTGCTAAAGTATTGGTTCAGGGAACAATCGACCTCCTTACTAAAAGAATGTTTAATATTCCAAGAGTCTGAAATTGATAATTGTTATTGGGTGCACAAAGTAGGAGAAAAGTTAAGGAGGAATGAAAGGGATTTGAGGCTAAGAAGAGGGGATTTGGAGAGAGGTTTTTGGAAACAGATTAAAGCAAGGTTTGATGATATTGATAGGCATTTGTTGTATTCTACAATGAGGGAGAAGAGTTCATTAATGTTTTTTCAGTAGATTAAAGAGGATGCCAAAAGAGAAAAATATATTAGTAAATGTAATAAGCAGGAGAGAGAGGGAATGGCATGGTTTAGATTGGAAATTTGGAGACTAAGGGGTTTTAGGAATAGTAGTGAGCATGGATTTTGTTCTATATGCGGAAATGTACAAAACGTGGAACATGTCTCATTTCAGAACTTTCGAAAAATAAGACATTTTTAAAAAATTCTATTGGAACGCACACAGTGAAGCTTGTTAAATGTAAATTATATATAACCTGTTGTCCAACACACTCTTATGCTTCACTTACTTTTAAATATGATGGGACCGGTTTCGAAGAGACATCCTCTCCATATTCAACCAACTTGACAACTGGTAGGAGAAACTAACATTATGAGGACCTGTGGCTCTGTCCTGGTGATGTTTTTTTTCTTTATAAAGTGCAAATTTGTATTACATTCTCCTGTAATGTCGAAATTCATAAGATGATCACTATGTTTATGAATGTAAATCTTCTCCCATGTGTCCAATTCTGTCCGCCTGTGTGCTTCTTTAAGTAACTTTATTTCTCTTTTTATTTTGTGATTATCTTTCCAAAAATGCTGTGCCACTGCTGACCTATCAATCTGTTTGTACTTAACGTTCCTGAGATGTTCCTTTAACCATGTTCCTATGTTCGTTTTAGTTTTTCCAACATATATCTTATCAAATTCACTACATGTTATTTTGTAGATGTCTGACTTTTTTTCCTGTGGAATGTTATTAACATTCCACAGCAGAAAAAGTCAGGCATCTACAAAATAACATGTAGTGAATGTGATAAGATATACGTTGAAAAAACTAAAAAGAACACGGTTAAAGGAACATCTCAGGAACTTTAAGTACAAACAGATTGATAAGTCAGCAGTGGCACAACATTTTTGGAGAGATAATCATGACATAAAAAGAGAAAAAAGTTACTTAAAGAAGCACACAGACTTACAGAATTGGACACATGAGAGAAGATTTACATTCATAAACATAGTGATCATCTTATGAATTTCAACATTAAAGGAGAATGTAATACAAATATCCAGTTTATAAAGATAAAAACATCACCAGGACAGAGCCACAGGTCCTCATAATGTTAGTTTCTCGTACCAGTTGTCAAGTTGGTTGAAGATGGAGAGGATGTCTCTTCAAAACCGGTCCCACTGTATTTAAAAGTAGGTAAAGCATAAGTGTGTGTTAGACGACAGATTAGATATAATTTATGTGGAACATATCTGTTTGAATGCTTAGAAACTAGTGAATGGAGACAACTGATAAATGGGAAATGGTTGAAGTTAAATAAATTAATTGCTGCTAAGAAAATGGTTGGTCATCAATGCCAATTTAGGAATCTGGGGCAATAGTTAAAAATAAATGGATATTGTCGACGAGGAGAGAGGATTTTTGATTTGGATCGGATGTATTTAGAGTAATTTGTAAGGTAGAAACATTGTAATTAATTACCACTGCATTTGTATAATTATTGTATTAATTTTGTGTTTCATTGGGGTTGTTTGAGATAATTGGGTTGTTAAAAATATTGTTATTATTTACCAGTGTGTTTGTATAGGATGCAATATTGACCTGTTGTAGAACTTGGGTTGAACCAATCCATATTATTAATTGTATCTGACACAATAAATAAATAAATACTTCACTGTTAATAGCATGGCAGGACATCATGAAAAGAGGTAGAAGAAATGTACCATGCTTTCCTCATAAAATAAAGTGCTGTGACAGAAGACTACAAATTTTTGCTCTTTTATCAAGCATATGAATGTACTATACCAAAAGCAAGGAAATCACAAAGGTTGATATTTTTTTTCTTATGAGTTTGAACATAAAACCCTTCTGTATATATGATGAAAACCATAAGTAAGGTATATGTTATTGTGGATAAATGGGATTAAAATAACTACTTAGAAAGGCACATTAATAGCAGAAGACAAATACACTAAACTGAAAGGTTAAAATGAAGGATATTTTTCTTAAGTTCATTGGTTCTGAAGATCAGTTCATCTATTTCAATGACATTTTAGTAGGGACAAATATTCCATTTAAAAAAAGTAAAAAAATGCAATATATTTGTTTTAAAAAGTACCAACAGTTCTTAAAGTGGATATTTAGCAACTGCTATAATAGTGCATTAATTGACATGTGTGAGTATCTATAGATGAAACTGAAGATATACCAACATATTTATTGTAAACATTATTTTAGGAGAAGTTTAACCCCAAGGTGTAGGCAAAAAATCTCTATTGGCATCAAAGTAAATTGAAGAATTCAATACTTCAATGTCTGATGCTTTGTTTGAAAAAGTAATGTGAATGTTATGGCAACATAATATTATCATTATCAATTCACTGATATTTAGTTTCAATGTTTTGAAATAAATGAGTATTTCTGAATCAGAATTTCATGCTGATTACAAAAATGAAATCTGTATTTATGTACCATGTTAGAATGTTTCATAATTCTAAATTTTACATTTTTAATATTTTTTGTAACATAGTAAACCAATGAATTTGTGTAATTGATCTTCATTTGTTTTGTTATATATGTAGGTCATATATATTAGCAAAACAAAGACAAAATATAACAGGTTTCGTAAAGAACACATATTTTCAGTACTTTGGCATTAAATTAGGAAATCAGGACAAGTCACAATACCCTCATAAAGTGTGTCATAGGTGTGTAGAAGAGTTGAGAGGATGGAAAAATAGAAAAAGAAAATCATTGCCTTTTGGTATACCTCAGGACAAGCCTTTAGAAAAAGCCTTGTCAGCGGACCCAATCTACATTCACAAAACACTCCTGAAGTTGGGAAGGAAAAAGTTAAGCAGAGTAATGGGATTAATTACTCGACATGGTCAATTTAGGAAACATTTCCAGAAAATGGGACTCTTTCAGGGACAGCCCATTTGTAGACTTTGAGGTCAATCCCATGAGACTGCGAAGCACTTACTCCTCTAGTGTGAAGTCCTGGAGAGAAGAAAATATCAACTCTTTGGTCCAAAACCATATCTAAATATGGTTGATCTCCTTATAGGAAGTAAGGTTCTGGATCTCGTCAAGAACATAGAATTTGGAATACTGTAAGGGATTTGGGGGTAGACAAAAAGCCTACGGCTGAATTGCACAAGGTCTCTAAAACTCTCTCAAATACTCCCTTAAGTACTAGTACTACTTGGTATATCTATGATATGGATGAAACCTACAAATCATGGAGATGTTTGTTATTTTTGTACAGTTAAGATAGCTGGACATATTGTTAAAAGTAAGAAATATATCATATATCCTAACATTCCTTCTGCCATTTGGCCAATACATCATGGTCCTGATTATACCTGTTTCCGTACCCTTTCAAATGCATCTCTATCTGCATGTAAACCCAAGATCACAGGTTCGAACCCGGCCAGGACCAATGTATTTTTTCGGGGCGTAAAAATCCTAAGTATGGCTTCCTTCAGAAGGAAGTAAAGCCATGGATCCCGTGTCGTACATTTACGGCACGATAAAGAACCTCAAGCCTGAAAGAGAGGCCTCTGAGCAAAATTAGTCGGCCATTTCACGCCCTGAGTTGAATGGGACGCTAATAACCTCAGATGTTAAAGAGCGTCCATAAATAAATCAATCAAAAAAAAAAAAATCAAATCTATTTGCATGCAGTAGCAATGAAACTGAATATCCAGATGAAAGTTAACTAGAAAGTTGTAGTAATACATGTTTTAATCAAAGTGAGTTTAATGATTTAGTGAGGAATTTATATTTGCCTAAGTTTTAGCAGAATTGTTAGTTCTAGATTAAAAGAAATGAAACTACTGGCTCAGAGCATGTACTTTTTTTCTCTGAAGAGGAAAATTTAGTGTATTATCGAGACATCCCTGCAGTCTTAAAATTTTCTGATGTAAACTATAATGCAAAAGAGCGGAGATTGTTCACAGATTCATCTCAGAAAAATCTTGAAGGAATTTTGCTTTATAAAAGAAACAACCATTTTTCCATTCCTGTGGCTGACTCTATTATTTTAAAGGAGACATGTGAAATTGTAAAACTTTTGGTTTGAAAACTGCAGTATGAACTCCATGAGTGGCCTGTCTGTACAGATTTCAAAATTATTGAACTCTTACTTAGTCAGCAGGCTGGTTTCACTAAGTATTTTTGTTTCCTATGTGAAGGGATAGTAGAGCTAGTCAAAAAAACAGTGGTCACCTAGGACTAATTTTATGATGGGTGAGTGAGTGAGTGAGTGAGTGAGTGAGCCTTAATTGATCCCTTGAAAGAATTTGTTGCCACCTCTGCATGTGAAATTTTAATGAAACAATTTATGAAAACCCTAGATAAAGACAGTGAGTGCTTTCAATATCTTTGTGTTAAATTTCCCTCATTAACCTATGAAAAAATTAAAGCTGGTATATTTATTGGCTGACAATTCAGTACTTTATAATGGACAAACAGTTCAAGGATACTATGAGTGGAAATGTAAAGTATGCCAGGGCTGCATTCAGAAATGTTGTTTTTAATTTCCTTGGGAATCAATGGATCAAATAATGTTAACATAATGAAAGTGATGTTACAAAGTTTCAAAAAGATTGGATGCAACAAGAGCATCAAAGTACATTTTGTTCATTCCCATCTAAATTAATTTCCTGATAATTTAGCAGATAGTGAGAAACAAGGGGAAAGATTTCACCAGGATATAAAAAATATGGAAATAAGGTATCAAGGGAAGTGGAGTGTTAACATGATGGCTGACTATTGCTGGATATTAAATACATTTGAGGAGGTCAAAAAGAAGGAAATTTGAAGTGCAATATTGAGGTATAATTTAGCATGTGATTGCTAATAGTTAGTAGCAAATTGTAGCATAATTTTTTCTCATAAAATGCTCATGGAAAATATTTTTTCAGGGGATTTCAAAAGCTGTAATTTCATTTCTAGTTTGCAATTAATTTATTGCCATTTAATTCACATTTTTATGATTTGTATGAAAATCTGACGTGTAGGGAAAAATTGGAGGTTATTTTTGAATTCAGCTCAAAAAAAAAAAAAAAAAGGATTAAGAATTGCATATCAGATGTATAAAATAACATAAAACAAGTTTTAAAATGCAGACCAGTGATATAACATAATCAACAGATTTAATACCAATGAAAATCAAAGCAAATACTGATTTTTTATAATTAAAGAAAGCTATTTTAGTTATTAATTAAAACTTTTAAGGTTATATTACTAATCATTACATATTAAGAATCATCATTATTATTCATTATGGAAGGCACCAACTTAGTTGAAGTACTAGCCAAGTCATCAAGTAAATTGTGCAAGGAACCACTTGCTCAGAGTAAAAATAAGCTGGTAGATGTAACCAAACAGAATTAAAGAGCACTGCAGACTGTGTGACAAAGAGATATAAATTATTCAGAAATGTGGACAAAAATGCAAACATCCTACATTTTTAGTTTGTGCTAATTGAATATCAAAGAATTTCATTTCTGATAACCTTAGGAAATATACATTCATACAAATATTCATTGCAACAAGTGCAACCATGCAATGGGCAAAAACAGCATACAATAACATGTATATAATATTCTCCTTCATGCTGTTAATATATTGTTTAAATATTTTGACTACTATAAAATTTATATTAACTATAATATTATAAAAAAAAACAAAATAATATTTGCTGTAAATAATACGTATTCTGGCTTCTGTTCAACTGTATAGTTGGAACAACCATAAACAACAAGCTTCTGCTGCCATTTTTGTGCCAATATGCATTTACTTATATTCTATGCATATCATATCTAGCAGATCTGGGATTCCAACTCATTTTTTATTCATCTGTAATTAAACAAATAGTTTCATGCACTGGAGTTCTTCAGCCCTGTAAAATCACGGCACAAGTGCATTAATGTTGATAGGGATTATGTAAAAAATATTGGAAGAATTCCTCTTTCTTTCTGTGTATACCATATTCTATTTCCAAAATAAAAATCCGGAACTTATTATTCTGACTACCCCTCTAATTTTCTGAATTAGTTGAAGAGAATCAGAATAAACATCTTAAATAAACAGCAAGAAAACTAAAAAGGGTATAAATTCAGTCATATACTGAAAAGTTAAACACCATTTCAGCATCATATTGCTGTCAGGGAATGGGTCCATGTTATAATTTCAGAAACAGAATTAGAAAATACTATTAATGATAAATTGAAATGTATAGATATGTGCAACTAAAACCAACTTCAGCCCAAACACCTGCTTTGAATCAGAAATCCTGACATGAATTGTACCTGTATCTATTTTAGTTTCAGTTTTATAGAAATATCACTTACTTCCATTGAAAGATTTACAGGAAATATCATTTACTGGAGTCAAAGCAAAAAATATACTTAACTGTTAAGTAACCTTCTCCTGTGTGAGGAATCTAATATTACATTATTACGCTCATACATGTTATCAAATCAGAGTCATGTTACCTGTTTCAGTATGCATTCATTTTAGTATATAATACTGTCTTTGAAACTTCCCACATCTGTTTAATTAATTCGTTGTATGGAACTGCAACTAATATTCTTCATTAATGTAGGAAGATATATCAACATACAACAAAAAATGTACAATCTACCTCATAAAATGTATCTGGTATACAAATACCTGAATCTTGTGATGTACCAAATTGATAAATAACAAAGCAACATTACAATGGCTACATTTACATATAAATATACATATAAATAGGTACACATATATTATGTATATTATGTTTTTATTGCTGCATCTAATAAGCTTAAAGAAAATATTTTTACTTCAACACTATGTATACTTTGGTCCTTTAGTTTTCAATAAAAAGTAAATTACTTTTAAATTACATTTACATTTATATGCACTCCTCTTCTTCATTTTGTTATTAAACACTGTCCGACACTCAGAATAGGGAAATATACTTTTCTAACAATTATAATAATAATAATTATTATTATTAACACACTAAATTTGTTTAGAACATTTGCTTTGATAATATCTGTGAATTGCCACAGACAATAAAACCTATTTGAGCTTGGTACACATATAAGTACAACTATGCTACAATATTTTGCCTAAAAAGCATGAGCATAGTGTGTTATTAATTTGTACATCAGATATTCACCAGCACCTCACTGCTCTGAATATTTTCATAAGTTCATTGCTCTTCAAGATCATGATCTTCCTATTCTTTACCTATGGACTCCGGAACATAATTTTATTATGGCTCTGAAGTGTGCAGATATTTCCATTATAAAATCTCTTATAAACCCTTGGAATAAATGCATAATTCAAAGAACTACCTTTGTCCCCTCATAATTCATATCTAGTTTTTTCTTTGGTCTTCTATTCTTTCTTTCTTTCTCTCTGCCTCTTATTGCATCCCATATTTTTATGCCCAACTCAATTATTTTTCCACCAGTTCATCCATTCATACAAGCTGCTATTTTATTGGTTCTAGATTGGTTTCATCTCTAAAGAAGTTAAAGACAAAATACATTTATACATTATTTAATTTTCAGAACATATGCACATGATCTAAATATCAAAGATGTATGTTTCATGGTAAAAGAGACAGATGGGACATGCACATAATATCCAAGAAAGAAAGAAACATTTCATAATCTTGGATTATATTTTAAGAATGTCTTCCCTCCCCAAGAAATATATCAATGCTATGTGTATTTTGGGAAATGTGCAGTGGCTTAAATTCCTTAAATTTCATTTGCAATTGAAAGAATATTTGATTTGTGAGACTCGAGATTTTGCATGGCCTCTGCGATGAATAGGATTTTTTTTCATTTTTATACTGCATCATGAAACTGAGAAGTATTGCAACAAAAGAATTTTCACATTAAAATTGGTTTCTGATTTATAATTTCAGCTGCAACAAGTATATATAGTTCCACTGTTTACTTCATTTATGCACATCTATTTGCAGCCATTCTTCACATTACCATTCAAACACCATAATTGCAGTAAATGTTGACACTGTATATGCTTAAAATATGTCATTTATGAATGCTCATGCTTGTTAGACATTTGTGCAGCGCAAAACTTTTATTCTTAGAGACCTTATGCTTTAACTAATTCAAACTTCAAAAAGTAAAATTAATTTTCAATAGGTGGAAAGCTAATACTCTGCCAAAAGGGAAAATGTCTGTTATCAGCTATGAATATCCTTATATTTACATAACATGTACAGACATTTCATGCTATGGCACATTTTTTTACATACAAGTAATACTGATGTATAAATATACAAACTAAAACATGGAAAATTAAAGTATTACCCAAACACTGGTTTGTCTAACAAGCATCTTGTTTGCATTTATAATTAAATAGTACACATAAATTTTCCTTTGCAAAAGCAAGCAATATAGTGCACTACATTTCTGTGCATGAAGGACTGTTCCTGAACTATCACGTTTCTATTTATGCAATACTGTGTATCCTTTATGGCAACAGCTAATACACTATGGTTTCTGTGAACGGGAACTGCAATTTTTGTTCACTTGAAGTACATTATGTTTATGATGTATTTTCAATAAGATGTGAAATGATAATCCATGCCATACTCAGAGGTGCCAACCTTTCAGGTGGGTTATCTGTAATCCTATAGCCCTTACAAAAATTCAGATTTAAAGCAGAAGTAAGTAAACATTGCCATTCCTTCACGTAAGTCTCAATATTTTGTAATACAGCTGGCCTTTTGCTAATGGAAGCAATTTTGGAACTTAAACATGCTCCATTTTACAAAAAACCAATCAACTGAAATTAAAATACTCAAAATTACAGTCACTCTGGAAGTTAACACCAAACAGGAAATGAAAATAAATGGAAACAATTTTTTTTTCCAGCTAAGTTGTACGTTTCTCCACCAGAGTTTCTGCTGCTATTGTAACTGGTTTGAATAACATTAGTAACATTATTAAAACATTTTCATCATTTCATGTAGTTTAAATAGTATAGAACTAGAAATAGACAGTGAAAAAATACCAGAGATTCACTATACAAATTTTTTAGGAGTAGACAAACAGTTAAACTGGGAGCCATATATAACACACATTAAAAAGAAGGTAAATACTGGCTTATATATAATAAGACAAGTGAGGAAAACTATGGATGATGACACTCTAAAACAGGTGTATTATGTTCTTAATTATCTAGTGAGTTGATTTGATAATTTTATGCTCCACTTACTGTTGAATTATGCAAAACTAGTTTCATAATTCAACAGGTAGTGGAGCATAAGATTATCAAATGGACTTACTAGATATTTAAGAACATATTAGTCGCTTCACTGTATTGGTTCTGACAGGAAATTAAAGGTGTATTATGCTTTTATTTACTCACACATAAAATATGGAATAATACTGAGGGAAATACTACAGCAACTGAAGTTGAAAAGGTTTTTAAATTTAAAAAAAAAAAAAATAAAAAAAAAAAAATAAAAAATAAAAAAAAAAAATATATATATATATATATATATATATATATATATATATAATAGGTAATATAAACAGAAAACACACAAGTAGATTAAAATTTAACTAATTTGGGATATTGACAGTTCCTTGTAAATACATTTATGAGATGATATAACATTTTTATAAGAAAACGATCCAAAAAATGATATACACATGTATAATCTAATAAATAGGATGACTCTTTTAGATCTGTATTTAGGGGTACATTTAGCAGATGCTGTGTAAAAACATGGGAAAAGAGCTTTATAACAATTTATCTGAAAAAATAAAAATGATCAAAAATGTGGATTTAACTATGAAAGTAATAAAAAGGTACCTAATAGTAAATGTTTTTTATAGCCTTGAGGAATTTAAGCGTGGGGCTCCTGAACTTAAGAACTGTAAATAATTTGTACTTATAAAAGTTGTATTTATGAATAATTATTGTATTTGACAAATCCACAACTTGTATAAGTTTTCATAGATGAAATGAATTGAAATTGAAAATCACTATATGACACTGTAAAGCTTGGAGTAGCTCAAGGCTCAATTCTCGGCCCTCTTTTATATATTAGCGATATCTCTCAGTATGAGAATTGCAAAGTAATTTTATATGCAGATGATACATCACAACTATTTTGGGATAAGACAATAGAGAGTGTAAAGCATTTAATAGCAGACTCCTCAACAGTCATGTTGAAATATCTTAAAAATAAATCTAAACAAGACAACAATTCTACACTTCCAGCATTACAACAACTAGAATATAATCCTGAAATAATGTTAAATGGAAAAGTGAATAGAAGCAACTCATTGTGTTAATTTCTTGGGATTATACCTTGATAGGAATCTGACATATAACTACCATGTAGATCATATATGCAAGAAAATAAGCATGGGATTATATCTGTTACGGATATTCTCAAAATATCTGAATACTGCTCTACTAAAAATGGCATATTATGGTATAATTTATCCTCATATACAGTATGGCATAGAACTCTGGGGTAGCGCAGCTATTAGTAACCTAAATTGACTGATAATTATATAAAAACAATGTATAAGAATTATTTACAGACTTAACAAAAGAACTTCATGTCAAAAATCTTTAGGGAAGATACCCATTAACTGTAATCTTGCTATATGTATGTAGATTAATCCTACAATTGTAAATAGCAATAAGCACCCTGGCAGTAATAACCAATACCATTCCTATGACACACAGAAAAAAGCTAATTTACATTGTGTCACCATAAACAAAAAAAGCATCAGAATGTGATTCATTTATCAAAGATGTAATTTTATTCAACAAAATACCAGAGATCCTAAAAATAAAAAAATGCGGAGAAATTTAAGAGAGATCTAAAGGTATTCTTGACTGAGAAAAGCCTATATAGGGTAAATGAATTGTAGATAATTGTAGAAAATATGAGAAATTATGATATTATTTACTGTTGTAAATGTGTACTAAGATGATCTAAGAATAAGTTACTGCATATCTATTGATATACAGTATATATCTACTGTTACTTTTACTATTCTTAGATTTTGACAATGTCTGAAAATTGTGTACATGAATCTACTGACAGCAATAAATTTAGCATCATCATCACCATCATCATCTGCTTAGTTGCCAGATGATAGGCATATAAAAGCATTGATATTTTTCTACATTTTTTCTCCTTTGTTTTCATCCATCCATTCATTCTTTTCTTCTTTTTTTGCTGCAATAATTTTCCATTTTATTATAACTTAATTTGGAGGGGGGATCTGTGATAATTAGGGACAATATGTTATAGTTGGCACCTCTGCAGAGTAAATATGACATATAAAATACTAGATACACATTAGTAAGCAGCAACAAATTCAACAATTTAAATTATTACAATATGATGATCCTATGCATTTTTCCTCTAATAGCACGCTGCAAATTCAGAATAGCCATTCTGGAATACCTCAGTACATCAGATAATTTATGCAAGGATAAAAAATAACTACTAATTGACTCAGATTTTGCTGTGTCACATAGTGAATATATCAGACTATTTAGCACCAGTTATTAATAAATATTCATTACTATATTCAGAGAATTATGCCTGATGAAGTGCTCCAGCAGAGTGTAACCTGAGTGTAACATTCCACTAATAAATAAATGATTTGTTTATAAGTCAGAAATTAATATGACAAAAAACCCTGAACAAAATGTAATATTTAAATTTTAGATCATGTATTGCTGAAGCATTATAGAATTTTAATGTTCAGAATAACACCAAGAAGTTAAACCAAAATGAATTGCAGGGAAGTATAACGAATATGAATTCATTATGCTGCTATTAAAAAACAAATGTCTTTGTCTATTACTCAGCAATAATGGCACCTCAGAAAGGTAAAAAGATGTACTGACAAGGCCATTGGTTACACTATTTTGGAAGACCAGGCAGATTCAAGCATAGTAATTGTTACAAGCCATGTAAATAAACAAGCAATTGAATATTTTATATTTTGAACCCTTGACTACTTTTACATTTATAAAATAACAGCTTAAGTCCAGCTTAAGGATGATACATTAGCAACAAGAAAAATGCAATTTCCAAACTAATTTGAATGTTCACCATGGATTAAGGATTCATTTTGAATTATGTTGCTGCCCTTTTCAGAAATATGGCGTAAAAATATTAATTAAACCACTGAAAATTCAATAGAATAATAAAATAAAGTCATGCTTTTAATGTAATTAGTACAAATACCATTCTTAAGTAGCTTATTAAAAGAAAGATAAAATGATCATTGGAATGGTACATATCACATGTTTTTTTTATTTATAACCTAAACACATTTATAGAATATCAGAAGAAATCAAACTCAATTCAGTAAAATAAGTAACTGCCTGTCAAACATATATAAGCCTTAAAATTGATCAAACATGAACCATTTTTGTCTATTCAATATATATTCACATTTATTTATGAAATTGCCACCCAACCTATTCATCTAGCCTTAAAATTGACCAAATATGAACAGTTTTTGTCCATTCACTAGTCAAGCATTCATATTTATTTATGAATCTAATTCAAACTTGAATGTGATTTTTTTTAAGTGACATGATCTTCAGTGTAAGCAAAATATAATTAAGTGCTTATATACGGGTATTTATAATGGGTAGATGTTCTTCAATATATGTAAAATATAAATAACTGCTTAAGCATAAGTATTTAAATATATTCAGAATGGCTTATTTTGCTTTAGACAGAAAACTAAATACATAGTTCTGTCCTAGGCTGGAATTAGATTGATTAGAACACTCAAGCCTGTTACATCCTAAAGAAAATACACACAAATGCAAGTACACATATATACTCATACACACATGAACATAAACCACTAGCAAGGATATGGACCCTGATATATAATTATATTTGTT
Source organism: Metallyticus violacea (assembly GCA_030762175.1). Taxonomy (NCBI): domain Eukaryota; kingdom Metazoa; phylum Arthropoda; class Insecta; order Mantodea; family Metallyticidae; genus Metallyticus; species Metallyticus violacea. The sequence continues at coordinate 6,816,775 of CM060838.1, read as the reverse complement.
TCTTTATCTTCCTTATTTATCCCCACTAAAATATAGTTTTATATGAGAAGGGAAAGAACAACTGCACTGCACTGCCTGTATAGTACTATAAAGCAACAAGTTAAGTGCACTCTCTCATTAAGGACTCTTTGGTAACAGCACTTTGCATACTTTACTCTAGGAACAACACAATTTTACTGAGCAAGCTTCGAAATGCTACATCCTTATACATACTATCTTTCTCTACATTAGTGATGAAGGAAGGGGGTTAAAAATGCTATATCTTTTGCACTATAAATACCTTAATGGACCACAAATACTGAATGAAGACTTTATAATTGACTAATGTGACATTAGTAAATGTAATTGCCACCCAGTTGGTCATCATTTTCTCACCCAAGCCAAGCGATTATTTCTGGGAAAGTAAACACCACAAAAGATGTTACATAATTTCTGCTGTTTCACTGAGAAGTGACGCAATTTCTTATTTCTTACAAAAAGTATATGAAATTTATTTTCATCTTTAGGCTACACAAATAATATTTAATTTTCTCACAAATATCTCGGATTAGCTGATGTTGTTGGTACAACAAAAATATGAACCTTAAAAGTTCAATTATTTTTGTTATGGATTTGAAATGAAAATGGAAATTATTTGAGATACTTCTTCTAGAGCCAAAATGCTCATTTAAACATATTAAACAATTTGCTTCATTTGAAGTGCATTTACATTTATTACATATAAATATGGAATGCCTATATCCTGCTTTACAACTATACTTATCTTCTTGGTTAAAGCTATGTCAACCTGCATAGAGGCGAGCTACACATTTCTTTGGCATTTGATGTTAACTGCTTAAATATCATAATGTTTCTCTTTTCAATGTGAGCTTAATTATACTATGGAAACTGATGACCTGAACTTCTTAAACAGTTTTATCACAGCAATGTAAAAATATAACTTCTACAGGGCTATTAGACGAGTACGACAGTTACGCCAGCGCTCCTGCAGCCTTCGATGCTCTTCCATTTGCTGTTCTGTCACCACATGCCTGCCAATGCCACTTCCAGGCTTCAGTTTTCTTGGATCCAAGTTTGCTCCCAGGTTCTGCATTCCTCTAGCAAACTTAGACAGTGGCGAAAGAACTAAATCTTTGGTAGCTGCAGCTGGACTAGTGATAACATTAGTGATACCACTGCGAAATGAGCGAAGGGCATTTTCACTCTGTGATGAGGTAATATTGAGACTTAGATCATGAACAGATGAAGACCTCTGGCTCTCATCAAACTGAATTGCAGGGTTGCTTGATGAGGGCTCTTTGATTTGTTCCTCCATTCGATGTTTAATGGCAGATAATGCTCCTTGTCGTTCCACCTCATCTGATGAATGTGAAAATTTCCTTGCTAGTTGTAGTGTGTTGGGTGGTGTCAATTTTTGCTGCTTCTGTTTCACTGACTGCTGAGGTTGAGAAGTGTTCTCAACCATTATCTCCGGTGTGGTTGAGCCTGCTCGCAAAGGGCTAGGTGTAAGGGATGAATTCTGGGAGGTAAGCAAGGGAGCCAGGGTGGAAACGTCCAAACTGAGGTCTGTGCGGGAGTGTGTGAGAACATGACTTCGAATGGATACATTCTGCACAACACTGGACAAACATACAGTATCTATAAGAGGAGCTATGGAACAGATGTCGCTATTATTGACTTGTCTAGTGTTACTAATCTTTGTGCTCATGAGGATACCCACTCCTGGTAACACTATGTCCATTGGTTTTACCTCATATTGTGCCACATTCTGACCCAGAGATGAGCGCGGACTCTGAATGAAGTTGTAAGAAACTGCCAACTCTTCCTCTTCATCACTTGAAGGCTTTGAGATGGAGTGGAGAGATCCACCTTCTAGTGCACCAACCATAAACACAGCTTCTCGATCCTATAATATCAAAGCAATTTATATTACTATAAGGTGTGAGTTCTAAAAATATTGTTCTTATTTATTTTACTACAGAACATTTTGGAAATTTCTCTACATATGATGTAACATTAAATGCTAATAAAAATGAAAACATATATTTAATATATATAATTCACAGTACTGCTGACGGCATTGACAAAACATTAACTTGTACAATTAATAAAAGGGAAGAAAGGAGACATTTGTATAAAAGTACTTAAACAGGCACTTTCCCAGGAGAGCCTGTATTTTTATGTTAATAATTTTGATAATCATAACAATGTTTATATGCGAAGCTTAAATAATCTCTTGAGTTTTGGAACCAGCATAATAACATCCATTCCTTATATGTTCTTTGGGCTATGAAAAAAAGCTACTGTTAAAATCTTTAACCAGCTGTTTCATCTCAAAAAGTTTTAAGCCTACACCTTTAAGTGGCTAAAACTAATACCTTTAATGATGATGTCAAGAATACTATCGCAAGCACCAGAACTGCCATCACCACCACTACAATCCCTTACATAATGCACTCTGCTAGTATGTCAAATTCACATTTATAATCTATTATGTTTAAAAATATATTACCCAAAGAAAAAATAATCTAGTTAGTATTACAACTTATGGAAACAAAATGTTCTCATACAGTAAAACCTGTCTAAAATAAGTCTCGTATATAATGGAAATTATTTTTGAAACAAACTTATTTCCTATACAAAACAATATGTTAAAATAGATAACTGCCTAAATGGAAAAGGAATAATTTTTGGGTACCATCATTGACATAATTAATTCAATTCAAATGGAATGCTTTGACACACGTTACTTAATTCTATAGAATTATTTTCAATTTTCAATGTTTTTATGCTGCAATTGTTGAGATCACAAAGCTAACATCTGAATATACTGGTACATCATGAAACGTATCTCTAAAGTGCACAGAGAGTATAAAAACACAGATTCCATAAAAATTGCCCAAAAGAATAGCAACAAGCCATGTAGAATTTTAGGAAAAATTTGTGATTATGTAAAAGATGCTATTTCAAGTAGAGTTCACCATTTTTCTTTAATAAGGAATTGCCAATATTGATTAAAGGTCTTTCTGTTGTCAAAAGTGACTGTTATTTTTACAGGTTTTAAATTAATTACATTTTATACTTTATCATTTGAAATAGGTTTCACATTTTCATAAAGAATTGACATTACTATTTAATTAATTGATCAGGAAGATACAATCTTGTGGAGAAGGTGATATCTCAGATCTGTACTATAGAGTTAAAGGTCATATATTTTATTACTCAGATAGAACTGAATAAATTGGGAATATATAAATATCAAAGCTTGGAAAGATACTATGGCACGCACAAAAGAGATATCTTTCCAGTCAGGATTATTTAAAGGGTTAAAAATCTTTTTGGTGAAGAAAATGCATAATATTTACTCATATATGCAGCAACAGTGGTTTCATAGATTTTTAAGTCTAAAAAAATTGGCAATAACATGAAATTAATGTTGTGTTATTGGTTTGAATATTCCCTCCCCCAACACTTGAGCTCCATAGTTTAATATTGCTCGGCATACAGTTCTACCGTAACTCAAGCATTTTCTGGTGTAAGCAAGATGTAACAGATTGGTGCAATAAAGGAAATTGTTAATCTGAAGAAATGAGTGTAAAAAGTTGCATTAACTCCATGTATCAAAGGAAATTGTGGGCAGAGGACAATTTTGCATCTGAAGCTGGATATTAAATATTAAGACTATTCCCCACTCATAGTAATTTATCCAATTTAATTTGTTTATAAAAGAACAAGTGACCAGAAACAATAAAATGCTTAAATTAGCAGAGATGAAAGAACACTTCAATGCTGCAATAAAAAAAAAGATGCCTGATATATGGCAAGCAGACATCAAGAATGTTATTGGTGTACAGAATAAAATGTGGGAACTCTTATCATTAACCTGCAAGACAGCTCAAACTCCAACATGGAAACTGAACTGTTGGAGTCACACCATTGCTAGAGAACTTGAATTAATAAGCATTCATTCATAAAATGTTCATATGAGTAAGGTTACAAAATAGATTATTTTTAAAATGTAAATTGGAACTTGCACAGTGAACCCAATCATATAATTGATATTATTGTATGATTTAGTTAAACTATACACTCTTAATGCTTCACTTACTTGTCATACTATATAAAACATTTCGTTCTCATCATCAACTAGGCTAAAATTCAACTGTCGGATAATTCGTTAAGCTGTGGGAATGTGTATTCTGCTCTGGTGGCAGTGTGATAAACTTGTAGTTTATGTTTTTATCCCCGGCAGTGTCGAAGTTCATTAGACTGTCTTTTTTTTTTGTAGATGTAGATTTTCTCCCAAGTTGCTAGTTCTGTAGGTCCTTGCACAGATTTTAATAATTTTGCTTTATTTACCATGTCTTGATTTTCTGTCCAAAAATGATATGCTACTGCTGATGTTCAAAATGTTTCTTTAACCGTGTGCCTATTGTTTTCTTTGTTTTTCCAATATAGAATTTTTCACATTCTGTACAATATATTTTGTAAATACCTGCTTTTTTCTCTTGTGGAATACTATCATTAACATTGTCTATCAGTAGGTTTTTAACATTAAATCTATCCGGTGCCAACCTGATATTAAAATCTTTAAAATATTCTGAAAATTTTTTGAAGCTCATGGAAGATATGTGAGCTTTTTAAAAATTAGTTGATCTTTTCTTGCTGAAAGTGTTGTGGTTTCTTTGATACGTTTTTGTCTCTTGAATTTCTGTACTTTTTTGAATACTAGTTCTTGTTTAAAACCATTTTTAACCACTGTTTCTTCTATTTGTTTCTATTCATTAAAATATTCTTCTTTGCTAATCTGTAGGTTAGCTAGCCGGTGTGTTAAACTGCTGATAACTGCATGTTTGGGTACTGTGGGATTAAAACTGCCAGCTTTGATGTGATTATCTGCATGTGTATTCTTTCTGTATATTCCAAATTCCAGATTCCCTTGATATTTCATTATTTTAAATCCAAGAATGGCAATATGTTATCTGTTTCTGTTTTGCATGTAGACGATATGTTTTTATCTTGTATATTCAAAAGTTTTAAGGCATCATCAATACAATGGAAAAACAAAGAGAAACATAAGCACACGGTTAAAGGAACATTTCAGGAACATAAAGTACAAGCAAATAGAAAAATCAGCAGTAGCATATCATTTTTGGACAGAAAATCAGGACATAGTGAATAAAGCAAATTATTCAAGTCAGTATAAGGACCTACTTGGAAGAAAATCTACATCTACAAATACAAAGACAGTCTAATGAGCTTTGACACTGCTGGGGATGAAAACATAAATTTACAAGTTTATCACATGGCCACCAGAGCAGAATATATATTTGCATAGCTTAAGGAATTATCCGATAGTTGAATTTTAGCCTAGCTGATGATGAAAATGACAAAATGTTCTCGAAACCATTCTATATATTACGACAAGTAATTGAAGCATTCAGAGTGTGTAGTTCAACTACATCATACAATAATGTCAATTATTAATTATTTTTATTATTGGGTTTCATTTTAAACAAAAACACAACAGCACTGTTTGAAACCAGTAGTAAATGATATGCTGCAGATTAGTATCTGCTCTGGGAGCAGGAGGAGCTAAATGAGAGGGAATACAAATTACAAATCATTGCATTCATAAATTCTTTGTTTACAGTGAAGGGTACATTCATGGGGAATGGATAACAGATGCTGAATTACTGAGCCATGGGCAAGACAGAATAAATAAATACGAGCCATGGACATATGTTAATTTTAGATGCTGACAGATTTTGTGCCCATTTTCATCTTCATTTTATTTATTCACTCTCCATGTCATAGATTTATAGTAGTTGATATTGAATTTAAAAAAAGAAACCTATAAGAATTTCCCCTACTTTCACATGAAATGAGCAGAAATTTAATATCTTCTTAAACAAGAATGGTAAATATAAATGTTATCTCTCTCTCCTTTCAGTTGATTTTGTTTATACATCAGTACACTTTGTATTGCAAAAATCTGTGAAATTTTGCATTCTCCATGTTTATTGTTCCCAGACAGACCTCTCTCTACCCAGCTAACAAGATACTTCAACTTCACCTTGAACCAATTGTCATAGATTTTTCTCCTTTTCTTATATTTTCTAATTTTCTTTCGCTCCCTCTTCGCTCAGCATTTCTCCACATTCACATTTTGTCCACAAAATCACCAAAGTTTCTAACAAATGTTATAGAATGATTAAAACATTATAAATTAACTAAGGTGTTTTTCTACTGTGTAGCTCATTAAATAATCATTGAGCACAATTTCAGATTTGATTATGTGCGAGCATAATTTTTAGTTTTACTTTCCAAAGATTTAATATACAGAGTACTTACCTTTTGTGCTACACACAAAGGCTGTTTGCTCTTTCTGGTGTTGAAGCTATGGCTGAGTTTATTCAGCTTGCTAAACTGTTGGGTGACATTGCTGAGAGCTTTACTGCCAACAGTTTTTAGTGAAAGTAGTTGTGTCTCTGATACATTGCGTGTCATATGTGGAATGGAGCATACATCAAGATAGCAACTTCCTCCTAAAAGACTGCTGCTCCCTGATGCCAATATCTTGCTCTTGCGTTTTTCCAACCGTCCTTGTCTGAATGGCACAGGAGGTATGTTTGCTATCTCCATTGCCACAGTAAATGCTTCACATATTGCTTTCAGTGACTCTGCAAGTTTTATAAGCAACAGGAGTTAGCTCAGTTATTTTCAATGAAAAAAGTCAAGGTGGAAGAGGAGTTCATTTACATGAAGTTAATGCTAAATATTATTCACAATAATATATATGAATTCACAATTTTGGAAATGCATAATATAATTTGGCCTATTTACCAATCATTTCCTCATCTGTCTTGATGCCAATAGCCATATTGTTGAAAAATCTGAGATTTGTAGATCGAAAGGTATGGAAATAACCTTCCACTCTAGCAACTCTATAGCTTATCCTGATGCAGTGGCGCCCAATTTGACTTTTAACACTTTGTTTGAATAGGGACATGGTGCTCTCAGGCACACCAAACTCTAGTTGCATTATGTCTTCCAGAAGCACTCTCTGGTATTTAGTGACGCGATCTACATGATCATCATATCTGCAACACAAAAAGTGGAACAATAGAAAAAAATTATGAAAATTTTATGTATGACAACTAAACATATAAATAGATTAAATTAGAAAAAATAAAAACAGTATATTCTGTGCATGTATATGTGTGTGTATATATATATACACACACATACATACATATGTACTGCTCCTGTCTTAACTGAAAACTCCATTACCTGAAATGTGGGGAGAGGTGTAAGAAAAACATTAGATAATATTATGTTTAAAGCTACTTTTGCATATTGTGTGAAAATTCTTCAGCTAAGACTGAAACTATACAGGATATAACAAAATAATGGAGCAATTTTAGGGGGCGAGTTCAAACCAAAAGATGAAAAAAATAATAATATAGATACATGCCTGGTTTATGAGTTATTATTGAAAGATAACATTTAACATGTTTCTAGGTGTGATTAGATAACTACAGTTTCTTAAAATAACAACTAACTTTTTCAGACACTTGAGCGATGTAACAGAAGCTGAAAAGCTACCTTAGATCTGGAAATGCCATCTCATACAGTGGTGCAGCCTTGCATCATTACCAATCACCCCACTGTACATAAAAATATCTCACTGCTCATGATATATCCTGCTATGGTTAGCTGCTCAAATGTAACTGAATTGCAGCACATATCAAACATAAGAAACTGACTGACTGTGAATATACATAAGTGATAAATCTAAACAAATCTCAATGGCAATCCATCACAATGTACAGAACTTGTTCAAATATAGAAATAAAACCATAAGCCTTACAACAGTCTTAAATACAGAAATTTCAAAGCAACTGAAGAATTGAACATGCATTTGTTTGATCTTTGTTACAGAGTCAGTTACATATCCCTTGCATACAAATTTATTTTTATTTTTCTAAACAACTTTTGAAATTACATTTGGGAAAGCTTAAGCTCTGATTTTATATTGTACTTTTTGTAAACATGATCTTTGATTGTGTGTGTGTATATACACACACACATATATATATATATATGTGTATACATACACAATACATAGGAGAGATTAACATGAAACACTGATTGAAACATACTATTTTTAACACAATGAGCAGTTCTGGAAAGGGCAAAAGATTTTTGGAGCCTTCTAGGATGGTAAAAATGTATAATTTGGTGATATCAGGACCCAATCCCTGGTATCCCTTCTGAAAGTATGGAGTGAGATGCACAACTTCATTATATAGAACTGCAATATCAATATAAAAATGACTGTCATCACTTAGTATGCTTAAATTCATACATAAGGGCTGATGAGAATTACCAGTGTTATTGTCCTTAATGATTCAAATGAATGTATGTCACCTCAAACATTTTTCTGCATGTAGCTTTTGGTATGCAATACTCCCATTTTATCATCAGCAACATTAATACTTTAATTTCTAGTTAAAAAGACACAAATACTTACTCTGCTACATAATAAGAGTCTCTTGTGAGAATGAGAATAGTGTCCATCTCTGTTTCTGTTGGATCCCCAGATCTGAAAAGAATTTATCATCAGTATATTCCATGATGAAAAATTTAACAATAAGTTCTTGCAGCTCATTATATATTATTATTGTTCTTATTACTATTATAACAATAATCATCTGTATAAATATTTTCTTTTCTTTTGGTTTATTATCATTATAGTTTGAATAACTCATGTATACGACAGATAAAGGCTTAAAACATTTTTTTCCTTCAAATATTTTATTGTAAATGAAATAGAACAGCATTGAACATGAAAATAAATAAATAATAATAATAAGAACAGATAAGAGAGTTTCAAAATTCTTAGAAAATCAGATGATCAGAAAAAAGAGAATTAAAAAGAAAGAAAGAAAGAAAGAAAGAAAGAATGTAAAAAAAATTACACAAAAGCACAATTGAAGTAATAAAGCCAGTTTTAATATTTTAATAAATAGCCAAAAAATACAATTTATCACCTATACAAAAGTTTTAGGTTTAACTATAAACAAATACTCGAGTTGGAAAATGCACACAAAATTGAACAGAGTATAATAGGCAATATCAGTTCTAATAGTTTACAGTGCATATGTTCCTAGCAACGTAACATACAGTATGCCAACATGAGGTTCTTCAAAAGAACTAAACACTTTCATTATACAGGCAAACTCCTTCAATTAATGTAAAATATAAGCCATTATACTCATTTCAAACCTTATTTAAGAGAGCATATAATTAGTACCATGCATTTGTATTCTCGAGTCAGTATGCTTCATCCACAAAAATATTCACCACTTCATAAAAAATAGGAACCAGCATTTAACCAGAAATATGAAACAGATACACATAAATAATGTCAGAACAACAAAGAAACACAGTACTAATAAATAAAGGTATCCAATAGCGTAAGCTTATATCTGGACTCTGTAGCAGTCATTCAAATCTCTGCTTGTTTATAAGAAAAGTGAAAGCATTTTTGATTTTAAACAAAGATGATACAGCACAAATAAAAAGGAGTATTTTATCTAGTAACAGATTAAGATTCTTGTATATTGCATTAAAAATATGATTTGATTATTTTTGTAGTTCAACACATTTCACAATTGTGTATTAAATATTACTTATGTTCTTCATTGCATTGTATTAAATAGGGTATGGTTATGTATGCACATTATTTATTATTTATTTCTTCATTGTAGACACTTTGACAAAACTGAAATTTCTGTACAGTAATGTTTGGTGAATAAAGGAAAGGAATGGTCTACACTTAGAAGGAATAAACTTTGGGAGAATATATCTCTTCCTTTTTATTGGGCTTATTTCTTACTGAATTAATTTTCACAAAGAAGTTATTTTAGTGATATGATACAGCATAACAATTTTAGTTACCATTACATGGTAAACCCATGCTTCTTGCTCGCACTGTTGTGATTGCTTTACTGTATGCCATATTTTAACAATGCCACTAGCTGGCAGATTTCCTGCATGTGCCATCCACCCTTGCAGATGTTCCGAGGATGCAGACATTATTGAGTGCATGTTCAGTTTTATTTCACTTTGTAATATGTGGGGCAATATAAGACTTTTTAGTGGAATGTTTTACAGTTTTATCTTCTAGCATATTTAAGACTATTACTGTTCTCAGCTTGATTGACATCAACTATTTTATGGCCTTTCATTAAATTAGTGAATGCTGTATATAGCTGTCTTCTCTCTCTCTCTCTCTCTCTCTCTTTTGAGGGATGGGAAATGGTACCTCTTTTTAATCACAGAGTAGAACTAAAGCATTTTTCATGTTATATGTGGACATGTTTTAGTCACGATGCTAATGACTGCTGTCACTGGAGCATCCTGAAACCTACCGCCACACATGGCCAAGATCGTTAAGGCACAGACTTTCGAGCAGGTGGTCTGGGGTTTGAAGCCCACAGGACTGTCCTCCTGGGGGGTATTTCCAGGTTTTCCTCAGTCCTCATAAATAGCAAATGCTGGGGAGGTACCCTAAACTTAGGCTTGGGAAACTTCCTTCCATTAAAAAAAAATCCTTTCCCAATTTATCATTTCATCTCATATATTATCAGTGGTCCACCATCTGTGGTGCCTCAGTAGTAAAAACGGGCACTAACAAAAAAGCAAAAAATAAAAAAAAACAAAAGTGCTGATTTAAAGAAAAGTTGCCTGTCTATGAAACAATCCTGGTGTAGAAAACTTCCATCACCATACATTTTGTTCATTATGATATTGGCAAATTCGTAACATCTGTGTTCTCAGCAGGTTTGACCCCATCCCTCAGCTGAATCTTGTAGGCAGTCTAAAACCATTGTTGTAATGGAGACTTTGAATCACTCATTACTCTCCAAAAAAGGCATAACACTATTAAATCAAATGTGCCCATTTATGTAACAGTTGTTTTTGGCTTAATTCTCTTTTGCACACATTATGAAACAAGGATCTTTTCTTAGTTAAACAGCTAAACAATTAAAGTAAATAAAACTGCATTGTTATTTTTTTCTAACAGTAATGCATTGAATTTATTGTGATATATTCCCATTCTACCTCAATCAAATCTTATGAAAAATTTCAACAGCAAATGTCCTATTTTAACTTTAATTACATTTGCCATTTTTTCTGGCACACTCAAATTAGATCCCAAATGTATGCTTAGGGTACATTTCCTTGCAGTAATTAACATTGACCTTACTCACAGAGATGACATCCAAGTTCTTCCACATAAGCTTAAACGAAGTAAAGTCTAGAGTGATGATTACCATCTACTTCAGAACCATCACACCAAGCAGCATTATCATACAAAGGCATGAATCAGCGAACAATTATAACCAATTGGAGAGCAGAGGACACAACACGTTTAGAGAGAACCTGTGCAATGGAATGGGTTTTCAATGAATAGAGTCAATATGGTCGTCAAAGTTAATGCTAACCTAAACATCACTGAGCCTTTCGCATATGCCACCTTTGTTAGAGCATCATAGTGTTAAAATAGTCTTCTTAACAGTGGGTTCCTCCACACACCACTAGGTACACAGTGCAGCTGCTCCCCCCTTAGGCTTTCCATCATGTAGCCTTAGAACTGTGAACTGCCCCCCCCCCCCTTTTTACAGGCACAAAAGTTGAAAAAGCAATTTTTACATGCCAGACCATCTGATCCAGTTCCTAGTGATCCATTGGTAAGATGATCATGCTTAGCATTGGCCTTGCAGCTATTTAAGTGACTAGCCTGTACTCTTCCCCAGTGCTCTGAAGACCTATTTGCAATGGACTCAATGAAAATCGCTGTGATTCATTATTGCACTGTCCAATTCTTGCATTGGTAAGAAAAAATAATACAAACTATCTTATATTAACATAAATTAGCCTTCTCCAACTCTCTTCTGGCTCTGACATCACATCTACTCAAGGTAATTTTCTTGCCTCCATTGCTGCTATGGGCTGAATTCTAAGAATTTGCAGGGTTAAATATCTGTCACCTCATCTCATACAATGACAAATACTAGTGGATGTCCAAGATAATTTCCACAAAGTGGAAGCTATGGCTATCATTTACATATGACGAGTTTTTGCATTCTTTTCAGCACTTAGAGCATCCTGACTCAAAATTTCCTTCACTTAATATCAGAATGCCAGAGTGCAATAAATAGATGATAGTGAAGCACTGCCAAATAATTGTAGCAAGAGAAGCATAAACAGCACTGTTATTATAACAGAACTAAACTAATATAAATATGAAGAGAATTAAAAATTATAATGGATTGTTTTCTTCAAGATTTAATTAAGTTACCTTGTTTTCCAATATATGCTAAAGTGTAATAAACCTAAATGTGAATTTGATCAATACACAGTGTGTTTAATTATATAAAATACAACTTGCATTTTGGAAGAAAAATTTGTGGAATCCTTGTACTAAGTTCTGATGACTGATCTTACAGTGACTATCTAATACACTCCAAATTTGCTTTCCATATTCTTGGAGAACCTGAGGATTTCTGTTTCATGACACATCTCTTTCTTTGAACTCTTTCAACCAGCAATTTTATGAAGAAATTGATTGAAATGGATATTGTTACCACAGTATCAGCTGTAATGGAAAAAAAGTTTCATAAATAGCTACAGCTTGAAGAGAACAAAATGGCAACAGTGCAACTGCACAGAAATGCCATATTAAGGAGTAATTTTAATTCAAGTAATATTACTTGTAGTGTAAGCTGCCTTATTCATTAAGAAAATGCTCACAAATTCATAAATAAGTACATTCTATGTTGCAGATCTTAGCATATTCTGCTTCAGCTCTTCCTTGATATACGGTGTGAAGCAGAATCATATTTAAAATTTTCTAAATATATTTTTTGGGCTTTTTTTATATTTACTGCATATGAGTATCATTGTCAGACAGTCATTTGTAGCTGAGATAAAACTTCATACACAGAAAAATTAATGATGGAATAACATTTCCTTCCAGATTCCATGTTAGCATAACAAAAAGGTTCAAATCCCCCAATCCCCCTAAAATGAGTCCATTTTCTGCAGTGGCCTTATGACTGACTGACATTTTAAATGCGTAGTTATGTCGAATTACTCACAGTATGGACAATTCTCAGAGAAACCTTTGTGAGTGCAGAAATGACAGTCTTGTAAAGATGGAGAAAAAAGGAAACGAAAAAAAGGAGAGAGAAAAAAAAGGCTTGAAGTCCTTTTTTGTGCCGTAAATCTATGACACAGGACCTATGGCTTTACTTCCAAAGGAGGCCATATTTAGCATTTTTACACCCATAAAAATCCAATGATTCTGGCCAGGATCAATGAACTCACAATTTTGGGTTTACGAAGAAAGTATGGTTATGATTATACCACCAGGATCTACAAAGTAAATGTGAATATGAACAATGTCTAAGAAAGAAAAATCACTATAAAGAGTGGAAAAATAAAAGTAAATGTTGCTAAGGGGAAAAAAGAATTAAATAGAAAAACTATAAGAGGAAGAGAAGTAATTAAGGCTAAATAGAAGAGGCTAAAAAAATGTTCAAGGGGACAACACTTTTAATAATACCCCAAAAGAAAAAAAGTCAGGCATCTATAAAATATCATGCAAAGAATGTGATAAGATATATGTTGGAAGAACTAAAAGCAACTTGGGTACACATTTAAAGGAACAGCTCAGAAACGTTAAGTACAATGCAATACAAATTTTTAGTTCATAAAAATACAGCTAGCATGGAGCCGCAACTCCTCTTAGAAGATAGTTTCTCCAACCAGTCATCAAGTCAATTGAGGATGGAGAGGATTCTCTTCAAAACCAGTCCCACTACATTTTAAAAGTAAGTGAAGCACTAGAGTGTATGAGACAACAGTATTGGATAATCATTTATATTTTATCTAATTCGACTATATTTGTTCCAACAGAATGTTAAAAAATTTGTTATAAGTCACCACCCCCATGGGGCTGCACAATAGGAGGTGCGCAGCCTCGTTATTTACTTACTACACCTTGTACAAGTAAATTTTTTAAGAAAAATACATCAAAAAAGTGTACATAGATTGCCTGAAGAACTTGGTGCATCAAAAGACACTTCTATCAATCATCACATAAAATCTCTAAGAAAATCCTACAGAAATTACCAATTCATGATTCATAAATTAATGCCAGAACAAGTTTAAAGCTCAATGCACACATGCTATTAACTTATCACTAGTCCCTGGAAGAAAGAATTTTTAAGATGTAATGATATGCACGTTATCAAATCCAGACACCCAGATACTATGGCTAGATCCTGGCCAACCAGTTAAAACCATTATTAATATAAGTCACTTTGGCAGAAAAGTAATGTGTGTCTGGTGAAGTTATGAAGCGCTACTGCACTTTGGATGGACTATTAATGCTTAGATTTATTCTCCAGAACTTGAGAATGTTGTGGCACAAAGATATTCAGTGCTGCTGCGCAATATGAACATTTTGTTACAGCAGAACAATGCTACAACCACAGAAAAAAATCATGAAACTGCATACAATTAAATTTCTACCACACCAGGCAAATATTTTGACCTTGAACCTTCATATCAACATCTTCAATCCATTGTTTGCCTTCTCTACGAAAGAAACTTTCAGAGCATGGCAGAATTTGAAATTGTTCACAAATTCTTTGCATCAAAACCAAAAACCATTAATGAATCTTAGTAATGGTTGAAAGAGGCTCAAGACCACAAAACAATAGTCTTTACTGTGAAGAGTAAATGTATTCCATATCATAATTAAAAGTAAGTAAAATTTGTTAAAAAAATGACATTATTCATCAGACAGTGCCTGTGAATATTTCTGTTATATAGACTATATTATGACTCCCAGTGACTGACATTTGAGGTTGATGTACATCTCCAGGATGTTAATAGGCCAAATCAATGTTTGTTGGTCTTTTTGCTATATTAATATTTTAATCATTCTATACGTTTAAAATTATTCGAGTGATTGCTTTTTATAATCCTTCCCAACATTCTTTCTCAACAAATATATATTAGGTAAATAGCATTTTAAATACGACACACATTCACGCAAGCACGTACCCACGCACACACACACAAAAGAAAAATAATGCAACACTATTAACAATGTAACAAAATTAATAATAATTATAAAAACAGACAAGGATAAAACACTAAGAAAAATTCACAGAGTTGTAATCGCTGTATTTCGAACTACTTGAGTACTTTTAAGGCAAGAAGACTGTTTAATTAGTCATAAACAGTAATTAATATTGTATATATCATCATAGTAAATGCTCAAAATGCCTACCCTCCACAGTGAGACATCTGACTTCTTTTGAAAAGAACTCGAGACACTGATTGCAATTCATCCTCTTAAGCAACATAAATTGGCTGCTAAATATTTTGTTAGTATCTCCTTGGGTTTTACTTCATGTATAGCAGTACTTTATTATGAAGATGCAGCAGCTGAGTGGCAACGATGCACCATTTTGCTCGGTTAATTGTGTTAAAGACTTTTGAGGAGAAGTTTCTAATTGTGGCATATTTTATCAAGCATCTCCTTTGTTAAAACCCAATTTTTTGGTCTTGATTTACTGTAAATGAAAATGCCTTGAGTTTGAACTTTGATTACAAATTTGTAAATTGCACTTCCCAATGGAGATGTACTCCTGGAAATAGCATGCAATTCTCTTCTAAAGTACTTATATGATTTCTTTTCTCATAAAACTCATAAACAATAATTATTCTTTGTTCTAGAGTATACATCATTCTTGCCATACTCCAAAATACACAAATACATGCATTTCCTATAGAAATGCAACTCAAACAGCTGATGTGATAAACGTGACTGAGCAAGTGTCTATATCAATAGAGCTTCAGTATTACTGGAAATTTTGTACTGCCTGTGATGCCTCAGTAGTAAAAACGTGCATTAAACACACTAAAGAGAGAGAGATGAAAAAAGAAAGAAAAAAAATCAGATTTTGTATACACTACTGGAAACTGATTGCCAGTTGCCTATCATATGGCTTTCAAGATCGAAGGATGCCTAGGCAGCTCCCCAGTTTTCTTCACCACGCTGGGTGGACCCCATTCCAGACCTCCCTAACATACATATATATATATATATATATATATATATATATATATATATATAATGTAAAACACATAAAGGTTCATAGTACACAGTTACAAAAATTTTATTAAAATAAATGGAAAAATTCACTTACACAGGATCTGCATCAATTAGCCCCCATGCTCCAAGGATCATTTCTGTATTACTGATGAGCATCTTCTTACAATCTTCAATTACAAGTTTGACGTGTTCTGCAGTAGCTACATTATCTTCTTCTTCATTTGTTTTATCTTGACTGAACACATCTTCAGACACAGGGTTGCCTGAAAGATGAATAATTAAGTACATCCAATAACAAGTTCCAAGTAATTTTTGAAGCTAGTCAGTGATCAGCATGAAGCTGTTATTGCTGAAGTAGTTTAATAATGAAAGCAGAAAAGAAAATAACAAAAATGAAATGTCTGGTAAACAGTTATTAAGTAAAATATATAACAGAAATTACTGAGAAAATTAAGCATTTTGAGGATGAGATTAATGTGCACCTATAGACTCCCATCACTTGCTGTTTTTTATTTTATTAAAATTTCAGTTTAAGGTGCTCTCACATGGGAAATTATCCATTTACTTATTTTTTTACTTCAAGTTTGCAGTAGACTGTTGGTCCCCTCGAAGTTCAATGCACTTGCTCCGCTCCTTCAGGCCCACTTCCACGAAGGAATCACGAACCTGAAGAAACGTTGGAACAAGTGCGTTGAACTTTGAGGCCCTCAAAATATGCTTTTACCTCCTGTGTGATCTTTTCATTTGACTTAAATTTGTGTCCAGCCAGGGAAGTTTTCACAAACAGAAAATAAAGCACAATGTAAGACTGAACTTCTCTATCAAACTAAGCTACTTGTCAAATAACCGTGTATTCAAGCCGCCCGCATTGCTCATGACATATTGATCGAATTACAATTTGAAATGCTTCTGCACTCGTCCTATTCAACAGATCTTGCATCCTAAGAAATCATCACCTATTCAACGGATGAAACGCATTTTGCCTTTTACGGAGCAGGTCCGTCACTGTTTAGACCCCTCCAGAATTCACGCTTCGTCCCTAATCGCAAATCGGCTGAACTCTTCTTAAAACATTTTCAAACAGCATGCTGATTTCACACGCAATTTTGCCTTTGCTCTGAAGTGAGCAGAAGTGACACCCATCATGAGCAAAGGTTTATCATGAGTAATTCACTGTGCAAAATAAAATGAACTCAGTGAGTTCAGATGCCCATGGCTTCTGTTAACTTGGGTACTTTTACCTGTTTGCCAGGTAAAAAATAAATAAATAAAAGTAAATAAATGAACAAAAATACCAATGAGAGCTTGTTGTACATCCATTCAAGATGATGAACGCTCAGGACCTCCCAAAATTGCTACAACCAACGAGATTGAGAGAAAAATTCACAATACTGTACTCAATGATAGCTGATTGAAGGTATGCAAGTTTGTTGACTTGCAAAGACCTGATAGGCTGTGTCCACTCCCTTTTACACAAAGTTTTGGGTATGAGAAAGCTTTCTCTTCGATGGTTTTTATTTTTTTTGAGTAGTGTTTAACGTCCGTTTTTACTACCGAGGCACCACAGGCGATGGACACTGATGATACACGAGATGAAATGATATATTGGGAAAGGATATTTTTTAAGGAAGGAAGCATTCCAGGCTTAAGTTTGGGTACCTCCCCGGCATTTGTCAGTTATGAAGACTGAGAAAAACCTGGGAAAAAACCCATCAAGGAGGACGGTCCTGGCTGGATTCAAACCCCAGACCTCCCGCTCACGAGTCCGTGCCTTAACGACCTCAGCCATCCGTGGAGGTTCTCTTCGATGGGTACAGCGTTTGTTAACAATGGGCCAAAATCTCTTTTGGAATGAGCATTCTGCATGAGTGTTTAGACTTGATAAATGCAATTGCAGTTTCTCCGACATTTCATGACAGTAGATGAAACATGGATTCGTCACTAGACACCAGAGACGAAGTAGCAGTCCTAACAGAGGATGGCAACATGTTAAAAGTGCACCAAAGAAGCAAAATCATTGCATCTGCAAGAAAAGTCATGGCAACAGTTTTCTGGTGACCTGCTTGTAGACTACCTCCAGAAGGGCAGGACCAACTTAAGAATGCTATTCAGGCTAAAAGTCCACACCTTAAGAAAAGAGTAATCTTTCATCATTATAATGCGCCTTCACACATGTCTGGGATTGTTGCTGCAAAACTGCATGACCTTTGCTTCCAAGTGCTTCCACATCTGCCATATTCCCCTGATTTAGTTCCCAGCAATAACTTGTTGTACCCAAACCTGAGGAAAGGACTTGGTTGACGAAGATTCACATTAAATGATAAGGCTGAAGTCAAGACAGACACTTATTTTTCACAGTTGGAAAAATCTTATTTTACTGAGAATATTAAAAAGATGGTAAGTTGTTGGAATAAATATATTGATTTACAAGGTGGCTATGTTAAAAAAAAAAAATCATTTCTCTGAAATCTTGTATTTTCTTGGTGAGGCCAAAAACTTTTAAAACGCCTCTTGTACTATGTCCACTTGTTAGCAAACCTCATTGCACCTAATGCGATGAGAATCCAGGAAACCAACCAGGTATTAAAATGTTATAAATTGCACTGTGCATAGGAATGATTTAATCATTTTTGATGTTATTAAGGTTTAGGAGAGGATGAAACAAATTTGAAGAGCAAGGTAAGAAAAGCATTGCAATAATTTTGGGATAATCTTATCTACAGACCAGCCGATGTTATTCATGTGGAGAAAGTTGTGATAATTCAATGGCCTTTTATGCATTTTTTTAATTCCAACTTTGTTCCTTTAGTGATCTAATATCTTTACAACAAGCTTAGAAAATCATATCATAAAGACTGAATCCTAATAAAGATGTTCTTTGTCTTTCCAGAGCTTTACTCTCTAGTAAAATGTGTTTTGCAGTCTCAGTAAACGTTCACATACACACGATATGTGATTTCCATGATAGAGTAGCATCCATAGGCATTTCCAGAATAATCAATGTTCGGTAATGGTATTGGGTGAGAATGTTTACCAGCACAGTACAGTGGTCGTAATGATGTGTAGAGAGTTGAAACTAGTAGGCTGAATTCACCATTAAATGGTGCTATCCTCATGGAATTTTAAATCTGGTGTGAATTTTGTATGTCAGAGCACAAACTATTGAAACCCATAGCATAAATCCTAATCTAACAGAAAAATATGTTTCTATAAACAAACAAAAGCTCTGATTAAGCAATTCAAATTTGGATAAATCAAGGGCACAATCTACCACACAATGCTTGCTTTCAGCAAAAGAGCTGCCAGCAACCTTCCTATATAGTTATTGCACATATAGAGTGCATATTATTATTATTACCATCATTATTTACTGCCACACAATTACTATCACCTAATTTTATCTTTGGCAAGTTTAATATGAATTAATACTGGTGCAAATACACAACTGTTATGCAAAATATTCCTAAGACCTACTTAAAATGGCCACTTACCCAACATCATATCAATTGTAGCTTGTCTATAAGCATCTTTGAAGCGGCTCAGATAATACCTGTTGAAATATAAACAGAGTATGAAATCAATATCACTTGATAAAGGCTGACACAGAATCACAGAAAGAGAACATGCAATATGGAGTTTAATATTATTCTAAAGAAGCATTTGAAATATAGACAGAATAAGCTAACAGATGTGTTACAAGCAGGAATTGAAAACTTCTGTCCTGAAACACAATATATAAAATTCTTTGTATAACACTTTGCTAGGGACTAGAATTTCTGATATTACTTTTACAGAGAGAGATATTTAATTATTATTATTATTATTATTATTATTATTATTATTATTATTACATAATGGACCCACTATTAATACATTTGTGTAAACAGATAGTTTGCAAAACAACATAACTTCAAACGTGTGCTTATTACTCTAAGCAAGATAAATTTCAACAATTATGCGCAGGATAATACATTATATAATGTCTACAAAGACAACTCTTTGGTAAATGAGGTACCAAAGTTATCTTGTTTACAAATCCCTCTGTTACCATAACCATCTGCAAATTTAGAGTAACTAAATCTAATGATTTAACTATGGTTCTAAGCACGTACATGTGTTATATTTAATTAAGCTGTGCTCAAGAAGAGATACAATATTCTATTCAAAATACATGAATAATTAGTACAAAAAGATATAGTATGATAAATTTCATATTGTTAATAAATCATGATTTATTAACAAACAAATTTACAGCTCATAAACTCTTCTATTTTTCAACTGGTTAAAGGTGCATATTTGCATATCTCCTTCCAAAATGTGAATTCTGTAATGATAAATGATCAATAATGGTTATAGGTTATGCAAACCAGCTTTAATTCAAGCTGTACTTGAAAATGTATTACCTGGAAAGCTACAGCTAAATAATCCAACCGCCCCAAACAATAAAGATTACTACTACAACTTCCACTACCACTATTATTACTCTACTACTATGCTGCTGCTACTGATGAAGATGATGAGAATTATTCAATCACATCTCTATTTTGTTTGCTTGGGATTTGTCATTGTATGATTTCAATCAGCCATTTGGTTATAAAGTAAAAGTGTATATTTTTAACTGAAGTGATATTTTCAAAATCTTGTTCTGAGCTCTAATTCACAATATTAACTGTGATTTGGTCACTGTTTTGCACACCTGGTTCTCTTCCCTCCCCTTTGTTACAAAGTCCTGGGATAGCACAATCAATCAGCAAGGGAAAAAATAGGGAGGAAAAAAAAGAGCATATTGTTTGAGCTATGAGTGTATGCACTGTACATATAAGAATGGCTTTGGCTGCTTTCCATATAGGATAATGGAGGGCCATCTTATTGGCAGATGAAGTTTCTTAAAAATGGAGATATTATACTGCAATAATTAAAGAGTAACAACATTCAAATTTGCCTGATTTTCAAAAACTTTAAATGGACAATGGTCCAATGAGTCAATTTTCCAAGTTATGGCTTAATGTTTCTAAAGGATATTGCTACTGACCAATTCTGTTTCAACTCAAGAATACAATAATGGGAAAATTTTGAAAAATGTGTCATTTTGGCATGGTTTAAATTATTGGTCCACGATAATTTTTTCCCCCTCTTTTGTTAATTTGTTAGAATGAATGCCAAACATTTTCTTTTGATTTTGCATAAAATGACATATTAAAAAGCTAATCATATTTAACCAAAAAGATTGAAAAGCTCCAGGAATTGATGCAATCTCTTATAATATAATTCAGCATACTCATAAGATGTTACATTTGTTAGTGAATCTCTTCAATAAATTATTACAGCTTGGAAAGCTGCCATAATTAAAGTAATTCTTAAATATTATTCAATTAAAATTTAAAAAAAAAATATTTGTGGCAAACACATTCAGGGCAATCAATTTTATCTCAGTTCTGGGGAAAATACTGGAAAAATTAATGAATAGATAGGATTGCAATTATATTCTAATAACTGTAATAGTTTATTTCACTGTAGATATTCTTTAGAAGATGCCATTTACTTGGTAGTAACATGGATGAAAGAAACATTTAATCAGGGTAGGGCTAGATATTATTGGGGCTCTCAATAATGGTTTGTGGCCCAACAAATTCAAATCTATTAATTATCATAAAAACTAGTGCTCTTGAATTCTGAACTATTTCAGTAACAGAAAGGCTCAGTTGATAAAAAAATTGGTTCAACAAAAATTGGTTCAAATTAAATGTGAATTTTTCTCAGAATCACCAGGGCATATTGCATGGTTTCGATAGAAGCAGCTTTGATTTTGTTTGGTATAAAGAACATCCATTATGGTTTATCTAACTTGCTAAGATTGCTGCATACAAACTATCAATAAAACAACATGAGTAATCTTTTGTGTTGACACATTACTGGACCAGAAAATTTAAATCATATTAGAAAGGCTCCACATCCCTTCCCCCAAAGGTTATGTCTGCTCATGTGATACAATACTCAGTCTCAATTCAACATATTCTTTCAACTGTCCATCTCATGGTCATAAAAGATACGTATTTGACATTTATTCCAGTGTAATACATTTTTAAAATTTTCACAAATTGACATTTTAAAAAGAAAATGTTTTTTACAGAATTTAACATTTTAACATGTTTTCATACATTGTAAATATTAGTATAACCTGTCAGTATTTTTCAAGTTATATATTTTGTATAATAAGTTCACTTACTGATTTTATTATTAGTTTATTATTTTTTTAAAAACTGTATCTCCAATCCTTTGTATTTTAACTATAGCCCTAGCATAAATTTATGAAATAGGGTTTTTATTCTTGGATTTAATAAATAAATAACAGTTACAACTATTGGTTTAAACTAGGTAGTTCAAGAAATTAAGTCAAAAATGAAAACCAAACCCCTTACTTCAGAATACTCTAATAAGACTTTTTTTATTCTAATGGCAAGATTTAGAAGTCATTCTTTCTTGCTTCCCAGTATATAGATTGTAAATTAGGTTCTGACCTTTTGTGTGGATCTATTGTGCTGCCTTGAAATAGACGATCCTTGTTCATAAGGTGGTTGGGTCCTTACCAATGAATTTTTTATATTAATTCGGTGTAGGTGGGCATCCAAACACTCATGGTGCATGCTAAGTTTGAATATTGCTATTGCATCCTTTCTTGTTGCTTATGCATATTTATTTGCTCCAATTTTTTTAAAATTATTTTTGCCTTTATTCTATATTGAGTTATTTTGTAAGAGTGATATGAAGCAATGGAGGGATTGTCTGTTCCTTTTTTTTGCTATAGAGTTGCTCCTTTCTTTATCTGCGATTCCGTTTCCTAGAAGGTTCAGTGGAATGGTATCCATTGAAGAAACTACTGGTGAATGAAAGGCAGAAAATCAGTCAGCATAACTCAGTTGGAGATGCACAGTAAATTTGATGACTATAATGATTAATATCATATTATTTTAAAACATTAGTTGAAGTCCATAATTTGTTATGAAATATGTGCACGAAACTGTCCTAAAGTGACCAGGGCCAGGACGAAAAGTAGATCACTTTTAATTTTTCTCAGTATTCAAATTTATATTTAAATATTAAAAAGAAGAAAAACTTTAAATTCTTTTCAAGTCATAGTTTTTTAAAATCACATTTTCTTTCCCCATTTAATGTTGCAACATCCTATATTCTTTGTAGCTCTATCTCATAAAAATCAACAATGTAAAAAAAAGAATTTACTGCCAGTCAATACCAATGATAATCTTATTTTGATTTGAAGTAAAACATTAAAAATAATGTCGTCACATTAAAACTCTCTTTAAGTTTCACAAACACACTTATAAAAGTAATTTTATAAGTGTGTTTAAGAAAGAAGAAAATTCAGGTATATATAGAATTAATTGTAAGGATTGTGACAAAATATACATAGGAAAAACAAAGAGAAATCTGGGGATAAGATTAAAGGAACACTGGAGAAATATTAGACACAAACAAATAGAAAAATCAGCAGTGGCTGCACATTTTTGGAATGAAAATCATGAAATAGAGAAGGACATAACATTACTAAAAACAATTCAACATCTGAAAGAACTTAATATATGGGAAAAAATTTACATAAAAAAATATGAATACAAACTTATGAATTTTGATATACCAGAAGCAGACAACATATTGTTTAAGTTCATTAACAGACCACCAGAGTAAGCATAGTAACATATATACTTTGCTGAAATTGACTCCTCAAATGTCGTTTTGGTTGACAATGTGAGGAATGTACCTCACGAAACATGTACCAAAATTACTTTTATAAGTGTGTTTGTGAAACTTAAAGAGAGTTTTAATATGACGACATGATTTTTAGTGTTTTACTTCAAATCAAAATAAGATTAACAAAAGTTTCACTGTGTGGATTCCGACATTCCGTAAACATAAAACCAATGATAATTTCTATTATCAGTATTTCCTAATAAGGATTATATTATTTAGTAATGTGCAATAGAGAAAGCTACAATGAACTATATGTTCTTCGATTTGAGTTAACTTAAAAGGTTGTACTTCTGATGTCAATAAAACATAACATTAATGTTCATAAAAGTTGTAACAGTTTCTTGTATTTGATTCCTTCATTCTGTTCAGCTCCATTTGAAAATAGCTATGTTAATTTTAAACAACATACAAAGTATAATCTAAACTTTTTTTCCTCCTCCTATTCTAGTAATGTAGTAATTTTCAGCACAACACCTTCTTTTACCAAATGAAGTACTCAGTGCATATTCATGGAAATTAATAATGAGTATTGCCACCATTTAGGTAATCTCTGTTTAACAATGATGCACTTTTAACAAATATTTTTATATGCAAACTTTGAGATTGATAGATGTGTAAAAATGTGTGTTAACTCTTGATTTTCTTAATATTGTTTTACTTTCAATGTTTGTTACATAAGTGAAGCATCTGGGATATTAAAGGAAGAATAAGCAATAATGTTCAGAATGAGAGTAATTCATGTGACAAAGTTCTCTTAAAATAGTCTTGTGTGCTCCCCACTATGACACTCAAGCATAATATACCCAGCACATTGCTATGAAGATGTGTCATTACAGCTCTCTCAAGACCACATGCATAAATTAGATATTGTGCTGTAAGATCTGAAAACATGAAATAAGTTGCTTAACCCAAAATTATCTGGCTAAATTCTTTCAAGGGTGAGGAAAACTTCAAAACTCCTCATTCAGGCCACATGAACAAAAACTTGAATCTATATATGCAGTTAACTCCTCATTCGTGCCACATGAACAAAAACTCGAATCTATATACGTGGTATTAATAAGTCATGAAAACATCATTATGTTGATGCCACTGATGAACAAATATTTCACATATGCAGTAACCTTCAGCTGCTTGCAAGCTTCTTAGTTCATGAATTAATTAAAATCTCAAGAGTGGAATTGCTTGAAAAAAGAGACCGACCTGCTCATGTGATATACTGCACTGAGAAGCTTCATCTCCAGGCCCAAAGCTATGTCACTTGTATACATGGGTGGGGAAATGGGAACCAGAGCCTGGGCCATTTTTGCTGCTGTCTGCAGCTCATTTGAGCAACTCTCCAAGGCTTCACCATCCACTTCAAGGCCTTGCATTATGTCGATACCCACTTGTCGATATGAGTCAACGAAATGACCCATGTAATATCTGCCACACAAAGCACATGTGCATCCTAATTTGTTCAAAACAAATATCATGCTTCGCCTTTAAAAACGTCAACAGCTAAACTTCATCACCAAATGTCAGTTTAATGAACAAAACAAGGAATAAATGTGTTTGCAAAATCACTTTAAAGTTGCACTTTAATTGGGATATAATTCAAGGCTTACAATTCCTCTTATGAAGCTCTAATAACTTAGCTATCCTTAGTATCTTAGTGCCTACAATATTTTTTCTGCATAAATAACTTAGATGTAGTGCATATCTCTTTTTTAGTATGACAAAAATTTTTGAAATACAATTCTGTTACAATAGTATTCCAAAAGTTTATGTAAGATTTAATTTTCTATATAATCAATGTAAATTATAAATTTTTATGATCAAGGGCATGTCTCCTGAATATTCCAGCTGGATAATATTGACAAACTGGAGACAACCACTCAGTCAATGAATTCAGACAAATTATGATAATGCATTGTTAAATTAATGATTAGTTTTAATAAAAATATACCTATAGCAATTCCTGAGCTTGGACAGATCAAAGGAGCATGCGTAGATAATCTGTATTTCTATAATCAAATTTGGATTGTTTCTAGTTCTTGTAATGTATCACTCATGTTAAATCTGAATTAATGTTGCAAATACAGTTGTTTGAAATCTGATGATACTTTGTACTGGCAACAGCATACACTATATATACTGCTGGGAACTGGAGAGATGGCTAGCAACATATGTGGGGAGAGGAGGGCTTTATCTGCAAAGTAAAACATTACGCACTGCATGTGTATCATCTATTCAAATACTTACAATTACATTCATGCTCATTGCATTAACATAAACAGAATATTAATAGTTGCATTGTCAGCATATTCCTCTGACTAGCCATCTCTCCAGCTCCCAGTAGTAGTCACCATTTGAGGTAAAAGATCCTTGAAAGACAAACATACTTAAATATATACCTTCTAGTCTCTTGTTCAAAATAAATTTAATCTTTTTCGGCGCATTCTAGAAGTAAGGTATTACACACTTGCTTTAGTTCTGCAGACAGTCAGTGGCCAAGATAATCAGCAAAAGTTATTATAACGTAATGCACTATCAAGAGTTATCCACATGTTATTAATGGCTAGTAAGAACGTAGGTTGACAACAGCAAGTGCCTGGCTACAAAGGGAGCTTAGTGGCAATAATATGAACATACAACAATACTTCTACCACATCACTCACTCAAAGGTCAAAGTTTGCTTTTCTTGGCACTCTGGTTATTTCCGTTTTGTTATACTTGGGATGATTTTGAACATATCAAACAGATATAGTGAAGAGATTCATAAAGCAATAAAGCTGTACCTTCTGATTACTAACAAAATGCTAAAGTGGAAAAATATGCAGATATATTAAATTATACATGTTCAGCATTGATAATCATTTTAGTTCACTAACAGCTGTTGGCAACAATAACAATTAGAGATTTGCTCATCATGCTACTCATCTCATTCAGCAAGTAAAAAATATGTATAAAAATTATAAAATACACAAGTTCTTGAAACTGAAAAATTTGTGGAAGAACCAGAGAATGTCATTATTACATTTCTTTACCAACTGAAACTCTGGGATTTGTTGTACGTTTTAGTATCAGCATTATTGTTTCTCACCAGATCTTTGCTAAAAGATAAAAAAACCATTCAGATTACAAATATGGCTGTGACTAAAAAGCATTCCTTGTTACCGTTAAAACACAAGGTGCTAACTGGAACATGCATTTATAGCACTAGCCTAGGAAATGAATTAAAGACAAAATTCCAATTATATCAGTACCAAGTAATAATCCTCAGTTTGGTTAAACAAACAAGGCTATACTAGAAAGCAGCTTCTTTTAAATACTTTGGAGTTCACAATCTAATCTAAAAACGCAAAACTAATGTTGCATGCTTATATAAAATAACTTTTAAACTTTTATTTTTAAAAAACTTTGGTAAATGTAAGCATGATACTACAACTAGCTCACCTATTAGCAGAATTCATGCCATCCTTCATCATGCCACTCAACTTTCTCTCTCCAGTTCTTGTGTAGTCTCCCTGAAAAAAGTATGTATAATTTATACCATTATAAAAAAAATCAATAATGTCTCAAGATTGTGCTTTTGCATTTTCCATAGTTTTTCCCATTTTTTAACTAAAAATGTTAAATTTACATTATTTACTTAGCAGATGTAAGACATTTGTGATAAAAGTTCAAAAAATGAGATAAAACTTTAGCTTGTCACATATTTTCAAATTACTTTGAAAATTTCTTCATGCACTGCTGAGCTGCTGTTATCCAAAGCTTAAAAAATGTATGTATAGCTTATATACTAAACAAATAAATGCATTTAAATGGGAAGTAACATAAAAATTTATGATTCTTTAACCATAAAGAGTGAAAACATGTTTGTACAACTCATATTATTGCTATGCTTAATAATGCTGCCAAAACAATTGCCTGCCAACAAGGTAGCCCATGCTTGATTCCTGTGTGGTATTTGGGACAGACAAGGCAGCATTCAAGCAGATTTACCTGGATATCCTGATTTATCTTGGTATTAATACTATTAAATGCTGTTAGCACCAAAACCTAACATCATCTAGCACTGTTTAGTGTACCATAAAGAAAACAAATAGAAAATGATTTATCCTAAACTTAAATATTCATTTTTTACACTAAACTCCACTTACTAGTAAGACGCGTTTCAGGTGAATCTCTCCCACTTTCAGTTGCTCACTGAAGATGGGAGAGATTCTTTCTAAATGCATCTTACTTTTATGTAAGTAAGTGGAGTTTAGTGCAAAAATGAATACCTAAGTTTAGGATATATATATATGCATGCATGCATACATACATATGCAGATAAGTTACTTTGTAAAAGAGAATGAACATAGTTAATTTTCACATTTATTAGCTTAAATATTCTTCAATGCTAGAATAAGGTCAATTAAAACTGTTGTTTAAGTCCTTTAAATTTATTACAGTTATTAACAAGTTTATTCCCTCGGAGAGGACATTACAAAGCATTACTCCTGCAAAGCTAGGTATCTTTTCATAAGCTTCTCATAAGCTTGACTAGTAACTGCAGGTTTTCTTACCTCAATGTTGTGTCTTATGAATGTAAGCATTCGTTTTTACAGGAAATTAAATTTTAGGATCCTGTTACTAATGCTACTGTGCCTGGCTTCTGTTATTAATTGGTTATATGTAAATTTGAATGCCTTTAGGTTAACATCATTTATATGTGTATTACCACTATTTTGCTGCTCAACTATCAATATGAGTAAAGCACACAAGTGTATTATTTATGGAATGATCCAAAAACTTAAGTCTGTTTATTATGCAGTTTGGGTTTATTTGAGTAATGAGAGGATGTTGCATATAAAATTGTTTCAACAACTTTTCCTGAACTTTTCTCTTACTAAAAATATTGATTTCCCTGACAAAGTAATGATATTTTTTTTAATAGTGTTTAATACCCATTTTCAACTACTGAGAGTGGATCACAGTCAATGGGCACTGGTGATACATGAGATGAATTGATGAACTTGGAAAGGATTTGTTTTTTAAAGGAAGGAAGCGTTCCAGGCCAAAGTTTAGGATATCTCCCTGGCATTTGCTATTTATGACGACTGAGAAAAACCTAGAAAAGTACTTCAGGGAGATTGGTCCCGAGGGACTCAAACTCCAGATCTCCAGTTCACAAGTCTGCACCTTAGACCTCGGCTACTTATGGCCTCCCATGATAATAATTATTCCTTTTAGAAAAAATAAACCAAGAAAATAAAGCCTCCACTATCCCCATAGCAAATCTTATTCTCTCTCCCCTTCCTGTTTTTCACTATTCTTTTTAATCTATTTTACAAAGTGTATATAAATTATGAACTTTTTCATACAAACCAACATTGCAAGAGCTTAGTAAATTAAAATTAGAACTACTTAAAATCATGTTAACACATTAAAAACACTTTTGACGTCCCAACAAATTTAAGAGTGGAATTAAAAGTAAAATTACTTAAAATCATGTTAACACTTAAAAAACACTCTTTGCGTTCCAACAAATTTAAGAGTGGGATGTCAAGAGTGTTTTTAATGTGTTAACATGATTTTAAATAGTTTTACTTTTAATCTACCTAAGATTTTATGATCGTTTCACTGTGTGGATTCCTACATTCATCATTAATTGCAAGGGCTGTTTAGTATAGATCAGGGCTGTCCAACATTCGGTTGGACTCAGGCACATTTGCATGATAATTGTGGGCGCCAGGTTATGATTCCTCTATTTCGACACTACTGATACTGATATGACAACTAATAATAATAATAATAATAATAATAATAATAATAATAATAATGTAATGATTCTAGAATTAAAAAAAACACATGAAATTATAATTCTCACTAAAAAAATGTTGCTCTACATTATCTTTTAGCAACAGATATGCTAGCATTATACAATAAGCATTCAGGTTTTCCTTTGTTTTCAATAAAGCAATACTGGTCCTCCCATTCACCGTTAAAAGTATAATTTCTTTGCCATTTTAAGAAGAGTTATATTTCCATATAATTGATTAATAACTGAATAGTTTAAGTTTAAAATATAAAGAAAAAAGCACTTAAAACATTAATTGATATCATTGTATGATTCAGTTGAACTACACACTCTTAACTTAAAACATGTTAATGTACAATTTATCACAATGCAAGGCACTTAAAACATATTTCACAAGCTTACAAGTAATATTGAATATTCATCTGAAAGCAAGGAATTTGGAGCATTTCTATTGTAAGACTTGTAAATTGTTGGTTCATTGATTAGAGATTTGTTGGGATTAAAGTTATTTCGAGTCCAAAGTGAGTGTACCATTGTAATCTTAGTGAAACTCTGTCATGGTACTGCAATAAAGTGAATCATAAGGAAGCAGTCTGTTACGCAATAAAAATGCTGCTATAATAAATGTCCTAAGCTTGAGGACAGTGCTTTGAAAATTAAAAGTAAAAATCTTTTTGTAATGGGAAAAGAGAGAGAGAGAAAGAAAAAAGAAATAAAAATATTCTAATGAGAAAGGGGGGGAACCTTCATATATCAATTGAAATTTAATTTGGAAATTAGATGAAAACTGCGCCATAAAAGAAATTTGATGCCACCTACAGACACCATGTTGCACAGGAGTGGCCTAGATTATTTTCATTTTACTTAACAGCTGCATTTTTCTCTATCCACTGGCAAAAATATTAAAGTTAAGAATAAATTTAAATTACTAATAGGGTAAATGTTTTTGGATTTCCAGCTGGGGAACAGTAAGTTTAACGTAGTTTTGAGTCCACTTTGTTAGATGTTCTTAGAGGGCTTGCTTTTCATTTCCCAATGAACACTAGCATAAGATTATCTAAGGATGGATCACAGCACAAAAACAGAACTATTACACAGCATACCTTAAGAGCATTGGTTCCAGCATATTGCTTGCTGATGATGTCCCCATTATTGGCCCATAATAATTGAAACTTGTTGCATATGTTGGATGGAATGCTTCCCTCAGGTGGAATGAGACCAAGCTTTGAAAACTGAATCTCCATCACAGCCTTGGCTATTGCTGTCTGCAAAGAAACACAAGAAACATAATTATGTTCCTGGCTAGAGCAGACTTGTACAATAATATGGTCAGTTTCAGAAGTAACAGCAACATAAATCTCCATTGCTAATTTAGCAAGAAGTATAAAATATAGTGAACTTTTGTAACAGTGGTGCCAAATATTAACATTTTAAAAAAATTGAGTCGAAATTGTAACATACACACCACTAAAATTCAATAAAATGGAAGACTAGTTTCGGGAGCCATCGCTCAGTTCCTGGTCGACTGCCGGTCTCATTGTTTGTGGTAGGTCGATTCATCTCTGGTGGAGGTTTAATGAGCTTTTGTATTAGTACATCACTTGGTGAGATTTCGAAATTAAAAACTTTCTCTTTATTCTTCCAAATATAGAATATCCTTAATCAATTAACAGTTTTGAAAGCCATTTTACTTATCTCACTTACTTTTCTTTAGCAAGGGGTGGTGAGTGCAGAGTCAAACTAGAGGTTTGCAACTTGCATCACTTCAAAGGTACATTACAAGAACAAATACCTCTCATGATAGCAAAAAAATATAATTTAGTATTCAACAGGCTTCATTAGCTATAATTGGTGGAATTTTTAGAAATGTAATTATGCCATTTACAACACAGAACATATTAACAACTGCAATCGCTTAAAAAATTTATTGGATATTCTCATTACATACAATAAAACAAATTTTCACTGAAGAAAACAAAAGAAATACCTGGACAACGTTGGTACGATCCAAGCAATCAATGCAGTTCACTCTGAACACACCCTTCTGGCTGCAGATACGGCCTTCCTTATCAGTCCAGCAATAGTTTATCTCACGAATGACATCCACAAGGCTTGCTATCAATACTGACACATTCTCAAAATGCATTCCTCGGCTGAAACACAAGTATGATACATAATTATATAAATGCAAACCTTGCTTCAGCAGATACTGCTTAAAGATATATTTATTATGATCAACAGAAGAATAGATAATGTTTTGTACTTAAGCATGAACTTTTCTGTTACAGGCAAGAAAAGGATAGCATTAAAAAAAAAGTGCATCTAAAAATTCTCTGATATGTGCCAAAAGTTTAATACATTAACTCCATCATTATGCCAAATATCCTTTTACAATATATATAAAATCTAAATATATATGAATTAACTTTAAATAAAATTATACACGTCTATTAACATGATTTAGGGTTGAGAACTGTATAGAACTGAATTATATTTCAACAATAACATTATAATTAAATTTACATATTATTCTTAATTCATAAATCAGCAAATATTATTATTAATTTTTAAATTCTAAATAATTAAATACAAAATTTTCTAATTACCTAAGACCCTATTCCGCGGTTCATTAGCAGTTGCCTACTGGAATATCCAGGGGACCAGACTCCAGTCCAACAATGGCATAATAATAAAAGTATTTATTACTCCACTTTAAAATCCAAATTATCAAATCAAATTTTACCAACTTTATAACAGCTCGTATCTTTAAAGTGGCACATTTCTCGGATATTACACATTACACATCAACATCCTGGTTATTTGCATATAGAAATCCAATTTGTTTCCATTAACCATCTTCCTTCCTCCACTACTTTCATTCTCAATTATTTCCTGAAAATTCTATCTAAACCACTTCTTTCTTAATTAACACAATGTGGGTAAATTTCTTACACACTTCACTTACTGTATTTAAGTTAGGACATAAATCCCATGGCGGAAGATGGAAATTCATTGCAGTAAAGATATTCTTCCAGACAGTCAATTCAAAGAGATTGTTTAGTTTTTTAAGAAGTTTTATCTCTGGGTTTAGGCTCGAATAATGGTGTATTACTCCTGATTTTTCCATCTGTTTTAATTTGATATTTCTGAAATGTTCTTTCTTCTAAACTGTCAGATTTCTTTTAGTTTTTCCATTGTATTTCAACTCACAGTCTAAGCATTCTATGGCATACACTCCGGATTTTTTTTTCTGAGGGTATCTTGTCTTTTAATTTAGATTCTAGGAGGTGCTTGAAGTTGTTACTGTTGATCAGGGCTAACTTTATACTGAACTTTTTGAAAATCTTTTCGAATTTGTAGTGCAATTGTGGGTTATAAGTGAATTTGCAATATCTTTCATGTTTTTGATTACTAGAGGGTCAAAGTCTCTTTTATGGTTTTTGGTTGAGGTGTTAAAACTTCTTAAAGAACTAAACAATCCATATCCATATGAATTGGTTGCCTGGTATAATATCTTCATTCTGAAAAACCGAAAAAAC
Organism: Metallyticus violacea; assembly: GCA_030762175.1. Taxonomy (NCBI): domain Eukaryota; kingdom Metazoa; phylum Arthropoda; class Insecta; order Mantodea; family Metallyticidae; genus Metallyticus; species Metallyticus violacea. The sequence goes on along the minus strand of CM060838.1, from coordinate 6,783,477 downwards.
TGCAATGAATTTTCACCTTCCACCATGAGATTACGTTTCCAAATTCATTTCATATCTACCAGAGGTCACCACATACAACACAATAGCTTTCACTGCACCAACACGAGTAACAGGAAACAGCTGAGAATAGAATGTTGGTTCCGGAAACACAGTCTAACTTAAAACAGTAAGTGAAGTGTGTAAGAAATTTACCCTCATTGCATTAATTAATACATAATATCTTCAATGTAAACAGCTTCAAAATAAACAAATACACTTCTTTCTTACCTTTCCTAAATACTTTCCTAGCTCTGTAAAAACTCTTTTTTTATTTTTTTTTTAAAAATTCTTATTGCCAGTTTCTTATTTTTTGAACTACACCACTTTTCAAACCACCGATTCCCCCTCCATAATTTGATTTTCTTGCACTTTAGGATACAATACAATGTTACATCCAAATTAGCAAAAGAGGGCAATACCCATGTTCATTTCCCATCTAAGCCCCTGTTTTTGCCCATACATTTATCCTTCTTTTAAGAACAGAGTAAATCTATTTCTGCAGAAAGGTAAGTACAAGTTCAGATATATCCTTAGTAGCTACTATTGAGTGACAAAGAAAATTTTTTTCGGTTTTCATGCATCAAAATGCCTGGACATGTCTAACAATGTGGAACAATTGTAGACATTATGTGTCTTGCTTTTGGTGGAGAATGAATATCTGAAAGAACAGGGAATAGTTGTTTGAAAGATTTAAAGATTGGATGAACTACTAGAATATCTTCCAGAAGAAGGACATTCTAGCATGCCAGGGAACTAAAGAGTGTAAGGAGACATGTCAAGAACTTGCAGAAAAACTGTATGTGATGAAGTAATTCAGCAAAAAATGGGAAAGATGTATAAGGCTGCAAAAAGCTTACATATCATTACAAAGACTAGTGACTTAATTGGCTTTTGTTTTATTTATTTGCTCTTTCTGTTGAGTTTTTCTTGATCATGTTGACTGCAATGTGCAATGTATTTGCTACAACAATCCCAAGGGCCACACATTAGTATCACCTGAGGAATCACAGCCACATGTGCTAAAACATCCACTTTAATAACAAAAAATTGTTCTATGCTTCTGGCAGACTATCGTACAAATTATTCATTATTAGCTTCTGCTACAGGCAGAAACTATAGCTACTAAACTAAATCAATGGATTGTAAAGGTTACAAATTATTGACAGTTTACTGTTTCATCTACAAACTAACCAATGCTTCATTTTCATACTAAGTATCCTTACCAATATTCATGGAAGTCAAAAGTGCAATAGGTTATGTTGGAATGGTTGTACATGAGCATATGGTTTGTATAGACATCCCAGATGATACGCTCCTTGCCTGTCTGATCCACAAGATTTATCACACATACAGGACCGTAAAGCTGCATCTCCTCTTCAAAATGTTTCTCAAAAGCTGTTTGTGTGTCTGCCTCTCCTGAAACATTATGTGCTGCAATGACTTTTGATTTAAAATAAATAAACTGAAATTTATTGAAATTATATCCCAACAGACTACATAATATACTACATTGAAAAGTACATACTTTATCAACTAATTACAAAATAAAATAATACTCATCTTACTTATCTCCTCTAGATATTTTCTTTATAGAGTTGTTTGCTTACACTCTCATCCCAATACCACAACTTCAGGTTATTAGTGTATTGGTGACCATCATATTTATTGCTGTATTATGCTATCCTTGTTTATACTAATCTGACCTATTATACTTATAAGGTTACATCTTCCTCAATCTTTCCCTTAATCATTCTTATCCATTTCTCTCTTAACTTTGCCCAAACAGTTCCCTACCATTTTTTGTATTCTTCTCTCCTTTTACAATTAAATACTTCTAATTATAATTTTCCCATTAAAATTCTTCCATTTTGGTTGCCATGCCTGTTCTCTCCATAACTTTTGTTTGCTTGCAGTATAATAAACAATGAAAATCTATACAGATTTCTCCACACATTGAACAATGTTCTACATTTTTATCATATCTTAACCCTTTTAAATTCATAACTCCAGTTCTAGCCGTTGCAGACCCTTCACGACCTGCTTTATCACATTGTTCTTAACATACTTTTTCCACAGCTAGAATTAGGTAGATATTCCAATATGAAAAAATAATCACAAGAATTATGAAATATTTATTCACAATTATCACATTCGAAGAGAGTGATATTATGAAAGAATGTTTTAGAATACAGGAGAAATGGAAGTGGAAAGAACCATGGTATTTCAAAGAGCAGGAAATTTTACGACAGATAGATTTAGAAAAAGTATGGATAAATAGGGACTATCAAAACTGAGGATTTTGGAAAGAAATAAATCTAAGATTGGAAGATATTGAACAACAAGAAATAATTAGCAGTTTAGGTGAAAAGAATTCATTGAGACTCTATAGGGGAATAAAAATAGATGGGATAGGGGGAAATATATAAAACAATGTGATAAGGCAATAAGAGAAGAGTACTTCTTAGGCTTTCACGGAGAAACCAATACAGATTTTCATTGTTTGTTATATTGTAATCAAACAAGTTATGGAGAGAAAAGGTTTGGATCAAAAAATAGGAAAATTAGATACGGAAATTTTATTTAGAAAGATAGAAAGTAAAAGGAGAAAAGAATGTAAATATTATTGGAAACTATTTAGGTAAAGTTATACAAAAATAGATAAGAATGACGAAGAGGATGATGGAGGGAAATGTAGAAAGAAGTGCAAACTTAGAAGTATAATAACTTATGAATTTACAGTGTATTTAGGGAAGGTGAGGGAGAAAAAATAAAGAATGGTCAGATAGTTAATGACTGATAAATTGAATAGGAGAGGGAATGGGAGTAAATTAGCATTAGAAACAGGGTTATTATACACCAATAACCTGGGTGTTAGTGTGTATATAGTCCTAAGGAAATATAACTCACAAGCATAGGTAAATAGTTCAATGAAGTGTTTAGAATTAAAATATTGTAATAGTAATAATGATGTGTATTAATTTTATATTGTCAGTTAGTATTATGGAATTGACAAGATCTTACTGTAATATTTAAAATTGTATGTTGATGTAAGGAGAAATAAATTCAAATATATTTTTCCCTAAATCATATTATTTTTATTTCCCTATAAAGTTTCAATGAACTATTTTCTCTCACACTAACAAATATTTCTTTATCTTTTGATATCTTCCAATCTTAGGTTTATTTCTTCCCAGAATCCTATGTTTTCATAAGTTTCCCATACCTATCTGTAGCAAAATTTCCTGCACTTTCAGATACCATGATCCTTTCCCTTTACATTCATTATAACTATTACTATATTTTAATTCTAAGCACTGCATCAAATTAATTCTCTTGGACACTGAAACACTCTTTCATAATATCACTATCTTCCAATGTAGTAATTCTATATATGTGTTTCATAATTCTTGTAAGAGTTTTCATCTTGGTGGAATGCCGACCTAATTCTAGCTGCACTACACCATTTGGTGATACTATTAGTATATATAAGATCAGTTTACAAAAGCTTCTATGCATTTTATACACTTCTTTCCATGCCTCCTCTACACTATTTCTGCTCCGTATAACATTTTAACTTCTATTGTGGTTGTGTAAATTCTTTTAAGCCAATTTACTCTTATATGTGGACTTTTTCTTAAATATGCTGTTATAATCCTCATAGCTGCTTTTGCTATTGCCTTTTTTTTTTCTGTTCATTCTAACTTCCAGTAGAACTTAAATCTTGTCCCTATATAATTAAAATTCCTTACTATTTCTATTACTCTCCCATTTAACTGCCATTTCTCTACTTTTCTCAATTTATAACCTCTTTTAAAAACTATTATCCTTGATTTCTTTTCATTTAATTTCAATCCCCATTTATTTCAAAAAGTATTCATTATTTCAATAGCCCTTCTCAATCCTCCACTACTACCACCATGCATGCCTTAGGTCATTAAGGTACAAACTCGTGAGCGGGAGGTCTGGGGTTCGATTCCCACCAGGACCATTCTCCCTGAGATTTTTTCCAGGTTTTCCTCAGTCCTCATAAAATGGCAAATGCCAAGAGGTACCCTAAAATTAGGCCTGGACTTCCTTCCTTAAAAAAAAATCCTTTCCCAATTTATATTTTCATCTCATGCATCATCAGTGTCCACTACCTGTGGTGCTTCAGTAGTTAAAATGGGAGTTTAAACACTATTAAAGAGAGGGGAGGGGAAAAAAAAAGAAAAAAAATCTCCACCAGAATACATATGCACTTACTAAATCATCTGCCAAAAAGCAACCCTGTGTACCCTTTCTTTAAAATAAGTAACATATCTTTCCTCTTTCTCTATGAGCAGTTTTTTTTTTAATACTGCTTAAATGTTGGTTGCCGAATTAAATTTGCTGCAAAATATTGCCTATACCTCCAGAGCAATTACTCCAGTTTCTGCATAAAAGGGAACACTGCGCCCAGATACAGAAGTTATAGATTAATCAACATCATCATTTATCAAGTCAAAAGGCATCAGAGCAAATGCAACAACATTAACTCATTTTCAATAAAGACTGCATTATTTTGCATAAAATATATATTTTATGACATGATCCAATAGACTCTACAAGTATAATTAAGTGTGGCTACAAAAATAAGAGCTGGCTCACTATAATCTGATGGCTCACAGATCAATGACTAAAAACTTAATACTTCAACTGTAATGCAAGCTATTAGACATAATCTATATTGTTCTACTGGATGCAGTCATTCACAACAGTCCACTTTGCCTGGAAACTGGGGTCTAGATTAAAATTTAAGATATTTGCATATGATAAGGATCCCAGAGGAAGATAACACTAACATTTCATCAGACCTGCAGAGAGACCTCTTTCTTTTTTATTTTTAATAATTTGAATTTTTCATGCTTAGAACTTGCTAATGAGAGATAAATATGAGAAGCACCGATTCACAAATCATTCCAGTTTTAAGTGTTGTGGAGGAATGACAAATATCAATCAAATCTAGATCCTATGTCACATAATTATCAGTTAACAGAGTAGGTCCATAAGTTTCCGGCCTAATCATTTTCTAGGTATGATAAAGACAAAAAATATATTTCACTTTTCAATATAGTTACCCTTTATTGCAATACACTTCTCACATCTTTGAATTAACATTTCAACCCCCTCCCCCCTCACAAAAATAATCAGAAGTCTTGTCTGCAAAATGGGCATAAACAGCATCCATCACTTCTTTGCCACACTTAAATTTCCTTCCTAGAAGTTGAGTTTTGAGAAGAGGAAATAGTCACTGGAAGCTAGATCTTGGCTGTAGGGTTGATAGCCGATCTCCTTGAAGCACATTTCTTCACAGCTGTGCGTTGTTGTGAAGAAGACGCACACCACCACTCAGCTTTCCTTGCCTTTTCTCTTAGAGGAAGCATGTAGTCTGTGCAGTAGGCCAGCATAGTACTCCACATTTACTGTGGTGTTCCTCTCCTTGAAGTCAATGAAGAGTATTCCTTCACAGTCCCAAAAGATTGTAGCCATGATCTTGGTTGACTGAGTGACCTTGGCCTTTATTGGCAGTGCTTTGCCAGGTTTACACTACTCCATTGCTTCTCTTGGACAAGGGATCATAGTAGAGAACCATAGTTTCATCTCCTGTAATAATGGTTTGTAGAACTTCTCTTGTTACCACAGTAGAGCTCCAAAAATGCTTGAAATACAGATGACTCATTGCTGCTTTTGGACTGAGGAAAGAACTCTAGGCGCTCATCTTGCACTAATCTTATTCATGTTTTAATGTTCATGAATAATTTGAAGACTTGTTTTAGAACGGTCCAACCTTGCTGCTATTTCTATAACTTTGAGCTGCTGGTCTTGCAAATTTCTCCTTCCACAAGAGCAAGCGATGTTTTCAGGAGTGAGCACCTCTAAGGGCCAATCTGCATGCTCTTCATCTTCAATGCTTTCTCGATCCATTCAAAAAAGTTTGGCCCATTCTTTTACTATAGAATATGAGGGGGATGCTTCCCCATATACACCGTCCAATCGCTGTTTAATTTCATTTGGAGTAAGTTCTCCTTTTGTGAAGAACTTTATAACAGCTCGAAATTCCATTTTGAACATGTCACAATATTCTACACATAGCCTACTTTATGCAACTATATGTGAACAACTGAACACAGTGGAGCAGAAGTTACAGCAGCAAGACAAAGTATGACACCAGATAAGGGTTTTGTGAGGGCGATAATCCTTATCGGTGAGGCTGGAAACTTATGGATCTATCCTCGTGTGTATGTATATATATGGAAGCAGCAACATATAATAAAGTAAATTATCAACTGCATAAAGGCCTTTTATCTGTACTCTTTTGGACATGAGAACTGTAAATCTATTCTAAGGCACTAATTAACTGTAACCTCAAAAGAGAGTTTTAGAGCAAGCATAACACTGCATGCTATGGATTTGTGCACTTCTGTAGTTCAACAAATCAAAAAATAAACTGCATGTTAAGAGACAGTTCATGCTTAAGTGTCCAAAAAAACTAAAGATTATATTACCTTTATCAATACGTGGTGGTGGACGATATTTGTATCCTGGCTGGGACCAAAATACAGGTACAGAACCACGCACCTGTACAAATGACACTTGATGATGGTGATATGATATAATCTGCTCAGTCTCCACATAGTTAGCACATTTGCCATCCTCATCCACACCACGTCGTTTGTAACGTGTACCAGCACGGAATCGACTTCGACGAGAGATAAGAATCAGCATGAACACCTAATTGACGAGACACAAATATGTCAAGCTACCACAGCTTATCACTAATGTAATCTCAAACTTTGCATAGCAGTACTGTACCTCAAATTTTGGTTCTAAGGCCTCATTGTGGGCTGGGTCAAAGCCTATCTCCACTTTGCAGGTCTCTATTTGTACAAAGCCCTGAATTATTGGGAGAATCCAAGGGTCTGCCAAAGGGCTCTGTATAAACAAATCATAAAACACAAAATAACATTAAGTTCCATAATGTGCAAAATCTTTCTCTATCCTCAAGGAGCTAAGAGAAAGATGAACTGTCTATATGAAAAGAGCATGGCATATGTACTTTGGTAGATTAAAAGTAAAAATCAGTTAACACATTAAAAACACTCATGATGTTCAACTTTTGAAAACTTTTAAAATTAAAACTGGGACATGTTTCATGAGACTGTGCCATAGAACTAATGGATCAAACTATGTTGGAGGTTTAAGCGACTGTGGATGCTCAGGTGGTCTATTAATGAACTTAAACAAAATGTTGTTTGCCTCTGGAATATCAAAATTCGTGAGTCTATGTTCATACTTGTTTATAAACATTTTTTCCCATCTCCTTTGGGTGTTGAACTGCTTATAACAAATGATGTCGTTCGTTCCAAAAAAGTGCTGCCATCACTGATTTTTCTATCAGTTTGTTTTAATATTTCTCCAGTGTTCTTTCAATTTGATACCCAAATTTCTTTTTGTCTATCCTATGTACACCTTATTACAGTCTCTACATTTATCTTATATATGCCATAATTTTCTTTTTTAGGTTTGTCTGTTTTATTTAGCTTCGACAATTTGTTTGTCATATCGCTACATGTTTCATAGCGAGTCCACTTCTGTACCTCACTTAACTTATGTGGTGTCCACTTTGCACACATTTTCCGCATGTTTAGGTTTTCCTGTAAAATTCACTGCACTGTTTTTGCTGGAATCTCTATTTGCACTTCTAATTCCACCAGTGTCCAGCACCTATCATTGCATAAGCACTGTTCCATCACCATCTCGTGGCTTCATTCAAAAGTACATTCCAAACATTTTCAATCGTATATCTTAGATTTTTTGTTTTGTTCTTATTCGCAAGGGAAAAAAAAATTCGCCATGACTTATGCCTTGTATTTAATGCTGACTGCATGTACAGTGTATGCATGATATCATGACATAATGAGTCTCTGAACAGAAAGGCTGATTAGTTGTGTTTGATCTAAGGATCATTAATGACTGAAATGCTTGAGTACAGATCCACAGCCAACAGTATGATATATAATGTCAAACACTACAACAATTACACAGTAACAAAAAAAATGATCAGGATTGGTAAATTTTGGTGTTGCATTATTGTGCCCACTGGCATGTATCAAATGAAACATCTCTTCTGAACAAATCTCACTGGCAAGAGCTGATCATTCATCATATAGTCCCAATTTACTACTTAAAATTATTACAGTGTCCGCTCTATTATTCTGACAAAAAAAAATGCATGTCTTTTCCTTGATTTTCCCTCTGACTTGCCAATGAATTTTGGAATATAGAATGATAAGCTGTCTTCCTTGATGGCAATTTTTTTCTTTCAGAAAAAAGAAAGCAAGAAAATACAGCCTGCACCATCCCTATAGCAGTTCTCTCTACACTTTCAGACTTTTATTTTCCTTTTTAATTTATTTTACAAACTTTAAAGTTAATTACAATATTTCCCATTTACAAATTAACACTGCAAGAATTGTTTAGCCTAATTATTTCAATTTTAGTTAACAGCTACTTTTTGCTCTATCTACAAGCATGAACACTAAGCCTAGAACAGAAATGGCAGCTGTGGATGAATGCAATCTTGAACAGAGGGGTTCTACCATGATACTATAAAGGTATATACTTCATTGCTTTGCAAATACTGACTCTGGTTTCCAAGTAGAACATTACTGCAATTGAAATCCCTGGTTTAGATTATTATCTGTTTTTTTAACATCAACTTTTCATTCTTTTCAGGAGCAAAAAAAAACTACTGAATATTTTTTATCTTATGCAAACATTATTTTTCATTTTAATAATAATTCAATTTGGAATTGAATACAGACAAATACCCATTAATAAATTCTTCTGAGTCGGATGTTTAAAATGCTCTTTATGGTTTCACTTAAATGAGACATATGTTTCATGGAACTATCGTCCACATCATCAGCTGTTAAACGATTGTGGATCATTCGTAGGAGCTGGGTAGGTTGATATCCAGGTTGACTCTGGTGGTCTAGTGATAAACTTAAATAAAGTAATTGTCTGCTTCCAGGATGTCAAAATTCATAAGGTTATGCTCAATTTTTTTTATATAAATCCTTTCCCATATGTTTAGTTCTTTTGGTTTATTAAAAATTATTGGTATTAAAAATTATTCAACAACCAAAAGAACTAAACATATGGGAATTGATTTATATAAAAAAAACATGAGCATAACCTTTGAATTTTGACAGCACTTTATTTAAGTCTATCACTAGATCACCAGAGTCAACCCGGATACTTACCTACCAATCTCCTACAAATGATCCAACAGTCGTTTAACAGCTAATGATGTGGATGATAGTTCCACAAAAAATATGTTCTGAGTAAATCTCATTTAAGTAAAACCATAAAGAGTGTTTTAAATATCCGACTCAGAAGAGATTATTATTTTTCATCTTTACTAGGAGTTTCTTTATCATCATATCTTCCTTATCTAACTGAAGTTTATTTATATTTTTTTCTTCAAGGCCTTTCAGTCCTTGCTCAATTATTCCAAATAAAAAAATAATAAAAAATAAACAATCTGGATTATCGCAAATTGGCATATAAAATGTTTTCTTAGATTTCACTATTGCAGATATTTACCTGACTCTTTAAGCATTAGAAATATCTCCCGAACAGTGCTGACCAAAATTAATTTTCATGATTTTTTACTTAATTTACAGACTTTTCAGAGAGCAGACAACCTACATGATTTCTTCCATTAAATGAATATTGAAAGGCTAATACTCTGCATCAGATGCTCGGGCTAAGGTAAGCAATTTGGATTGGTTACTCTCAGATTAGTTTAGAATAGAATTATTCATCCACTATCGCATACCATGATATTGGACATGCCATAAAAATAATGTAATGCACCTAATATTAATTATTGTACATATTTATTGATTAACATCTACAAGGGTCAATTTTTACTGTATATAATTATCCTTAGCTGTAGCTTCATAATGACATAGTCCAGTCTTGTATCTCACCATACTGAAGTGCAATAAATTGAAATCAATTAAATGTGTCATAAGTAAAAAATAAAGTTAGAAATAAAAGTAAATGCATTCGTACACTCATAAAATACATGCAACAGACATGTCTCATGCGTGTATCTTCATATATGTATACAGAACTTGAATAAGTCAATAAAATGGATGAACACACAGAAAATTAATTTGGTTGAACAGTGTAATCTGTGTTATTAAAAGTCAATAATACAATTTACAATCTAATTTGCTATAGATGATGATGTAGGCAACAGCCTTCAAAACATGTCCAAGTAAGTGGAACAAAACTAGTGAAATTTGAGTTATTTCCTAATAAAAATTTATTATAATATATTTCACTGTGAAAATTCCTGCTATTTAAATCTAAATGAATACTAATTTGGAAGCTAGGGAAAAAATAATAAATGCCATCACATCTAATGACCGCTAGCAACCAATCAACCAACCAACCATTTAGAATTTTAAGCTATAGTAATACTACTTTGTTTACCTATTAAATTAAATTTACACATTTCTCTAATTAGTATGAACAACCTGCTACACATTTTCAATTCTTTTTTAAATGAACTGCTGCTGTTATTAGTTTGGTTTTGATTGGTTCTAATGAATACAGTTATATATAGTAATTATTATTGCCGCTTGTATAGTGGTTGTAATTTGATTATTTCAGTTCTTTACTTTTTTATCCATATTACTCATCGTTATGTTTCTTACCTTAAAAGCAGAGCTGTCACTATATCATATAACGTTTTTATTAATGATAGTTTCTGTTGCAAGATTTAAGATCTCCTACAGACTAAAGAATTAATTCACAGTATGCATTGCTAGGGATGACTACACATTGATGGTGAAAGCAGTCTGCTAACACCAACCTCATTCCTCTCGTGCTGCATTCTGCACTGTCTTCAACTCTTGTTTTAATCAAAGCACATGAGCCCAGTTGTTTGGTGTGTTGGTTCAAGTTAAGCTGGTTTCCTTTTTGCGTGAGCAATTCACAATGTTACTATTCTTGTTATAGTTCTTAAAAATTTATTGTTATAGCAACATGGCTTCAATAAGTGTTAATACAATTGCACTCGCAGTAGCAGTACAGAACAAGAAATACAGCTTTTCTCAATCAAGGCAAATGTCAGGGTCAAAGAGACAATGGATAGACTTAGCATATCAAGCTGTTAAAATAAATAAAAATAACAAAAGGTTGCTGCTTACACTGCTTATATTAGGATTATTTGTAATAAGAATATAAAGCAACTGAAAGAAGAATAAACTCTGTACAGCAACACAAAATTTCACACCAGCATGTAACGTACTGAAAAGCAAAAAATTCAAATCTAGAACATAACTGTTGACACAGTTTTCAAGGAATGTTCAAAGAGTGATGTATGGACTATGCACAAAGGAGAGAACGTTATAACACAAGTAACAGAAATTTCTCCTGTGTGAATTAAATTCACATAGGAATCATTTCTTGCCTACAGATTTTTAATATCATGTGAGACATTGTGTTTTAGCCACATCATTAAAATGTTATTTTTTCACAAAGCAGGCATTATAGTTGGCTGTGTTGCCTGAGCTTAAGCTCATGGTAGTTCCCTTGTAGCTTCGGATCTTAATGCAGATAGAAATTCTGAACCCAGAGAAACCAAAAATGTACATAGGGAAGATACTGTCAAACTGATGGCAATAAGTTACTAAAGTTAACATTGCTATCTTCAATATAACTGGCATTAGGCAACTTGCTCCATGAGCCAAAAAAATAAGTACCTTGCCTATGCCCAACACAGGTATCTAAACATCTATGATAATGTGTCTTATCATTTATTATTGCTATACTTATTAATAATAGCACCAGAGAGTGCAAGGTTGGAGATATGACATGAAATGACTTTCATGCACAAATTATCTTTCTTTTCCCCCTTTCATCTGTTAAAAAGGCCTTTACTGTGATATAGTAATCCAGTCTATAAAACAGTTTGACTAAATTGTTTATCAATGCCTATATATCTCTTTCTCAAAACAATATTGCAAGCACATGGTTAATTTTAGAATATTTGCAATGGGCTATTGGTCACTTGGGATTTTTGCACCTAAATATTAGCCTTACCTAGGCATAGCATTAGAGTTTGGATGTGCTGTTCTAAAGCATATTACCAATCCTATATGCTAAATGTTTATATTATTAGTTTTGTATATACTGTTCTAAAGCTTATTACAATCCTATATGCTAAAAACTTATATCAGTTAGCCATGATGCTGAGATTGGGCATGCTTTCTAAGGCCTATTATCAACCCTATACGTTAAATGTTTATTTTGTTAGTTATGTTTTGTAGACCAAATGCTACTCATATCACTCACATTTAAAGCTATGATGTCCTGGAGCATGTGTTTATTCCAGAAGAATCTATCATCGACTTCCTTCCACCGACTCTCATTGTTTTCAGCCTTTAGATCACACTGTCTCTGCAATGTGTTAGTCAGATCACCATCCCAACTGTAGTAGAATGAATCTGTCTCAGTAAATATCCTCTGTAGCTCCTCCAGAATACGGCGTTCAAGTTTTTCTCTGTCCTTGCTGTCCCTTCGTTTACCTAGTTTCACCTGAAAGATTTTTCTTTCTGTATTATTAATTCATACTTGTGAATTATCATTTAGAATATAGCTTCTTAATAGGTAACTGAATATGATTGGAAAAAGAACATTTTTACAAATACATAAAAGGCATAAAATGCACATACTTTTGTTAGCTCTGATTTCAGATAGCCATATTAAAAGATGCAATGCTTTAACCTTTATAACCTCCAGGTTCGAGAGTCACTGTCATATCCATTTGCTTGCAAACTCTTAAAACCCAACCATGAGCAGTTATTAGAAGTGTAGGCACATAGCCAGGGGCCTACATGCAGTCTGTCTCTGAATATTAAATAAAAAATCATGGACCAACTCCCGAACTCGAAGATGTTATGTTTGATGTAAGTTTTATCCATGCTGATCTGTTAATATAGATCATGTAAAGCAATTTGCCATATTTATTTATTCTCTTTATTGTACTTATTTCCTTGTATAATTTCAGTCCTTTTAACCATAATGCATTGTCAGCAACTTGTAGCATATCCACATTTTACTAATTTTACAAAAGAGGGAGGATGGAAGCTATTTATTTTTTACTTTCCAAATGTGCTGTCCATGCAAACAGACATGAGCAGTGTAAATATGATGCCCAGTGGTATGACCTTGATTGCTGGAGTCAGCCGGCAGGGAGCAAGCATCAGTCCACAGTTTCAGCCTCTTCTTCCCCTATCTGCAGTGTTCATTTGAATATTCATGTTTATTTGCAGGGACAGTAATAGGATTAACATTGCAAAATTGGTGAATAAAGTAAATATAACATGTACATAAATTGTTATTAGGTTTGAAAAAAATATATTTTATTTCTTTACTGTAATCCATTACAATCATAAAGGTATTGTGATATTAGTAAAATGCAGACCTGCTGTTTTGCAAGCTTGCTGACAGCATGCAGAATGCCTGACAATACAAATTTGTGCTTAGTCTCAAAGGAAACCAAATAATAACATATATGTCTTTTAAATTCTAATGTGCCTTCAAGTGGCATCATGCATAGGCCTTTAAACATCAATGAGGGTGGCATTGCCACATTGATTCTGGTGGCCTGTATGTAATGACCATGACTTATGCCTTTCTTGGCTAACTATATGGATAAAATATGAGTGATATAACAAAGAACAACTTACAAGTTACTATTGTTTTCCTTGAGCTTATTTCTATAATTATTTCACTGTATGTTTAACTAAAGCAAGAATGTTAATCTAATCTAAAATATTAATTATTACAAGCAGTTAATTTAATCTATTATGCACTTGACTGTATCCTAAAACAAGAGTTGCATTAAAAAATATTATGTTAGAATCCACTTGAGCACACAAATATGCATATAAATAAGTATTAATCTATTTTTACATGGCCCATTCTAAATATGCAATGATTAAATAAATTGAGGTTGAGGTTTCTGTATATAACGTAGTTAGATAAGATGCATTTGGCACATTAATTGAAGGACTATAACAAACCTTTCTCATTAAATGTTTTAGTATTTCACTTGCAAGTGCATTAAGTTCATTTTTTTTTTAAAAATAAAAAGTTTAGGATATTTCAACATATCTTATATCAGCTGATCCACGATTATCTTCCATTCTGTGTAGTAAATTATCCAAAATTTAAGAGTTAAATGCTATAAACAAATAAATAGTTACCTGTGCAGTTGCCATTGCTGCAGCTTGTTGCGTTGTGTTTTTTATGGTGTTTGTTGCTGACTTAATGGTTCCCCAAGTTTTTGCAAATGCTGCTTTCTGATGCATGTCAAAGATACTGCCTGTAGAAATGTTTCCTTTTTTACAGTTTTGGTGTTTTCTGCATGACTGCAGTCCCAAATCCAAAGGTTCTCCAGTTTGTCCCAGAGGTAAGAACACAACCGATTTTATTTTATACACCATTTTTCCATCAGATAATTCGCCCACGGTACCACGTTCTTTAATAAGCATTAGTCTACTTTCAACAACAGACTGCAGTTCGATTTTTCCAATAATTCCATAAAATATTCCTAAACATTCTGGGTCATTGGCAGCTGTCAGATCCCAAGCTAGAAGAAAATTAAAAATGAAAATAATATAACTAAACTTAATATTATTAGTATTGTATACTTAACAGAAAAAATTAAGTGCAAATTTGACATTTGATTGTAGTTCAATAATTACCTGATTTTGCCTGAAATTCACCACTTTGGCGATTCCACCATAAACTATATTCACCGCTAATGAATATGTAATACTGATCGGTTCTGAAAAGCTCCATTTCGCGAGCAGCTTTGCGTTGAAATGACATCATAAAATAATTTTATTTTGACAGTAACTTCAGAATATTAATCTACCGCCATTTTGTTCAGTCGGCGATGCATACATAACCATAGAGGTCCATGGTGGGTCCATGCTTTGCAAAACCAAAGACTATCCTCACCCGTACAATACCTGGTTCTCCAACACCGAGCTATACGAGACAAAATTAGAGATTCATTGTCAGAAATTAAATTACAGAGCACAATCATCCATTAATCAGGCAGGATTTATATAATAGTGAACGATGCTATGGTTTGTGCTCCTCACCCGCCAGGCTTCAAAATGATGGGACTAGTGTTGAAGTATGGGGTGCATGCAGTAAATTGGAGTGAGTGAAAACCACAAATCAAGATCAGTAATTCCCTCTCTGAATTAAAAATTACAGATTTTGATTTACTTATAATGAACAACGCACAGGAGGGACTATTACAAAAGTGTGGGGATGAATGTGTGTTTATCGACGGAATGAACTAAATAGCTACCGTTTCGAGCTCATAACATTAGTATTACTGAAAGACATGAGGCGGCAAGAGACTTCCTTATATCCAACAGGAGTGATTACAGGTACTGACCTATTTTTCCTGTGTATAAATTCGGAAGTTGGAAATATTACCCTTAACGCTTTATATCAGATTTAGCAGAGGCTTATAATGCTTGGATTTAAACAATGGAAGCGCCGACAATAAGACTTTATTGTACATGGCACACAGACATGGCCTGCAGAACAAAACATAAACGAAGTCAAAGGCCAAGAAAACTTTGGATTTTTACAAGATTGTTAGAGCATTTCTGGAAGAGAGAGATGCCACCAATTTTTGAGACAATACTTTCCATTGAAATAGATAAATTGAAATGTTACCCGGACACCTCTGAGTTTCCTACATACTTCCAGAAAAACAACATGAGCAATGCAATTAGCTGGGCTTGTAACGTCACAGGACTAAACACAAACGTGCATACAGAACGAATGAATCGCACGATCAAATATATCTGTCTGCATGGAAAACATGTGAAACGTCTGGATAGAGCAATATTTGCTGTAATGTCATTTGTTAAAGACAAGCTTTTCGACAATCTCATTGTGGTTACAAAAGATATACTGACTAGCAAAATGAAGGACATTCGTCATTGGACAAAGCAAGCCTGAAAGTAAATAAGGAAATCATTATTAAGGAAGATGGTGATTGAAAGATCCCATCCCCATCGAAAACTGCCGAAATATATTTTATGCAAGATAATGATCTGCACTGTAAGTACAAATTAATCTGCAATGTATATCATACATGCATTCAGTCCGAATTCATCGGAACAAGGTGATTGTTTTCAAAATTTTCTCATTGGTTGATAGCAGTGTGCTACACATTGTTTATAAAATTCACAGAGCAACTTCTTAGTACCACACTGGGAAGCTGACAGTGGAACCAGATTGATGCTGCGGGCAAAAGCCTTCGAAACATATCCAAACGGAACAAAATTAGTGAAATTTAAGTGATTTCTGCATAAATTATTTGTTATATTATACTATATTTCTCTATAAAAATCCCGCTATTTAAATCTGTGTCATAAAGTTAATGATACGTTTCTGATTCTTGATATAATTCTAGGAAATTTTACAAACTGGAATCTTAAATTGATTTCAGATCACAAAATTATTATTATTATTATTATTATTATTATTATTATTATTATTATTATTATTATTATTATTATTCATAGCTGTAATGATCACAAGCTACAACTGATGCAAATATAAAAATGCTTGGCTAATCACAAATTAAAATCTTCAAAGTCTGTTTTTAAAAAAAAGATAGACCTCATTTTCTGTTCACCAGTTTAAATATGTTTCAGAACTTTCGCTTCTGCTTCTAGTAATGATATTTCCTGTTCAAGGAAATAAACATAAAAGAATGAAATTAAGAAGGAACCATTCATTATGTAAATGTTCACAAAGATACATTTTAAGTATTTTTACTTATGCATCATTAGCTCTGGCCTATTAGCGGTACTGTTTATTATGCAGTTAAGTAATGACTTATTTCAGCAACAATGCACACCATTTAATGTAATAAAAATAACAATTAGCAGCAGTTTCAACATGCAAATGCTATAAAAATAAGTTGCAGTTTCTTTAGTTACAAAAAAAAAAAAAAAGGATTGTAACCTCTGTAATTCAACTTCAAATTCACTGCAAAAGCAAAAAGTAAACACTCATTTATATTAAGATCAAACAACCTAACTATTACTCAGAACTCGTCTCACCTTAGTGTTTCAGCTACCTGGACATATAATTCATCGTGCATTATCACCAAAACTGAACACTTAGAGATTGCATATATATTTTATTAATTTCAGGTGTATTTTTATAACGACCAAAGAATACATAAATCAACTATGCTCATGAACAGTGCTTTGCACTTTCAACATTGCTGCTTCTTTCTGTCTATGCTTAGTAGCTATGGAACAGGCTATCATTGCTCTGTGAATGCATTAGTGTTAGTAAACCGTTAACATCAATCTATGATTTCAATACAGTAATCTTTTGTTTAATTGTGAAATTGCATTACTCCATTGAAATTCTTTTATTTTCTCCATTTCTTGCATGAAAGTTGAACCACATTTCAAGTGTGGTAACAGCAGTCGGCATGGGGTGTTTTGGATAGCAAAGAAGAAGTTTATGTGCCAATGTTAAATCATTGCAACGTGAACTTAATACACATGTTCTTGTGCAAGGAATTATTCGTAATTTTTTGATTTACATTTAATTTTTGAACCCTCATTTGTCATCTTAACAAGTAAAATAAGCAATGACAAAAGGAAGATCATCAAGAACTTTTGAATCTTAACCTTTTTCTAAAATTTATAGTACCTAATTGCTTTATATATACATAATGCATTATATCAAAATGTTTATGAAATATTGTTTAATAATGTGCAATTACATAATTAATTTATTTGTAAAATGTCTGATATTTGGGTGCAACATTTAAGGAATATGGATGTCTATTTTAAAACTCAAAAAATTTGCAACATAACACGTTCTCACACATCACTAATATAAATAAACAAATAAACATATTCAAATACAGTACTACCCTACAATTTTGTACCCATATTCAATGTTTTCCCGTTGCTTATAAATTTTTTGTTAGTCCCCGCAGTTCTCGTATGTACAAAATGTTCTAAAATTCTCAGGTTTATGTTAACAAACTTTTATATTTCCTGCCATTTACACCGCACCAAGTCAATCACGCAAAAAATCAAGTAAAATGACATTGCAACATTAACCAGGAAGAGCGTTTTCCAAGTTAAGGAACCATGGCCTGACTTGAACATGGAACTTCCACTTTCCCTCATGGAGAGGGGCTTGCATTGTTTACTTTAAGAAGCTGCACTATTGTAAAGTTCGTGCGTGATTCTGCATTCATTTTGCCCCACGTTCTTTGTTTGTAGTTACTGGTTTATGATTAATTTTGTTCTTGCAGTTATTAATGTTGTTGTTGCATTATGCTATTGTTATTTGTTATGTTTTTAGTCAAGTGGCCTTAGTCGTTTGCTGCAACCTCCTTTTTGCTTTATTCGTTAATCCCTTATTTTGGTTCAAATTTTTGTTACTTATTTTAATTTATTTGTGTATTTATTTTTAACGATGTGGAGGATTTCATTGCAGAATAAACAGCTACTAATTCTCCCAACAGTGACAACAAAGAAGAAGACGAGTTCAGTAAAGTGATGCCTATCAATGCTGAGACAAATGCAGTGTGAAGCACATAAAAAATAAAAGATGAATGTATAAATCAATTTTGGACTACATTTCAGTAGGAAGTACTGGTGTTGTTTTCCATCTGGAATAAATGTGTTTTAATAATGTAAATGCAACAGCCGCTGAAAAAATTAAAAAGTTTCACCCAGATAATGAAAATTTATTGGATCTTATTTTATTCCATACGCACAGTAGAAAGATAAGTAAATTAAAAAAAAATACACTACACATATTTTAACCACCGGAATCCTGGCCAGTGATTGTGCAGAATTACAAAGGCAATAAAATAACAATTAATTTACATTGCAACTTTATTTAAGGCTATTAGAGATTGAGACTGAAAAAATAAATGCATTTACCTTTTTTTTTCCAAGACATTTTTTACATATACATTTAAGACCAAATCTCTTTTGTATGACACATATAACTGGCTCAAGGAATTTTTTGCAAATTTGTAAATGTTCAATATAAGCAAATACTGGAGTGTTTAATTCTCTAATGCTCCACTTACCATTAAATTATTCAGAACATGTTTCATAGGCCATTGCCCACATCACTAGCTTTGAATGGACTTCCAGATTTGTTGATGGTTGAATGGCACATACAACTGGCTCAAGGAATTTTGCAAATTTGTAAATGTTCAATTTAAGCAAATACCGGGTTACAGTAATACAATATTGTGAAATTATATCCTTATCTGAAGTCATTCCATCAGAATTGGGATGCTGTATAGTTTTGCAATCATTTTTCATGGGGTTAATAAAAAGATGCTTTCAGCAAACGGCTAGTAGGTCGTTAAATCTCACTCACTAGCTAATTAATTTTGAAGAAATAAATATTTATTGCTGCCGTTAGAGCGATTTTTAAATTTTCCTTTTCAGGAATGCTCCCCTCCTAATAGTTGCATTTCAATTATTTACTGAAAATGCTTTTATTTTATTTCATTGGCATATATGGAGTTTGCTTTAAAGACATTTAAATTTGCGGCCGATGGACTTATTTTTAATTTCGGTTTAACTCCCACTCCTAGTTGCTTAGATTCCTCTTCTTTCAGGCTCCAGGTTCTTTTTCGTGCCGTACATCTATGACGGTCACTTCCCTTCCGAAGGAGGCCATACTTAAGATTTTTACGCCCGAAAAAAGCCATTGACCATGGCTGGGATTGGTCCCACAATCTTCATTGGACCGCCAGTATGACGGACAGTAGTTGATTAATCATTTTTTGTATATGGATGATGTTATGTAAGCCGAATTCACAATTATTTTATGCTTCATTTATACATGAGAACTATTGTTCTTAAATATTTTCTGATTCTTAAAAGTCATAGAAACATAACAAATGATAAATATAATCTGATCTTATAAATATAATACTGCTTAAATTTTTCATGTTTGCCATTGGCAGTAGTAGGGCAACTAGGCAGGCAGGCATTTTTATTTATTTATTTTTTCATTGGGGTCTAGGTAATGGCTTCGGTCTAGCTCTTAATATAGCATCGGGGTTATCTATGTTGACAGAGTACCCTGTTGTGCATCGAGTGAGTAAGGGAGGCTAAACAGAAAAACAGTAACGCAAACAAAGTAGAAGATGAGCAAACAGAAAATGGAGTAATAACTTTATGCGATATTGCTGCAAAGGAAATTTTAGAAGAAACTAAGAAAATAAAAGAACATCAAATAGAAAATGCAAAAGTGCTTGAAATTCCCGCATCACAGAATGAAAATTTACAACAAAAATCAACACCGGAAGACTATGAAAAAATTCCAGTGGAAGATTTTGGTAAGGCGATGTTAAGGGGAAAGGGCTGGAGAGCAGGACAAGGCATTGGCAAACAAGGAAAATTGGCGTCCACATTCACCCCGCAGTTTCGTCCAAGAGGAATGGGACTTGGTG
Organism: Metallyticus violacea; assembly: GCA_030762175.1. Lineage (NCBI taxonomy): Eukaryota > Metazoa > Arthropoda > Insecta > Mantodea > Metallyticidae > Metallyticus > Metallyticus violacea. Next base: position 6,762,836 of record CM060838.1, on the reverse strand, counting down.
CAGATAAGGCTAAAACAACAGCTTCAAACTCTGACTCCAGGGATGATGAAGAACTGGAGCTAAAGCTGCTGAAAGGAAACTATGTACAGATGATATCTGGTACTACGAAAGATCAGTATGGTGAAATACAGGGAATGAATAAAGACTCAGGAAGGCTTGTGATAAAAATGGCACTTAATAGTGAATGTGTAGTTAAAGTTGTATCAAAACATGAGTATGATAAGAACTCCAGGGTTCTCAATATATCAAAATTTGATGATTACAAGAAGAGACCAGAAAAATGTGACAAGACATCTAACAAACATTTAGATGAACATCGTAAATACCTACCATAAAAAAAAAAACGCCATAAGAGAAGTTCATCACCTACATATAAGCATTCCAAACACAGGACTGGCACATAGCACTTTACTTTCACATTTAAACACTTTGAACTTGTTTTTACTTTGTGTTACAATAAAATATTGCTGCAGGATCCATCATTTGTATAATTATTTTGTATGCAAAAGCATGTATTATACTGTACATTTTAGGTTACGTGTGGTTTTATATGTGAATAATTGTTAATCTTTTTATAAATGGGACTGACCAAACTCAAAGATAGAGGCTTCATTTATATCTATGTTACTTGAAAAACAATTTGAAAAGTAAATTTATGCACCAAAAATACATAGGCACAGTATAAGTGAAATAAAGCAAATAAATTAATTTATTTTAAAAAAAAGTACGGCAGTGTCGCCAACCATTTTTCGATGGTTACCCGTGCAGTTGCCTATCCGTGCTCACGCACTCGAAACTTTCAAAACATAGTACTTGGCATGGTAGGTAAGGCAATTACATTGCTAGCACCTAAGAGTAATTATTAAAATAGTGTATCTTCATTCATTATAATTAAACTTACCTGCGTATAACCCCTTCAGTAAAAAGATATTCATTTCCTGAGATTAAATTTATTATTAGAGTACATTTTTGTATAGTATTAAAATATGTTAGTTTTGATAAAGTAAATAACTTTTGAAAATTTTAAGCACAATTAGACTCTAAAATGCAAATTCCTGAAAGTAACTTATAAATGGTTCTCAACTTCCAATGTAATTTTGTAAATGAATAGTGAAACGTGCAAAATAAGGAATTAGGTCCCGTTTTTTATTATAACAATAGTTGTACATTTTATAATTATTGCATAAGACGCTATTTTTTATATATACGTTTTCAGAAGTGGTTAATTCAATTACTTTAATGCAAAAAACCAACCATAATGGTAAGAATAAACAAAATAAATGCAAATGAAATACATAAAACAACACTTTAAATTAGATACTTAGTATTACAGTGGGAATGTGAGTCTCAAAATTAGTTACAGAATATCTCCATTTAATGAACTAAGTTTAGTTGATGCAGTAGTAAGTAGCGACAATTGTTTATGGCAGATATAAATAATATTATAGAACTGAAACAATTTGTAAAGCTAATAATAAAGGTCATGTTGGTTCGTGTTTCTTGCGGAGTATGACGAAACCTTCCATGAACGACGACAGAGGCGAATATTCGTCATTAGCAAGCTCAGCTCTCTCTCCTTCTGCTAGCAGAACAGGTGTGTTGTGAGTGTGCATGTCAGTTATCGTCTTAGGACTACCTGCTTTGCCCACCACATCCACAGCCTGCAGCACACAAACAACTGATTTAATAACCAGAGGAATACTGTCATGCATTGTAACACTAAAATATTAAGTTTCGGCATTAATGGGCCGGTACATAACAGTAAACTAATGCATAAATATATACAAATAAATTATTAAAGGCATTCAGCTGAAATTAATGCTAACTGAAATGTTTAAAACAATTAGGGGTTTATGTACAGCTGACGCCGCGAGTTATAGAACGTGTATTCCAAACAGTTCCGAGAAAGAACAAAAGGAATAAGGATGTATCACCTGTCGCTAGACTCATGTACTTATTTTTTTCTTCAAGATGGCCATACGTTAAAAAAAAAAAAAAAAAAAAAGTTTTTACAACTTGAGCAAAATAATGCTGTTATATCAAAATAGTGATTCAGATTAATGACTTAGATGAGATCCTTAAATACGCAACAGATGTGATAATCAACTTGTTTCCCCAAGTCAAACACATATTCAACGTAAAAATTAACATAACCTTCAGTATGACACAAGCACGAAAATGGCATTTGCTGTAGATTGCAGCATTAAGTATTTACCAAAGCAGAAGGTTATTTTGAACTAAAATAATGTTGTTTGTTTATTCATTTATGATTGTGAAATGTGTGGGCGTTTCCTTTGTATATACAGCTTCTAATACGAGTATTACAGTATGGGTTAATTGTCTACAGTGTGGAATTTGTTATATTTAAATTCTATTTTCAGTTATAAATAATTACATGAAGTGCGAAATCACATTTATTAAGTGTATTTTATCATAGAACTGTATTGCAAATGAAATTAGTTTATCACATTCATCACAAATTACTGTGAAAGATGTACGAGGGTAGGTGCATGAGTTTCCGGCCTCGCCGATAAGGATCATCACCTTAAAAAAAAACGCTATCTGGTGTCATACCGTATCTGTTAAGTAAATAGTTGCAACAGTAATTTCCGCTCCGCCGTGTTCAGTTGTTCAGATATAGTTGCATGAAGGAGGCTATATGTAGAAGATTGTGACATGTTCAAAATAGGGTTTCGAGCTGTTATTAAGCTCTTCACAAAACAGGGACTCTCTACAAATGAAATTAAACAGCGACTGGACGGTGTATATGGGAAACCATCCCTCTCACATTCTACCGTAAAAGAATGGGCCAAACTTTTTTTGGGTGGAGAAAGAATTAAAGACGAGGATCGTGCAGGTCGGCCCTTGGAGGTGTTCACGCCTGAAAACATCGCTCTTATGGAAGGAGAAATAATGGAAGACCGGCGGCTCTAAATTACACAAATAGCAGCAATGTTGAACCTTTCTAAAACAACAATCATTGGAATTATTCATGAACATTTGCACATGAACAAGGTTAGTGCAAGATGGGTGATAGACTTCTTTCCTCAATCCAATAGCGGCAACGAGGCGCTTTTGCAGCTCTGCCGCGGCAACGCGAGAGAAGTTCTGCAAACCTTGTTACATGAGATGAAACTATGGTCTTCTACTATGATCTCTTGTCCAAAAGAGAATCAATGGAGTGGCAGGCGTAAACCTCCGAAACATCGCCTCTAAAGCCAAGGTCACTCAGTCAACCAAGATCATGGCCACAATCTTTTGGGACTGTGATGGAATATTCATTGACTTCAAGGAGAGAACACTATAGTAAATGGGAGTACTATGCTGGCCTACTGCACAGATTACGTGGTTCCATCAAAGAGAAAAGGCGAGGAAAGATGAGTGGTGGTGTGCGCCTTCTTCACGATAACGCGCCTATGCACACATCTCTTGTTGCAAAGGAAGCTGTGAAGAAATGTGGCTTCAAGGAGATCTATCATCCAGATCTACTCGCAGTGACTATTTCCTCTTCCCAAAACTCGAGAGGGATCTTCGAGAAAGGAAATTTAGGAGTGAAGAAGTGACGGATGCTATTTATGCCCATTTTGCATGCGGTGGATTCCAGAAATCTATCAAGACTATTATATGTGAATGACATGTGAATGAATACCTTATGCTACTTTCATAAGTTTATGTAGAAACTATTACATGAATAGAAGTTATACAGAAAACATTATTATTTTTATTTTTTATCTTCTTGAGCATGTATGAAAATAATTAAGAATTATTATAGTATCAATAATTTATTACCTAGGTACCAATTTACTAAAATATTGAACACTTTGTAATGTTTTCCTTTATTAAATCTCTGCGAAACCTTAATATTTTTTTTCAAGTGCACTTGTATTGACATTCAGGTACTACATATACAATTAAAAACTGTTAATAAAATATATATTACTAATTATGAAAAAGGCATTAACAGGGGTAAGACGTTAGTTGCTTCAAATATAAATTTTAAATTTGTTCTGTGTCCATTTCAAATTATGTCAACTACTAAAGCAAGTACAACTGCTATAGTTCATCATTATTTTTGTAAACATTCATAATTAATTGCCAATAAAGTATAAAATGTCAGTTACTATGATTTGTACCCTGATGCCTCAAGTAATAGAATAACAGCATCAATATTATAAAATGATCCCCAAAAGAATGCAAGGCTCATTAATCAAAAGTATTTAGTTAGGCTTTTCAGGATACCATCTCTGTTAAGTTTATAAAACTGCATCTTTTGGCCATCATCAACCTTAGTAAATAATAAATACTGCAAAACCTTCAAGTGAACAATTCAGAGAATTATTACATAATTTTAAAGGATAAACATTGCAATTAAATACAAAATGAAATGGCTAAAAATGTCTCTTATGAACCATTTGATAATGCCTATTCTTTTGACAAAAATTTCAATCACATTTTTATATAATTGCGACTTAATTTTATTGATAATTCTTTGAATTTCTACTTTGAAATTCAGAAATCTATCTTATGTTTACAGTGAAACTCTGGACTTTACAAAATTCCAAAGTATAAGTCTCAAGGTGTCAGGTGTCAGGCCAATTCTGATCTCCGTTATGCAAGATGAGTCCCCCTCGGGTATTTCTAGCGCCATATGAAAAGTGGCTTCATCCTACCAGAACCACCTTATCCATCAAATGCATTCTGTTTAAAGAAAACCATATAAATTGTGGAATAATCTAGCAATAACGTACACCACTGATAGTCACTATATTGAGAGAGATCCTGCTTAATGATAATGCCTCCATTTATAAGGCTAACATCACCAGTCAGTTCCTGAAGTCCACAGAACTTAGACTTAAGACTTACAACTCATCTAAAATGCAAATATTTTTTCTTCCAATGGCAAAACATTGCATTCAAGGAAAAGGCTGTGGCTGCATATGAAAATGAATTTTTCACTCTTAAGAAAAATGAGTAGCAGGGGTGCTTTAATAAGTGGTTTTTGAGGAAGAGAAAGTGTACAAAGTATGGTGGAGAGAACTTTGATAAGATGTAACAATCGGATATCGATTCCCAATTTGACATGTCTCAAAACCTTTATAGTGATCCTGATATATAGAATCAACTCAGAGAAGTTTATGGTTCCTTGCTTGGAAGACACTGCAGCTCAGTTGGTTAGAGCTTCTATACTGAAGGCTGAACATCCGTGGTTCTAATCCCAGCTGTGACTCAAATTTTTTAAAGTCTGATTTTACCTTTCCAATCCAAAGATGAGCAGGAAGTACTTCACCAGGCATTAATCATTCTTGCTGGTGTGAAACAACAGTGATGCCTCAAAACGTCTCAAAAGGAGCGATCATTCATTCACATACCATGCTAGGGTAGTCAGCAAACTGAGGCATGTCTTCAGGCATTTTCATCTCTCCATGTTATTGTACAGAAGCGTTAAAAGTATAGGGAACTTTACAGCTTTGGAAAAATGTTGACGAGACAAAAACAGAAATATGTGAAGGCAACCTTTCCAGTAGAAATAAGGCAATATTTTAAGAATGTAGTAGGTTTTCTGCAAAGAGAGGATATTATTCAGGAATGGATGTCATATACTTTGATGATAAAATTAATATAAATATTGAAATGATGTATCAGTTACTTGAAAGATTTCGAATAACGGCGGTTTGGTGAGCAACTGAAGATGGGAGAGATTCTCCCAAAACGCATCTTACTTTTATGTAAGTAAATGGAGTTTAGTGTAAAAAAATTAATACTTAAGTTTAGGATCTGTATTAGTTATTTGAGAAATGTCCCCAGTTAAAGGTCAATTACAAATTTTATTCTAATTATTTCAAGAAGATTTAAATTCCTCTTTTGGATATCAACAAGTAGAGAGAGAGAAGTTGGAAATGCAAGGCCCTCACTTAAATGATACTGCCAATGGAAGTATGCTGCATAGTTGTAGGCCAAAGAACTTTATATTAAGTTTACAAAAGCAGATACAGAGCCAGTTGTACATTCTTAACAGCTTTAATTATTGCCAAATGTTCGATTACCCAGATTCTTCTCTAGTAAACTTTTTACTGAGGTAGCTGACAATCTATGTTTTTGAATTTATGATATTATAAGAAAAAATAATTAATATATCTTTACCATGAAGACATTGCAAACAAATGAATAGATTAAATCAAATAAATTCAGCAATGAGGCTCCAGTTTACTGAATTGCACTTATATTCTGATAATGTTGGGAGGGGGGAATCTAACAGAAATTTTCCAAGAGCAAAACATTTTATTATCTAACCAATAATATCATAGAATTTAAACTACATACAATCTACATTTTGCTGGACACATTGGATGGGAAAGAACAGGTTCCATTTTCACTGTTACATTTTGCCTTTGTCTTCCTGGAAAATTTAATATCAGTTTTCCTGCAAAACACATCTATTTGGCAGGAAAGATACCTTTGAAATTATTATGACCTTCACAGACAACTTCTTTATATAAACCTCATGAATATCAGAATATTGTAATATACTATAATGGTTCAATGTTTTTGAAAGAAATTACTGCCCTTAAGCATTCGTACCCATTAATTGTCTAACATTTTTGTGAGTATTCATAAAGTAATAAATAGCAATATTAACATGTAAAACCTCGAAACTGAACACACAGAACTGCACCAAGATTCACTTCTAGTCATTTACTTACCTCTGAATTCATAAGTAAATGGTCTATAGCTGAATTTTGAAGTCATTTTGTTTGTTCATACCCTTTCTTTTAATTGGAACAAGATCAAAATTATATTTTTATTGGAGTAAAATATCCTGAAAAATATTAAAGGGCTTCAGCTAACTGACTTTTACAAGGATTTATCTGATTTTGCTATCCAGCATGGATAGAATAATTATTTTAAGTTTCTCATAATTGGGCTTGATTGACTGAAAGCTTGTTAGCACATGCTAACTAATTAAATTTATTCAAATATCGCCTCACAATCATTCACCCATCCTTCCTCTCTCCTATCTCACCACTTTCATTCATCAGACTTTTAAGCAGCAGGTTCTAAAATTGCATATGCATACCCTTTGTGTCATCTTAAACAAATAAAAGACTACATCTAGTTCATTTTTGGAACTGCCCAAGAGCCAATCCAGTCTTGATTTGCAACATATGTTTTCTTCAACGCTTTTTATGCCACAGCTGAAGGTAGATATTCCAGTAATCTAACAGTTAATAATAAGACTGAACAAACAACGGATGAAAATAAATCATAACTCTAAAGCATAGATGGCTAGTAATAGTGTATATAGGCAGAAAATAAAAACAATGAGGTTTGGAAAAAAGAATGTTGCTGTATTTTGGATTTGCATTTTTCCAACTGAACAGAAGCCATATTTGTTCCACAAGATAGGTACTTAACTGAGAGTTAAGAGAAAAAAATAAACATCATACCTGTCCTATTCTTACAGAAACAGATATTGGCTGCAGATTCTCACTGAGTGTAACCAACCATCGAGGGCGCATAGCCATGGCCAGACAATACAGCAGATGTTCTGACTTGCCAAGAATAACTGCAAATAGAAGTATTAACAGTTTAAGAGCAGTAAAATAAATTTAATACAGGATATTTAAAAATGACTGCCCTGATTTCCATACCTATTAACAATGTATTAATGTTATAGTAATAAGTTATGAATTATCACTAAAATTCATATTAATGGGTGCGGAAAAACAATATGCAAAAATTGTAGAGTAGAAAGGCATTAAGTACCAAACTAAGCATTTGGAGGATAGAAAAAAGGGATTGCAGAAACCTTTTTATTGCACTACATGCATCAATCATCATGTTAGTGTCTTAGATTGTGAAACTTGTTCATGGTGTATCAGATATATACAAAATGCATGCACAGTCTCAAGTCTTGGTAAATACATATAGGTGTGCACTCATTTTTGCAACTATTTGAGAATGATCACCTTAATTTTAAAATATTAAGCACATGGATATGATCTTATTTTAATTCAAAAAAAAATTATATCTTAACCATTAAAAATCATATGAATCCTGGGAGAGAAATAGAACATATGAAAGCTAGAACTTACTGTTCTTGGCATCCAAGAAAGCCACTAAGATTATAAGCAGTCCTGCCATTGCAGTAGGGTTCATGACCTGCCTGTCCATGTAAAAAGGAGAGAGAGACATTGTGCCTTTCCCCATATGTAGTAGACCTTGGGATAATCGAACCACAAAGAGCTGATTTGGACTCTTGGCATGGAAGAGTGCCAGCTGATGTAGAATAGTTGCCAACCTAATTCATGTTAAAACACCAGTATAATCAGACAATTCAGATCATAGTGCACTGTTTTCATAATTCTCATCTTTAGCATTACCTGGCATTATTTGTTCCAGCTCCAATGAGACCCATGGCAATTATGGCACTGAGACACACCTCCAAGTCCATGTCATGAGAATATTTGTTCAGCATTTCTAGGACTGTCAGCTGTGGATTTGAAATGGAACAGAGAGCCATTGCCAAAGGTACAGCTCTGCGAATTGTCAGCTCCCCATATCTTCCCTGGCAAAGAAAGAGCATTAGCTGCAATTATGATCAATGAGCAAAGCCTGAAATACTCAGGAAGAAATTGAACTAACCAAATGACCAAAAATTCTACTGCACATTTCATTTCCTATATTTTCGTTGCCAGCAATAACAGCAACACCAAGAACAGCTACAGCTTCCATAGATAGTATGCCTTCACTTGTTGTATCCTTTGCTTCTCCCTGAAACATTTGAAATGCTCTATAATCCCAGGATATAGCTGGTTTATTTGGTTAAAACATATTAAATGTCTTATTTTATTAACATACTACAATTGTTTTAAAATCTATGATACATAAAACTTTGCACGGTTTTCATGCTATCAGAACACAATTTCTGTCTGCCTGCACACCTTGTTCACTGAACATTGTGAAACTCGCTGTGAATACTTGTATTGGTATGGAAGGACCTGTTGTGCTCAAGTAGATTTATATTTGAAATCATTTTATGATATAGTCGAACTACACACTCTTATGCTTCTAGATTTATATTTATTTTTCAATGCAGTATGCTAAAACGATAAATGGTAGACCAAGTAGCATTGTTTATTTTAGATATATGTGTATGATTCTTATGTGACAACAAACTCATGCAGCAGAATAGGAGACCATTTTCAAGGAAATTCTCCAGTGTAGCTTCTTCATGTAGAAATATTGTCCTTGTCTTATTAATAAATGCACTAAAAGTGGATTGCTTTCTATAAGAATGTGCAAATAAATTGCCATGCACTTATCATGGACAAATATTACAACAAAATCCACTGAAATCTCTGACAGCTTGCAAAGAAAACAGAAATTTGGCAAAACTTGTCTTTGAAAGCTATCAAACTTTTGAAATGAAAACCTAATAAAGTTAATTGTTGTTCATGAATTTTGACATGGTAACTATCATCTGTTTGCTGTTACTTCCAACCCAACATAAATATGATATGGTGCAGCTCTTTTCTCATTGGCTCCAGGATGACTTATTTACCTGATGTTACACATAGTATTCCCTAAAGGAAATTACATTTTAATTTTTAATAGTCTATCCTTAAGTAAATTTAATCTTATGGTACAGCTCTTTTCTCATTGCTTCCAGGACGACTGGAATTACAGGACCTACAGGAAATTACAATTTTTAAGCTCATAAGGACTATTTTTCATTTAGAAAATAATATTAGTAAATACAGTAATAATCTTGATACCAGTTGTTATGAATATCATAATATGCATTTTTGGGGTGTTCTGAAAGTTCTCTGCTTGACTCAGAGATTGCCTAGAGCCTAGATGCTTATAACATGCCACATTTTTTTTTCCAATTGTCTGAACTCCATTACATGCTTAAGCAGTGTATAGCATTTTCTAATTACAATTACATGCATATTGGTCACATTAATGTGATATTTTGGCTGCAACCCTGCAAATGTTGAGAACACGATGAGTTGCCTGACCTGCCTAGCCTTCTTCATTCTTGGAGATGCTGGGCTTTTCCACTCCAAAGACTATTGTTTGGTCTCTGGGTGGTAACCACAGACTCAAGTCTCATCTCCCAGCAATGACCCTTGACATGGTCGGTCATTTAGAGCATGCTGATGAAGTTCCAACAGATTTTGGCACATGCTCTTTCTGTTCAGGAGTCATGGACCTGAAATTTATGCTGAGCATTGGGAATCTTCAAATTAGATATGAAGATTTCCTGCATTAGTCTTCAATGATCTTCATACATATGTCATCTAATTTTTTCCCCCCACACTTTGGGGTTTATGCTCATGGACAGTCGTTCTATCTCTTGTCATCTGCCAGAGATGCTTTGTCATTCTAGAAGTGTAATCATCACTCAGTCATTGCTTCATTGCCATAAGCCAGCCGAATCATTTCCAAGGACTCTATTCCAAATTGATTTTGATGCAAAATTTGACATTAATTCTCTGCTCTAGTTTTCAGTATATAATGAAATTGGAAATCTGCCTGTGCATATGGTAACAAAAACTTGTATAGCATAGTTTCTGAAGTTTACAGAATATTGTTATGCAACATAATGACTAATGAAGGTCACAGCTCATGAATGCTGTTATGTATTCCTATGCTCTGCTCTATTTTTGTAATATACACTTAGCTCTTGAACTTTCATACATTTAAAATTTTGATTAAACAGGTTTATGTTTAAAGCATGTGTTAAGATTTTAATAGCAGGAATGACATTTACTTTATAAAAATATAATAAGCTAAATTTTATCAGAAAAACTTGCTTATATTTTTACAATTTTAAAATTATAAATCCTTGCTTTTTTTCCCAAAATTATTAGATTATAATAAATATAATCTGGGCCCAAGGCATCAGTAAAAGATTATGTCCAGTGCAATCCCCATATTTTACTGTGAACAACTTTTATCTATGGGAGAACTTGGAAACTTTATATATATATATGAATGGAGAAAATAAACCAGAACATAAATACAGAAGAAATTGCAGCAATTTCAGATCTAAAGCATGTGAATGCAAACAATAAATAAAAAAAATGTGTGGCAATATAAAGCTAACATTTCCAATATATGCTGTAACAAAAGTGCATGATTACTTTAACTACAATTCTGAAATTTAAAGTAAAGCTATGAATTTGAGTTGAGGGTTACATATACAATTCTGTCAGCAGGCAGCATTGCAGGCAAACTTTCTAACAGCAGGAAAACTTTAGGGACTATATTTACACAGTATCAAATGCTACAAAGAATGAATTTAAAATGCAATATTACCTCTTCATGAGAAAGTCTGTTACAAATATGCAGCATTTCCTGAACCTTGAGAACATCTCCAGTTCCAGCATAGGCACACATATTAAGCATGGTCTTAGCCATTCCCCTGAATGGATGAGCCAGCACATCTAAAGCAACTTGGGTTGGCTCAATAGCATCTCTCCTCCCTGTTTGCACAGCACGTCAACAAGTAAATTTACTAACAATTTGGGAAGACATGTGAAGTTGCTGCATACACTTATGTAAAACTGCTTATTCATCTACTAAACTTTCTGTGAAATTGAACTAGAAAGTTTAGCATAGACCTAGTAGAGCTGGAAGAAATGCTAGTGTGCATATTTTCTATCCCCTGTAAATATCTAGCACTGATTTATTGCTGCAAATTAATATCAATAAGAACTTAAAACTAGCTAATCAGTTTCTGAAAGAATAAATATAATAAACTCATATAACACCAATTGTTTTAGAAGCAACGAACGCAATATAGTTCTCCCTATGTGAAGTTTTTTACTACGCAATGGTAGAATATAGAGATTCCTTTTACGTTTTAAATTCATAGCAAATTCTTTTGCTTATATATTTTCTAATGGCATACTATGGGGGGCTCTGAAGAGACTGTATTTCATCATTAGTTAAATGCGTTACTTTTATTAAGAGTTAGGATATCATATAAAGATGCCTCTATGTTTAAATACCAGTGAATGATACAAAATAAGTTTAGCACATAATAGAGTCTGACTTAGAATTTGTTTGAGGTACTCCAGGGTCATTTTTTCAATTTAATCCAAAAGAGTATAACAAACATTTGTGTAAAAATATCTCATAAAAATAATTTTAATATGCAATAAATAATGAACAACTATAACTGTTATCAACAGAAATTAAAGTTAACTTCAGTAGCACAGGAGCATTAAGCATCCTTCTGGCATGACATGTTCAATATTGTTTCTGCAAGTAAACTAACCATATAAGTGAGTACAGTGCATATTATGGCACATAGATCTGGTAATAATGTGTTAACAGTATTCTCCAATATTGTTAACACATTATTGTAACTTACTGTTAATTTACACTGGGATTGCCATTTAACTTCATTGATTAGCTGTTGATGTAAGAGGGAAGTTAATTGCATAGTGCATACTCAGAGTAGGTATTCAAAAGAGAATATGTTAAGATGCCAAGCTTACAGTTTTTTGCAGAGTGAGCGTTAGAACAGGACGAATGGATCGCCTCATCTCTCCCTGAGCATTACCCTATAAAGATCTGAATTAAAATCATCAGTTGTTGACTCGCGAAGTTTGAGTCAGTAGAGTTTGTTTCAGCAAATTGTCTTTAGCTCTTCCTGTGTGTCCTGTACCATTTACATGCTGCTTAATGTGAGATTTTTTCTTATGTGAAATCAGAAAGAATGGATGGCTTATGTAAGTATGATTTGGAATGAACAGTTTACATTCATTAAATTTACCTTCAAATTGAGGTTTACATTTCTTAAAAATTAGTTACCAGCTTGCCTACTGTAACAAAGATAATGTGTATTTTTACCGGTTTGTTATATAAATGATAAAAAATTATTTTCCTATTGTAAATAAGATTATAATCCACCAGCAAGGAACAAATGAAATTTTTTTTCAAATACTTGTATTTTGACATTGTTTCTCTTCACACTGCTGTGCAATACAAATGTCACAGTACAGGATATGAGAATCAAACCATTCACATAGTGAAGGAAACTATACATTAAATTTAAACTATATATTGCACATTGTCATTGAAGCATTCAACAAAGGCAATAATTAAAATGCTAATCAGAAGCATGTCAATTGCTGGCATGGCCAGCCATGAATGGTTAACTTTTTATTATTGACACAAATTTGCCTATAGACTTCGCACAAGAATGTGGTACTGTTCCATATGTGATACAAATTTAAAAATAAGTAGTTTCTAAGTAAACTATATTAATTCTTAAAATTACTTATTAAGGCAGTTTTAAGCAAAAAATAAAAGGCAAAAATAGACAGTGATCCCCATTTTATGTACTATAAAAGTGCTCCCATTCAGTATAATTTTTCATATATTACAAATGTCTGAAATTATTTTGAACATTTTCCTAAAGGAACTAAATAGGAATTTGCCTAAAAATCCATGCTTTATTTATGACACACAGAAATATATGGCAAGAAAGACTGAAAAGAAAACAAAGAAAATCCTTTAGTTAATGACTTTATCTTTTTGTGATAGTTTGAGTATATTGTTAGGGAGGAGCATTTTTAAATTAATTACACAAACTATGTTGGGAGAAAAAAAAAGTACAACTTAGTTTCTGGCACTAAATACTTGCTAAAACCTTCCTTTTCACACAGAACAAAATAATATGAACTTTGTACAAATTTTTGTGCTAAATTAAAATCTCTAATATTCATTTATTCTGTCTTCTCCATTTTGGATAGGATATATTTTTAATATTATATTTTTGCAATCGATGAGGTTATTGATTTAGATGTACTGTTTAGCATACAGCTAAAGTAGTTTTTTCTCTCTGTTCATTACAGTGCATGCTTGAGCATGGGGGGAGGGGATTATTGTAATGCACACACGTAACAGTAAGCATCTGGCAAATTTGCATGAGACGCTAGGCCTTTTATCCTGGGAGCTGTGGTTAGAGCTGGATATGTCACTTCCCTAAGGGTCACCTAGGACAGGAATGCTACTGGCACACAATCTTTCACAGTCTACTTTCCCTTCCAAAACTTTGCCAATTTTACACATTGTGTGAAATTTATAATTCTTTTCGAACACACTTTTAAATCTTAGGTGGATTAAAAATAAATCTACTTAAAATCATGTAAACACATTAAAACATTCTTGACGTTCCACTTTTTTTAAAAAAAAACTTTTAATCTACTGAAGATTTAAAAGTGTATTCAAAAAGAATTATAAATTTCACACAATGTGTAAAATTAGCAAAGTTTTGGAAGGGCAAGTAACTGTGAAATTGGAAGTTTGTGGGCCAGTAACATTCCTTTGATGAAATGTACAAGACTATCTTCTTGTGACATTGAACAGTCCTTCTCCCAGTATTGTGCATTTTTCTGAGACAAAAGACATCAGTTTTTAATAGTAAACTTTGAGAAGGTTTTCATAGTTCACTGCAAAAGCACATTGTTTTAATCTACCACTGTCTCAAAATGATTGGTGAGCGATTTTTTTTAAAATAAATATTTACAATTTTGTAATATTGAAACTAAATATATTTTTACTACAAAAAAATAATTTAAGTTTTAGCACATAAAGATCCATTCACCAGTATTAAATAAAGATTGTTTCAGCAATGAAATTATTGTATTATCTGCACTAGTGTTTACTAATTTGTTGAAAACTTACTCATGGATTCACTAATAAAATTAAAAATTTTCAATAGCAACTAAATTAAAATTTGTGAATAGCAATTCAGATATCAGTAAATTATATACAAAACTCATTCTATTTTTCACTTCTGTTCTTATTGCTACCTTTGTTTCATATTGAAGAAAATAGATGAACTGAAATGGCATCAGTATGATAAATTGACAAGTGGTGGTGTTAACAGTATATTAAATAAAAAACTAGTTTTTAACAATAGGACATATTAGCTTACCTAGAAAACAAAGGCCCAGAGCTAAAGCAAAGAAACGTGAATAGGTATGCTCTAGGTGACTTGGAGTCATGTCCTGCAGAACTTGTAGTATGACAGAGGTCAGCTCATGATCTCCAGAACCCATCATAATAAGACTAAGTGACAATGCACTCAAGCTTGCAGCCTCTGGTTTGGAAGTGGATTCTTGCAGTACTGGTGTCAGCATGCTGACAACTTCTTGCTGCTTTGTTCCAGCATAAGCCAGTCCAAGGCCTAAATAAAAACAATTTATAATTTACACCTAAAAATTCTTTAAGCATTTCCTTTGGAGATCACAAATTTAGTAAACTTTGTTCCTGCATAAGTAATTACAAGTTCTGAATAAAATCATTCCACATAATGATTTATTACTGTCTAAAATTTCTCTACGCTTTTACTCCTAAAAATCACAAAATTATCATAGGATTTTATGACAATAAGAAAATTAAGTTCACTTATTCAGTGAAATTTTTGTTTGAGGAGAATTTTTAAAAGCTGATAACCATAATCTCACTATTAATTCAATTTGGAATTGAACACAGTGAAACACATTAATAATCTCTTCCAAGTCAAAATATTTAGAAAAGGTTACTGATAACTATAATTTATGTCAGCACTTAAGATTTTAATCTTTATGTATACCTTTGGTAGGTATCTTTCTAATAATTGCATACCTAGAAGGAGTACGGAGGTTTTTTTGCAAAATCTGATGTCTGCAAAGGAAGTGTTGTAGTAGAATAAAATATTTTGTGCATGGAAAGCAAACACTACTGTTTAAAATTTATAGACTCAAAGTTTCAAATTTATTATTTAAATTGATTTATAATAGTTAAAAGTATACATTGCAAATTCTGTTTACACCAATTCTATGCACCAATTCTTTAGTATTTTGTTATGATTTGTTGTTATTCAAAATACAAATTTAATTTAACTGTGCTATATGCTTGTTACTGTTCAGCAAACTTTGTTGAGTTATCCACTGTTAGAAATTGCAAATAAATCTTCTCCCATATTTCAAAGTTACCTATCCAGAACTATATCCTAGGAGTTTTCTTCCAGTATACTCCTAAAGTTAAAACTTGTTAACAACATCAACAGTAGGATGTCAAACTTAGGCTATTAAGGCCATTTGCTCAAGACATTATGCAAATAATATGATTATAATGATTTATGCTTGATATTTTTTCCTAGACACATGTATGAATGGTTACTAAAAGAGATCTTAATGTATCTAGAATGCAGAGCACAAATATTTCAGTATACTGTACCACTTACCTAAAATAGCTGAGCTACTTAAAATATTTTTACGGTCAACATAATCAGATAAAAGGGCCTTTGCTGGTTCAAAAGGATTTTGTACTCCACAATTCATGATACCAATTGCAAGAAGAGCTCCTGCCTATAAGAGAAATAGAAAGAACATAAGCCAGTAATTAAACTTGTTTACACTCTAATATAATAGAGTTTAGCTTACCTTTATGTAATTGTCAGGACTGTAAAGATAACAGTCAATGGACGAGAGGCCACCCTCAACATCCCACAGGTAGATGAGACCAAGAGATGCTATAGCGCTCAACATACCTGAGTAATAAAAAAACTACAATAATGAAGCTGTTAGCAAAATATCAAGCATAAGATTAATTTATTAATACAATTAAAAAAGAACTTATTTAACTTTGGGGTTGAGTAAGCAGCATTGATATTAGAATCACCATTCAAAGTTTGACCTGCATGCACAATATCAGCTACTAATGTCAAAAGAGAATGGAGCTGGTGGCAATCTAAGATGTCCAATAAAGTTCATCACTTGCTAGTCTAACTGCACGAGATACTACAGTGTGTCCAGGAGGTCCGTATACCCCTATATGCTAAACTTTAATTAACCAACAATATTTATTATAATTACAATATTATAATATGATATACTAATAAGAAATTAGTAAACTACAGGGGTACATGGACTGCCCAGGCAAACTGTATAGAAGAAAGTTATATCTGCATTAAAATGCAATGGCTTAATTTTCTAGAAAAATGAGTTAGAATATTTTCTGAATTATGATGACAGTGTATGGATTCTCAGACTAGTCCAGCACTGGAGAAGTGTGAAGGCCATACAAATGTCCTTATTACATTGAATCCAATCTAGACATTACTGCCCACATGGTCCTTAGTTTCTCTTAGTTGTTTCTTTGTTTTTCATCCTGTTTAAGGTTTTCTTCTCCACATCCTTCTTACCAATAGTTGTGATGCATCTTAATGCATCTTCCCATCTCTTCTTTGGTACTCCTTTTGGCTTGGTCTTGTAGAATTTACCATCTAGTATTTTCTTAGGTATATATTTATCCATCATCCTTATCACATGTCCAGCTCATGCACATCTTCTGATCTTTTACTTCTTTCACTATATCTTTGTAAATATAATATATTTTTTTATTTCATCTATTACTCTACCTTCCATTCTCTTGCATTAGCCCAAAAATTCCTTTCAAAAACAGTTCTCTATTGCTAGGAATAGTGTCCAAAATTCAAATTCACACATTTTTTTTTTATTTTTGAAAATATTATAGAGGGAGTAGTATGTCTTATTTACAGTCACAATTCTGGCCTTAATTTCTTTGCTTTCATTTTTGTTTTGGTTGACAATTTCACTCAGATATTTAAAATGGTCTACAACTCTTATCTTTTCACTTCCTAGTATCCATTTTTCATTATTTCTCTTATTTTTGCTACTTTGCATTTTAGTTTTTAGTATTAATGTTAAGACCATTTTGTCAGGACTCCCCTTTATTTCATTGTACATTCCGAATACATCATTTTTTGTTCTTCCTATTATGTTAATAATATTAGTTCATTTGCTTCATTTACGGATGCTCTTTAACATCTCAGGTCATCAGCATCCCATTCATTTCAGGACATGAAACGGCAGGTAAATTTTGCTCAGAGGCCTCTTCTTTCAGGCTTGAGGTTCTTTTTTGTGCTATAAATCTATGACACAGCACCAACACCTTTACTTCCCTTCTGAAGGAAGTTATACTTAGGATTTTTATACCCAAAAAAATCCATGGGATTGAACCCACAATCTTGGATTTACAAGGCAAGTATGGTTACCACTAGACCACTTAGACCAATTGATAGGTTTCACTATGATAGGTGTAATTTAAATTTTTGTGCAGTTAAATTATTTGAGCTTACCCATTTCTTTGTGTCTAAAGATCCATTTCTTTCCTTCATCTGCAGTCAACAGTTTGTCTTTTCCAAAACCAGCATTGACAAATGCATTGACAAAAGTTGAAGCCAAATTCTGTTTGGCAGAATTGATATGTGTGTCTGTGTTAAATATTGTTTGCAGTGCTACACCTTCTAGCCATGTCTTGTACACTTCATCTGGAGTCTTAGGCTCAAGAATATCCAACTGAAACAATGTTTCACATTAGCTTATCATCTGACACTCAATGTTCTACTTGTGCTAATAATGCTACCCAACATCTTAATGTTCTTCTCTCTTCACTAAGACTTGAATTTTCTTACCCCTCTTTAAAAATAAAAGACCTGTTTCTTTGGTGGGAGCACAATAAAGAAGGGATCCATTAAAAAGAATGTAACTAGACATTTCATATCATTCTAGAAAAAGAAAAAAATTTAAACATCTATAATTAAAAAGATTTAGCAAAAGGGGCAGTGAAAGTACTTTTGGGTTTCTTTATTAAACTCCAGAAATATTAACAGTCCTGTCATGTTGTGGAATAAAAATCTATTATTCATGCTTGTTTTACAATTAAGATAATTTATGAGCAAGTATTATTGGATAGTTTTTTAACATTAGTATTAAGATTACTAAGCAATATTAAACCAAATTAAGCTTTCTTCTTCTTAAATAAATACTTACAAAGCTGCAGACAATGGAGAGGTAACATTTGAAGATATAACTGATACAGATCTGACATTGGAACGTGCTGATGGTGAGGGCAATAGCCTTTGAAATATGTTCAAGTGGAAAAAAATTAGTGAAATTTGAGTGAATTTCTCATAGGTTGTTATATTATAAAATAAGTTTCTGTTGCTTTACTTACCTCTCTTGTAAGATTGTGAAAGTGGTCAGTGACACTAACATTGGATACAATTTGTTGAATTTCATCTGCATTTGGCAGGTCGTTACTGATCTCTAATTGCAGCTTCTGTTGTCCTAGCATGAATGCTAGCTGCTTTTGTATGGTCCTAAAAATGCATTATCATGGTAAATGAATCACAATATAGAATGTGTAGTTACATAAATGGCAAATGAAATCAACTTAAAATTATCACATAAGAGTATACTAGAACAGAAGATGAAGAAACTTGTAAGTGCAATTCTCAAATTATATATAAGAGAAAGAAATATTTTAAAAGCTCTTAAGTTAATTACTTAAAAGTTGTGAAATATTCCTATTAGCTATAAACTGCAGCTATTTCAGTTTACATTAAACTTGCTGCATAAAAGTGAAGATTTTCTTTTATAACAATTGATGAATAACGTGCTATGCCATTTATTACAAAAGGAATTCATTTACTCTCTGTGCACTGCTGGAATGTTTCTTTCTCTCTCTCTCATACACACAACTTGGCTACACACATGCAATAACACAAATTATTGAAAGCTATGTATTTCAGATGATAGTATGTTCTTTAAATTAATGTTAAGTGAGTAACATAGCAATATCATATTTCATAAATAATATAAGCTGCATTGTGGTTCCTAATGAAAATGTAATTACCTTGTCATAAATACTGATACAGTAGCTACAATATGTTTCAACATTTTTTCATCTGCTTTGATATGTTGCTCTTTCATGCATTCCAAACATTTACACCAGTTTCCAAAATGATCCCTTTTTCTCACACACCTAGTCAAAGCCCTTTGGATCATTCATCTGTAACAATATACACTATCTTCATGGGAAATCCACCACTGCAAACTTCATGGACCACTTGAAACTCTCAGTATTAAGTCTTTTCCTGCAAATTATACCCTCAAACACTGACCATAGTTTGTAGTACAGGAGATTCAGGTCAGGACTGCTAGAAGGCAAACCTGAGCACTAAAAATTTGAAACATTTCACTCAAGTCAAATCTGGATGGATGTTGCTTTGTGAGCTCGAGGTGAATCTGTTAGAGGCTCTAATGCCAGTTCTTGAACAAAACTGTAATCTGGTTCTTCATCACAGGTTCCAGCAGAGTGGTTTTGTACACTTTGGTGGTAGTCTTCAATCTCTTCTGACACCAACATAAATCACTCCCCATCTAACCATTACTGAGACAGTACAGTGGCTTCTCTGGCTCTACCACCATGGGTGGTCAAGGTGTTAAGGTGCGAACTAATGAGCAGGTGGTCTACTGCCAAGACCTTACTCTCCAACTGAGGTTTTTTCCAGGTTTTCCTCAGTCCTCATAAATGGCAAATGCTGGAAAGTACCCTATTTCCTAGTCCTGGAACATATCCTTCCTATATATATAGGAATGAAAAGTTTGACCTGGGGTGCTGTGTGTGCATGCATGCGTGCATGCATGTGTGTGTGTTGCACCCCAGGTCAAACTTATCCTTAAATTTTATAAAAATGTCTTGCTACCATCATATAAAAGGGAGCTTCCAGGATCGAAATCACAAATAACACATGTTATGATAACTACGGTTTATTATTTTAAAAAATATATCACATTTTAAAGTACCACTTATATAATGATCATTCTATTCTTTGTTCTAGCATTCCCAGAGAGCAGATGTGTAGTTATATGTTTCTCCTAGCACTTGACTTTTCTTACTGATTCACTTATGCTAACAGAGTCAAGATGTCAAGCACTTCTCCCTCCTTCCTGTCTCTGCCCTTTAGCTATATGCTATTAGGCAGACTCTGATTTCCCTCTTCAATATCAAACTAAACAATCTCTAATAATAATGCGCTCACAATGCTATGACGCCACATATACAAGCTCTGTAGCATTATCAATGCATTATGCTTATATTTACTATGATAAATTTATATATAAAACTTTCCCAATTTATAATTTCATCTCAAGTGTCACTAGTGTCCACTGTCTGTGATGTCTCAGCAATAAAAAAAGGGCATTTTTAAAAACAAAAAAAAACACTCTGGATCTTTGGGGCCATCTCATAAGCCACTTGTGAAATTGAGGCATAAATGCGCCATTTTGACAATTTCAGCTTTCATCATTGTTAAGATAATTCTGTAGCATCTTAACACTCTCCCCGGCTTCAGTTCTATAGTTAAAACTGCCCAATACTGTGACAAAAAAGCAGTTAGTATAACGTCTTGTCTAAGCCCTCTGGACATTAATCTCCAGAATGTGCTCATCTCATGGCCATCACTGTCTCCTCCAGAAATGGGTTCTGCTGAATTGCTTGGACAATGATTATAGTCCTCACAGAGTGCGAGTGTCTGAATCCCAGTCATCTACATTATGGGGATCAGTGAAATACACAAATGTCTTATTGATTTTCAGTTTTTTAATGACCTGGAAAATCTGTATCAAGAGCTATCACAGCAACATGGTTTTCATAATTCCCCCATTCCATGGTTAAACCTCAAGTAATGTATTCTTTCTGCAGCATTATATTCAACAATGGGGATGATAGCGCATGGCAGCAAAACTTTATCTGAATACCTAATGCAGTTCCTTTCAAATGTTTTTAATTATATTAATAGCAAGACTAGGTACAACATTTCTTACAAATTATGAGATGCACTGGCAAAAATATAAACTATTTTAAACAAGAAATATATTATATTTAATTTTTTTTTTAAAAACTTCTTTTTAAAATTATATGGAACTAACACAGTGAAGCTAGTTATATGATTAATCATTTAATCAAGAAATATATTATTTACAAATTTGATACTTACAAGTCTGGGCAGCTTTCAAAGATATGCTTAATTATTTCCAGATTGTTGAACTGCAGAGCAAGGTGCATAGCTTGAGGATATCCTCCATAAGTGAGATAATAGGACAGAATATGTTGTAGTATCCTCTCACTGTCAACTGCATCCTCATATTTGGCACAGCTGTAGTTAATAAACATTCCATTAATTTTTTTTAAAAAATATGATCTAAATGATACAGAGCTCATTATTATTCACAATTAAAATAGTTCTTTTTGAAAACTTTATATTTGTTGTATCTCTGTATCTCATTGTGTTACATATACTGAGCATTTATCATATACCCCTTGTTAAGAATTTAAGTTGTACTATTACTGCTGCTAAATTTGGGCTTCTGGTCTGTCAATACAATGCTGTAAATGTTTGAAAAAGTCTGTGTGCTTGAAATAAGTATAATGATTATTAGTGTGCTAGATCATGTTCATAAAAGCTCTGAAAAGCTCCAAGTCATGTTAAGAAAACATATGGAATTGTATAAATTTTAAACATATTTTATAATTTTTATTGAAGAGGAATTCAAGAGTAAAATATTAAAATAATTCTTCTGATATTCTTATGTGATATCAGAACAGAATGCAAGATTTAATCATTTTGACATTTTTGCAAATAATTAGTTATTCTAAGAAGTATGCAACTTTGTCATTCAGAGAAATATGCCATAATAGAACATTAGAGGTTTAACATTAGCTAATATTTTGCACAGGTAACTTTGAAAACATCCAGTGTGTGCATAATAATAAAGTTGCTGTAATCTCATTGTATATGATTCATATTTCTTGACAATGCTGCTAAAGCAAAATGGAAATGGTGTTAACATCACATCTGCATAAACATGGAATGCTGTGCAATCAACAAAATACAGAATAGGTTCTCAAATTCCTATGAATCAAACACATACTATTCAAAATTTTATGAGCACAAATAAAAATTCTGAACTTTTCAAAAAGTTCACCATTTGCTGTAAGAAGAACATGAATGTATTTAGCTATAATTTGATTCATCTGGTACAACTATGCTTCCAAAATTTTTGCTATTTCTTCACATATATTATTTGCAGTTAAAACAATGTTTGGCAATTTGATTTATAATCTCTGTTTCTGAAAGAGCACAAAAATGCCAAGTTTTGAACCTAGAAATTAAGTAGGCCATAATGTTTACTAATTAACCTCTTATCAAAGATACCGGCAACTGCTTGCAGGAAAATCCCATTGGTATGCAATTTAGTTCCATATTGCTGGAATTTGCCTTACATTTGTTCTTTTTCACTTAATTTAAGGAAAAAACAGCTCCAGAATTAAAGCTATAAATTGGTTACAGTCATTTTCATGGTAAAAATAGGGCTAATTATTAGTTTTGCACTTATGCCACACCATACATTAATTTTAGGATCTGGTAATGGACTTCAGTGTATGAGTCTTGAATTTCCCCTTTATCAGTTTTAAGTTATTTTAACACTTATTTTGTTCATGTAAGCAAAACCATACTTTGTCACTAAAACAACTAACTGAAGCTTTAAGAGGCCCAATTTATGAAATGAAGAAATCAATGCCAAAAAAAGTGATTCTGCTGTGACTTCCTGTCAGTCCTGGTGGTCTAGTGGTAACCATACTTGCCTCTTAAATCCAAGATTGCAGGTTCAATCCTGGCTAGGGTCGATGGATTATTTCGGGCAAAAAAATCTTAAGTATGGTTTCCTTCAGAAGAGAAGTACTTATGTGTAAAATATGCTTATTAATAATAAACAGGTTGTACTGGAAGATTTTTGAAGTATATTGATATGAATAATATATATGAGTATTTAAATAGAGAAATAAATATGCTAATTAAACTGGAAATTATAGTTATTCAGAATACCTGAGCAAATAGAGGCAGATACGGGTATAATTGTTGCAATCTATGTGGTCATTTAGGATACTGAGCTGATCTAATTCCATCAAGAGATCACAAGCTTGTAGTTCTGCATTATGGTTAATGTTAAAATTCACAATTTGCTTCATTAAGGACATTAGATCCCTGGCACTGTATTCCATCTCTTTCTCTGATTTGGAATTCCATTCCTCAATTAATTCTTTTTCCAAGTGTCTGAAACAATGTGATTTATTAACTTCATAAAATGGTTATATGTAGAACAAATAAAAAGTAAACCCTGATTATCTAGGATAATAAGAGAAAAGGTGCTTTGAAAATGCATGCATATAATTGTGCATATGCATGCACATATGCAGATAATTGAACATAATTAAGAACAGACCAAGAATAAGTGTGTGTGTGTGCGTGCGTGAAGTGCAAGAAGTATGTTTGGGCCCAGGTCCAGAGAATGTCCAGTTTTTATGTGTTAAGTGCTTTGATAAAGATTGTGGTTTTGACCAAGTTTAAGACACTGGCCTGCAGATATAATCATATTCAAATTCTTGATATTATATCTGTTCTTTGGGGCTAACATTATCTCATATTCTTTGAAAATTTTCTTGAATTTTTTTGGTAAATTGAATGGTATGTGAAGCTTTTGAATATGTATTCTTCTTTTGTGTTTTTCAGTGTGGAAACTTCCTTCATCACTTTTTGTCTTTTAGATTTATTGATAATTTTTATCACTGTGTTATCAAGAATTTATTAGGTTGCACAGTTAAAGACTCCATACCAACAGAACAGAAATCAGGAATTTATGAAATAGTGTAGATTGTGAGCAGAGCTCCATAGGCAAAACAAAGAGAAATTTAGAAATGCAGAGGAAAGCACTCTAGGAATACTCGGTTTAAGCAAGTGGATAAATCAGCAGTAGCAGCTCACTTTTGGACCAAAAATTGTGAAATAAAACCAGAAGTATAAACTGCTGAAACATCTTCACAACCCAAGTGGAATAACTCCACTTGGGAAAAATTTTCATATTAAAAAATAAAGAAAACCTAATGAACTTCGAGTTTCCTCCTATGGATGAACTCAGAAAGTTCCTACTTCAGTCAACAGATGCCACCACAGGAACATCCAGGTTCTAGCCATTGTTTCGAGTAATGGTGGTTCAATGAGCAACTGAAGATGGAGGAGATTCTCCAGAAAAGCATCTTATTTTTATGTAAATAAGTGGAGTTCAGTGTAAAAAATGAATACCTAAGTTTAGCATATATTACCACTCCATTGTCTACAGTTTCATAAGTACAATATTTATAAGTAAATAAGAGTTCAGATTAATGATGAATGTAGGAATCAACACAGTAAAATGATCTTAAAATCTACCTAAGATTTTAAGAGTTCAGATTGTTACAGATAAAGCGCTTTAATTCTCTTTAGGGGAAAATTTGTATACTGCCCTCCTTAGAAGTAAAATACTTTTAAATTACAGATGTTTGGACATCCTCTTTCAGATAAAAAATTGGGTCATATGAGAAAAAATGCAAGAAAACAATACATATTTATGCAGTTCTGAAATACTCATTTTATGCTGTTCTACAGTTTGCTTTGTTTGATGACTCCCTTTTGCAGTAAACTATAAATTATATGCATATAATATAGAGTATTACTCACCTAACATAGTCATGACCCCAGTCTCCTATATGGCCTTGTGTACCAAGAAAACAATATTTTATACATTCTCTTTTCTGCAGAGAATTAGGGCTCTTGCATGCAACAATTGCTAGCACAGAAATAATATCTGCACAAAGCTTACGTGTTTGCTCATGTTTTATATTAGTGTAGATTTCCTGGAACAAATATAACAACACATACATATATACTATGTAAAAGAATACAGACAATATGAACCATTAAACCTCATAGAGATTTCAATAAGGAAAGAGAGAGAAGAAAAAAGAAAAGAAAAAGAAAAAGAAAGAAAGAAAAACCACACATACACATAAAGCCTTGTGCACCTTTTCCTACCTTTAATGGAAATGGAGACCACAAGTTTTGAAAAAAGACATTTGGCAACCTGGTCCTCATATGACTTCCCTCACACATACAACTCACTTGTCGGCATTGAATACAATCCAGGAGAACGGAAACTGTTTATCGATCATCTAAAGTGGGCTTAAAAGCAGTATTATAGGACAATGGAAACATAAAAACTTCCATTCTAGTGCTCATTCAGCTATGAAAACTTATGAAAACATGTCCTGTTATTGAATGCAATAAATTACAATGAACATTGCTGAGTAAATTATGGTGATTTACAAGTAATATCTTTATTGGTTCAATTACTCTGAGGATTTAGCAAGTTCTGTTATTTTTTATTTTACAGGACTGTAGGGTAATAGCACAACATTTTGGGGTGAAGGACTGGTCTGCCATGGTGCATTGTATTCCTGGGGAACATAATGTTAAATGTAAACTGCTAGTACAGCCTGAAAAATACTACTCCCTCCACTACACATAAAACTAGGGCTCATGAAAAATTTTGTGAAAGCTCTAGATAAAAGCAGTGGAGCCTTTCAATATCTAGAGCCTTTGTTTCTTAAACTAAATTAAAAGAGGGCATATTTGTCAATCCATAAATTAGGAAAATTTTATGTGACATCACATTTGAGAAAAAATTTATATATTAGAATCATATTCTAATCATAATACTGTAGAATCATATTCCTTCAACTTGGCTATACACATCATATTATCTTGGGTTAAAGAAGTACCAATAGATTTAAATAAAGTAGCAGTAGTATGGTTTCAAACATTTAGTCCTAACAGCATCCTTCAGTTGTGCCAATAGTGAAGCCAGTACTCTCCGATGATGGTTCTGCCCTTCTGGATATAATCTTTGAGCACTACACCATGAGAATCCTAGAAAACCGTAGCCGTGATTTCTCCTCAGATGGAAATATTTATGCTTTCTTTATGTACTTTCACCTGTTGCCACCCATTGTTTGAATTGCTCTCTTATGGCATATAGTGGTAAATCTATGTTTCATCTACTGTTATGAAATGTCAGAGAAATTCAATGGAATTATGTTTCAACAAGTCTAAACACTCTTGCAAAATGTTTATTCAAATCTTAATATTACATCACAGTAAATACAGCATCCATGATTATAATTATATTTTGAAAATGAGCACCATAAACTTACTGTAGTTAAATATTTTTAATATTTAATAGAAAATGAGAGCATTAGTGTACCTTCATTGTTTCATAGTGGCTACAGAGATACTTCAGTGGACCAGGAATGCAAGCCAATGATGTAGAAGAAGTTCGAATCAAATCACATAGTTGTTCCAACACAGTTCTCTGCAATTCTGTGTCTGCATCCTGAAAACAAAAATATTTGCTTTATGTTCCAATAAATATTGGCTGTTTAGAGATCTCTATGTTTCTCTAATAGTCACTTACCCTACTACAGGGGAATTGTCTTTAATCATAATTCATTCAATAATATTCACTGTTACATGTAAAGGTACAAGCAAGCATGTACAGGATACAATGGGACCTATAACATTTTTTTTATAGAACCATTCATGAGTTGAGTGCAATTTTGCTCTTTTTGAAGCAGTTTTGGAGAAAATGCAACTAATTGGTTACTATTTTAAAAACATGTTTTACATAGTTTATTGTGATTGTGATTTTTTCTTCCCTTCTTTTAAGGAAAATGATGAGATAAACTGCTCCTCTACATGTTAACACTTATTTTGCAGTAATGTATTTCATAGTCTCTTAATTAGAAGGTTTTAAAATTAAGGCTCCTACTTTTGATTCCAATGTCAATTCACATTTATCAACCTCTCAAAAGTCGCAACTACACAATTTACTACTGAATATACACATATTTTTGCTACTTCTCTTCAAGATTTAAGCTCTATTAATGTTGCAGATTTCCAAATCAAAGTCATTGACTTTGGTTCAATAAAACAAAGACTACAAAGTTGCTCACAAACAAAAGGAAATGAAAGAAACTAAATTAATTATATAATCTCATTCACCTTGGATTTCACCCATTGTTTTGGTCAAGAAAAAGGATAGTTACTTGCGATTTTGTGTGAATTAAAGAAAGATAAATGCAATAACAATGACATCTTTCCCTTTAGCACTTATTAATGATCTGCTTAGTTATCTTAGTTAAGTAATATGATTATCATTGGACTTATCAGCTTATTTTCAAGTTCCCATTTTAGAGGAAGAAATATACCTCTTTTGTTACATATGATGGACAGTATGAATTTCAGTGCATCTCCTTTGGCCTTACTAATGACTAGATTTTTCAGTTATACAGCAGAAAAACTTATGGGTGATTTAAATTTTAAAAAAGCCCTTCTTGATGATGTTGTCTTTGCCAAATCATTTGAAGAAATTTGGAAAATACTGAAGCTATTTTTCAGCATTTAGAGATGCACATAAAGTTTATTAAGGGACATTGCTCAACCATTGATTCAGTTGACTGGAAAGAAACAAGATTTTTCTTGGGGTTTGGAGCATTAGCAAGCATTTCAAAATTTAAGATTCTTTAGTATCTGCCTGTTTTGGCTTACTATACTCATGGTGCATACACCAAACTTCATACTGATGCCAGTGGTTTAGGTTCTGCCTGTCTATTATTTCAAAAGATAAATGGTGTTTTAAGACCTGTCGCTTATCCATCCAGAACCTTGTCAAATTGTGAAAAATTATAGTGTACCTGAATTAGAATTGCTAGCTATTGTTTTTAGGTTAACTCATTTTAGAACTTTTGTATATAGTTATAAGGTGGATATCAAATCTGATCAGCATCATTATTATCTAAAAAACTTGAACAATTTAACAAGATGATTCGCCAGATGCCTAAAACTTCAAGAATTTGATTACACTATTTGTTACAAATATGATGAGAAACACAATGATGCGACACCCTCTCTCCATTTCTAGCATTTCAGTCTGAAGAATGTCAACTTGAACAATTAGATGAATTGATTATTTTTTTCTTAATTAGATACTGAGTCAATTTAATACTCTTATGCTCCATTTACCATTGAATTATACAGAACTTGGTTTCACAGGCCTTTGCCCACATCATCAGCTGTGTGTCGACTGCCAGATTCATTGTTGGTCAAATGAACCAACTCTCTCATGAACATTTTATGAACTTTTGAATTAATTTGTCTTCTGTTGGGATCTCAAAGCTCATAATCTTATCTTCATATTTTTTATAAAAATTTTTCCCCATATTCCCAGCTCCTAGGGTATATCTATGAATTTCAATAATTTGACTTCCATTTCTATATCACGTTTATCTCTCCAAAAGTGATGTGCAACTGCTGATTTATCTATCTGATTGTACCTGATGTTACCCCAATGTTCCTTTAGTCTTTCTTAAGTGTTTGGAATGCAATAAAGTATATATTGACAAAACAAAATAAAGCATTAGAACTAGGCTAAAGGAACACTCAAGAAACATCAGGTACAATCAGATAGATAAATTGGCATTGTATATCACTTTTGGAGAGATAAACAATATATAGAAATGGAAGTCAAATTATTAAAATTCATAGATAGACTTTTGGAGCTGGGAATATGGGGGAAAAAATGTTAAAAAGAAAGGGGAAGATAAGGTTATGAACTTGGAGATCAGAAGACACATTAATCCAAAAGTCCATTCAACCAACAACAAAGTCAGCACGCACACAGCTGAGATGCAGGCAAAGACTTATGAAACATGTTCTGTATATAAAATATAGTGAACTTTTGTAACAGTGGTGTCAAACAGGAGTCGACCAGGAACTGATGATAGGAGCGATGGCTCCCGAAACTAGTCTTCCATTTTATTGAATTTTAGTGGTGTGTATGTTACAATTTCCACTCAATTTTTTTAAAATGTTAATGTTCTGTATAATTCAATGGAGTGGAGTATAAGAGTATTAAATTAACTCACTAGCTAATTAAGAATAAATTCACCAAAGGTGTTTTTTTTAAATTATGCTGTGTTCTAAGTACTGTGACCTCATAGGTTAAAACCAATTTTTCCATTGAATTCTAAAACTCTAAATTAGGTAAATCCAAATATTTATTCTTGGTATAATGGTTTTGATGTATTTAGAATCAATAAAGCGTACCTACATTGTATGGCATGCATGTGAGTTAGCGTTGTATATCTAAGAAATGTGACATAATAGAGAAAAACTATTTTATTCCACTGAATTCAGCACCCCAAATTTGGTAGGATCATTATATTTAAAATAAAATACAGAAATAAAGTTGGTGCTTTGTCAACTAGTGTTTTGGTACATAATAGTAATCTTTCAAGCAATATTTTTCACCTGAGGACTTTAATATAGACATAATAGAGGGATAGTTATGCAAATAATAAACAAATATGAGAAAAAGAAAGCCAAACTTACCATCAATTTACTTATTAGCATATTCAGTTCAAGATGGCTGTCTTCTTCTGACTGAAAAAAATGAAAAATGAAATGAATTGTTAGTGTTTTATCCTACATATACACATGTACAAGCCTACAGTGACCCAGAATTGCCATACAGCTGTTCAATTATACCCTCATATATCATATGTTTGTATCTTGCAGGGGTTTTAGGGATGGACAAAACTAAACATTATTTAAGCATGATTTTTTCCCTTTAATTTCTCTGTCATATATTCATTACCAAATAAGCTACATAACTAATATTAAATTGATAAACAGTTATTTTGTGTCAGTTCACATGGGAAAAGTTATGCAATGATAATCAATGAAACAAAGAGAACTTTTATCAAAGAAAAATATATATAATGTATCTTCAGTACTCAGGTATTGAGTTGTTTGGTCAGTTGCTGCTTTTCCCAATCAGTGTTACAGTGTAACATGGATTGCCTAATCTGAAAAAAATTATACGGCAATTCTGGGACATCATGTGTACATAAGATGTTAACAGATTGGCTGATTGTTGAAAAAGAGGGAAAAATTAAACTGTCAACACTGATAATTTTAAAACTAAAATATAGTATGTGTATACCTTAGATTTGCTCATAAAATAAATGCATACACAGTGGAATAAGTTGTTAAACTTATTTCTACATAAGAAATGAACAATAAAGATTTATTACTAATATAAAGTAAAAAGAGATTAATTTAAATAAACAATGTTCAGGCTCACTTAGGTATGGAATGGCTGTGTATTCTCTTGTATTCTTGTGATGCTGTTTTATATTTGAGTCTGATGTTACCATCATCATCAACTTATAAGGATTAGACCTGAGGCCTGTTAAATTTCTTGATGAGTCATATCAGCCATTCTGATTTGGTTACACTTAGCACTTACAGATGCTAGGACAGATAATATGCCTATTGTTTAAAGTGTCATCTAGCCTGATGTTAAGAATACTTAGATGTGAAATGGCTCCAGGAACCTCTTTTTTTCAGGTAAGGAGTTCTTATACTTTCTGCAAATCTATGATGACATGGAATCTGCAGCCTTCAAAAGGATTTATTATTATTATAATAATAATAATAATAATAATAATAAAATAAATAAATAAATAAATAAATAAAAAAAACACTTTATCAATCTTGGCTCAGTTTGAACCTGCAAACCCAAAAAGAATGCATTATTGCTAGACCACTGAGCATACTGTTCAATTTTCTGCAAAATGAATTAAATTGTGCTCTTGTAATTTAATTTAATTTTTTTATTCTCTAGCATTTTATATTCCTTTTTATTGTTGTATTCTTATAATTATGTATGTTCTTTTTGTATTTTATCATCAGAGCACTTTCTTTTCATACTTTCAGCAACTGAAGATGGGAGAGATTCTCCCGAAACGTGTCTTACTTTTGTGTAAGTGAATGGAGTATAGTATAAAGTGTAAAGTGAATACATAAGTTAAGGTTATAATAAATTAGTATTAAAGTTTTAATTGACAAGGTAGTGGTAAAGCCTATTGTGCATTACTTTCTCAAACAGCTTAGACAATGTAGTTGAAATGTATTATTCAAAACATTATTAGAGCAAGTTTACTGATTTATATGGTATGTTCTGTTTTATATAAATTTAATGCCCCATTAGAACTTTTTCTACTACCTTCTACCCTGAAACAATATTCATACATTAATATGTTTCAATTCCTATTGATTCAAGGATATTCAAATAGGCAGATTAAATATGGTTCAATATTTTTGGTATCAATTTATATACTTGGCTCAAATTCCCTCAATATTCTGAAGAAATGCAAGATTGTTTGCTTTGTTTTTATTTTTACTTGAGTCATTGCCAAATTAATATTAACTGCAGGTAATATCTTCAGGCAACCAAGGTTTTGAAATGAATTATTTGTGGCTATCCTAAAAACAAAATGGGAATGGCTATTATTGATAACACTGATAATTTGATTGTATCCAAAATGAGAAGCAAAAGCCATATTACACCACAGGTAAATGGCAATCATATTCTTTAATTCAATAACCTTCCTAATATAAAACAGTTTGAAACTATGGAGGTCTCACTTATATCCACCCTCTCTTTATTTGTTCAAGGAGAGATTTTAGCACTTACTCCATGTACCCAGCAACAAAAAGACACACTAATTATTCTGCCTAATTCTTTTATTTTGAAATAAGATTTTAACAACATACAATTGCTACTACTGAAATTAATTATAATTATACTCTTTTACTTCATCTTTTACAATGCTCTGCACAGCGTTCTTACTAGGTGTTCAATTTCATTTATATGAACTGTAAGACAATAAACAAATACATGCCATGTTGCTGCCTGCTGAATATTATTTTCAAAAAAGTTGTCCCATACAGACTACCATAAGTCTTCCAGGTAACTAACATTGAATGAATGAATGGTGTTTAATGCCCGTTTTTGCTACAGAGACACCACAGGCGATGGACACTGATTATACATGAGATGAAATGATATATTGGGAAAGGATTTTTTTTTTTAAGGATGGAAACGTTCCAGGCCTAAGTTTAGGGGACCTCCCCGGCATTTGCCATTTATGAGGAGTGAGGAAAACCTGGAAAAAACCTCAGTCAGGAAGGACGGTCCTGGCGGTATTCGAACCCAGACCTCCCGCTCACGAGTCCGCGTCTTAACGACCTCAGCCACCTGTGGTGGTACTAACATTGAGAATACATATTTTCTGAAGATGTTAATATTAAAATTATTGGTTCCAATTTTAAATATGTAAATGTCTAAGTTTAATATCTACTTACGCACATCTTTCATCGTTGCAATCAATATTACGCCGGAAGCAAGAGTGGCATAAGTACGGGGCCATTATCTTTACCACTGCCGGTCTTTCTCATCTCAGAAAACTTTAAAATTCGTGTCATATTTAAATTAGCGAGATTTGAATTTTCGCTTTGTTAATAAACATTCACTGTTTGAACGATACGTAAATTGAACCGGAGTCTAAAAACTGTGTTGCTATGGATTCTCCTTTATTAATATCTCCAGCGTGTTGTAGTATATTTATGAATTATATCTCATTGTTAAACAAATTGATTATTTTATTTATTTCAAATTACTTACCATTTCTCCCGTATTTTGTAGCATAGTAGAAGGAACTGATCTTTCAGAAAAGTTTACGCTTATAGAAAAAGTGTCAAACCTTTCAAATAAACTAAGTTGAAGTGTTTCTTATTCTATGCATGCTGTTATCTTGAAATTCCTGTTTAAAGAACCTAACTGTGTAATGCCTGAAGAAGTGAGAATGAAACTGCAAAAATTGTCATTTGTAATCTGGTCTGTTTATAACAGTGCAGTGCCATCTACTGAACAGTGCGATCGAATCACAGATTACCTATCAAACCAAGCATTGTTTCAGCCATTGACAGCACTTCTGCGCGCACATTCTCTATGTTTATTTCAGCCACTGACAATTCAAACGTATTATTTTGTATTACAATTTTGTAATGTGAGACGCAAACGATGTATTCACCTAGTATCTCTTTGAAATGTGGGTTAATAAAATGTCCCAGTGGAGTTATATCCATTGAGAAGTAACTCAAGATAATAAGTAAAGAAATATTCAAAAGCCATTGGCGCCAACATTATTGCTATCCTGAATCGCCATTCTTAAAATTTTATTATATGCTTTGCTATACAGCATAGTAAAAAGGTTATCTCTTCTAAAATGATTATTAGACTTGTCTTCCCCATTGTTGAAATAATAGCCATGTATAAGTAAATTAGGATTTTTGTTCTAAATACCTGTACTATTCCTTGTTTACAAAATGTAAGTTTTTATTTTTTGTTAAGAGTATACTAAACTTTTATAGACTTAATACAAGTCTATTTTATCCATATCTATTATGAGACGGTTACCTTTTTAAGGCCCCAAATAGATTAGTGGCGCACGTCAATTTGTGTTTGTACTCCTTCACAAACAATATATTCTTTATTTGTTGTTAACGAGTGAACGATTTACAAGCAGAAAGGAAAGACTGTTTAATTTTCCCCATATGCTTTAGAGATTTTAACATGATAAAATACACAGCTATCTACCTATACACAGACTTGCTGGCAATAATGTATTTAACAAAGAGCTCACAGAAAAAAGAGAATGAGCTCAGAATCTGTGGCGGAGATATAAAGAGCATTCGAAGAGACAACATGTTTATTTCACAATACAACAGTAGTTGCCAATATTAATTATACGTAGAAAATTTTTAACAATTAGTGTAAATGCCGTCAAATAGTTATATTTCCAATCAGCCACTATATGTGTTTATTTACGGACGCTCTTTAACATCTCAGGTCATCAGCGTCCCATTCTATTCAGGGCGTGAAACGGCACACAAATTTTGCTCAGAGGCCTCTTCTTTCAGGCTTGAGGTTCTTTTTCGTGCCGTAAATGTACGACACGGGACCCATGGCTTTACTTCCTTTCCGAAGAAAAGCATACTTAGGATTTTTACACCCGAAAAAATCCACCGATCCTATACGGGATTGAACTCGCGATCTTGGGTTCAGAAGGCAATTATGGTTACCATTACACCACCAGGGGGCAGACTCCACTTTATGTAGAAAATGAGATGGCTTCTAAATTAGAAAAGTATACATATTTATTTTATTAACTTTTTCTTATCTTTTAACAAAGAACTAGAAACTAGTATAAATATTAAAAAAAAAAAAGTTTGTGCGAGCCCCTGCGAACCTCCTCCAACACTTCTGAGCCTAGACACATTAAATACTAGAGATTTCTTACATTGTGTTTGGAACATTTTCTTTTGTAGTATCTGCTTTAAGACGCGTGAAAACATGGTTGATAGAGGGCGTAACTGATGGATTCGTAAAGTCTGCAGTGCGTGGGACCCGCCGATTGGGGGGGGGATAGAAATATAATTTTATTCCTCTGCAATATACTACAAATCATTTTGGTATATTGTTGCATTTCATTTCACCGTTACATTACATACATTTTAGTATAAAGCATTATTAACAAAGATTTAAGAATACCTATGAATTTACACAGAAAGAAGACATATGTTTAACAGAGGATTGCAACACATCACGCATTGTTGAGTTGTATTATTTCCTACTTCATCATATCGTTGCACTGCACATTTCATTTTCCATTGTTTAACGTCCAGCTGTGTTTCGTCCTTCATACTTCCAATAATTTGCTTTTAATTAAACACACAATTTTACACCACATAAATATGCCTTAAATACGAATTTACTTTCAGATAAACCAAAATGCTCATTTCTGGCGTACGATAACTTTTTATTGTGCTTCACGACTGTTCCTCCCGCCTGGCTCTATCCACCATTTTCCGGAATTGTGCTTCTGCTGTTACCGTTCAGGACTACCTGCCTAGGGACTGGAGCACCAGGCTTTAGTCATTGCTTGGTTATCTCTGCTTACCTACGCTGCCATTCATGAAAGGAGGCATGACATTAGTACTTAGTTCCTTACGTGTCTGTGCCCTAGTGCCAGTAGATGCAATTCAACTTATTGGCGGATTGCTGGCAAAGGATACAACCCATACGGTTCGTAAGTTAGTCATGTCCTGAAAGACCGCCTCAGCGTACGAAAAACTGCATCGCGATGGGTTCCGCACAATTTGTGGGAGTTACAAAAATGGCAACAATACGGTTGAAAACGCAATGAGCGCGAAGGGGAGGAACCCCAGCAATATGAAGGTGCATGACTGTAATGATGTAATCTTATCCTAATAAATGACCGTATTTGCACAGCACTGTTTGTTCATCAAGTTGTGCAACTGGTGACTGATTTATAAGTTCGATGGGACTGGGAAATGCTTTGCCAACCTCCATTCTCCCAAGACTTAGGCCCCAGGGATTTTGATTTGATCCTGAAGATGAAGGAACTCTTGCATGCCATCTGCTTCTGAACTGTTCCCAGCTTTCTGCAGGCAATAGACTGCTCCATCCAGAGAACAGGAGCTGCCACTGGTATACTACTGCTTCCGCATCACTGGCAACAGTGCTGGGGAACATGAGGGACTAGAAGTTGCATACAGCTATCATTGTGTGTATCGGTTTAATATTTAACACTACTAAAGAACAATCCTAATGTAATTTGTAATTCATCTAAAATGACTATAGGTTTACCATTTTATATCAGCAATCCTTCATTACCATATTGAACATTTCTTTTAATAATAGCAGATCTCTGCTGTCATCTTCCAAGCTTTCATGATATCTAAACTGTTGAAACCTTCATTAACAATACAACAGAGTTCCATAAGGCATTTCTCATGTCAATATACAATTTTGTTGCTTTCATACCTTCTTACCAAATATATAATTATTGCACATATTCAATGATTTCCATTTTCCAACATTTACATTTGCACTGCAACAATTATCCTGTGCACTACAGTTCCTTCAAAAAGAGTATTATTGCATAGGTGTTCCTAGGATGAATGGCAAAGTTTGATATCATAACAAGCTTGGAACTACCACTCCCATCTGTATGTCATTTTGAGAACTTTTTAAACAATTTTCTTAAAAGTATTTAATTCCCATGGAATCCACATTAGATTTTTAATAGCAATAATTTGGAGCAGATTTCCAGTCAGTGATGATTTTCTTATTCCCCCACAATTATTCAATGAGTTTAAATTATTTTTCCTTCCTTTCTAATTACACAAATAATTTTGTATGTATGAATACAGTCATTAGTTTCTGGTGCTTTCTTAATTTTTACATCAGAAAAATATATATTCTCTCTGACATCAATTTTTATTATAATTCTTATAGCTTCCTTAAGTTAAGTTTATCGTATTGATGAAAAAAATTCCAATAAATTATTTACATCAAAGGCATCTTGTAAAGCAACCTTAGAAAAATTAAAACTGACCAATAACATACCTTATTAAGTACCACAAAATTTTAACATAAACTTTTTTCTTTATTCACATCAGTTAATTTGGAATCAGAGTCACATAAGAAACATTTGAGGTAACAGTTTCCTATATGATTTTATGTGACACTGATTCCAAATCTTAGCCTAACATACAACTTGTTTAAAAAAATCACATTTGTATAAATCAACAAATGATATCTCCTATACTGATGTTAACTGATAAGTAAGGAAATTAACAAAAGAGAGACTTTAATTGGTGCCAAGTCACACATTTATTCATAAATATACTCTTATATACAACTTATAGTTTAAGAATGATATAAAGATGTTTCTACTGAAATTATTTCCAGTTTTAAGCTGAATTTTTATGAGCATTTCTAATTAGGGATTTAGAGTGACAAGGCCAGCAGGACCTTGACCAACTTGAAGAGCTTTACCCATACTGATATGGAGAGGTGAAAAGCCTAACTCTTCTTTGGGTATTCCAAATTCCTGCAGCTTGCCTTCATAAGTCTGGAGAAGGTCATCATGTGCCTTGCATACCCTAGCTAATTCATACTGTAGATCTTGTAGTACAGTATTCTTATGACACAGCAGTTCCTGAAGAATAATAGAATGATTTTAATCAAAACAATCACCATAACACAATCAAAGAGTAATGATGTTACTTACTACATGGAACACTCACATTCTTTGGTAAAGTAATTTTAAAGAACAAACTTTAAATTAAAAATATGTACAAGCAAACCAAATTAGTAAAGTATGAATGTCAATCAAAAGATGTGACTTTCCTGATTTGTCCTACAAGAAGTACAGTTTGCTTGGCTTACCTTAGCGATAATTGCTGCACATATGTACACCATTTTAAATGCTCATCTAACCATATCCCTAAAAATGTTGTTGTCCCTGAATAATTATATATGAGAGTAATGTGGTTCAAAAGAATTTTTAATGTGTTGATTGATGTACAGGGTGGGAGTGTAGGAGAATAGAAGATGAATTTATTTAGTTTATTTGCAGACATTCTTTAACATCTCAGGTCATCACCATCCCATTCAATCCATGAAAATAAGCATTTTTTCTCAATAAAGTAGTGTCCAGAAAATTTTTGTTTTGGGTTGGTGAACTCAAGACTTATCACTTGTTACAATTAAGGCTAGCATATTGTAGTTCATCATGATAGTGATTGTGATGATGTAATGCCAAACCCATTCTTTGCAGTTTTTGTTGTGTAGTCAGCATGAGTGACAAACTTTATGAAACTAAACCTATCATATATTATGAGGTAGGCCATGCCATGTGAGCAGCCAATAGCAATGGCAATATAGCTATAGTTACCCTTCTGTCTGCTCATATTAAGTCTTCAATCCATTGCAAATTTGTCTCTGTGGCTATCACCATTCGCTGGCCAATGGGATGTTCATTTTTGATACATGCCTGTCTTTCACCGAACTTCTGCACCCAGTGGCAAACAGCTTGATGTGACAGGCACTTCTCACCATAGATAGGAAGCATTTCTTTATATTCTTTGATTCCATACCTTTTGCCCACAAAAATCAATCAGCAAAGCACTGTTCAAGGTTTGTGCACTTACTCAAGAGGTGTCGCCATCTTGTAACTGATGCTTTGCTATTGCAAACATTGACTGTCTTATGTCAGGCATCACCAATTGCCACCAGATTAATGCTGTAATCTAGTGACAATAGCCTCAAGTGCATCATTCAAATATGTAGTGACTCCACATCAATTATTAACTTACTTAATGACTTGTTTTAATATCTCTTGATGAAATCATTTCATAAGTCTGTTAAAGTCCTATCTGGTTAAGAGAGATGTGTAGCACAAGAAATTTCTTACTTTAGGTTTATGTTTTTGTTTAATATAAAAGGACATTTCATTAAATGTGAGATATCAGTGCATCATTTACAGCAGGTATAATTGAAATCATTTTATGAAGCTAAATTGCTGGAAAAGAGGTAATTATCATGTAGCTGAAGTTAAGAGCATTGATAAGGTTATGTACTAAACTATACATGCACAAGCAAATGTACATATACTCATGCATGTACATGTACCAAACACACACACACACATATAGACAAAATCCATTGTCATAACTCAGATGTTTGTATGCCTGCTTCCAATTGGCAACTGTAATTTTGATTATACACAGCATATTGCCTGGGTAAGCTTTTCTTGGAGCTTTCCCTTAGCCTGAAAAGGTAAATAACAGATAACCTTAGGTGACAAAAGTCTGTAGTTAAAATATAAATGTCAAGTCTCTAGGTTCATTTGCACCATATGTCATTCATTCCATTTACCACATCAAAAGTTCTCCAGCAGTTGGTGTGTCATTAATCACTTAAAAATAAGGGGAAAAAAATACATATAGCTATATAATGTTTTGAGAAAGTAACAACTTCCAGAATATAGATCCATGGTTCATTAAAATTCCTTTCTTTTCCAGATATTTCTTGGGCTAGGCAGCAGTATGGCTAAGGAGTGTGAGGATTCTTCCTTGGCATCTTGACAGCAGTTATGCCAAATATATGTAGTGCTCAAAATTGCTTTTCTACCATATTTAAAGATGACTGAATTGAAATATGTCTTAAGCAACACATACTCAAAGCAATTTA
This sequence comes from Metallyticus violacea, assembly GCA_030762175.1. Lineage (NCBI taxonomy): Eukaryota > Metazoa > Arthropoda > Insecta > Mantodea > Metallyticidae > Metallyticus > Metallyticus violacea. The sequence goes on along the minus strand of CM060838.1, from coordinate 6,723,057 downwards.
CAAGTACATACACCCTTTTAATTCACCAATTTGTTACATTCCATCAAAGACTAAAGAGACCCATTTTGTACTGCTGCTATGTTAAGGATTATTGGTTTTCTTGCAGAATTTTCAATAATATAAATGGAATAATGAAAGTAGTGTTAAATAGTGGGAATTTTCACAGTGAAATATAGTATATATAATTTTAGTGAACAAACTTAGTGAAATTTGAGCAATTTCCTTATAAAAAAATGCAAATTTATGATGAAAGTTTATAATTTCATTTTCAGATAAGTTAACAATCAGTGTCAGCATCTATTTCTCACAATATCTTAGTTTTATAAAGTACTTAAATTGAACAGCATTAAATAATAATAATAATAATAATAATAATAATAATAATAATAATAATAATAATAATAATAATAATAAAATAACTAAACACTGATCAATGATCTCGCTTCCAGCCCAAATGCCAGCTCTAGTTGTATCTGTGCATTAAAAATGAATGTGGGCTGTAGCAGAAAGCTTTTTTTCCCCTTATATTTCATAAAGAGAAACTACAGTGAAAGGTACAAGTGAGGATGAATTATATGCAATGTCATATAGAATTCCCAAAGTCTATCAAGAACAAGTATTAATAGAATCCTATACATTCTCTTGTAGAGTCTTATGCTTGCCATGGTTTCCAAGTAAAGATTTGGAAGGAAAAGGAATCCCAGTGAACCATAACTATACAGCCAAAAAGCTCTTATTTTCTCATTTGAATTCTTTGTTATAATTTAAGCTGACCTCAAGTTTCTTGTTCACTCGAGCCATAGCAGAAGGTTCTAGATGTGAAGCTGCAAGTACTTCACTGATTTGTGCTTCCTTTTGCTCCAATAAATCTTCAAGAGCGGTAAGTTTCTTTTCCAAAAGCACATTCTTCAAACTTGTTTTCTGCTGCAATTCCAGGATGGCTGTTACAAAACGCCCACGTAATTCATCTCTTTCTTCTTGCAGCTATAAGTAACATTCTGTTATATTATCAAACATGTTTTGATGGGTCCTAGAATTTGCCAAGAGCCATTCATGTGCATTTTCATTAATTGTTTAATGAAAAAACTAGAAATTATGCTAATAAAATAAAATAAGATCACTTGAAACAAAAACTAAAATGAGAGGGCAGAGAGGAGGAAATTGATAATGATGAAATCACTAAAATGTGGAAAACTCCCCTACTGAATTTCCTATATTAACACCTAAAATCTGCTTTTACTTGCTGTATTTATTTATGTTCATGGTATGCTTAGTAAGAAACTTTATGACAAGTAATATATAGGGAGCAATACCTTTTCAAACCTCAATTTCAGCACCTCGTTTTCCCATTTCAGGTTTTCCAGATCTTTTTGGCAGAGATTCAAACGAGTTTTAGTATTAGCTAATGACATCTTGTCCTTATCATAATTTGTCATGCGTCGTCTTAGTTCTGCAACCTCTGTCATTGCTTGTTCAAGGGGTTCCAGCAGCTTACGATTCTCAGTTTCCACATCATTCAAACTTCGCTGCATTTGTTTTTCCTTCTTCTTCATTTTTTCCATTTGTTCCTGCACCAATAAAACTTATTACAGTGAGTGAAATATCATCATTATTACTGCTACTTATGCCAATCTAATATCATACTGCAATGCTGCTCTACTATCACCACCAGCAACAACAATGCATTATTTATATGTATTTTGTAAATATTTTACTGACAAAATAAATCATATGGCTGAAAATGTAAGCAAACACAGTTTTATTTGTAGTTAGTGAGAAAGTTGATAAATTATGCCAAATGTGGACAAATATAAGGGGTATTCAATAAGTAATGCAAAAAGTTTTTTTTCCCTCTTTTAGGGCTTGTTACTTCAGTTTCAAATACGATGGACTATTCAATTCTTTGGCTATACATTGTTATTTTTCAATATAATCGTTTTGTAAATCTGTGCTTTGTGCTATAGGGATGTCAGAGCCTGTATGCTTTATTGGTATTGCTTTGCAGATATATTTCTCAGCTATCTTTGTACTACAGCCAATGCTTCCTTGCTAATTACATTTTTAGAGGATTTAAAGAGATGGAAATCAGAAGGTGCAAGATTCTGGTTGTAGAATGGATGCGGAAAAACAGTCCATTAAAGTATCAAAGTTTAGTGATCTTGAGTGTGTAAACTTGTATGCAACTTTATGTTATCATAAAGAAGAAGAGGAAGAGAAGGAGGAGGAGGAAGAGGAGGAGGAGGAAAGAAGAAGAAGACCTTTGGTTCCATATTTTTGAAAATAGATGTGTTGGAACAGCTCCTTCTACTTCCAAAGAGTTTTGATACAATATATTTGGAGTTCACTGTTTCAGCATAAGGAAGTACATTGATAAATAATCCCTTAAGAGTCCCAGAAGCATGAGGCTATGATTTTTCCATTGGATATACATTTTTCTGAGAAGTTCATTGATACCACTCCATGGACTGCCTTTTGGTTTCAAGCACAAAGTTCATGTTTTATCTCTTGTTACAATGCTGGGTAAGAAACATCATCTTCAGCCTTGAAATGGATAAACAGCCCTGAACAGACAATACTTCCCCATTCCTTATTATTAGCTGCCTCAAGGGACTAATTTAACCAAATTTTTTAATATTCAAACTGGTGAATAATTGTGTTCAGAGATAAATTTGAACAGTAAGTTGTTTGGTTGTTATTTGCTGATCATCTCAAATAAGAATGATGTTGGCACATTCCATTGTTGCAAATATGAACATTATATTAAATTCAAATAACAAACAAAATATCTAAGAATTTAGTTATACAAAAACTAAAGTTACCCTATACCTTAACCACAAGGTTATATGTATGGCAAAGAACACCTAAAATAAATTACTGTGTGTGTCCTCAAGCCCCCTCCTTATACTTCTCCTTGACTTTATCTCTTAATTTTCATAAGAATTCCCCAATGCTGTTTACCTCATATCTGACAATAATGTAATTACCACAATATATTGTTGTAATTTGTCCCATTTTTCATCCCAAATGCCATTCCTCCACCATTTTACCATGGTTTAAGTTTTAGACATAGTCAGAATCTAACAACACAGTAGTTCCATATTTCCTTTATTTTTCATTTTAATTTATACAGATTGCCACACTAAAATTTCACATATCCAATATCCAGTCACAGTGCTGGTACAAATGATGATTAGGGTTAAGATACACATCACATTGATTTTAGTGAGCTATTCAGATATGCCACTGCATATATTATTAGTTCCAACAGAAAGTAAAATAAGTAATATGGAATGTTACATTATCTATATAACTACATACCTTAAGGCTGCTTATCAAGGCAAGATTGTTAAGCGTGATATCATTGTAGTAATCTTTCATTTGTCTATATGTTGTCTCATGGTTTTTCATCAATTCTGATAGCTGTTTATTTTTCCGTTCCTGCACTTCAGTCAGTTCCATTCGGTGCCTCAGTGTCATATCATTTCGTTGCTTCAACCTTTTTTCTTCATATTTTGTTTCTATATCATGTATCAATTGCTCAAATTGTGCTCTTGCCTCACTGATGGCTTTACTGTGTGCCTGAAAGAAAGACACAGTGTCAATGGTTGCAATAATCACAGTTCTACTGTGTGCAATGGTAGAAAGATAGTGAGTTTTAAATAGTTGGTACTACTGCACATTTCAATATGTTCCTTGTTTAGTTGTATCATTCAGAGTCATGCAACTTATTCAGTTATTAAAGGATCAGTTACAGAAACAGTTTGTCACAAAAAGAATGCATGCATAAAAATTTGGTGTCAGTTTCCACTATAAGGTACTGAAAATGAAGCTAGAATTCTGCAATGGCAATGCAATACAGTGGGGGTAGAGCATGGCATACTCTCCTCATTCCCCATGTGATATTCAAGCTGTCCAATTCTTCAAGGAATGTTTGCTTGTAGCTAAAATGGCTAATTTGGGACTCAATTTTGGAACTTTGTAATTAAAAAAAATTGAGAGCTAATTTTTAGCATTAGTCCTTTCATGACAAATTGTTTCTATAATCAAAATTTTAAGGTAGGTTTAGGCATATAAGGTTTGATCTTTCCCTTGTAAGTTAAGGCTTACACTGAAATAGTATCCTTGTCCAGAAGTTCAAATACAATGTGCCATAGTATAAATTTGTTTTCACACTCCTCAAATGCAATAAATGCATTTTATTTTAATGCATGTTCCTGTGAAAGATAGCCCTTGAACCTTAAACTTGACTTCTTGCAATCAATCTTGAAAACATTTAATATCAAACCATCCTAAGACATCTTTAGCACCGCTATTAAACTTAGAGCCACACAAATAAAGAGATATACAGATAGTATAGAGAACTATTCTGTCAAGTTGGAGGAAAGATGTCTGTTTTTCACACTTCCAGGCTTAAATTTAAGATACCTCCATGGATTTGCTATTTATACGAACTGAAGAAAACCTGGAGGAAAAAAAATAATCAAATTATGGAGGATGGTTCTGGCAGAAATTGAACATCAGACCTCTTGGCCATGAGTCCATACCTTAACAACCTTGGCTACCTGTGTCAATGCCAAGATGCTGCAAACATCCTCAATGAATAAAGAACTACAATAAATCATTTACCTTTATTGCATGCACAGGAGATGGAGAACTGCTACCATTTACTATCCATTAATCTGTTTGTCTATCTGTCATACGGAGCAAAAATGCTAAGGCACTTTAAATAATAGAATTATCTGATGTCATTTAGCCTGACTGCTAAAAGTTATTATTTATTTTTTCTATTAACAAAAAAATATTACTATCAAGATAATTTATCAACTCATCTTACATGCATCTAGTACAGTAGACAGTGCATTATTTTTCTGTCATCAAATTCAGCTCCTGACCTAACCATTAGATGTGGCCTTTTTGATTTCTTGAAGTTCTAAAAAGCTAAAAGGCAAAAGAAGGATGCCCTTTCACTTATGTACCAAAAAATTATTTTCCTACTGTTTTTGGAAAAAAATTGCAAAGCATGTTGAATATTCTCAGTGCATAATCTAAAATATCGGTTTGAAAAAGCCTGTAATATTCCTCTAATATAAAATGCATTTTTTATTTATTCATAATGCAGAAACAGTTGAAGGAAACAATATTTACTGATGACTGCTAATTGATAATAAGGTTTATTTCTGTGCTGATTCAGACAAAGTGAGAGAAAACTAATTGTTCTACTGTGCCAGAGCATCCAGATTAGCTGCATTCTATGATAGAAGCAATAATATGAAGAAAAACAAAATCAGATTTACAAGAAAATATTGCCTTTTTTCCAAATAATGTCAGTAAGAGTGGAGACAACTTACCAGCTGGAAATCAAAATATATAACTTCAAGGAGAAAGAAAGTGATACAATTTTTATTGTAAAAAAATGGGGAAAATTAAGAGAGAGATTGGAACTTTGAAGATATTGCAGCATTCTCCTAATTTATAACTCTTAGTAAATCTATAAAGTTACCAAACTTATATTTTATTGCAATTGTCAAAGATATTCATCACATATGCACCAAAAAAAAAAAAAACAGTTGATAGTGAATAAATGGCCAGACAATGAAATTTGTCTTACTAAAAAGAAACTATGATGTAAGTGTGATTATACCTAGTCTAGTGATAAATAATGTCATAACTATTCTGTAAATAAGTTGAATGATTTAAAATTTTTTTATTTCCTTTCAGTATATTACACACACACACACACACATATATATATATTGTACAAATTAGATTTCAAAATGTTCACCTTTTACATTCACACAGACTCAAAGTCTCTCTGGCCAGTCAAAACTGTAAAATGGAAAAATATGCTGCTGCTATTAATGATGAATGTAAGAATCAACATAGTGAAATGATCTTAAAATCTTAGATTAAAAGTAAAACTATTTAAAATCATGTCAACACATTAAAACGCTCTTGATGTTCCAATTTTATTAAAAAAATGGGACATGTTCCGTTAGTCATTCATGGTTGACAATATGAGCAAGGTCTCACAAAACATGTCCCAGTTTTTTAAAATAAGTGGAATGTCTAGAGTGTTTTAATCTGTTGACATGATTTTATGTAGTTTTACTTTTAATCTACCTAAGATGCTACTGCTATTTTAAACTTTCAATTGCTGCTTCTTGCAAACAGTCCTCTCTATCATTGACCACAGTTTGTAGCCCATGGGATTGAGATCAGTGCTAGCAGATGACCAATCAGCAGAAGAGATGAAATCAAATGCATTAACCTCCAACTAGTATTGCATTATCTTCACCTTATGAGCTGGGGCATAATCTTGCTGGAAGTTCTAGAGTTCACTGTTTAACATAGTTTGGTTCAATGACATCACAAGAGAGTCCAGGACACTTTCCACATGTACTTTTCACTGGTTTTAGGGTTTTTTCACAAAAATAAAGTCTGGTGGAACTTTATAACTCCCACCCTAAAAAAAAACAATTATTGAAGAGGGATGATGAATTTTGGGAACTTATAGGGACTTTGGAGCAACATCCTGTCATTTTGGCAGTTAAAACTCTGTTCAATGGTGAACACTTTCTGGTCAGTGAAGAAAATCCTATCCTATCCACATTGCCTTACAGCTGCAGGAGCCATCTTGTTTTCAGTGCCCTCCGTGTCTTCAGTTGTGATGTCAGGAAATGGCCAGTACTCTGCTGGTATAGGATCTATGTATAAGGTCTTCAGTTGATTGCTGTGAAAAATTTATCTCTCATGCTACAATTAACTGCTTCTGGAAGGGATTTCAATGGTTTACACAATGCAAGGCCATGCTGCCTGTCTCAGTGAATCTCTGGATTAATAAATAAAACCTTTTGCTGATCTTCAGGGCTTTTAAGAAAATCTCAGTAGGCTACTCTGTTTTTATATTTTCTCCACTCCATGCTGAATGATACACACTTTCTGTTTCAATGTTGGATACACAATGGTCAGGAGTGAGCTTCAGCACAACTGCAATTTATGACCTTGACAGTACAAGTCAAAAGTTTGCGACTGTATTTATGGCTAGACTAGGTCATTTTAAACAGTAAATAAAAACTCATTAAATTTAATACAAATTTTTAAAATCAGAGAAAGTTGAACTGAAAAAAAAATTATAGGTATGTAAACAATAACTATATATTTATTTCTTTATTTTGTACTATAGATATTTATTAATTAAAAGTTTCCTCAGTGTTCCTTAACACTGTGTTGCAAAGTTTATTACACAAATTAAAAAGGCATTCCTATTGACTTCAATTCTGAGGTGAATAAGCATAATGCCTTTAAAAATATATTAGATAAAATTCCCTATGGTATCTTTTGATTACATAGCTACTGTTCCATATTTAGAAGTGACTGACATAAGCAATTAAAAGAAAAAGAAAACACAATAAGACAGTTTCTACTCATTCCATTTTATGGTCTGCCACCTGTGATACCTTAGTAATGAAAATGAGCATTAAACATATTTTTAAAAAAATCACAATTTAAAATGCTAAAAGTGACCCGTCCTCACCATGTGAAGTTTTTTCATTTCTTCTTGCTGTGCTATCTCTTGTTCTTTAAGTTTAATCTTGAGTTCCCTCTTGTCCTTCAGTAGCTCCAATTCTTGCTCACTATATTCATCCTGTGAAGTTTTAAGAGCAACCATCTCTTCTGCCTGCACACATAAAAATCAAGCAAATATCTCACCTGTAAATCATTAAATCTCAAAATTCTAAGTCTCTAATTGAATAATTGCATGGAAGAAAAAAGTAGGTAAATGTGAGTATCAAACTGAAATCCACTATAATAGCATAAATATGTATTTCCAGTTGTTAATTTTTTTAATTATTTAGGACCAATTTAAAAGTGCACTAATATTTCATATTCCAGAAAGTTACATGAATATTATTGTACTAAGATGTATAGGAATGTCACTGCGCACCTACAAAAATGTTGTAAATATTTTTATAGAGGTCCGAACATGTGTGATTTTCATTGCAGACACTTTATATACATACGAATTAGTTGCACACAAACTTCTGTCCTATAAGAAGTGTTGGAAGTGATCTGCTCAAGAAGCTATAAGGGCCTGAATATGGTTAATTTTAGTGTTTGCAAACACTAATTTTTAGATATTTTTCATATTTAAACATTTTTCAGATTTTCTCAGCTACTTTATGCACTGTTGCCATACCAATATTCACCCAAATGCCAGCTGAGGTCATTAAGGTGTGAACTAGTGAGCAGGAGGTCTAGGGTTGGATACCAACTAGACCATCCTTCTTAATTAAGGTTTTTTCCAGGTTTTCCTCATTTTTCATAAATGGCAAATGTCAAGAAGGTACCCTAAACTTAGACCTGGAATGCTTCCTTCCTTTAAAAAAAATCCTTTCCCAATTTATCATTTCATCTCATGTATCATTAGTGTCCATCGTCTGTTGTCTCAGTAGTTAAAATGGCTGTTAAACACTATTGAAAAAATACTCTCCTCTTGCACCAATCTGCACAATGATTTCAAAGGACTCTGCCGCAGAATCAGATATGTCCAATAATTTTTATTTAATTAAATTTAAATGATCTTCCACTTCGTTCAGCATCCAGCTCTCAGCCAATCTCATAAAATTTCTCAAAAAATCTACATACTGCATGGGATGAGATACAGATATATCTGGAGATTTTTAAACTAATTGCTGCTGCACTAAATAGGTATATTTATTGTCCTGTCAGAGTTGTTTTCAAAAAGAAAAAAGTTTATCAATTGAAAACAACATTATGAGGTGACTACATTTTTAAAACAGGAAAACAGAACATTTTAATATTTCATTATGAACTTTCAAAAAATTATAAGAAATTTTTAAAAAATTCATTGGAACTCACGTAGTGCAGCTTGTTAAATGTAAATTCTATGTAATCTGCCATCTAATACACTCTTATGCTTCACTTACTTTTAAACATGGTGGGACCGGTTTCGAAGATACATACTCTCCATCTTCAACCAACCAACCCACCATATTTAAAAGTAAGTGAAGCATAAGAGTGTATTAAATGACAGATTAGATAGAATTTACATTTTAATGTTTGTCTCAATGAAAAAAGAGTGAAAGAAGATGCTGAAATTTTTTGCCATAAATACTTCGGCTTGGAAACTTATAATAAATAAATAATTTCAATATTAATTCAATTTGGAATCAAACACAGTGAAAATACATTAATAATCTCTTCTGAGTTAAAATATTTAGAACATTCTTTATGGTTTTACTCACATGAGAATTACTCAGGATGTTTTTTGGAATAATTGCTCACATCCTCAGCTGTTAAACAATTGTTGGATCATTCACAGAAGTTGGGTAGGTAAATAGGTAGGTATCTGGGTTAACTCTGGTGGTCTTGTGATAAACTTGATTAAAGAGCTATCTGCTTCAGGAATGTCAAAACTCATAGGTTTTGCTCATGTTTTTTTATATAAATTCTTTCGAATATGTTTAATTCTATTGATTGTTAAACAGGTTTTAATAACTTGATGCATTTTTCTATTTCATGAATTTCATTCCAAAAATGTGCTGTCAGAGCTGATTTATCTATTTGTTTGTAATGAGTTTTCTCAAATGTACCTTTAACCTAATGCCTATATTTCTCTTTGTTTTTCCTACTAGATTTTTTCACAATCCTTACAATTGATTTGGGCTCAAAGAAAAAAATCTGATTTTCACAGCTAATATCATATCATATATCTTTTTTCACAAAAATTTCACTTTTAAAAAAAATTATTCAATACAGTTCTAGAAGATGCATTTGTGCTAAGGTGACCAGATGTCCCATATTAGCCAAGATAGTCCCTTTTTTAATCTTTGTTCTGTCTTTTTTAAAGGTAAAACAGAATACTAAAATGTCCCTTTTTTGGGGCAATGGCTTATTTTTTAATCTTTGTTCTGTCTTTTTTAAAGGTAAAACAGGATACTAAAATGTCCCTTTTTTGGGGCAATGGCTTACCGACATAAAATACTGTCAACAATAGTTCTGATAATGTACATCTCAGTATTATTTTCATGAAACAATCAATGATTATTGACAACTGACAAAGTAAAGTATACACCTGTAACAATGTGGGGCTTTGTTTAGGGAATCACAGTAAATGATTGATATAGCTGACGTTGAATTGTGCCGCTCGGCACTCTCTATGGCAGAATGATGTCAACTAACTAATTATATTCACTCTGTTTTATTTTAATGTTACCAACAATATTGAAAACTGCAAGAGCATATGCTTCAGTATAAAGAAATTCATTACAGTTGTGACTCTGGTAGAAGACAGTATTATGTTCTGAATTTCTGAAATACTAAAATATAGCATGCTATTGTAAACTGCATGTGCTAAAATGCTTGAAAATAATTTGTGGCCACTGGAAAAAGGAAGTATGTTTTTAAAAGTGATCTACAGAAGGAATATCCATACATTAAAAAAAATAACTTCTGACTCAGATCTATGATGCATTAAGTGTGTGGATATAGCACAGCATATAAACAGTAAAAAACATAAAAAAGTGGTGCTCACAAGTACATTTCTAGCACCATATTGACTAATTTTTTTAAAAGTGAAAGTTTCGGTAAAAAATATATGAAATTACCAGCTGTTGGAGTGTTTTCTTATCATACTGTCCACCACAACCAATCTTTCAGATCCATGGATTTTACTTCTAAACTTATTCAATGTACTTTTGAACCAAAATTCACATGCAGCCATAGTAAAGCTGAGACAAATATACTAAATGTTTTAACCCCGTTTGCCATTTCTGAGCTAGAATCTGATTTACAGAAAGCTAATTTTATTTTAATAATGACAGATGCATCAAACCATAAGGATGTAAAAACATTTCCATTGCTTTAGGTACTTTAATGCTAATGAGGGGATTCAAATTAAAATGTTTGATCTTAAATCTTTGCCTGGAGAAACTTCAGAAATCAATGCTACATTTTTTAAATGAGTATTTGGAAAATACTCATTAAAAAAAAACAGCTCTCGTGCAGATAATATGAATTGCCATTTTGAAGGTATATCTTGAAAGTAGTCAAACATCTTCGCTAAACTGAAATGAAATTTAGGACATAACTTACTTGGGGTTGGAAGTTCTGCTCATATAATTCCCAGTACTATCCAGATGACTGCTAATGTTCTTTTTATTGATTTATTGACATTGTTTCTAAAATATTATTATTTCTATGTGATACTGTAAGGGTTGAAAGTCTTAAAGAATTTTGTGAATTTGTCGATCAGGAGTAAAATAAGTTTTAGGGTATAGCAAAACAAGATGGCTTGCTTTACTCCCAGTGGTCGAACGTCTTCTGACTATATTTGTTCTTCTGAAATCATATTTTGAATCTCAAAATATATGTCCATTTCTTATAAAAGCAATCTTTGATAAGCCTTCAAGTTCAAAGAGTAGAGGGTCAAACAATTATAATTTTTGAGGTAATTTGTGCTAAATGATTTAAAAACTAATGTACTTTCCAAGAGTAAAGGTTGCTTCATAACATCACCTGTCAGTCAATTCTTGGTAAATTGGAAAAGGAAGGCACATCATCAGAGATTGCAAAATTTAAAATGTGCATATATTTTATCAAACTGCAGCTGAACATTTAAATAATAGGATTGTACCCATTAAAAGTTTGCAGAATTGCATTTGGGTAATACTTAAGTCAGGGATATCCCAGTGGAAGGATATACTACAAAAACCGAAGATTTCATTCACAAAGTGGCTCCTTCATCTATAATAGATGATACTGGTCTGTACGATGAGTATATGTATATATTAAGCAATACACAACACTGAAAATATTGGAAAAAAGGAAGTTAGCCACTTAGCCACTGTTGGGTAGAAATTATTTCACATTTTAAAGTCAACAATGTACCTTATTCCAATTTTCTTAAAATTGTTTACCTGGAACTAACACTCCCACTGAAAGAGTGTTTTCTTACATGAATGATTTGTGGACATGTGATAAGAGTGCTCTTTCAGTACAAACTTTGAAAGCTATGTTGAATTTTTGTGAAGTTTTATACAATGCTGTGTGATTAAAAGGAGTTACTAAAGAAGTCCATTCATCAGCAAAATATTAATGAATGCTGCATTAATAATTTTAAAGTGTTGTTAGGCTGGAGTGAATTCAATACTACTACATCACATAAGTTACACAGTGATTATTTATTTAATTAAAATGTTAATTAGAACTTGCACAGTGAAGCCAATCATATAACTGATGTTATTGTATGATTTAGTTGAACTACACACTCTTAATGCTTCACTTGTCATAATATATAGAACTGTTTTGAGAACAACATGTTCTTGAAACCAGTTCTATAAATGATGACAAGTAAGTGAATGTTCTTGAAACCGGTTCTATATATTATGAGAAGTAAGTGAAGCATTAAGAGTGTGTAGTTCAACTAAATCATACATTAATAGCATTTAAATTACTTATTTTTTATAAGTTTCCAAACCTAATGTTTATGACAAAAACAATTTTTAGCGTCCTCTTTTACCTTTTTTTTCATTGAAACAAATATTAAAGTACTCCATTTTCTTGTTTTAAAAATATGGTCATCTTAACTTGCACATACCATTGTTTAATGTTTTACACAGTTTATATGTTGTGATATATCTGATCACCTCCCATGGCAGTCCGTCCTGGTGGTGTAGTGGTTACCATAAACCCAAGATCGCGGGTTCGAACCCGGCCAGGACCAATGGATTTTTTTGGGCGTAAAAATCCTAAGTATGGCTTCCCTCGGAAGGGAAGTAAAGCCGTGGGTCCCTTGTCATACATTTACGGCATGAAAAAGAACCTCAAGCCTGAAAGAGAGGCCTCTGAGCAAAATTAGTCGGCCATTTCACACCCTGAGATGTTAAAGAGCATCCATAAATCAATCAACAAAAAAAAAAAAGCCTCCCATGGTTTATACTGAAAGTAAATGCACACTTATTGCATCAAATAATTGAGTCAGAAATTGCTTTTTAATATATGGATATTTCTTCTGTCTGCCACTATTAAAAGTACACTTCCTTTTCAGTGATGACATTATTTGTAAGCATTTTAGTACTCCCAGTTTATAAAATTATACTGTTTTTAGTATTTTACAAATTCAGAACACAATACTGTCTTCTAGCAGAGTCACAACAGCATGGATTTCTTTATATTGAAGCATATGTGTTTGCAGTTTTCAATATTGTTGGTGGTGTTTATATAAAACAGAGTATTTACAATTAGTTAGTTGGCATTATCTTACCATACAGAGCACAGAGATGCACAGTTCAGTTGTTTACTGTACTGTGCCCCCACATTGTTGCAGGTGTGTACCAATAATATAAACAGCACTTTGTTTAGTCAGTTGTCAGTAATCTTTAATTGTTCCTGAAACTTATACTAAGCAATACATTATAAGAATATTGTTACTGTAAGCCATTGCTACAAAAATAGACATTTTGGCATCCCATTTTATCTTTAAAAATAAATGCGACAGAGACTAAAAAAAATTATTATCATGGCTAATATGGGATGTCTGGTCACCTTAATTATGAGTAAAAATAAGACATGTCAATGGAAATAGATCTGATAGCAATTGCTCTTTAACAACTAAATTCTGAACATAAAAAAATTTAATGCCACATGACAATGGACTATCTGGGTACAATAAAATACTCAAAACATAAGATACTGTGATACTTAGATGGAAATGGAAATGAGTAAATTACCTTTGATACTTTGATAATGACAAACAAATCTATTTCAATAGCCTAAGTGCACAGTGACTTTTCAAATGCTCTGTATATTTAAATATATATTTTGAATTTATTATAAAATGATTTTTTAGTGGTTTTTATATGTACTGTGTTCTAACTGAAAAACAATTATATGAATCTCACACAACTGATAAAATTAAATAAATAAATAGATAAGAGTGCAGTAAGAAAGAAACTCTCTCATCAAAGTTGTTCATCTCACCTTGAGTTCTGAAAGGTTTTTCTGGTGCTCATACTGAAGGTGCTTCACTTTTTGCTTAAGATATTTTATTTCTTCTTGATGTTTCTGTTCAGCTTCTTCAATTTCTCTGTCTTTATTTCTGCATACAAAAACATGGTGCTGATAAATGTTTTCAGCAATATATGCATGAGCTGTTATAAGCTACATCCAAAATAATAACCAACAAGGAAAAAACTGACTGCACAAAATGATACAGCCATGTGCTGTTGATTTTAGGATTTAAAGAGCACTGTATTTCACAGATATTGACTAACGTATGTTATAATAAGACATAACGTTATTTAAAGGCTAGAAAAGAAGGAAGGGAAGTGAACAAAATGTTTACTGTATGCTCTTAGAGTAAATCTTTAAGCATGAATGATAATACATAGTTCAACAATTTTATTAGTTTCATACAATTGCTTTGATTTCAGAGACTATTTTTATCAATTTATTTTAAAGAAATATGTTGAGTTTCGTTGAGAAAAAACAAAAAGTTGCGGCCACTGGAATGCCTTTACATTTTTTTAAAAAATTGTCGCTTTAGGTTAACCCCCACTCTCAATGGTCTAATTTTGCTGGTTAATGATTACTACAAATCTTTCTTAATTGGTGGTTATACTCCGAATTTCATTGAGGGGGGGGGGAAATTGTAAATGCTAGAATGTTTACAAACATATTGTGTGTGTGTATGTATAATTGTTTTTCATTGTCATTTTCGGTGCCTAATGGGTAGAACAAATGGAGATTTGAAGACATTTTTCAAAAATTGTTTCATGGGTACAACCAAATAGCTTTATTTCTTTGAAATTTGCTAAAACAATCACTGCCAACAGTATACCATAGTTTGCCTCCCCAAGAACACTAACAAAGAGAAAACCAAGCCTAGGTTGGGGGATCGCTGTTTCACCATGACAATATCCATTTGAGAACAATAACATTTGTGCAAGAATCAGGAGTTACACTAATGAACCCCCAACTTACTAGAATTCCAAAAATCTATTAGCTATCATCATAATATTATGTCTTATCAGAAATTCCACTATTTCATGTAAGTCATCCCCATAATAATTTGCATCATCTATAACGCTGTTGTCACAAGCTGTGGCTGATTTAGGTAAACATATCTCGTTTATCAACATAACAGAAAAGTTCCTTCATGATTTTCATTAGCTTTATTCTGGATGTGGAAATCTGGTACTTACCTTTTGTAATTCTTATCTAAGCATTTAGCAAAGGTTTGGGCATTTTTTTTAAACTTTTATCTTCATATTATTAAAGCAGAGATGTTTGCATTATAATGCAAATAGAATATGCCAAACTATAGCATTGAAATATTGGAAAAATATGAGATCTGACCATCGGTTTTCATAAGCATTGCAGTGCTTGCATACATACCTTAAGCTTAAAAACATTCATGAAAACAAATAAACAAGCTGAAAAGTCTTCGAACACATTCAGCACACCTGAGTTCTGCACGATTCTCTTCTAACTGCTGTCTTGTTATCTCCCAAAATGTACGCAACTTATCTCGCTCGAGCTGAAAAAAGTTGCGTTCTTCACGTTCCCTTTCAGTTTCTTCTTTTAAACGATGAGCAAATGCTTCTAACTGCTCTCTTGTCATTTCTGTTGTAGAAACCCCATCAATAACATGTCCCTCAGATTTTTTCTTTTTCCCTCCATTGCTTTTCTTTTTTGGTGGCTACAAACAAAAAAATTAGAAAATGTTAATATATTTGCATTCCTTTCAATAAGCAATAGAGAAGACAGAATACAATTTGGAGTACCATAAAATCATAGATATAGCACAGAAAAATAGCAACACAAGAGATCTGGTCTACAATAAAATAGAAAAATTCAAAAAGCAAAAAGAAATAAAAGACATCAATACATTAAAAGTTACAAAGGTAATCATATATATAAGAAATTCATATTCGACCCATGGGCACACTAAAAATTCCAGAAGATTTTTAAAGAGGCATACATCATTTTGGCTCCAGTAAACAAATGCAGTTTATAAAAACCAACACAAAAGACAAAATTCCACCAGGAAAGCAATCAGGCATTTATGAAATCAGCAAAGACTGCAATATGAAATACATAGGCAAAACAAAAGAAAATATTACCATATGTATAAGGAACACATGAAAAATGTAAAATATAAACACATGGAAAAATCAGCAATAGCAGACCATTTCTGATGAAAGAATCATGAGTTCCAAAAGGAACCAAAACTATTAAAAGCACTTCAAAAAACCGTAGAATTAACAGTGTGAGAAAATACATTCATAAACAAAAACAAAGAAAATTTTCATATGAATTTTTTAAAGTTTTTATAATTTTTAAAAAATTTTAATTAAAAAGAAAATTTTGTTCATTTTGATCTCCCAAAACAGTAACATCATCACTAAATTCGTAAAATCCATGGAGCAACATCTTAATACCATGGTGGGAAGCTGACAGTGGAACCATGCTGATGATGAAGACAACAGCCTTTGAAATATGTCCAAGTGGAAAAATTTTAGTGAAATTTAAGTGATTTCCTCATAAATAACTTACCATATTATACTATAGTTCATTGTTAAAAACTTTTTTTTTTCTTTTAAAAATTCACGTTGTGGAACTTAGTATTTGATACTTCAGAAGAAATTATTTTTTTCTGTGGAAATTTTCAAAGAATTTTTAAACAGAGCCTAGTAGAGAAATAGCTCTTAAATGTTCAGTTGTTTTCATTCCCCTTCTTATACACAGGTTTAAATTTTGCTATCTTTAGGCCACCTGGAAAAAACTCCAGATGATAAAGAAAAATTTACAAATTAATCTAGAGTATTAACCCTTCCAGCATATATTCCAGATAATATCAGGGGCTTCATCAACACCACATTAATATTTGCTTTTAAGATTCTGCAATACTTGCTTTAATTCATCATAACCAATTGAATATAGAAACATTGTATTCATTGTACTAGTAACACCATTAGCTGTCCATATTGGTATTCTGAAAGATATTTACAACATTAGTGATATATTCACTGAATAAATGAGCAATGTCTTTAGAATTGTTAAGTTCCCTTCCTCGCTTTTAAAAAAGAAAAAGTCTTGAGTTGTGTTTCCTAATCCAAGTTCTCATTTGTCTATGCCCCACATTGCTTAAGAATTATTATCTGAGGAATTAATAATAGTGTCGTATTTTTTTTTTATTTTGCTATTAGAACGATTTTGTAGATGTTTTTGTTTTAATAACATTCCTTCAAACTGTCAGACTATGTTATCCTGTATAATTATACACCACTGAGAAGCTTTAATCTTTCACATATTACGGTAAATCACAGTATGGTACATTAGCAGTGACCACAGATTTTAAGTGGCGAGCGCGAAACTTATGTCCTTAATTCTTACCATAATTTAATCTGTCAAGCAATATCTTCAAATATATTCATACTGTGTTTATGTTTACCGTCGCCATAGCAACCTCATAGAATCAACTAAAATATGGAATAACTCATTCAGAGTAGCCAACCGTACTGCCTGGTCTATATAATACGAAAACTACCCATATCCCGATAAATATTTTTAGTGTCCTGCAGTTTAAGTCATTTCTAACCTCCTGAATGGACTTGCAGTTAGATTCATAACTGCGCGCCTCATCCGGAGATCCTGGGTTCGATTCCCGATCACGTCAAACTATCTGAGCGTGTGTTTTTTTTAATCGATCCTGAGAAGTTGAAGCTCATTTGCGCCAACGTTAATTAGTTTCATTCTAGTAATATTTATGTTTTCAATGTATAGTTGTCGAGATAAGACCAATGTAACCAAAGCCACAATAAAAGAGGAAATGAGATGTGCAAACTTTTATTGCGTTATATTTTATTGTCACTTTGACTACATTGGTATTCTCGTGAAGTCTGTAGATTGAACATTGACACGAAGACTGTAGGTGTGTAGGTCTAGTTATGAATACAATGAAATGAACCAGACCGGAATCGAACTGCGGAATTGTATTTGTAAACGCTACCACTAGACCATGAGAACGATTCATGCAAAACTTGTTTTATCCATTATAAACGATTCTGAGTATAACACTAAAACTTACTTCTCTTTGTAAAATAAATATTATTTAGAAATTGTTTTTCATTTATAGATAACTTATTCTCAAATTTCTAATATTCTTTAATGAAACATAATTAATACTCAAGATACTTCACATAAAACTTTGTATGAGACATTTTTGGCAGCCTAATTAAGTACTTAGCAAGTTTTGTAGTCAAGTATTAGGGGAGTTTTGGATCATAAAAATATAGAGTGAACATAACTGTAAGAATTTTATTCGAATTATTCTTAAATTGAGTTAAGAAGGTAACGTACATCGCTTTTGAAAGTATTGTAAATAAGAGATGGATGTAATTTGGACAAAATGTACAAATTCTTTTCAACGAATAAACTGTACTTTAACAAAACGTAATACTTTATACAATGCAGTCGTTTATGTCATTGCGATAATAATGCTCACCAATTTGACAAATCGTTTCATCTTCTAAACGATATTGGAATCTATTCTGTAGTAAGGTAACTGGTCTCGTGTCCGACACTTACTGCTATAATGTATATTCAGCAACTTATCCACATCTTTCAATCTGGTATATATAACAAGAACTAAAAGAAGCAGGAGCAAAATAAAACACTTAAATATTCACATAAGTTGTTCGAAATTTGCAAATATTGTGTGAACATTTAAGTGCGTTATCTATTTCTTTAGTTCTTGCTATTTTGGTTACATTGCTCTAGTGTTACTTTATTTTTCATTTATATATCATATAATGAGGCTAACCTTTAAGTAATACAGTCTGCCCTGAGTGTGATTTTGTGAAAATTTATCTCTTTTACAGGGACAATTGAAAATACGGAACATTTAGTTGCAGCTTTCCAACCAAGGTCTACTTCATCACAGAGGGGTTTATCATTCATATGGACTAAAATAGAATATTAATATTTTTCCTCCATTATTTCTTCTCTTCTAATACTTTTTCCATTTCTCCCAAATACCCAGTCCTGAAGGATGTCAGAGTGCCTTGTCATGGAAAAATATGTATTTGATTCATTGATTATTCTAAGGTGCATTTGAATGTACCCACTTAGCTTTATATTTTGTCCAGGGCATCCATCAGAAAATAGCCATATGGAGATTTCACCATCTAAATTGTCATTGCTTAAAATAGTAATAATTAGAGCATATTAAATCTCATTTGAACCATTTGTATCGCTGGTTCTCTAACTATGTGTAAATTGTCACTGATCAGTGTAATTATTTGGGAGAGGGGGATTAAGGATTATCAATGATAGAAAAATTGTATTTGTATAATTTTAGGCTCTAACATGCATTTATTTCAATGACAAAAGTAACCTATTTAGTGATTCTAAAACATGTCAAAAGTAATTTCTTTATATAACCCTGCTACAGAAGATCTTCATGGTATAGGTAGCTTGCTTGGATATATCGTGTTTAAAGAATCTTCATTTATCATATGAAAACGAAGAAATTAAGTTGTCTATTAATGAAAAAATCCCTATTATATTTCACAAATACAACAGTAAGCTTCTTACATAATCAATCTGAAGGTAATTGGAGGTAAATGGTTATAGTACGCGTACCCTTTTGGCGCCTTGTAATGTAAGTCAATAAAACCAATATAAAAACAGCAAATTGTAGACAAATTTAATTTTATTTCATCATATTATCTTTACTCAACATAGAAAATACGTTTCATCTATGTGTTTGTACTACAAGCATTCAGCATCTTGTTTCACAAAACTCACAAGTTCTTCCTTGTAAATTCTTCCACAAGTAACAAGCTACAAACACGTAACTTGAAGCGTATTTTTTATTCATAAGTAAAAAGTTGAAAGTTAAAAAATAACAAATTAAATATCACAATTTATAGCAGCATTTTGCAAGTTAATCTCTATTTCCCTTTCGTAAAGCTTAAAACGGGGACTTCTCTGACTCCTAAGCCCCAAGCCAATTATAATGTATCTGTTTAAACTAATATAACAATTGTCATATGTAGATACACCCGCTCTAATAATTCAAATACTTAGGTTTGATTATTTTAAGCACAGCGTATTTTGTTCAACTATATTTCGTGTGTATTTATATTTTTCTTGCCGGAGGAAGTCTGGAAATTGCTTTGCAGAGTAACATTGAAGAGGGTGTATTCTATAAGAAAATTGCAGGAGTTTTATGAATACATGACCACTCAAAATCATAAAACCTACGAAAGATTTCTATAAAGGCTACGAAGGCAGAGAACACATTCCCCCTCGCAACAGTTACCCATTATGTTGCTAAAGAAGCTTGGACTCACACCAATAGATCTTAATTAATATTTTATGCTAATGTTCTTTTTTTTTTTTATTTCTCACATGTACTTTTGACTTATAAAAGTACATTTTTAGATTGTAACGTAACATTTTTTTTTTTTTGGCATAACATATTTTTTTTTTTTTTTTTTTTGAAAGTTGATCTTTTGTCCCCAGTATTAAGTTTAGTTTAGTTTATAAAAGTAAATATTGATTAGATAATAACTTTTTGACTAAATGTTAAATGCTTAGTTTAGAGTTTTGCCTCCAAGACTACCACAAATAGCCTTAGCCGTGCGCCACACAGTGAACCCTACTCACCGCACCGCACTAATCTTTTCCAACACCTCGGTACGGAGGTCACCGCAAGGTAAACCTCGCAACAAAAATGGGCTTTAGAAGGGAAACAGAGACGAGATTTGCTTTCGTAAATTTGAACTAATAGGGTGGAGTGGATGTGAAGCATCACTACACGCTTGGTGATTGGATGTACGCAAGTTAGTTGACATATTTACTTTAGGATAATCGCATTGCTCTCACACAGCTACACATTGTCTAGATCCAACTACTGCCTTAGCGTTTAGCAAGTACATCCAGACACCCTTAATCATACATATATCTGCTTCGAGCCATTAGTTGCTCGAAGGACTATATAAGACACCAAAAATAATCTCTCGAGGGCAAACACATAGTCAACACTGTACAACTATGGACGACTGTCTCGTTACGGAGCTTCCTTGCCTTGACATTTCCTCGTCTTCAAACTCCTTTGTCACTTTGATAGTGAAATATCACATCCTGGATTCTTTCCTTGGGACTTAGAAATTTCTCGTTTGTCTTATTATTCTTTTTGTAATATCTTTCATTATTGTTCTGCAGATAAATTCTTATTAGAAAGAAGACGTTGTCCTTCCAAACTTAAGTGACCAACCTATCCTCACATTCTTCGGCTTACCGATCAGCCTACACCATCGAAGCCTCTAGCAGACGACTCCGCCGTTACCGGAACACATTAAATTTTTGGTGTCAGGAGCGAGTTGTCACCATTACTCGTGTCACCATCGAGCATTGTTGACTAGTAAGTTGTGGAGTAGCTTCTGCTACAATCCTCCGGCGTTGATGACTATACTAAGAGCCAATGTTCGCACCTAGCGACTGTATCCGTAGACAAACGTTAGCAAAAGCCTTCGTCGCAGTGGAGCTCAAAGCACTGACACAAGTTTAGTAAAGAAGAAACAGCGAGAGGAGGCCCGACATTAGCTCTGTTGACTGTCATAGCAGCAGTAGTTCTACAGGAAAAAGCAGCTTGGCTAACAAAACAACGATATAAGGAGATACTTAGTGACGTTTCAAGGAAGAACCCCTGCTGAGAGCCGATTGCTGGCAGTTCCCGCCGAGGAGCATCAGAGCAGCTTCGAAGTAATCATTTGGTAAGTGAAATTAAATTTTTAATTTTTTTTCTCCACATTACGACCATACAAGATCAGTATTGGTTCAAACAAGAATGCGGCTCATAATAGGCGTTGCTGTAGCATTTCTGAAGCATTAAAATTAATTACCTTTTATTGGTAGTAAGAAGAGGTTGAGAGTGTTTATAATAATGCTGATGATGAATTTGAGTTGGTTGATACAGACTAATATGCAGTATTTATTAAAAGTTTGTGAAGGCCAAGATTGCTGGGGACAAAATTAATAGTGAGGAATCTCACAGATTCGTGAAAAAGCATATCTATCAATTCCTTCTGTGCATAATGTTCCATTTTACTGTACTGTACATATGGGAAACTGATACTGTGCACAAGTAAATGATACTAAGTGGGGGTAAACAAACTGGTTGATAGTATTAATGCAGATATGGGCATTCCCAAAGTAGTGACTTGATCTTTAGGAAAAACAGAATATCAGCTTAATAAATAAATAAACCTTGTAACAAAAAATCTCAAACATTTGAGACTTTAAAATAATCTGTGCAAAATGCTCATATAGCAACCACTTGCAGGTAAAAGTTGCTGACTGCTGATTGCTGATCATATCTTAAATTTAAAGTACTACATTTTCAATTGCTACCTTGAGGGAGTCATTCAAGAGGATAGCTATTTCACCTACAAGTTAATGGTATTATGCTGTAAAATGAAGTTTTATTATTTTTATTTTATCCACAACTATTAAATAATTTTATTTGCTGTAAATATAACATTTTGTTACAGTGTCTTATGAAACATTTTATTCATAAGGATACATTTGCAGAACATATAGATAAAACCAAGATATGATGACCGGATTTGTGTTAGCTTTAGGTCATCCAAACTGTTCAAACAGGAATGGGAATATCCTTTGCTACCAAAACAAGAATATTATCTGTATTGAGCCGCCAACTGAGTATGTCCTTAGACACTTTACACCAGTATTCACCATGGTGTGGCTCAGCTGCAACACAACGCTTCTTCACATCCTCCTGCTGTTCCTCAGTGCCATTCATTAGTTCAAACTTATAGAAATATGCCCAGGCATCTCCAAGATCAGGTTCAATTTTCACTGTGCGGTTGAACCATTCCCTGCATTTCTGAATCTTGCGTTCACACCAGAATAGCTTTGAAACTGCCAGCAGTACATGAGGATCATGTTCACACTTCTTGAGGGCATCCACACTCTTGGTTTTGCGCTGTGGACGAAGCTCTAGAAAGATAGCCTCAGCCCAAAGTATGCCAGCATTAGGACATTCCTGAAGCGCTTTAGCCATAAGTGTGTTCGCAATATCACGTAGACCTGCCCTGAACTCCACTCTTACTGCTTCTAGCCAGAGTTGAGCACATTTTGGGTTGCGCAGACGTCCCTTCTCCAGCACAGACCTAGGAAATTAAAATTTCAAAATGAATGAATTATTGAAACACGTGAACATTAGCATCATTATGCAAACTGTTTCTCATCCACTTTTATTATACTTCATTAATACTAAATGAAGACAAGCAGACAAAAATAAGTTTTAACAAAAGCTGCAAAAGAGGATGAAATAGAAACATGTACAAAATAATTTTATGAAGAATGTAAAAAAATATATACTGGTACATGATGACAATAAACTTGCAATTCAGTAACTTTTAAGTTGAACTGGTATTCAAAATAATATTATTATATTTTTGAATACCAGTTCAATTAGCTACAATCTAGTGTGAATTTGTTTTATATCATCATCAAGAGAAGCATTAAATAATAAGTGATTCAAAATAATCTTTAAGTTGTTTGAATATTAGTGAAATTTTGAATCTATTGATACACACATTATTCTATTGCTGAGGGATTATAAAACAAACAAAACAAAAACAAATACAAAAAAAAAACTCTTCTTGCTTTACTAACTCAAGGACATTATTACATTTATCACTTTTATGGACCATTTGTCCATGTCTTAAGTTAGTTGTTATACAACTGCTAGATCATTGGCTGGAGTTGATTTGAGGTGATTGATTCTAATGGCCTTCCAATGAACTTCAAAATTCAGTAATGTTCTTGTTGAATTAAAAGTAAAACTTCTAAAATCATGAAATTGAAACTAATAATACTTTACATCATTCTTAGATTTGAAGATAATAAAAATAATAACAAATTAGAATTTGGCATATAGAGAAAAGATACATACACCAATAATTACATAAAAGCTAAAGGCTTCAACCCTAGACCTCACAAAGAAGCGGCATTCAGTAGTATGATTTATAGGTTGATTAATGTACACTTAAAAAAGAAGAATATGAGAATGAATACTCCCATATAATACACACAGCAAAAGTTAATGGGTTTAGTAAACAAATGATAGATCGAAAAATGAAAAGATTCAAAGGAAAAAAGAAAATGAAACAAATACCCACACTCAGCAATTTATATAAAGAAAAAACTTATCAAAAGTTCATGTATCACCCTTACATCAATCACAAATTTAAAAAAATATTCAAACAATACATCGCTTTGGCACCCGTAAATAGACACAGTGAATACTGAATCTAAACAAAATTGGACCCAGATCAAAAGAAGATAGTTCAGGCATATATAGGATCAAATGTAAGGAGTGTGATAAAGTATATATAGACAAGACCAAAAGAAGCTTGGATATTAGATTGAAAGAGCACTGGAGAAACATCAGCTACAAACAAATAGAAAAATCAGAAGTAGCAACACATTTCTGGAATGAAAATCATGAAATAGAAAAAGATATAATAATGCTAAAAGCAGTTGAGAACCCAAAGGAACTTAGTATATGGGAGAAGATTTATATAAAATAATATGAACATAGACTTATGAATTTTGATATACCAGAAGCAGACAACATATTGTACAGGTTCAACAGACCACCAGAGCACACACAGCCAAGTATACATCCTACTTGAAGAGATCTGTTAGTCGTCAATTGGTTGACAATGTGAGCAAGTGACTCAGGAAACTAGTCCCAAATTACTTTTTAATAAAAAAAGTTTTAATCAAGAGAGTTTAATATATTGACATGATTTTAGAAGTTTTACTTTTAATTCAACAACCTGAGAGAGAACTTATGTGAAAAAAATATGAGTAACATTTATTGAATTTTGACTTTTGGAACATGTTTTGTAGATCTTTGTCCACATTCTCAGGTAAACAAGTGAAGCTAGGAAGAGCATATATTCAAATAATTTAACTTATGATAGATTTTTTTTTGAATAGTGTTTAATGCCCGTTTTTACTACTGAGATGATAAATTGTTGTCGTATCTCAAGCTCTCTTATAATTTTCTCCAAAATAGAATTAATTCAGATAAGGGCACAGCATGCAGGATTTCAGGGGTTTTAGGATGCTTTTAATTCTTGTCTGCTTTAACTAAGACTTATGGCCAAACAGCAAAAATTTCATCTATCCATCAACCACACAATTTCCATAATAATACTTAAATAATACAGATTTTACCAAGCAGTACTTTATCTTACCTGCTACTACAGGCTTATTACTTTCGTTGCACTTTGCTTTACTCTTTTTGTAGGTACTGAATTGAAACTGTAGGCCACTTATGCCATGTCCAGAATTTTTTTAAGTGTTTAATGTCTGTTTTTACTGCTGAGACATCATAGGCTGTGCATGTTCAGCTGATTAGCATTGTTTTACCCATTGCATTTGTTCACCTTGTATTTCGAGTCACATTTAGGAGTTCCCATTATATTCAAAACTTTTCATTTAAAGATGAACACACAACCAGAAAAATTGTAAAGCTGATACAAAATTGTGAATTACTGAAAAAATTAAGAAGGTGCGGATAATCCCCTTGCAGTTAATGAACTTGCACCAGCAGGAAATCACTAGCTGAATGCCAACTAGGTGTCATCTCTGAGTCACTCATGCACCAAAGATTGGACATTAGTATAAAATCTTACTTAACAGCTCTGTAGGAACTTTTTCATTGATTCAAAAAGATAAAAAATTACAGTGTCAGGCCTGGGGAATAAAGAGGTGTAGCATGATCTCAAATTTCTAATTTTGCAATATCCTCATGGTGCCAATGAGGCATGGAACAGTCTGCTTGAACAGAAGACCCTGATCTTACTGCAGTTAACTGACCTTTAGATAATTTTGCAATAGGTCACAGCAGTCTCAGCTGTTACAGTTTTAACTCCTGGGTAGATAACTTTAACAATTACTTCCTCCTTGTATCAAAAGACTGTCAGCAGCATCGTTCCTGTAAATGACTGCCCAACTACTTTCTTTATGGTCTCAATCAATGGAGCTTTATGTAATTAACATTTAATAAGCTTCACTATGTGAGTTCCAATAGAATTTTTTTAAAAATGTCTTATTTTTTGAAAGTTCTTAAATGAACAATGAAGCTGTTTATTCTTACCAAATGGTACACCCAATTTTAATCATTAGTGACTATTAAACAATCCAGAAGGTACCTGGCAAACACCTTTGGCATGAAAAACCTACGTAAGCACCTGGTAAATACTTTTAGGTAGCTTGCTTGGCTCATTACGAATGCCCTTGTATGCTGATGACTCATGTTAATTGCTACAGTCACTATATTTAAACAGCAACCCTTGAATTCTCCCACGTCAAGTTCTCAATGGCTTAAAATCATGTCAGGATTAACAATGCTAGCAAAATGGTCAGGCTAGAGAGCATTTAAAGGCACATGATGCCATTTTTTTTTAATTTTTTAATATCACTTATTCACTTGGCTTTATGACATAAAGAGTTCTTATCATAAACTAACATCCAATGGTGAATCTAATAGGTTTTAAGCCCTCTAAGTGCAAAAGTTTCACCACTCCACAAAATTCACTTTGATGCTAGGCTCAATTTAGCTTGCCACACTTGATGCTCAGCACACAATGACTTTCCCAGCAATATTTAATGCCTGCAAACACTCTCCCTGAGAACTATGCACAGCACCTGTTTGACAATACTTTTAACATTTTCTGGTTTTTTATTTATTTATTTTTTACCTTGCCTTGTAAATGTGCAGTTAATATAGTGAAATAATCTTATTGCTCATTCAAGAAAAATTAACATACTGCAACAAATATTAAACAATCACAATAAAGTCCTAAGCTAAAGTCTAATCCTAGGGCCATAGCATAAATCTTGATGATCCCCGCTCATAAGTCAGCTGTAAACATTGATATAACTTATTTGTTTAATTTTGAAACTGTTTGCAGTGAAGTATTATATATTAATTTCTATAATATTTATTAGATATTTATTTTCATTTGATATTTGCAACTTGGCGCAGATATGTAGATGACATATATGCAATACTACTGAAGAAACATATTTCCGACTCTCTCAAATTACTCAACCTACAAGGTAAATCTGTAAAATTTACAGTAGAAATGGAGAAAGATGGATGGCTCCCATTCCTGGACCTAAAAATCATTAGAAAGAATATCAAAATACAGTTTGGAATATACCGAAAACCAATGCATACAGAAAAATACATAAAAAAGAACAGTTTCAACCCAGAACCACATAAATATGCAGTATTCAACAGTTTGGTTTTTATCAACAATGTTTTTATCAACATTTTCCTCAGTGCCAAAGAATACAATACAGAGTATGAACACAGCCATAAACAACAGTTTTAACATTTCTACCATAATAAAAACGATCAATAAGTACAAACTTGTAAAATCCATAAAAGAAACTTCGATCCTCGAAGTAATCAGACATACAAAGACATTGCAAATTCATCCATAACCCACAATTACACTACAAAGTCGAAAAGATTCTCAAAAAGTTCAATATAAAGTTAGCCCCGATTAACAGATACAATATCAAATGTCTCCTAGGATCAAAATTAAAAGACAAGATGCCCGCAGAAAAGAAATCAAGAAAATATGCCATAGAATGCTTAGATTGTGAATTGAAATACATAGGAAAAACTAAAATAAATTTGACAATTCCGAAGAAAGAACATTTTAGAAATATCAAATTAAAACAAACAGAAAAAGTTGCTGTAGCCAAAACCTAAACACCCATATGAATTGGCCACCTGGGAGAATATCTTCATTCTAAAAAACTGAATAACCTCAATGAATTTCGACCTTCCTCCACAGGGTTACCTTTCCAAATTAATTTCATATCCACCAGAGGTCACCACATACAACACAATAGCTTCCATGGGACCAACATGAACACCAAGAAACAGTGGGTCAACAGCTGAGGATGGAAACCATGGTTCCCAAAACATGTCCTAACTTAAATATGTGTGTAAGAAATTTACCTGCATTATATAAATTAATATACTGATATAACTACCTGCGAAAACATTATGAAACCCTAAAGACCCATATGGAATTGGCAGTTTTAAACAGAAAACATATTTTTAAAGCTGCTGGTATTTCATATTTAATATGCATTTACATTAAGAAAAGCAGTTTATAGGCACTGGAAAATTAAATAACTTGTATGGCTTACTTTCTTGCTATAGTCTGCAATATTGCAATATTTCCAAGTTTGCTTGTGTTATTTTCTTGCTATAATGTGCTTACCTAGCTTTTGTCAACATTCCACGGTGCTCCTCAAGGGAGGCAAGGAGTTTCCAGAGTGGAACTGATGTAGGACATTTCTTGATGCCAGCATTGTAGGTCTCATATGCCTTATCTGTCTTTCCTTGTTGTTCTTCTATCTGCCCCTTCATCAGCCAAAGCTTGGCAAAGTCTGGGAACACCTGTGAGTCAACACATAAAAGATAAATTGAATTTAATTTGAACCCTACCATTTATATTTTGTTACTTGAATGAATGAATGAATGAATGAATGAATGAGTTTATTTCCACAACCAATTTCATTACAATGAAATTTACATAACTATATATCTAAAAATTTATAATACCAAAACTAAAGGTTCTCCCATACCTTAACCACCTGGTTATACATATGGTAAATGAACTTCTACAATATATTACCATTTCCACAAATGTGTGTGCCATCAAGTTCCTTCTTTATACTTCTCCAATTATCCCTTGCCTTTCCTAAGAATTCCCCAATCTTGTTTTATTTTCTCTGCCCTCATTTTAATTGCTACTACATCATGTTGTAGTTTATCCCATTTTTCATCCCAGATACTGTCCCTCCATCTTTTTACTATTTCACATTCTATTAGACAATGGAACACATTATTCACTTGCCTATACATAATACATCCTTCCTTAAATTTTTTTCTTAATCCTTTTAGAAATAATACCCCTGCAGGCATTCATGCAAGACCTAATCTTCTGAATTAATCATATTATCTATACATTTTTCCTGTGCCCAATTTTTTTTAACTATTTTATATAAATCTAAAGAACTTTTATCCTCTCAACTAGCCCAATGCTCTTGTTTCTCTTCTATCCTCTGTCTCACTTCTTTCCAAAATCCACTGACATTAGTTTCACCCAGTCCCCATACATTCCCCCATTCCAATTTCTTCTAATAGTTTCCCCACCTCCCCAAACCAACACTCTCTTCTCAGTACATCTATTTGGTACTTAAGACATTCTTTTAGTACATTGTTATTATCTAATTTTAGACATCTGTGCCAATATTTCAAGATTCTCAAGCTGTTATACCTTTCCTTCCTACTCTTCTTAGCTCTGCCCTTAACAAACTTTTGGTAATCCCAGAACTTCTCTACAAAGCTTTATATGTACCACATCAACTTTGTCCACTACTTTGACATTCCCCCTACTGCATACACCATCTTAAACTGAACCACAGCCTTTTGTTACTTAAATATGAGTTTATTAGTTCAGTTTAGTTAGTGGATATAAGTGTCTGTTGCATTGTGTGCCACATTCAGATATTTTTATTTTCTAGATACAGAGTTTAGAGAATAAGGAATAACAGAATTAAATTCAATACATCAGATTTTATTAATTATTTTATGAGGGACATTAAGAAGTCATTTTTTCCCTTCAATGCAATACTACACCAATGTCCTATTAGAAATTATATGCAACCTTGAATGGAGGTACATGCAGCTAGTTTATGCCATAGGAGCACAAAAGGAAAAAAATGAATGCGCAGTAGAAAATAATTTAAAAAATTAATTGATATAGGGTAGGATATCAATGTTATTTCTTGCAGCATTTCACTTCTTAACTAAGCTTTTATAAAGTATGAAATCAATAAATGAAAGTAATTAGGAAGGCACAACTGCAAAATGAAAAATTATAGTTTTTGTACCAGCTGATTTATTACATTAGGAGTTGAAGACATGCTTTTAAGACTTAAATATTCTATAAAAAGATTTGTTGTTTCCAACAGAAGGTTTTAACAAACTTAGGAGAAATAAAAATATTTATGTAAAATATTTATGTCCTCCTAAGAACAGCCAGCATCAAATCCAACTGACTTTGGCATGAATGAATGGACTTTGGCACGAATGAATGGACTTTGGCACGAACGAATGGTGTTAACACCCGTTTTTGCTACAGAGGCACCAGAGGCGATGGACACTGATGATACATGAGATGAAATGATGTTGGGAAAGGATTTATTTTTAAGGAAGGAAACATTCCAGGCCTAAGTTTAAGGTACCAGCATTTGCCATTTATGAGGACTGAGGAAAATCTGGAAAAAACCTGTCAGGGAGGACGGTCCTGGGGAGATTCGAACCCCAGACATATCGCTCACAAGTCCAAGCCTTAACGACCTCGGCCACCCATGGCGGTGACTTTGGCATGATCCTATCATATGCAAAAGATGTTCAGCTTGAACAAACTGCAATTACTTCAAAGTTGAATGACTCTGGCAAGTCTTTATTACCATATCAACCTTAAAAATACTTAAGTAAGTATTTTATTCTTAATTTAACACATTCAGAACTATAGATGGCAAATATCTTTTAAATGTCCCTTCATGCTATGGGCTGTGGACAGCACGCAACTTTTAATACCACATTTGAAATAACTCTGTTTATATTCCACACCCAGGTATTAGTCTGATTTAGTTAATACTGCTTCTTATTGATGGAAGTAGAGCTGACATTCTCTTTCCATATAAATATTTACTATGTGATATGGTATCTGGTTTATCCCAGTGTTCATAGAATAAGTATCTAAGCCTCTCCCCACATCAATGTCAAGTACTTGAGACTGCAATGCATGTCAGCATTTCCGCATAGTGCTTGTGTTGTGAGTTTACAGCCATTTCTTACGATGAAGAACTTTTAGAAATTTTCTACAATGCTGATTTATGTGATGAATTAATTCCTGAAATGGATTCTGACAGTAGTCATAGTGCCAGTGAAATTCTGATTCCCAAACTGGACATGCCAGAAGAATAAAGTTAGGTGACAGAGACATAACATCCTATTGTCCGAATATCCCACCATTTACATCTAATTCAGGCCTAAATATTCAATTAGAAAATAAAAATGAAATCATGTGTTATGTAATGTTCTCTTTAACATGATTTTTTTTAATATGTGTGTGAACAGACAAATCTGTGTGCAAGTCAAGTGAGAAGTGTGGCATTGCAGCCTGTTACAAAAAATTTAATAATGCAGACTTAGTAACCGGTTGATGTTCGTGAACTAAAGATATTTATGGGAATGCTGTTCATCACAGGAATTATTCAGAAGTCAGACAGAAATATACTGGACTGCAGATACTGATTTTGAAACTCCAATTTTTTCAAACAACAAATCTCGAACACGCTTTCTCCATATCTTTCATTTCTCCATGCAGTGTATATACTGATACTACATACAGACTAGGAGTGAAAAAATGCACAAAATTTCATATTTTTTACTTGTAGTTCAGGAGCAGCACTAAATTTTATGAAGTGGTGCATAAAATAGCTGGTCCAGCATTTAAATGCCCTGCTGAGAAGCAGTACTGAATGTGTTAAAGTAGTTACTAACTTGACTAAAGAATACTTTGCTTAAACAGCAAACTAAACATTTTTTACAGTATATTACTAACCTTGATGGCCTCTTCTAGTAAACGCAATGCCTGGTCCAGATTGTCTAAGGCCCATTCCAGTTTGGCTGATTTCATCATCACACGAGGTGTTGGTGCTGAAGCACGAGCCTTTGCCAACAGCCGACGAGCTCGTTCATACTCAGAATTTTCAGATTCAAGCTTTACTGCAGCCAACCAAATCTCCTCTGAATTAGGATTTGCCTGAAAGGCAAGTGACAAGATGCCACGAGCAGCAGGGACATCCCCGGCCATCCATTTTGATTTTGCTCCCATAAGCCAAAGAACTTCAGACTTAGGACAGTGCGCTACAGCACGCTGGAGTAAGGTCTCCAGAGACTCCCTGGTTCCATGGTTCTTCTCAAAGTATGCTGCTCTGAGCCATATAGATTTCTTGCTTGGAAATGTTGTAAGTGCATGGGCATACACAGCACGTGCACATTCATATGCACCCTGAGCTGCACATGCTTCTGCATCCTCCATCCATGTGTGCTTGCGATCTTCTTCTTCAACACCTTGGCCAATTATAGCTCGTACCAGTACCTGTTATGTATGCATACCCAGATTATGATCAGGAAAATGACAATCATGTACTATAAAGACTGAAGAAATAATCACCTTTATTTTAATTTTTTTTTTTTAAATGTTTTAAGTTGGAAATGTTCTTTATATAATATTAACTAAAGAATTGGTTCATATTATTTTAGATAAAAACTAAAATTCAGAAGTTCAAACATATAAATTGAATCAATACATGTATATTATACATTTTATAAAGCATAGATTGTAACAGTGAGATAAAATGTATAAGATACTGTCAATGAATTACCTGGCATGTATGAACTGAGCCTGCTTTCTCTGCCTCAATGGCTTCTTTAAACCAATGTTCACGGTTTATTTCCACACCATTAGCTGTGAGAGAGGCAATTGCACGTTCAATAATTTTATCAACCATGTGGTTATTACCATTAGCTTCCTCCAGTTTAGCAGCTGTGGTCCATATTTGTCTGTCAGTGGGAATATTTTCACGGGCTTTATTCAACACCTTTCTTGCATTCTCATATGTTTCCAGGCGTGCCAATGCTAACCAGAGATCCACACTGGTAGGACAACATTCCACAGCTCTGCTGAGTAAAATTCTAGCATCTTCTGGATCTTCAAGTTCAACTGCTGCCTTCCAAAGTCGAACTGAATTTGGAATATGTTCAAGAGCCTTACGGTAAACTCTACGTTTTGCCTTAATTTCTAGTTCCAGGTCTGCAGCCTTGATCCAGATGCGAACAGAAGTTGGAATATGTCGCACTGCTTGGGCAATTACTGCACGGGCTGTATCTGGAGGCTGCAAGCGAGCTGCCTCAAGCCAAAGATCCTCTGATTTAGGGTTTACTTCACAACCCTTCATGATGAGGTTTCTAGCTGCCTGAACCTTTCCAGTCACTTCTTCCAATCTTGCTGATGCTATCCATGCAGGTGGATGATTCGGGTTTGTTTCCCGAACAGATTTCAAAAGCAAGCGAGCTTTTTTAATGTCATTAATATCACCACCATATGTAGGAATCATGCTTTGCAAATCTGTTAAATAACCTTTGGGATCAACAACAGTTTGCCCCTCTACAGAATCTGAAACTTGACTCAACTTCACATTCATCAGTGTATTGCGTGCTTGTCCAATCTTGCATAGGTCCAGGTCTCCTGTGGGAGTCAACATTCCAGTTGCTGTACCAGATGGAAATGCACTAGCAAGTCCACTTGATGGGTCTATAGTAGTGGTGGTTTCCCCTCCTAGGTTACGTACCAAAACTGAGTCTGGTAGAGGAGTAAATTTTTCTGAGCGTGGATTACGCATCTTTCGGTTCCTTGCATCACCAACTTCGGGAACATTTCGCCATTCATCTTCTGTAACGCTTACTAGACCTCGCTTGAGGTCACTAAACTGCTGTTGGATCTTTGGTCGTTCTTGTCGATATCTTTCTAACTCCTCCTTCAACCTTTTCTCTCTATATTCCTTTCTTTTTTCATCCATTCGCTTATCGATTGCTTCATATATGGCATCCGCTTCTTCATCATCTTTATCATAGGGATCTTTACTAAATAATGATCCTCCATAACCTGAAAATTCATCATAGTTTGAATCATTTAGATCTTCATCATCATCTTCCTCCTCTTCCTTCTGATGACCCTTTTTGCGTTTACTTGGCGGTGCATGTCTGTCGTCCGACACATCGTTTGCATCTCTCGCAGGACCGATATCTGATCGTGTTGTGAAACCTGTGGCACCTCGCCCTACACCTGCTACGTAACCTAAAGGAGCTGGAACTCCCATAAAATGCTTTTTATTTCTGTTCACCAAAGCAGCTGGAGGGACAGCCATGTTAAAAGAATTTGTACCAATGTTATATATGTACAAGATAATCCCTTTTAATAGTACGTTTTTTTTGAATTTTCTATACACTCTATAGTACCTAGCGCATTGGCCTTATTAATGTGTCCGCAAATAATCATTCTTCATTATAAATAATTAACTTGCAATTGATGACATTATAACCACAAACGTAATTAGTATTGCTTTTCGATTCTAAGTAGACTACTTATGCGATGCTATGGTTATACAAATTACAAACAAATTACAAGTTTGACAACATTCACAAAATCAATGTCACCAACCGAACATGTCATGAGAGCCCATTCGTGTTTGATCTGAACAGGGCAAAGAAAGGTTTAGATTATGGCTTTAGAGGAGAGAAAGAATAACGTAAGCACGATCAACAATACCAGTGACTTCAAAGTATAAACAGGATGGATATGCAGCATCTATGTTGCAGAGTGACGTTCCAATGTTATTAAGTTGGCAACTTCCATAGGTAATCATTACAGCTGTTTTATATATTATTTTATGGCAAATCCAAATAGTGTATAAATATAAAATATTTGGTAAAATGGAGAATTTATGGTGGTATATATTAATAAAGAGCTCCACCAAAAAGAACGTGGAATTAATTGCCACAGATAGGTTATTTTTATGCGTATCGAAGTAAGTTGCAATTTACTGACCCAACCTCACGAAGTATATTATCAAAGTCCCTCAAGGAGCTGCATAAACTAAGTGAATTTCTCCCTGAGTTGAATAACTTTTAATAGAATTTAATATAAAATCCAATTAGGCCTAATTAATTAATGAATGAAATAGGTTGTGGCTTTATTTTGTGTTGTTAGGGGAATAAAAGTATAATTCTTGCTATCTGCATAAATTACAAAATAATAATAATAATAATAATAATAATAATAATAATAATAATAATAATAATAATAATAATAATAATAATAATAATGCATTTTAGCATGAAGTTCGTTAAGAAGTAGAAATGACAGTTGGAAAGATTAACATAAAGAAATGTAGGATATGCGAATGCGCAACATTTATTATTATTATTATTATTATTATTATTATTATTATTATTATTATTATTATTATTATTATTATTATTATTATTATTATTATTATTATAATATTATTATTATTATTATTATTATTAAACCACATAAATGAATGATATACTATTAATTAAATGAATGTATGACTGTTGATGGACAAAGCTATACTGTATATGAGTATTTTTAAGTATAAACATGTTTATGAACTGAGCCCTTGGTATCATCTTTGCATTCACTAAGATAGAGAGAAATAACAGAAAGTTTCGAGTTATGTTGCATTAAGATGTTTGTATTTTCAATAAAACAAAAACGTAAATATTTCAAAACAAATACAATATAACAGCAAATAAAAAGAATAGAGAGTTACATCAATATTCATTGACTTTGAAATTTCACTTAAATGTTATTGTGGTAAAAACCGTTGCCTATAAGAATACACGTCTGGAAAGGAGCATTGTTTTGAACGTAAAAAGGGGGTTTATCAATATCACAAGTTTACCATAGATGTCAGTCAACCGAGATGAGAATAACGTTGGTGAGATAGGGAAAAAAAATTTCGTCTTGTATTAATAATACTTCGTGAATATGATGTATTGCTGTGTACCACAATCTACATTAGGCACTGCAAAGAAGGTACAAAGTGTTGCTTTTCACATTTTCTCTCTAGAATCCTTTCTAAAAGAAAAATAGAGGATTACCAGGATTAGATTCTGGTCGCAAATATGCCGGCCTACTGTACAGACTACATGCTTCCATCAAAGAGAAAAGGCGAGGAAAATTGAGTGGTGATGTGCGTCTTCTTCACGACAACGCGCCTGTGCACACAGTTCTTGTTGCAAAGGAAGCTGTGAAGAAATGTGACTTCAAGGAGATCAACCATCCACCCTACAACCCAAATCTAGCTCCCAGTGACTATTTCCTCTTCTCAGAACTCAAAAGGGACCTTCGAGGAAGGAAATTTAGGTGTGAAGAAGAAGTGATGGATGCTATTTATGCTCATTTTGCAGACAAGACTTCTGACAATTTTTTTTGGGGGGGGGGTTGAAATGTTAATTCCAAGATGTGAGAAGTGTATTGCAATAAAGGGTAACTATATTGAAGTGAAATATGGTTTTTATCTTTATTATACCTAGAAAATGGTCAGGCCGGAAACTTATGGACCTACCCTCATAACACAATTCCCATTAGTATCAAATTTGTTATTTTTATAATTGATTTCCGGAAGTCATTGAAGCCACAAATTTCATTCTGCTCCATTTCTGTAATCCGGTACTTTCCTGCTTTGATGTCATTCTTACCATGGCTTATCAACCCGAAGGATTGAATATATCTGTCACTTTACTTGCACTTTCTAAATGGGCGTGGACAGTGTCGCAATCCATTTGGAAATGTCCTGGCTCATAAAAGACAGGAATATGCAAGACATTAACAACATACTTGCAACTAGAGCATTCCTATTTTGTCCTCCACAGGTGTCAGACATCAAGGAAACATTCTTCCCATCTTGGATTATTATCAGATGATCAGTGGTACTTATGATGCCATCCCATCATGCCACATAAAGTTCTCAGCTGTCTTGTTTGAGACATATACATCTTAACGTCCCTGATAGCGTCCATTTATACCTTTCAGATCTCATGGAATCTTTCAGCTTGCTCTTCACTTATGTCTTTTAAATTCGGACATAAGTAACTATGAAATGAAACTTCAGGTTCATGTTACAAAATTTGCCCAACATGATTCTTTGTATAGAGATCGTTGATGTTGTCAAGAAATTCTTCACAACTTCTTTTAATGCGTTCCATGCACATTTCTTAATTTCGGCGAAACTATCATCCTTCACCAGCTTAAGAGTGGTCTATCAAACACTCCTTTAATTTTAGCATGTGACAACGAGGAAAATTTCGCATGAATTGTTTCTGTCTAGCGCTTTAACAAACGGTTTCTCATTTCCCAGTTTGAAGTGCAAGGGTGGAAATAGAATTTCTACATTCTCAACAAGACTTACATTGGAAACACTTTTATATCAGTAAAAGGAGACTTGTAAATATATAAAAAGTTATAAAAAAAAATAATACTTAAATATGGAAGGATGTGAGAGAAAACCACAACAGGCACAACAAATTATCTCCAGAAACTGGAAAGCATATTATAGGTCACATCTAATTATTTAAAAACTCGAACTCCATTACAAGAGAACAAACTAATCAAATCAATTTCCACGGGTTAATATATATATAGCCCTGTCAGCATATAAGTACAAATTTAGTGCATTTAAGTTCTTTTTTTTTTTTCTTTCTCACTTTCTTTCTTTCTTTCTTTTTCTCTCTCTTTCAACATTCATAAACTGTTCACAAGGTAATTGTTTATGTTTTTTCCGAAACTTGCTGTAGAAAGGTAACAGATGTACTTACACCATTTCTTAACGGATACAAAACACATTCTCAGTGCAGAAGCGCAATATTTAAACATTTTCTGTGACACTGCTCGAGGACAAAATAAAAAGTATACACTCTTCCGATATTTGCATACATTGTTCATGAAAGGAAACGCCTTCACTCAGTTCTTCTCCTACTCCCAATAAACAAGCATTCATACTTGGAATGTAACAAGAATAAAGGATTGTTAAAAACCGATGCGATAGACAAGGCGCGGTCGATGACTCCAAAAGCTTTTCTTGCCATGAATTCAGGTTGTTTGACTTCCTTGTGCAGATATCAAGCTTTTATTAAACTACATCCACCGAAATATTTACTTGTTTCGAAAAAAATGTCCGATCTTTGACTCCGGCATGTGACACCTCCCTCCGGCTACAATATCGCTGTCCAAAGTAACGAAAAAGAAACAAAAGATCATGAAGTCGGGGCAGGAAATACGAAAATATAATTAACCAGAAACAAACAAAAAAAAATTGTTTAAATATAAGTCAGGCAAAAACAATATGATCAATTCGAATCAATGTATGCAACACAGAGTGTGCTACACAGCGCCCGAAAGGGTAGTTTCAATCTTGGTGGGCGATTGGGAAAAGAGCAAGAAAGGTAAAGGGGCTCAAAACATTTGGATCGTGATAGTTTCTAAGAATTGTCACTCTGGTATGTAGTCCGCAGGAACGAGTGAAGTGGGTTAAATGCAATTCGCAACCACAGCAGATGTTACTGCTGAGTATACTGTCAGAGATGTTGCGTGTTCAGTAATCCTGAAACTATACTAGCAGTTGCAATTCGATGCTTGTGTTTCGCATCGAAACTGCTGGAATAAAGCGACCGCCGGAGTATGTCGGAGTGTGCAGATTCTTGTTGTATATGACAGGTTGAGCACATATGAGCATGCGCACCTCTAGGGTATCGTATTTTAAAACTTATAAGGGAGACGGAAATACAGCGAAAACATTAATCCATTGAGATAACCAAATTATCATATCCATCTACTCGTGATGGAGAGGTGGAAGAAAACCGAGGAATTGTAGGCAGCAGTTGGGGAAGAAGAAAAGGCAGAGCGATAACTTTAGGACTTAAAGATTAGCAGAGGCGCATAGAGAATAAAGTAAAAGCAAATAGCGATAATCCATGGGGTTTTCTATTAACGTTGGATGCATAGAGAGAGAGAGGGGGGGGGGGAGAAGAGAAAATGGTGCATAGACTTCAGATAGTTAAATGAAGTAACAGCAGGAGATAGCTGTCCGCTTCATAATATCACGACATTTTAGATAAAAATGGAAGGACGAGATATATTTTACTATTAGATTGCTCTAGCGAATATTTTCAAGTGTTATAAAATCGGAAGACCAGCACACTCCAGTGTCATAGTTTAAAATCTGCACCCGCAACAAAAACAATGTAAATAGGACGCTAAGGTCTTGTGTGTTCTTTCTAACGCACCGTTGCTCTCAAATGATATATTACATTAAGATGTGTGGGTAATAATTCAATTACGTAACAATTAGTCTTTACTGCACTTATGCAATTATTGAACGTTAACTCTACTCTACCTTTCATTTTAACTTTCCTTCCACTTATATTTGTATCTATATACAGGTTTTTCTTTGGGTATTAGACTTAACTAAAGATATTTCTTTGACTAGTGATACTTGGGTTCCTGAGCCCACTAGCACCTATGCCTCCCTTTATGACATACATTTCATATGACCTCAAATTGTGGTCAAGGGCTTCCCCTTAGAATCTGGTTCACCAACCTACGTGACAAATTCATGTCAACTGATGGGACTTGCCTATCCTCCAAACTGCAGCCTTGCACTTGAGCTGTTGGCGGCTGACCAGACACCCTACAACCTGTTCCCTGCGTCTCTTGCACTTGCTACATTATGAAACTTTATTGCAATTCCTTGCTCTTGACAATTAAAGCACACTATAACCAGCCACATTTACTTCCCCCCCCTTCTGTAGTCCCTTCGGTTTTCTAAATACGTTTCCTGCATACTTTTGGATTACCTTGATTTTTTTTTTTTTTTTTTTTTTTTTTTTTTGGATTTTACCTCACCTTCCTCTTCTTTTCCTTATACTATATATTTGTACGTTCATCCTTTTGACCTTCGTTGAACGTTTCTTTCAAAAATTCTCCTTTTGGCGCAAACCTCTTTCAGCATATCTTGAATTATCTCGCTCTTCTAGTTTTTCTACACTCCTCCATCCTCCTTTCTGAGATCTACTGTCATGGAGTCTAGTCTCGATTCCCACGGTTTCATTACTGCTTTGTTCAGATGTGAACAAGACACGTGCATAAAATTCTAGAATGCGTCTAAGGAAAAACTCTCCTCTAAAATTACTTTAAGCTGTTCCCACATCTCTATTTCCGCCCTAGCTAAAAGCCTATCATTTTCATCCCCTGTATTTTTTTACTAAATGAATTTCAAAAGTAACTGTTGCTTATTTGGATGAATTAATTGGGTTAATGCCTCTACATCTTCAATGAATCCTCTTAAACGCTTTGGATCTCCATCAAAATTAATTGGAATTGACTTCACGGCTTAGACAACAGAAATATAATTATCATTCTCATTTTCAAAACTGTCTATTTCGTTTTCTATCATAGTGGAAAGATGTAGGTTGATTTGAGATGCACAGTTCGGGCTTCTAGTGACGAATTCTTCAGCTCCCCTCAGGGTAGAAGACCCTCTAGCGGTGCAGGCTGCCAACGGCTGATCACCTGTGGCGTCCCTCGAGCTCACACCTCAAGAGGCTTCCAATCAAGGACTTGACTTTGACAGCTGATGGTCAGGTATCACGGCTTCTTGTGGATTTCTCTAGAGCTCTGTGCCCTCGAGAAAGTCTTCGTGAACCTTGGTACAGATCGAATTGCTCTAATCTAATCAACTGCCAAACTTAGAGACCGGAACGTTACTTTCCTCTATCCCACCGCTTCACAATGTAACGGTCCAGGTCAACGGTGATTGTGCTGAGGTGTCCGTCAGCACATACTCAGCTTGGCGATGGTACGGTCGATGTCGTTACAAATTCCTGCTCGATGCCTGGTGGCGAAGATGAGTGAGAATTGTAGGATAGTCGGTGTTGGGTCGAAGCAGAGTTAAATCGTAATTTACTGAGGGGAAATGCGAGGTGTTCCGGGCTCACGAAACGCTGAACAGCATCAGATCAGCAGGCCAGGCTTGAGCTGCATGGTGACGCAATATAGATAAGGAAAATGGAATGAGGAATTCCCCAGTAATATCACGTTATTTTTTTGCAACCGCACTGAAGAGGCCCCTTATAAGTGTCTTCATAGTAAGGGTTCTATTATTTTGCCATAATGTGTTTAAATATTAATTTTAAAATTTAAAAAATATGTATACTTTTAATGCATGAACAAATGTGAACTATGCAGCAACATCGGAAATATGTAATTATATGCACTACAAAGTTTTACAGAAGAACATGGAATATATTGCTAAACTTAATTTTATATCACAAGTAAAAACAAACTAAATATGCATTTGCATACAGAGACGATATCTAGTTATAACTCTGAATAGAGTGTCCACATATAGCGTAAAGCAATGAAGTACATTCATTTGAAAATTAATACACAATTAAGATGATTCTAATGGTATGGGCTTTCATGACGGTTATGCATGCGTTAGCATTATAACAAAGTTATAATGAAGCTTTTAGGTATTTTATGCTTTTACTTTGGGTACATTTTGGCTTATATCTTAATAAAATAAAAACTTATTTACAAAAGAAACAATAAGATATGTGAAGTTTGAATTTCATTCAAGAGATAATATGACGATATCTACCATTTGTTGCATGTTTATAGCAATTGACTGTGATGCGGGGGAGATGGGGCGACGTTTTTATCTCATACTGTCAGGGTCATTTTAGCAACACGTGTCGCAAGTTCTACACGTGCGAAACCGCAAGACGAACTGGGTTTCATTCCAGATAGAGTTTCTGTTGCAATAAGCATAATTTGTGGAAATAATATACAATCAATTGGTATGCACTATAGCATGAACATGTCTAGTTGAACGATATAATTATCATTTTTTCCTTTTTTCCTTTGCCCCCCCTCCTCCCCCTCCTCCTCATCATCATCATAATCATCACCAGCAGCAGCAATTTATAAAATGTCTCTCCTCTGTGCAGACAGTAAAATGCAAGTATGCACTTTATTCAAAAACATCTGAGAGCTCTACAAGTGATTGTATGTAATGACCTACTTAATTTGAATTCGAGAAGCACTTTAGAAATTTTAACATCACCAAAAGTCCGTCATGCAGGAGCTGCGTAAAATAAGCGAATTCATCAACTATTAGAATAACTTTAAAAAGAACACGAAAAACAAATTTAGCCTTATTAATTAAAGAATTGAAATAAATAACGACATAACTGTGTGGTATTAGGGAAACAAAATTAGAATTCTTGCAATCTATAAGTATCATAAAAGAGTGTTGATTTGGTTTATTTACGGACGCTCTTTAACATCTCAGGGTCAGTGTCCCATTGAATTCAGGGCGTAGAACGGCCGACAAAATTTGCTCAGATACCTCTTCTTTCAAGCTTGAGGTATTTTTTTTTTTCGTGCCACACGAAACGCTTTTATTAAATATAAATATCGTTTAAATACAGTTTATATGCTGAATTAATTTGTTCTTTTATTTTAAAACTATATAGCGAAAATTAAACGCAAAAGAGCTTTTTTAATTTCGGTTTTCAAGTATACCCCTACTCATAATGGTTCAAATTCCCTAATTTTCAGAAACTATTTTTTCATTATTTTATATAAATGATTTATATCAAATTTTGTTATGAAGAAACAAATTTGATGGCGCTAGAGCAATTTTTAAATTTTGGATTTCAGGTAACCCCCTCTCCTAATAGTCCGATTTCACGATTTTTAGAAACTATTTTTCTTATTTTATTTTAATGGCATATAGCGCGTTTCCTTTAAAGAAACTTAAAATTGCGGCCGCTAGAGCGATTTTTAAAATTCGCTTTAAACCCCACTCGTTTTTCAGGTATGCCTCCACTCCTAATGGACCGAATTCCCTGATTTTCGGAAACTACTTTTATCAGTTAATTTAAAGAAATTTACTGAGTTTCGCTGAGAATAAACAAAAATTGTGGCCTCTAGAGAAATTTTTAACTTTTTTTAAAATTGTTTGCCCATAGTCTAACTCCCAATTTAGCCTGGTTAACAAATATGACAAACAAACAATTGTTTGTTAATTGATGGTTATATGCCCAGTTTTGTGAATAAAAATAAAAATAAAATTGCCGCTAGAGCACACGCACATACATATTTATATTCATTGTAGGTGCCTAATGATCCATGGAGATGTGGAGAAATTATTCAAAAAATTTTCCAAGGATACAACCGCAATAACTTACATTCCTTTGGAATTCGCCAAAATGCACGTCATATTTTAACAAGCGTGTAATGATAATGGCTCCAAAGGACGGTTGTTCTCTATAAGTAGGTTCAAATATTGACAAGAATAAAGAATTGCTGTTGTGTGAATATATCGGAATGTTTTAAGATGGAAAGCTGAACTTTGTAATCATATCATTGTTGGGATGTTATATATACACATGTTCATATTTTTACATATTGAACAGCATTGCTCTAGCTTAGCCTTCTATAAGACAGCTATTATTCAGATAAAATATCCTGTCTTGTTTTCATTATGCCATACGTTCAGTTGCCTTACAATTTTATTTGGACCGGTTTGGAGATTGTAAATTGGTTGTTAACAGATTTGTTTTATAAACATTAGTTGCTTGCTTTCATACCATAACCTTCTTTGGATTATAGCGGCTTTGATTATGTTCCTCGTAATTTCCGTCGTCTCTTGCAAATAAAGTTAGTTTAAAGCACAACGTGTGGCTTTCGGCAAACAAGCGCTTGCATACATCAGATGTCAGGTATGACAATGTACTAAATAATCATTTTGCCGCATAAGGCGATACATCGAGTATTATTGTGCCTTATTATTGCAAAACTGTTCTCAGTAATGACTAACAAACTATTATCACGTTAAAAGAGGATATGAGAAAGAAATAACGTAAAATGTACACTTTATTAGCTTTTACGTTAGGTAATTATTAAAATAAGTACCGTTACATGTCTTAAACCTAAGCGGGGAAGATGCATACGCTGAACAATTGGTAGATGGCCGTAAATAATGGATTTCATTTCTATAAAAGCAGAAGTACGGTAGGAAATATCTTGTAATTGAACTAGTTCCTAAATAATTGGAAATTCTCCGCCAAAAATTACATGTAATAAGAGAACTAATTCGGAGCGCAACAGCCCCGGCAGGTCAAGGTTTATTGTACTCTCTTCATCTTGCGACAAAGTGTTTAACACCCGTTTTAATTATAGAGGCATCACAGGTGGTGAACACTGATTATATATGAGATGAAATGATAAATTGAGGAATGAATTTTTTAAAGGACCAATCCTTCCATACCTAAGTTTAGGTGCCTTCCCGGCACACGCCATTTGCCATTTATAAGAACTGAGGAAAACTTTGAAAAAATTCTTAATTAAAATGAAGGTCTTGGCGGAAATTAAATCCCAAACCTCCCGCTTAAGAGTCGGTACTTTAAACTGCCTCGGCCACCCGTGGCGGTTTGTGACATCATGGGCAGAGTGTCTATTGAAGGATCAGCTCGCCTCCCACCAAAGTAACCCGACTTCAATCCCAGCGTCTGGTCTACGGTTTTCCCTGCCACTGCAACTTCATCTCGTTTAGCCCGCCGATTTCTCTTTGCGTATATTAAAATGCATCATGCTACTGCCATCTAACGGCGAATGACAGAAATCCAATAAGTCAGGCATTGGATGGAACGTGGGTTGACATGTCAACTACACATCAAACGTTTCAGTCATAATAAAATAAACACATATCCTTTTAGTGAATGTTTAACAGTAATAAGTTTCTACTTGTACATTAATGATGAATTCACTTCTTTGTCAATTATTATTTGAAACCGTTTCACTCCTCTCTTGCATACAACATCCAATTAACTTCTAAGACCGTGTTTGAAACTACAGGATCCACATAATCCGGGCTCTTGTTCACACACCGAGTCATTGCTCTTTAGTTGTTTATTTTTTGCTTAATAAACATTCTAAACGATTGTACTAATGCCCCACTGACCCTTGCTGATAAGGCTCGAATGAACTCAATAGTTAATGGAGTGTTCTAATGTGACCGTGAACTTTGGGAAGGAGCTG
Source organism: Metallyticus violacea (assembly GCA_030762175.1). Lineage (NCBI taxonomy): Eukaryota > Metazoa > Arthropoda > Insecta > Mantodea > Metallyticidae > Metallyticus > Metallyticus violacea. The sequence goes on along the minus strand of CM060838.1, from coordinate 6,678,127 downwards.
AAACTATGCAATGCACTCTATTACTTAGCATGGGCAGGTATACATCGTGTTGATAACGTACAACTGTATAAAGAACATTTCTTTATGTTGTACAGTGGGAAACGCAAATATCAGACTGCTAGGATGAGAGTTTGTTCCCTGGCATTTAATTCATTACAAAAAACGAATTTCGGTTAGGTTTAGACCCGTAGTAGCGTCCATTATTCACTCAGAACACCGGCAATGATTTTCTTTGCAGTAATATTGCAATCTAGAAATGAAAAATGCCATTTTTAAGCTCTAGAGAACGTCACGGGAGGCTGAAATCGATAAGACGCGCCCTCGTGGGAGGGAGATCTGAGGTTCGACTCGCCAGGACTGTCCTCCCTGACTGTGGTTTTTTCCATTTTTTCCTTAGTCCTAATAATTGGCAAATGCCAGGGATGTACCTAAACTTAGGCCTGGAACCTTAAAAAAATCCTTTCCCAATATATCATTTCTAATAATGTTATAGTAGCCAAGTAGAGACATTACATAAGGCATTTCTGTTGTTTTTTGGAAGTTTACAGTAATATGCCATTCATCCAAAAGCTTATCTATTTTCTACCTACCTACCTACCTACCTACCTACCTACCTACCTACCTACCTACCTACCTACCTACCTACCTAACTACCTACCTACCTACCTACCTTCCAAGGTGTGTCATGATGCATGTGCAATGCTCTTTATATGCAATGCAATAGTTCATTGAGTTAATGAGCTAATTGTGTCACTGTGTGAATAATCTTAAAACGAGATAAGATAGATAAGGAGATAAGACTTTGAATATATGCAAACTGCTATCAAAGAAACTTTCTGTTAATACACGGGAAGTTGAATGTTTTTTTTTTAAGTAGTGTTTAACGCCCGTTTTCACTACTGAGGCACCACAGGCGGTGGACACTCGATGATACATGAGATGAAATGATAAATTGGGAAAGGATTTTTTTTTTTTTTTTTTTTTTTAAGGAAGGAAGCGTTCCAGCCTAAGTTTAGGTACCTTCCCGGCATTTGCCAGTTATGAACACTGAGGAAAACCTGGAAAAAACTCCAGTCAGGGAGGACGGTCCTGGCGGGATTCGAACCGCAGACCTCCCGCTCACGAGTCCTTGCCTTAACGACCTCGGCCACCCGTGGCGGTTGAAGTTGAATGTGAATTCTTATTTTAAATTAACTTCTATTACTTTTTAACTAGTTTACTTAATTTTCCATTCTTATACTGTATCTTTAAATATATAAAAGAACACCAGATGTTCGGGAATAATTCATTAGTTCCATTGCAGTACATGTGAATCTATAAAATATGTTATCAAAATGAAAATACAAGCACCCAGTATGAGAGGTTGGATTTTTTTTTTTGATTGATTTATTTATGGACGCTCTTTAACAGCTCAGGTCATCAGCATCCCATTCAACTCAGGGCGTGAAACGGCCGACAAATTTTGCTCAGAGGCCTCTCTTTCAGGCTTGAGGTTCTTTATCGTGCTGTAAACGTACGACACGGGACCCACGGCTTCCCTTCCGAAGGAAGCCATACTTAGGATTTTTACGCTCCGAAAAAATCCATCGGTCCTGGCCGGGTTCGAACCCGCGATTTGGGTGTAGGAGGCAAGTATGGTAACCACTACACCACCAGGAGTATGAGAGGTGATACGTGGCAATGCACAGCAACATTTCTTTGGTATCTGTCGTTAAAAATAAATAAAAATCTTATAGAAAGGATGCGCAGTAGATTACCTCTTGTTTAATATACTTAACGAAGATCGTAACTTATAATTAGGATTCAATTGTTATTACATTTATTTTTCTGTCGCTCTCTGGCAACGTGGATTGTTGTTTTAAATTGAGCAGAATTAAAAAAAAAAAGCTAGTTGAAAGAGGATAAAATGCAATTTAGTTAGTATTACAATTGTTACCTAATATCACAGTATAATGCAGCCCATTCCGGAACTTCTAACTAATACGATTATATTCAACACTTTCTTGTAGGGTTTATAGCAATTTTGAAACAGTTTATTATCAAAACACAACTCTTACATTAAATGCTCGATAGTTTTTTTTTAACTTTATTCTGCTCAAATTTAAACAACAACAATAATGCAGTTTACCAGGAAAAGACAGAAAAAATACGCGACAACAATTTAATTATATTTAAAACTTAAATATCTTCGTTATAGATTCTATTTTAAATTTCAGAATTGGAGCGACTTGGGGTAAGATTGTGAGACATAAAATATAACCCATTTTAAGCTTCCCGCTCAACATGTAAATTAACGTCTTTTTTTAATTGAATTTATTTTATATAGACGCGTTATTCATATTGACAAGTTTTGAAATGAAAGCTTTATATATATTACACAATGCAAGAGGTTTTGGGCAGCCTTGTTTGGCCCCTTGATTATTTATGGACTATTCATATTATAAATTCTATCTCCTTTGTCACTGATTATGTTAATTACACAAATTAATTGCGTTTATTATATAGTTTGAAAAACCTCTATTGGATAATCTCCCATTGTTCTTTGTGAGTTTGTCGTACGCCTTTTTCTTGTTAATAAATCATTAATGTATAAGAAGTTAGCACATTTCGTCAAAATGTGGTTAGAACATGAACATTATTTTCGAAATTCACACTAATCTTGTACCGCCACGAGTGTCCGAGGTCGTTGAGGCGCGGATTCATGAGCGGGAAGGTCTGGGGTTCAATTCCCACCAGGACTGTCCTCCCTGACTGAGATTTTTTCCAGGTTTCCCTGGAACCTCTTAAATGGCAAATGGCGGGGAGGTATCCTAAACTTAGGCCTGGAACGTTTCCTTCCTTAAAAATAAATCTTTTCCCAATATATCATTTCATCTCATGTATCATCAGTGTCCGCCACCTGTGGTGCCTCAGTATTAAAACAGGCATTAAATATCATTAAAAACATCATTCTTGCATAAAATGTGCTCATTTTACAATTTATCTTCGGCTAATTATCTTAGCATAGCTTCTATAATCTGTATTTACAAACTATAATATCTCTATAATTTTAGCAATATATTCTATTTTCTTTTTTAAATATAGATAAAACAACTTCATAAGAAATTATGTCATATGTTAATTATATCTAGAAATATTATTATTTTATTTGGTGCGTATTTCAAAAGCTCAACATATGGTTCTATTTTTTAAGAGCATTGTTTAATTCTTCCATTATGGATCTCCTTCGATTACTGCAGTTTAATTTTAATCTCGTTTGCATTTGTCCATACACACTGGCAACTTTTTTTTTTTTTTCCTTTTATGCTAATTGCTAATTATTTCTCCTCCCTCTCCCTCCCTCCCCCTCTTCCTCCCTCCCTCCCTCCTCCCCCTCTCTCTCCCTCTCTCTGTCGCATTCCATTCTGAACTGTAAGTTAGATTTGTCGATCCCTAAAGAAGTTTCCGTGATCAAGTGTGCAACAAACACTGTGTCCCAATATTTAGGGTTCAGTTTGGTGCCATTCGTTCAAGGAGAGTCAGTGTGAAGAACTTAGCATGCATGTCAGGGTCATCAGCTGTGCACAGAATTACTGTTTTACAAATAGCGAGAGCCTCTAGACGACATTATTTCATCGCATAGCTTAGCTTTTTTCTGTATTTGCATGCTTAAACAATCATGTTTTTTAAGGACTACGTTGTAAATCAAAAATCAATTCAAAACAGTGCAGTTTCCCGAGAATATTCCCGTCCTATCAAACATGAAATGAAAATATTTGCATTTCTGAAAATTTCGTTCCTTATCATAACCTAGTAGGAATGGAATAAAATGTTCAGATATTCCAATCTCCTCATAGGGAAGAGTTGAGAGAGAAAGAGAGAGGGTTTATTCTTTAAATGAGCTGTACTCTATACAGTACGGGCACAGTAGGCCGAACCTCCATTGTTCAGGTCACGGCCGAAACTTTGTATGGGATTCATCTTTCCATTTAGTGTTTGATTTCAGTACATTGACACAACTAACAGCCAATGTCTTCTCTCTCTCTTTCTCTCTGTTCTTCAGAAATAATCAACCATCAGGGCTTCAACAAATGTAGTGTTCTGTTATCTTCCTTCAGCAATTTATAATATAAATTATTTATACCGAATCTGCAGTTATTGTATGCTTTATTACATTCCAGGCGAAATGTTTATATATATATAATGTAAATGCAAAATAAAATAACACATTGAACAATGCAAGTAAAATAGCAACAATTAGATAAGACGATAAAGGATAAAACACTTGGAAAGTCCCAGATTTACCATCTCAATATTTCAAACAGCTCGTGTTCTTCTTAGGGCAAAAGACAAGTGAACGTAGTGAAAATAAATATTGAATATCCAAGGTAACGTAATGCATGGAAACAGATTAAACAAGCCTCAAGAGTGTGTGTGAAAGAGAGAGAATATAAAAAAAAAAATGTATTGATACGTAAGATTTAAACCCGATGGTATAAGCGTTTTGTGCAAAAATATAGCTACTATTTCTTTTTCTCTGAGTAACTTTCAGAGCTATAAGTTGGCAATGCATCAATAAATGTTAAATTAAATATATCATCGAAATGCTTACAGTGAGACAAGGCATGTTGGGCAACCGGCAAGGGAGACTTAGTTTTAACAGAACGTCTATGATTGTTCGAGTTCATTTCGCATACATAATTACCTCATTGAATTAGAACGCGAGTACAATATAAATGGAAATATAACACGTCTTGAAACACCATGAAAGTACAGGGAATAAATATGCGAGAGTCGTAAAGTTAAACTAAAACAGAATATTGTTATACTTTTCAACAGACTTAGAAACATCGTCGCAATTATCAGTTTAGCTAAAGAGGATATGCATTCACAAGCACATCTGTCTCGCGATTTGCTGTACATATTGTAACATTACAACAATCATTCGAAGAATTGTACTTATCGAGGACAACAATAAACCTCATATTATTGAGCAACCGATGTGATTTTAATTACTTTAATTCTTCAACCCTTTCGCCCCAGATAATAAATCTGAAAACATCCAGCTAACAAAACAGAATCTACCGGGAACCAGGAAGACGACGCAGCTGTCCCGAAGGTGGAATGGGAAAGGAATACGGCACTACCAATTTCTTCTCATCGTCGGGCTAACTTAACAAGTTGAGAAGTAATTCATATTATTAACCAATTATCACATCGCACATTGTCATAACAACGTGGTACCAAGTCTTATCTCAAAATAATATTACATATAGCTCACCGTTTAGCTATACAAAGTACTAGCGAACACCAGTCACACTGCATTTGTCATTACAGCGTGCATCCCATTGCAAAATCAACAATTAAACTAACTGATATTCAATGTTCATTAATAACCTGACCAACTTCTTTTCAAACAGTCAGAAACACATTACACCATAAATTACAAGATAATATATCCACCTCAGAAAGAAGCGTCAATGGGGGAAAATAAAATAGAAACAGTGAAATCGTTCCGTTCCATGGAGAGACATGAAAGAGAAAATTTCATTCAATTACCTAGAGTTTTGCATTAGAAAGTATGTGTTTCTAAATAAATAACAAATATAACGAGTTGTTAAAAACTGTGCCAATAATTTATTAAGAGAACTATTAACCATCAATGCTTACTACACAATTTATAAACTATCAAATAATTACACAAGATACTGAAGATGTTTTACATGTTAAAAGAAAACACCAAGAAGAGCAGTTAATATTATTTTAGAAAGCCGGTTATTTAGCAGTGCAGAACCAAGAACAAAAAGAACAAGGAATTAAAAAAAAATGTTAAAAAGTTAAGTGTTTGGCCACTACTTGAGCGAAAAATGAAAAATTTATATTTGAAATAACAAAAAGAATAAAGAAGGAAAACAATTGGTATGTAAAATGAAATAAAACATTGTAAACACAAATAAAAAGCAAACTGATTCATTATTCAGTGATCAATTTAAGGAATAAAAATAAGAAAATTATTTAGACAGAATGTGAACACATTATATATGATTCAAACATATCTTTAGAGGAATTTAAAAATCTAAAAAAGAAGGAATAGTAAATAGCAACATACTTATATGTTGGAAATTAAAAATTATTGCATTAGAATCAGTGGAGAAAGAAGACTAATATTGTTTCAACATATAAAATGAATGATAAACATCAGAATACCCACATTGAAATTGGGAAATGTTGAGAGGAAAATAACAAAAGGAAGTCTAACCGAAATGAGTTTGAGGAAAACATACTACAGCATGAGGAGAAGAGCTGTACATGTTGAAGGAAAAAATAAGTGCATACGAGTAATTTATAATGTTGATACCTTTTGAAATGTTCCTAAAATAACATTTGCAAGTGAATGGTTTCCTTCAAATACGTTACCAGTTCAATATTGTTTCTTTTTATGGCATAGAATCTATAAAAGAAAAAAAAAAAAAAAGCCCGTATATTTCATTTCCCTTTTTACAAATCACGAATGGATGTATGTAGAGCTATCGCGGTTGTATCCATTAACATATTTTTGAACAATTTCTTCATCAAATCTCCATCAGTTCTACTCACTAGCAATAAAAATGGCAACGAATATATACCGGGGGTGCCAAAAATGTATACACACTTTCACAGTAGATATGTAATATATTTCAAAGTTGGACCGAAAAAACAACAGTAATGTGTAGTATGATGTTCTGTAATCAGATGTGACTCACATATATTATGATAGCGTTGCTACGTGAGAGGTAAATCAACAGTGAACAAATGAAGCCAAGATTATCGTATGATGTTCTGTAAACAGATGTGACTCACATTACGTTATGCTAGCGTTGCTACAACAAAATGGGGTTTATTGATTGTTTGAACAACGGAAAGCAATTTTAAAGTAGTATTGAAAAGCGAAAATGTTCAAAGGCAATAGAGACGTGTGTACAGAGCAGAACCGCCAACGCGAGTAACAATTCGAGACAAATTTGAGACTCATGGTACTGTATGCGATGTTCACAAGGACAGATCTGGGAGATCTCGCATAGCAACAACCCCCGCGCCCTCGGTTATGGTTTTGGAACATTTTGAGCACTCACGCAAAAATCCACAAAGAATATGCACGTTTCCACCGCGTTCTCCGGATCTAACTGCGTTGGACTTCTACCTATGGCGAACTCTTAAGGATGTTGTATACCGTAGAAAACCAGCTACACTGGCAGCACTTCGGGAAGAAATTGAAACGGCATGTGTTGCAATCGCTGAGGACACTTTCGCAAACGTTGCTCGATCAGTAGTTCAACGTACTCAGAAGTGTATCGACCCCGATGGTGGGAATTTTGAGCAACTGCTGTAACTGTAAAAGTCTAAGATGATTAGTGCTCATCGTTTTCTGTTTGTATGAATTCAGTTTTGTTATGTTAACACAGTTTTTCTTTGCTTGATGAAATGTGTATACATTTTTGGCACCCTCTGTTTTGTGTGTGTATTGTAGGTTAACGCTCTAGCGGCCGCAATTTCAATTTTTTTAAAGGAAACTCGATATATGACATTGAAATATAATAAGAAAAATGGTTTCTGAAAAAATGATCGGACTATTAGGAGGGGAGGTTAACTGAAACCTGAAATTTAAAAATCGCTCTAGCGACATTATTATATAGTCTTTTTGCAACATATCATTTAAATAGAATTAGAAAAATAGTTTCTGAAAATCAGGAAATTGGGTCATTAGGAGTGGGGGCTTACCTGAAACCCAAAATTTAAAATCGTTATAGTTATTTTTTCATAACAAAACTCGGCACTATACCATTTAAATCAAATAAGAAAAACGGTTTCTGAAAATCAGTGAAGTGAAATAATTAGGAATGGCATTTACCTGAAACTCAAAATTTAAAAGTTAACTCTAGCGGCAAAAATATTTGTTTTTTCACAATGAAACTCCGTATATAACATTAAAAAAAAAGTTGGAAATCGGACCATTAGGAGTGCAAGTTTACCTGAAACTAATACTTAAAAATTCCTCTAGCGGAACCAATATCTGTTTCTTCACAAAAAAAAAAAAAAAAAAAAAAAAAAAAATCGGTATATACTATTTAAATAATTTAAGAAAAAATAGTTTCTGCATATTACGGAAATTGGACCATTAGAATAGGCGTATATTGAAAACCGAAATTTAAAAAGCGCTCTTGCGTTTAATCTTCTGTGTATTGTTTTAAAATAAAAGGGCAAATTAATTCAGCTTACAAACTGTATTTGTAACAATGCATATTATTATATTCAACAAAAACACTGTCGCAAAGATAGTAAATGTGAAGCATTAATTTAATATGTTTGTAAGAATTATAATTGCATATAAGAGCGCTCTGTAATAACCTTCAAAAAACATTTTTGTTACATGTTTTTACTACAATAACATTTAAATGAAATTTCATAAGCAAAGAAAATCTATGAAACTTTCGATTGTTTATGGTTAATTGGGTATATTTGCTTAGTGCATTGTAATTGTTTTTATATGGGAAACTGTTTTTGTTTTATTGAAACATATGAACATCTTCTTATGTAATTGGAAGCTTTCTGTTATTTCTCTTTATTTTAGTAAATGTAAAGAAAAGGCTAAGTTCATAAACATGGTTACATTTAAAAATGTTTAAAATACTCACACAATATAGTTTCGTTTATCAGTGGTCATATATTTAATTTAATTAATAGTGTATCTTTAATTTTTGTGGTTTAATATCAATATCAATAATAATAATAATAATAATAATAATAATAATAATAATAATAATAATAATAATAATTACCACACAGTAATGCCACAACTTATTTCATTTCATTATTAATACAGTCATAATTTGGATTTATTACATTTTTTAAAGTTACTCTAATAGATGAGGAATTCGATTAGTTTACGTACTTCCTACGTGACGGCTTTTACATTAAGAATAATACAGCAAGATCTTCAACTTTACTACGAAATTGCAATATAGGTTAGAAAACATGCTGACGAAATAAGGTACCAGTGTCAGCGAAAACTGAACAGAAATGCTGTGCTGATATATTTTGAACACTTCAGAAATGGGTTATGCATTATGTGATTGCTACATCGCAATGGAGAGCATTCTTGGTTTGTTACCTAATTAGAGTAGAGTACAGCTTGAGGGAAACGACTTTGAATTGCTGGCAACCATAAAATTTATGACGGTTTCTATTCCGCATAGATGACGTTCGTAAAAATTACATCTTTTAGTACGTTAGTTTAACAATCTACATTTTATGAAATACACCTAGAACTAGAAAATTTACAACAATAACAACAACAATGATGATGTAAAATTGCATTAAATTTAGTATATTAAAATTATGTACCTACACCATTATCATTAAGAATACATAAAATTTACCCATAAATTTCATTTCTATAAATGTTTAGTCTTGTAATATACTCTATTAAAATGGTGTTTTCTAATAATATATCTACATAAAACATAATTCTTACACAAGTATTAACAACTAGTTAAAAATGACATTTTGACACAGCAATAATGAATTTCTTTTTAGTAACATAATTATCAGGTTGCTAATGGCATGGCATGATATATTTCTAGCGTTAAAGTCAAGCGTTTGTAAGTGTTATATAAAGTTATTTTTTGTCCCTGTTTACAATCTAACTCATAGAAGTAATTTAAATTCACGTTTAATTAATGTTAAGCTGTTTATATGATTTCAAACATTTATGAAAGAGTCTCTAAATAGAGAGATATTATAAAATAATATCTCTCAAAAAATAAATAAATACTAGAGTAAGATTTTGGCAATACATACCTACTCTAAGCAGATTTCCAGTTTAAGTGATTATCAACTTGCAGGTTATGGAATTTGACTCCTGTGATTTTAATTACAAATTCACTATACTTTCCTATTTTCATTTGAAAGTAATAAACTTAATTACATTTGTTTTATTTAGATTAAGAGGCAGTTTATTGGTCTCAATTCAGCTTTAAACAGATCTTTTCTTTCAAAATTTCTCATTTTGAATAATTGTCATCTAACAAAAAGTACATCAAATTGTATTATGAGGGAGAAATGTAAAACCAACGTTATTAAATTATACGTTTCACTACCTCACCCTAGCCACCACCTTTTGAAATTTCAAATTGCATTTTTATATTTTGATTTTTTAAATTTAAAGACGTTGCAATTTTATCACATCTTTTGTCCCTGAAATCTAAACTGTTATTTTTGTTGTTTGAGTTTGGACAGAATAATAATGTAAAATACTGAGCATTTAATGTAAAAGTTTTGTTTTTGGTAATACTTTGTTTAAAGTGGTGCATATCCTTCAAGAAATAATAGAATATAAGCAACATTAGTCAATAGTTCCAAAATACACTTCATTACCGTGATTTTAATAATTGAAATTTTATCCAAAACGAATAGTTTTTTTTTCAACTTACAGCTAACTTTAATTTTTACTCTGTCCAAATTATAACAAAAATAATAATATTACTTCGGGTTTCTAGGGATGATATAAAAAACATAATATGTGAACAAGTGAAGCATCTAAAGGTCATATAAACATTGGTTGTAAACTTCAGGCCTTTATTTTATTGTTGATATACAGGTCTATAGCTTCAAACATTTTTTGGAAAGAGGTTCAGATTAGGTTTATGTGGGAAGATGCCAAGTTTGAATGATTCATTATATATAAGACTAAATGTAGAACTTATGGACATTAGGCCTATTTTTTTTTCAAATTTTATTCTAGTTTCACCTTATCTATATGGTTCTTTAATTTTAAAGAGTGCATAATATTTATAACTTATAATGGGAGTAAACATTTTTGGAACTGCAAAGCTTCATAAAATTTAAATTTAAGTTTTCACGAACATATAGGAACTAGTCATTAAAGGCATTTACAACTCATTTGAGTCAAGATATACTTTTTATTTTAATGTTATTATAGCTTTATTCACCCATTTTCCTTTTGATTTTTTTTCTATTTTATTTTCTACGTGCTATATTATGTTTTGATATTGATGCCTTTTCACAATTTTTATTACTTTGCAAATGAGTTATGAAATAAATGTTGAAGAATTTTTTTTTTGAGATTTAGTTCTTTACTGTATCTGTTTTTTTATATAAATTCTATTTTGTGTTTACAAGACGCTTTTTTTTTAAAAAAAAAGTATTTTTCCGATATTGTCCATTCATTTGAATTTCTATAGATAGGTTTGGATTGTATTTTGGTTGAAAAAACTAACTTTGAGAAGTATGTTTTAAATGTCTGAAGGTAGCAAATATAACAGAAGTACGTCTTAAACTCCAAGTTCTTTAATGTACAGAATGTATTAAGTTGACAAGATTATCTTCATTTACTGCTCTGAATTTTTGGTAGTATTTCTTGTACAGTTTAGCGTGTTACTTAGTTCAAAGCAAGTTCACTAATTAAAGGAAATAGTCTCTCAAAATTCAATTTATTTGTATTTATGAAAAGGTTTAAATTGCTCAGCTGGAATCATTTGTTCAAGTAGTAACAATATGGAACATATTAAATGGTTTTTGAACAGTGAGCATAATTTTCTTTTCCTTAAATTTAGGTTAATGCACATTTACGTTACCACGTGTTATATTTTCTCTAGAGGGTTTATGTAAAAACTTATAGACATTTTCCAGTTGTGTAATAAAATTCTTAAAATTATGTATAGTGGCACGCTTATAGCAATATGAATAAACCTTAACTTGATGGCTGTTTAGTTCAACTGCATACTTAAATTTATTTATTGTATAATAGGAAAGTTTTAGTCTTAACGTAAATTGTTTCTGAAAAAAAAAACTGCTTCCGGGTAATACCCAGAAAAATCTAGAGCACAGAATTCGACGAAAAAACAATTTCCATACTCCATCTAGCTTTAAAAATTGCCTATTCAATGCAATCAAGAGAATAAATCCAATCTGTAAACTACAGTGTATTCTTTAGTAAGGTGTTTTTAATAAATCCTGTCGTATTTAGTAAAAAAAAAAAAAAAGTATTTTATAATTTGAGAATTATACACTTTTCCTTCCTTATTTGTTCGTAAATAAGATGCGGAAACATTTGTACGCTGTCTTATCTCAAACTACTTGAATGAGGTCATTGTGCATTGTCCCTAGGTTCACAGGATTAAATTTGAGTAGCTCACTTTCGGTATGCAAATTCATACATAAGTAATGTTCTCAATGCTTTATAATTCACTCTGATGAGTCCAGCATCTCATTAATGGGAAATTATTATTAATTTTTATAAATCTACGATGCCCATACTGTAAAATGGCACATGTACATTTTGGAATGGAAATTATACTGTAGTATTTTGCTCTGATTTACGCAGAATTTATTTAACGTCAAAGGAAAACTCCGCAGATATCCGCGTCTTTCGTCTATGTACTGAACAAAGATCAGCTTGATTGTGTTTCGCGCAATGCCATCGGCAAGTGATGCGACGCTTATGTAGTAGCTTGACGGCAAAATCAGAAACTAGGAATTTGCTGATCTATATACAGGATGATTATAAAGTCTTGATCCATATTTGCGATAACGGCTTATTATGGGTAATCTGAAAGATGCTGTCCACTGGAGAAAGAATAGCCGTGGATGCGCGCATTTGAGGGAATTTACTTATCAAGAAGTTCAAGCGGACTTTGAACGAAAAAAACCATAAACCGTTCCCACTAGGGGAAATATGAGGCTACTGGTTCATAAATTCAAGACCACGGGTAGTGTGCAGGATGTGAAACGTTCCGGTAGCCCCCATGTGTCAGCTGAAACTGTGCAACAGACAGAGGATGCAATTAGCAGAAGTCCAAGTATCAACCAGGAGACTTAGTCGGGAGTTGGGTGTACCACAACCGACAGAATGGAAAATTCTCCACTACACCTTGAAAAAATGATCATAAAATCTCCAAACCCGACACAAGCTGGAAAGAGAGGACTACGCTTGTTGCTAAGCAATGTGTGCCGACCTGTTGCAAAATGTGTTCTTTAGCGTTGAAGCGACTTTCCACACGTGTTGGCAGACACAACTGTGGGTAGATGAACACACAAATGAGATCCTTAGTGGGAGCGAAACATCCCAAAAGTCAATATGTGGCTAGGGATCACAAAGTCTAAGGTTATAAACCATTCTTCTTTACAGAACACACAGTGACAGGCATTTCTTATCTCGAAATGCTGCAGCTCTTCCTTCAATCACAACTGCAGCAGGATGACGTCTTGGACACTGGTGTTCTAACAGGACTGAGAACCCCCTCATTTCATGGGTACTTGGAAGTCACATTTCAGTAGGTGGATTATTGCGTTTCACACCGCATTTGGGCACCAAGTTCTCCTGATCTTACACCTCTTGAGTTTTTGCAAGGGGCTAAGTGAAGTAACAAGTGCACAAAGTCAAAATCAACTCCCTGGATCATTTAAAAGAAGGTGTCAGGCATGCGGTGCTTAACATCACACCTGTAATTCTACAAAAGGTGTTTGTGTATGAAAGTGCAGAGTGGTCATGCGAAATAAACTTAAGTGCATTATGTGTTAGGGTTTACATTCACTGTATTGGTTTCAATCTAATATCTGTTTACTGTTGCTCCAACGAATGCCTATGGAGGAACAAAAACAAGTATGTTTAATAAATGCCTAAGGTTACCGGAAATTGACTTATGAAGTATTAATTTAGCGTAAAATATGAGATCCAACAGGATCAAGCTAAAACTGAATCCTAACAAGGAGACATTTTCACATTGTACATAAGTAGCCGATAGTGTAAAGCAAGAAATTAGTCAAGTCACATATCCATATGTGTGTTTATTTAAATTAATATGCGGTAATGCCAGTTTTTTTTTTCAAAAAAACATTAATCAACAAACAAACAAACAATTTGTTGTAAAAGTCAATACTGAATGCAACTTTAAGAATGAGTGGGTCCTGTTGGACTAGTGGTAACCACACTTGCCTCCGTAGACTCAAGGTCGCAGATTTAAATCCGGTCGTTGGATTTTTAGGGCACAAAACCCTAAGTATAGCTTCCTCCGGAAGGGAAGTAAAGCCGTTGGTCCAGAGTCGTAGATTTACAGAAGACATCTCTGAGCAAAATTTATTGGTTATTTCAACCCCTGAATTGAATGGGACTGTAAAGACCAAAGAAGTTAAAGAGCTTCCTTATGTAAAAAGTAGAAATTTAAAAATTTAAGAATGGAGTAATGCAAGAGACGTTCGGTGGGGGAAGGGACAACTCGCGCAGCTGATGAAAGGCACGTGGCTCGGCGGGATAGTATAAATCTTGACGGAAGCCTCCACACCGCATTGCTTGCCTTCTACTTGCTGAGACGACATACGGTGAGTGCACATTACACTTGTTTTCTCTTGTTTAGCGCCCCAGCAGGTCAATGGAGGCCTACAACTTCATTGGGTCATATTATCACATATGCCTTATGTGATCCAGATATCTGTATTTGAATTACTTGTTCCTTTTACACCATCTAACATTTGTAATCATTGATAGCCGCTCTTCATATGCGATGTACACATTATTACTGAGATTTTTCTAGAAATACTGATTTTCGTTTTCATAAGAAGCATTTTGCCACTTGCAAAGCTTTTCGAAGGCTGAAGTGCTTAGTTTAGCTACTGACTAATTTTGAAGCGAAAATAAGTCCTTAACCCGTAAACACTCACAACACCAAACACCAACGTTCTTATTTAGAACACCTGCTGGATAATATTCTCCTTTGTGTTTTGTAATCATTGAGGAATGCTGAAATGCATGTCTTGCTTCATAGCTTACCATGGGCTCATTATCCACTTATATTGAAGGTGCATTGAAATTCGAAAAATGGGTGCCAAAATAAAGAGGAAACATTCGAACCAGTTACAAAAATATTTCCAAAGGACTTAGTTTATGTTTTCTGTAAATGTGGGACAGATCTATATGTCCTTGAACTTCGTACATGTGTAAAACAACTGCAGTGAAAAGTTGCTTGTTTTCTAAAAGGAGACAATTTGGACTCGTTTGGGAAGTTAGCCTCAGGTCCAGGGTCAACTCCAAAACTCCAATATATGACCTGGCCATGAAAATTCAGCGTCTGCCGCACTGTTTCGTTCCACTCCACGACCTGGTTTCCATGAGCGCGCCTTGGGCAAGCTGTAGCTCTGGTCAAGGATGAAAGAAAAATTAAGTTCTCTACATGTCTGCGCGAACGAGTTCGATTCCTGCTACAGGAAGTAACCTGGTATTTTCTTTACCCCAAAAGTCCTGGCGGACTCTGGGCTCCCCCGTTTTATTATTATTTATCGTCTCTAATACCCATGACAGTCAGCATAAGATGTTAGAGTCAGAGAAGTTCCAGTTTTACAATGTAGCAGGGAATGTGATAGTTCATTGGAACCGAGATTTTCTCAGAGGCCTCTTCTTTCAGGCTTGAGGTTCTTTTTCGTGCCGTAAATGTACGACACGGGGCTTTACTTCCCTTCCGAAGCAAGCCATACTTCGGATTTTTACGCCCGAAAAAAATCCATCGATCCTGGCTGGATTTGAACTCGCGATTTTGGGTTTAGGAGACAAGTATGGTTCCCACTACACCACCAGGACCGTCCTCCCTAACTGTGGTTTTGCTCAGTCCTCATCAACGGCAAAGGCCGGGGAGATACTCTAATCTTAGACCTGGAACTCCCTTCCTTTTCCCCAAGAAATGCTTATCCCAATTTATTATTTCATCTCACACATCATTAGGGATCGCTTGTCATGCCACGGTAAAACAAACGGCTGTTAAACGCTATTTTTAAAAAAGTCCACTGTGTTGGTACGTCTTGTTTAAGTTTTAGGTGGTTTTTATTAAGTGAATGTTTTACTGAGACAAAAAACTGCATTGATCTCGTTTTGTTAACGAGTTCATTAATAGACGATGAAATAGCGTCCTTTACAATTAAACTGCAAGTGTGATTAAATATGTCTTGGATTCCAGTTGGCTACAGCAGCTTTCATATTCGCGCGTTATCGGCTACAACAATGCTACTGTCGGTTCTGGTGGTGTAGTGGTAACCATACTTGCCTCCTAAACCCAAGGTCGCGGGTTCAAACCCGGCCAGGATCAATGGATTTTTTCCGGGCGTAAAAATCCTAAGTATGGCTTCCTTCGGAAGGGAAGTAAAGCCGTAGGTCCCGTGTCATACATTTACGGCACGAAAAAGAACCTCAAGCCTGAAAGAAGAGGCATCTGAGCAAAATATGTCGGCCGTTTCACGCCCTGAATTGAATGGGACGCTGATGACCTGAGATGTTAAAGAGCGTTCGTAAATAAACAAATTAAAAAACGCTACTTTTATAACTTAAGGGACATTTTGCAGAATATTGTTATGATCATAATTAAATGGTTTGTTATTATAATGAACTGAAAGAGAGAAAACATTAACGTTATTGAAATTGAAATGTAATTTTTTTTTTCCCACACAAGCCCTTAGTCTCACACAGGACTTATGTGAAGTGAGAAAATTCACATTTCTCTAATAGTGCAGTCAAATATGAACCGGCTTCACAAGTACTCGAAATTTTCAGTCGCCTCTTCTGGATAAAATCTCTTCAACAAGTCTCCAGGGTATGAAAGAGTCGGGAGGGGGAGATTCGTGATTCATGGTCGGATATGACACGGTAGCTCAGATTGTAAGAGCATTGAAGGTAATCGAAGGTCCGTGGCTCAAGTCCCAACCATAACCTTGACTTTTTCCTGACTCTGGTTAGGGATGTTTAGCCAACCGTCGCACGTTGTACAAATCCCTTGAGGATAGGTACGCTGTGCTTTAACGTGTTGTAAAACATTGTTACATACAATTCATAATGTTTTATAGCTCAGAAAATAGGTTTTTTTCGTTTAAGAGATGTAGTACACATTTGTTAAACTCTTCGTCATCAATAATAGAGAATGACATTCTATGTAAATACTTTTGCATAACCGAATATCAATAGATATCTTTGTAGATTCTAGTATATGACCAATAACATCTACAAATCGGGGCGATATTGGAGATAGTCAAATGTTCTTCACCGTATCTGATTATCTCGCGCGGCTGTTCGAGATCAGAGGACTGAGAGGCTTCCCCAAGGTTCATTACCACTTTTATCAGTTATCACTAAAGATGAGAATTTCAAGTATTATGAACTTTCTAAATATGCATGTAATCATGCGTCATAAAGTTACCAAAATGCACAATGCACCAGAAAACAACATATTATTCAGTTTTCTTATCTATCTTCTCAGTTTAATTTAGTTCCTTAACACCATTTGTAAGTAGAGACTGGTCTTTCTGCATTAAGAAAAGTAATGGGTTCATACTTGAATGAGGAAATCCTTGATATGTTTCTTAATGAACGCAAGAATTTGAATCTGGGTTGATTAATTCTCAGCTGCTAAATACACAAACCCACAAATATGTGTGAAATTCTGCAGCATATTTTTGTTTCCAATGCTATTCATTAACATTTGCACGTATGGCGAAATGAAAGCAAATAGAAACCTCCCATTTCACAGAAATTTGGGTGTTTCGTCGTCATGATATAGAAAAAAAAAAAAAAAAAAAAAAAAAAACTGAGATACTACTGATAGGAGTATTTTTATAAGTTTTTATAAAAAATTATGGAACAAACTGTATAATTGCTTTTCAAAATATTCACCTTCAAGACTTATACACTTTTGCGTGCGTTCAAACCGATTCTCAAAACATTTTTTCCACTCTGAAGTTGGTATCTCAAATACCAAAAATATGGTTTTTAAAGGCTTCAACAGCTTCTTAAGGTAATGAAATCGCTGTCCACACATTTTTTGTTTGACATAAAGAAGTCTCTAGGGAATAAATTAGGCGACTACAGGCAATGAGACATTAATTGGATGTTTTTCTCTTTCAACTAATCAATTGTTTGACGTGTTGTGTGAAAGCTGGCATTGTCATGATTACGTTTTTGGTTGTTTTTTCTGATTTCGTCGATGACTTCTGACAAACAAATTGTTGTATATCATTCAGCATTAACTGTTCTTCGATCCTCTAAAGGAATGGTTGCGATATGTCCAGTACAACCGAAGAAACAAACGATCATTTTCTTGGAGGTGCTTCGTGCACGAACAGCTTTTGTGTGATTCGGTTCATCTTGGAACACCCAAATACTAGGGCTGTTGCTTAGTTTCCGGTTCATACAAATATATTCAAGTTTCGTCACCTGTTATGATGTATACGGATTTTGCAGTTCATCTGTGTAATTAAATAAGCATTTCATTACACCAATTCATACAAGTGTTATTTTGAACTTCAATCAAATCATGCGGAATCCACTGGGAACAAATCTTTTTCACAGCTAAATGTTCATGCAAAATTGAATGTACTACAGTCTTCGATATGCTTAAAAATGTCTTTATCTCAGTGTCAGTCACATGCCGATCTTCTTCAATCATGTAGTGCACAGCATCCATGTTTTTTGGAATGACAACCCATTTTGGCCGACCTTCATGAAATTCATCACTGACGGACGACGACATTTTGCAAATCAATTGGAAACATTATTTTGTGATGATGCTTCATTACCAAAAGTTGAACGAAGCGATTGTTGTTAGACCTTTACTAAAATAGTAAAAAATCATACAATGAAAACCTTCACGTGGAATTTCAATTTTTTCGCAAAATTGCTTTGTTTAAACGCTCGCTATAAACAAACTACTCGTCAATTTCTAAGCTACAACTGTTTTTACAATAACAAATGTTAATTGTTTAGAAAATAGTAAGGACATATCTCAATAGCGGTCGTTTCTAACAACCTAAATGGTAACCCTCCTATAAGAAGTTTAACTATAGCTTTGCTATAAATTTAACATCTTAAGAGAAGCATTTGTATTTTGTGCGACGTACCTAAGATCTTAGGTATTCATTATCATTGAACTTCAATAACAAAAGCTGATTTAAATTTAACCATTTATCAGTGTAATAGTTTAAACTTTGTAAAAGTAAAAAAATACTTTAGTGACATTAAAAATAAGTTTTAAAATGCATCGCGCCATTTATTTTCTGTGATTTCGCTACACTTAACATTTTGGCACATTCGTCCCATATTGAGCAGTTACAGTATAATTTCCCTTTCTTTCGTTGTTGTGGTACATTCATTATTTGTATGGATATGTAATTAGTATGCCAATATACAGAGGAAGCCAAAAATGTATACAAACTTCAAGCAAAGAAAAACTGTATTAACATAACAAAACTGAATTCACACAAACAAAAAACTGTATTAACATAACAAAACTGAATTCACACAAACAGAAAATGATGAGCACTAATCATCTTAGACTTTTACAGTTACAACAGTTGCTCAAAATGCCCACCATCAGCGTCGATACACTTCTGAGTACGTTGAACTACTGATTGAGCAACGTTTGCGAAAGTGTCCTCGGCGATTGCAGCACATGCTGTTTCAATTTCTTCCCGAAGTGCTGTCAGTGTAGCTGGTTTTCTACGGTATACGACATCCTTAAGAGTTCCCCACAGGCAGTTAGATCCGGAGAACGCGGTGAAAATCAATCGGACCTCTTCGTCCTATCCAGTGCCTTGGATCCGGTGCGCGGGGCTTGTTGATGTGCACGGTCTCTCAGATCTGCCCTTGTGAACATCGCATACGGTACCACGAGTCTCAAATTTGTCTCGAATGCGTGCAATTGTTACTCGCATTGGCGGTTCTGTTCTGTACACACGTCTCCATTGCCTTTGAGCTTCAACAACATTGTCGGTTTTCCAATACCAGTTCAAAATTGCTTTCCGCTGTTTAAACGGAAATTGTTGTAGCAACGCTATCATAACGTAACTATGAGTCACGTCTGTTTACAGAACTTCACACGATAATCTTGACTTCATTTGTTCATTGTTTATTTACTTGTCACGTATCAACGCTATCACAATATATGTGAGTCACATCTGTTTACAGAACATCACACTACATACTACTGTTGTTTTTCGGTACAACTTTGAAATGCATTAAACAGATATCTACTGTGACAAGTGTGTATACGTTTTTCGGCACCCTCGGTATATGTAACACTGTACACTAACACTTAACTAAAACATGAAATTTAAAACTCTTAATATTCTGAGAACGGACCACCGTTAAGCATTTGAATAGATAGATACAAATACAGTGAGTAATGTTTTACTTGGTAGATAAAGTCCTCCTCTCCCCACTTATTTCGTTAGCCAATTCTCCAGCTCCCAATTTTACTGACACCAAAGGTATCAATTACATTCAAAATTGTATTGTAATGTAATTGACTGGTGCTTAAATTCTGTGCGTCATGATGATAAAAAGCCGTATCATATTGTTACTTATTCCTGTGATCCTGCCTACTCAAATAAAAAAAAACATACACTCTGCCATAGGGGTAATTAACCTGAATCCAGTAATTCCACTCTATTGATCCCAAAGATTAGACGCTTATCAGAATGGTACTTGAATACAATTTCTTCAGTGGATTTAACAAACAATGTTTATTCATTTATGTATCGGCCCTGGAATTAAATCTAGCGATCTCACTGACATGTCTTTGATAAAATCCTATTGAAGCCATTGACTCCAAACTTCTTTACGAGGACAATTGAAAACCGCTTTCAAAGTGGATGACCAAGCAAAATAAGCCATAAGCCTCAGCCAAGACGCAGCATAATGAGCCAGACAAGGTCAGTATAGAGAAGTGTGTGTACTTTTTTTGTTTGAATAGTATTTAACGCCCGTTTTTACTGTTGAGGCACCACAGGTGGTGGACACTGATGATGCATGAAATGAAATGATATACTGGGAAAGGAGTTTTTAAGAAAGGAAACGTTCCAGGCCTAAGTTTAGTGTACCTCCCCGGCATTTGCTACTTATGAGTACTAAGGGAAACCTGGAAAAAACCTCAGTCCTGATGAAAATCGAGCCCCAGACCTCCCGCTCAAAATTCCGCCCCTTAACAACCTCGGCCATCCATGGCAGTTGGGCCAAGGAATGAAATCATCAAGTCGTAGATTGGCGTCTGTACACTCCGATTTTAAATAACGAAGTTTTAGCCAGTTCATCACTAAGCTCGCACGCACAGCGCTTAGAGATGTAAAAGATGTTACAATATCTTAAAGTGTTGTTACCGCAGATCTTGCCATTTGCCACCATTCATACTGTCGCTCGTGATTCTGCGTGCATTTCTTTAGAAGGTGATTAAAGGTGGAAGCTTCGTGTCCCAATGGGATGCAGCTGTAACAATTGTATATAAATACATAATGTATGTATACTTTTTAATGGTGTTTAACGCCCGTTTTTACTACTGAGGCACCACAGGCGGTGGACACTGATGATACATGGAATGATATATTGGGAAAGGATTTTTTTTAAGGAAGGAAGCGTTCCAAGCCTAAATTTAGGGTACCTCCCGGGCATTTGCCATTTATGAGGTCTGAGGAAAACCTGGAAATAAACTCAGTCAGGGAGGACGGTCCTGGTGGGAATCGGGCCCCAGACCTCCCGCTCACGAGACCGCGCCTTAACGACCTCTGCCACCGTGGC
This sequence comes from Metallyticus violacea, assembly GCA_030762175.1. NCBI lineage: Eukaryota > Metazoa > Arthropoda > Insecta > Mantodea > Metallyticidae > Metallyticus > Metallyticus violacea. Next base: position 6,656,550 of record CM060838.1, on the reverse strand, counting down.
GACGTGTATAGTAAATGCGAACATAATCATAGTATGCGTTTTAACTCAGGGACACTGGGACATGCGCGCTTACACAACGCAGGAGCGTAAAGCAGATGATGAAATGGGATGGTTGTTTCTATTATTCCTGTATTATATTTTAACAATGAAACGCGCAAATTTGTCACATTACTATGCTGTGATCTGTATAACAATAAGGTATGCAGTTCCAGATTAAGCTTCTTAAAAAAATCTAGAAATATAATTATGGCTCAGGTGCGGTGCATAAGGTTGTAATAATACTGGTGTAGGTTTCATATATTCTCATATAATAACCTATTAATTGTGTTTTTGTTTCAAATGCATGATATAGTTGAAAGGTTTAAGCATTTGCTAAAAGTTAAATGCAATAAAAGATGAGAAAACGTTGCAGTGTTTTGATTATTTTTCAATTACAGCCATTAATCTTTTTCTTAACGTTCTTAACGTCAATTTTCCATGTATTTTACAAAATTTAATGATGATTTCGATTTAAGGAAAGAAACTAAAATATAAATGGAAGTAGAGGTAAGCAAATGAACTTCGATATCGAAATCCTAATGTTGCTTATTTTTCCTTAAAACATTTACAATTCTGTGAATGAACGAATGAGAAATGGGCGCAACTCTTTAAGCTGAAGGCACTTAAGCCTCCTAAATGGGCTCGTTATGCCCCTGATGATGAAATGAAATAGTAAATTAGTAAAGGAAATTTTCGGTAGGAAGCGTTTTAGGCATTAAGTTTGGAATACTTTTCGGCATTTGCCAGTGAAAGAAACCTGTATTAAAAAAAAAAAAAAACTGTCAGGGAGAGGATTGTGGCGGGATTCGAACAGCGAGCGTGCTGTTCCGTAGTGACTTCTGCCATCAGTATTAATTTTTGTTATTCATGAAACACCAATGTTGTTTCAGACTGTTTACGTATATGATAAATATGAATACTACTACGTGTATTATATTATATTGTGACGCGACATGAAGAAATTATTATTTTTCACGCCTGAAACCGCTAGTGTCGCGCAGTTTCTGTTTGTTGCTTAGTGAATAAAGGGAGTTTATAACGGAGTTGTGCCTACTGATTAATATACCCATGCTGTGAACATTTTAATTTTAACGCTGTTTTAACCCTCGATTAACCAAATTTTATAGCAAATTACAAAGGACTGGAGTTATTGCGATTATACTCATGAAATGATTTTTTAAAAAATTGTTCAAATCTCCATCGATCCTACCTACTAGGCATCGACAATGAGGGAAACATTTATGTGAGTGTGTGTGTCCGTTAACGCTCTAGCGGTTGCAATTTTTGTTTTTTCTCAACGAAACTTGGCATATAACCTTAAAATAACGAACGATAAGTCGAGTTCGTTAATCAGCAAAATTTAATCATTGGGTGTGGGGGTTAACCTAAAACGAAAACATTTTTAAAAGTTGAAATATCCCTCTAGAGGCCGCAACTTTTTTTCTCAACGAAACTCGGTAGATTTCTTTAAAATAAATCTTTTATTTTAAGATCATAGCAATCGGGCCATTAGGAGTGGGGGTACACTTGAAAATCGAGTGAGAGTTAAAACGAAATTTTAAAAGCCCTTTAGCGGCAGCAATGTATTTATTTTTTTCAAAGCAAACGCGGTATATGCCATTGAAATAAAATAAAAATAGTTTCCGAAAATCAGTGAAATCAGACTATTAGAATCTGGGTGTACCTGAAGCCGAAAATGTATAAATCGCTCTAGCGGTACCAATGTTTGTTTCTTTACAAAAAATATCTATATATACCATTTAAATACAATAAGCAAAGTAGTTTCTGAAAATTAACGAAATTGAATCATTAGGAGAAAGGGTGCAGTTTAAAACCGAAAGTTGCGTTTAATTTTCTATATATTGTTTTAAAATAATAGGGCAAATTAACTCAGCATATAAACTTTATTTATAATGATTCATATGTTTTATATTTAACAAAAGCATCGTCGTGAAGATAGCAGATGTGAAATATTAATCTAACATATGTTTTAGAATTATATTTATATATATCAAAGCCAATGAAAATCTATAAAATTTTTGTTTATTGTTGATAGTATATATTTTCTTTGAATTATTTTTAAATAGTAATGTTTTTTGTTTCATTGAAACATGTGAATATCTTCAAATAAACCACTTAAATCGAAACTATTTGTTACTTCTCTGTATTTTATTGAATGTAATATTGATATCAAGATCCCATTCATAAACATGCTTGCATTTAAAAATGCCCACATAGTATAACTTTGTCTTTCAGAGGTAATATATTTTATTTAATTAATAGTATATCGTTAATTTCTATGGTTTAATCTCAATAATTTTAATAATTCTAAAAATGTGGTTTCCCATTTGTAATGCTTATAATTTGTAACAAATATAATTTTGTTCTTCTAATACCACACAGTATTGCCGTAACTTGTTTCATTTCATTAATTAATAAGGTTATAATTTGGATTTTATTTACATTTATTCAGTTTTAAAGTTATTCTTCTAGGTAAGGAATTAACTTAGTGCTTGATCGGGGGGGGGGGCGATTATCACTAGATTTCTTCTGTAGATCAATTTTATAACTTCTTCATGTTTTTTTTAAGACAATTGATAACTGACACGCTTGTTTATTGATAAAGCCCTTGTTACTATTATTTAAATAAAAGGTAATTTTTTTCGTCTGCTTAATTCACTTATTATCATGCTCATAACTGAAACACATATTACAATCAACCACACAAACTGCACAAACAATGACGGTGTGTGACAGTTTGTTCTCCCTGGGTGTGTGCTTCCTCACAGCATATGTGGCCGGTGGAATGTTCTCGTCACAAGTTTCTTCCAAGGATATCTTCCTCTTTTTTCCTCAACACTATCAATTATATCTGTACCACTCATTATTTCAGGTAGTATGTAACAACACAACTGACATACTCCGCAGATAATTGCACGCGAGCGCCTTTCAGCCAATGTACGGTCTTATTGATAGCTTATTCACCAATCACATTTGAACTTAATCGACAGTTTAAAACATGGTGCTAAAAACTAATAACGGATAGTTTGTTTCTCCTATGTTCATTTTGTTATTCCTATAAACTCTGCATCGATTCGACTAGGGATCTAGGAAGCCTATTTAATGCATTGGCATCGTTCTAGTATTGCAGTTCTCTTACCGAATACCGCCTTTGCTTATAAATTTTCTTAGATAATTTAAATGAGCTTTTAAACTGAAGCTTGTTGCCATGATAATTAAATTACCGAAAAGTTATAACACTCGTGGTATTACTACCATTATCCAAAGAGGGTTTGTTGGCATCAACAATCAGTAAAAATACCATTGTTGTTAAAACTTAGAAATAAAAGAAACCCAATAGCTTGATTACTATAGGTATTAAAAAGTGGTTGTTTCTTGGACCAAGTGAAGTATTACCGTGTGTTCTGCTTTCAAGATTAAGAATATTTCCGAAGTGTTATCGAAAAAAATTAACGTTACCTCTTCTTAATTCGAAAGAACAGAAAACGAAATTGGCGCAAGATGTTGGAAATGTGAGTTTGCGGAGCTTATAATTGCATACAGAGTGTGAATGAATTCTAATTTGAGCTCACTTGCAGACTGCATCCATAATTATGCTGAATAATAAAAGTGAAGTTGATGATAACAGCAATCAGTTTAAAAAGTACACGTGCAATTAAATCTTTCTGATTATTTATTTACAATATCGTGGGAAAGCAGACTTATGGTGAAGATTTTAGTTTTATAAAGAAAAAAGGTGGAAAGAGATGACAATTTTTAAAGTTGTCCTTAAATCATTCAGAAAGGGAAATGACAGAGAATGTTAGTCTGCCCCCTAGGATGTAATGCATGAATTACTAATAAAAGTAAGTCAATTATGTTACAAAAAGTACAGAACTTCCCATATTACGGAATAAAGTAAGTTGCTATAGTGTTCAATGTTTGAGTAGTTATTTTCGTGGCCGTCATTTTAATTTAAAGATGAAGTGTATGCATTTTTTTTTAAAAATGTGTGTTGAATTTAAAAGCACAAGAAAAAATGCAAAACATATGAAATATCTTAATATCTTTTAAACTGTAGTTCATCATTTGTATACAAAAGAACCAACAAAGCATTTGGTTCATGTTACAGAGAGCACTTTAGCAATCCACGAAGTGCGTTAATACAATAATCAATGGTTTTAAGTCAATGAACAGCACTAGTAAATTACAAATAATTTCCATGCCCTCACACTAAAGCTGAAGTCATTATTACATCTATTTTTCACCACATTTAGTGTTCTAAGCAGTATTGCAACTGATGAAAGCATAATTCAGTAAAAATATTCTCCTTCTTGCCCAAACTTTGACCGTCTCCGCTGTCTGGTGGTAGTGTTCGCACTTTTAATCCGGAGATTCTGGGTTCGAAACCCGGTCATATCAAGCTATCTTCATTTCAGTTAATTCATCCCTACAATTATTTATTCCGGAACCTACAGACCTCGCAAGAAGACCAGTGTAGTCAAAGTGACAATAAAAAAACATTAAAAAATAAGGTGGGATCAAAACGAAAGTGACTGAAATGACATTTTGATTATGATGCAGTAATTATTTGTGTAAAGAAGCTGGGTATAGACATTGCTCTTATGAAATTCGTAGGGGCTTCGGGAAATTAATGATTAGTCACCTGAAAAAGTTAGTAGCTCCCGTTTTGTGTATGGCACTGCTTAATTTTGAGTTGAACAAACATGTTTTGAAAATAATAAATATTATTCTATTTATACTGTACGCCTTGAAAACCTAAAGGAGTTTTGATGTTTTCTAGAACTGTAAATATGTATCTTATTAACTATTATGGTGATGAAATGCGTGCTCTTTTTATATAGGAAATGTCTTTTTTTCTTGTAACCCTAACAATGTGGAGGTGGTCATGTTGTGTCCACACTGGGTTCTCATAAAAATAATTAATTCATTAAATTTAAAGTTTAGTATTCGTTTTAAAATGTGGGATACAAAATGGCTTCTTGTTTCACAAAGAGTTAATCATATCAACGAGTAAACCATTTAGGAATGCAATGAGAAATGTGAGTGGGGGGGATACTACATGCTTCTCGTAGACGGTCCCGACTTCAGACCGTCTCAAGGTCTCTGACAGGATGTCTGACTCTGCATGTCTGGAAGCCAATCGGTGACGTAAGAAATATTGCATAATGCATCAGTGCATCGCTCTCGGAAAAAAATATATGTATTTAAAAAAAAAAGAGATAATTCTCGTACATAGCTCTCTGTACCTCTGTCTACGGGAATCATTTTGCATTGCTATAATGTAGTATTAAGGATACCGAAAAAATAAACACAACAATTTCACATGCAACTCTGCACTGCTGGTTTGTTTAGGAGCAGGTTCTGCAAATGATTACACTAGTCTATGTAACTTACATTACAGATGATATTGGAGATTAACAAATGACTCCGTACTTTTCCGAATCTCGCACATGAATGATTATTTATACAGTGAAAAAGCTCCCAATAAATTCATTATTGTTGTTGGGGGAATGAGGGAGGTGGTAGAAAAAACTGAAAGTTACTATTTATAGGAGTGAAACCTTTTTAAAGTTCTTTTATTACAAAGTGCGGAACAGAAAACTATCATTTCAGGCATTTGGTATTGAATAACTTTGGTAAGTAAGTTTTTTCTAACAGGTTGGCAATTTAGCTATGTTCACATGTACAGGGTCCAAAAACCATAATTTTGCAGGAGAAAAAACTAAAACTTCAAACGCCGCTTAAACCCTATACCTTTGGATTTTTTAGTGAAAATATTTGTTTAAATGTGAGCTGAGTTCTAATTGTTGTTTCGACCTGAAACTACAGAAACAGTACTTTATTTTACTTGACAAATAAATATGTTGTGGTTGGGTTCTTTTGGTTTTCCCCCTGAATTTTGTAAGACAAAAATACACTTAGGTCTATTAAATTAATTTTAATTACACTATGTAACTACAGAAAAAAAATATGGAATTGTGTTGATAGACGTTAATCGCTAAGCCTAAAGAGATGTCTATATGGTTGTCATTGTCAATTCTTTTTGAACTTATGTCTAAAACCACTTTTATCGCTAGAAAAATCTCGAATGCAACAAGTGTTGAGAATAAAGTTACTGAATGTACTGAGGGCAACGTAAATGGACAATATATATCCAGAAGGTTACTGGATATACTGCTAGTTTTTCTATTCCACGCAATTTCTTCAGCCGTGGACCGTATTGATTTTTCTCTTGTAGTGATTTAACATGATAAATTCATCTCTTCCACTATCCCTGAAAGTTTGTATTATCAGCTCAGAAATCCCTGATTAAAATTGTGGTTTGAACCCGTGAGCCTGAACGGATGAACAACACTCTACTAAGAAATTTTAACAACCTAATATTTGGAATCACACCATGTTCCTGCTTTTTTGCGTATAAATTACTATTACTGTCATATTCAGCAGTTCCACAAAACTGCCCAATTTAATAGAATTTTCTGGGGGCCACGCTTAATTGGCTCCTCATATCATAATTCGCATTTAATGAAAAAATTATTCCAATAAAATTATGGCGGCCACTATGGCAGGACATTAATGAACCATCTTAACAGAATGAAACAGACATTTAAGAGGTATTCAAGCATTAATGAAGCCTCAAACCCAGAACTCTTGTTCGTTAATGACCCTGCAGCATTTTTAATTCCCAAAACGTGCTAAATGTTTCGAAAAACTAATACACCACTGTGTTCCAAATGTTTGTCCAACATGATGAAACTGCACCTCAAGACTAGTGTACTACCCGTGTATGAACAGAAAATAACTTTGCGATTTTAAAACAATCTGAATCAAATATTGTATTCTCTATTGATGATATTCTGTCACTTTTAGAAGAGTTCCTTTTAAAAACTCTCAGAGAAGTGTTGCTTTAACAAATGTGTTAGCATGTTATTTCTGTACCATTAAAAGAAAATCGAACATGTAAGGGTAGAGAAAGGGTTTACCAAAAAGTAGGAGAGCCTTTGAAGAGGAGAATTATCAGTCATAAAGAAAGGAATTTATTGCGAAGTGTTTGGTAACAATAATAGTCATTTGGATTTTTGCTTTCTAGATTATTCTAGGATACAATTTTTGTACTTGCTGAAAAATGAAAGCTATGGGCAGTGTTCAAAATATTTTTCTGAAAGGACACTTTTAAGAGCATTCGATTGAAAAAAAAAGTCATTATACTGTGAAAAGCTTAAACATAAAATCATTTGTGAACTAGCAAACTATTAAATACTAACTCAATACTAAAAAAGTTTTAAACAGATGACAAATCTAGTGTCATTGTATACAAATTCTGTCATCAGCAGAAACATCATTTTCGGTAAAGAGAAGTTACTCCCGAGGAAGAGATGCTATCTCATCTATTAAAGCGCGTCTACTAGCACTCAGGGAAAACCGAATAGTCCTCTGAGAGAAGTGCGTCTCAAGAGAGAAGAACAAAATTTAACTTCCGTTCATGTTGACACGATTGATCTAATAACTGCACCAGGATCCTTGCAACGATTTTTGCATATTAAATATACATATATTTATACCGAAGGTGCCAAAAATTATACACACTTTCACAGTAGATATCTATTTAATATGTTTCAAAGTTGGACCGAAAAACAGCAGTAATGTGTAGTATGATGTTCTGTAAACAGATGTGACTCGCATTACATAATGTTAGCGTTGCTACAACAAAATGGAGGCAAGATTATCGTTTGAACAGCGGAAAGCAATTTTGAAGTGATATTGGAAAACCGAGAATGTTGTTGAAGTTCAAAGGCAATGAAGACGTGTATACAGAACAGAACCACCAACGCAAGTAACAATTGCACGCATTGAAGACAAATTTGAGACTCGTGGTACCGTATGCGATGTTCACAAGGGAAGATCTGGTAGACCTCGCAGGGCAACAAGCCCCGCGAACTGGATCCAAGGCACTGGATAGGACGAAGAGGTCTGATTGAGTTTCCACTGCGTTCTCCGGATCTAACTCCGTTGCACTTCTATTTTTGGGGAACTCTTAAGGATGTTGTATACCGTAGAAAACCAGTTACACTGACAGCACTTCGGGAAGAAATTGAAACGGCATCTGCTGCAATCGCTGAGGACACTTTCGCAAATGTTGCTCAATCAGCAGTTCAACGTACTCAGAAGTGTATCGACGCCGATGGTGGACATTTTGAGCAACTGTTGTAACTGTAAAAGTCTAAGATGATTAGTGCTCATCATTTTCTGTTTTTGTGAGTTCGTTTTGTTTTGTTAACACAGTTTTTTCTTTGCTTGGAGTGTATATGCATTTTTGGCACCCTCTGTATATAGTGTTCAGTAATACAATTATAATTTATGAACTTTAAGCGAGCTTGCTGGTATACACAATTAAGCTGTTTAGAAGTCATAATGGCGAGTTAAATAAAATGGTTGATATGTTTACATACCAAAATTCTTTTTGCTCCTGCTTTATAAAGTGTCCTTTGTCCCTTTTATGCTTCCCTTGTTGCTCTGAACTAGTCACTGCTTCATAATTGGCGTGAACAATCGAATGTTGCAACAGCAGGAACAAAATAATTTGTTTGACGTGAACAGAAATGTAATGAGAGATTAACGATCTATTTCATGCACTGTTTTTTTAAAGGTAAAATATAAATGACAATTGACTTCAGTTAGTGAATGGCGTACTCAAAACTATATGAAAAAAAAATTTAACTCGTATACGGTAGACAAAATTATATCTGCAACTAACTTCTCATATGAAGGGTACAGTCAAAAAATTAATAAATAACAAACTTAACATGAGATATTGGCAGTTTTGCGTGCTTCTTTGTCAGCTGTTTCATCATGTCAAATCATTACAAGAGAAAATCAATACGTTACACGCTATAGCCGGTTGAAGAAACTGCGTGCAATGGAAAAACCAACATAGTTACCACTTTTTGGACATACACAATCTACTTAAGTTACGATCAGCGCATTCAGTGTACTGACTCTGATATTATGTTTGTGGTCGTGGTATTGTTATTGTTTTGTTTCTCATCACCGTTTGCATTCGAACTTTTTCTAGCGATAAAAGTGAGTTTTAGACATAAGTTCAAAAAGACTTGACAATGACAACCATATAGACATCTCTTTAGGCTTAGCGATTAACGTCTGTCAACATAAGTCCATATTTTGTTTCTGTAGTTACCTAGTGTAATTAAAATTAATTTAATAGGCCTAAGTGTATTTTTGTCTTACAAAATTCAGGGGGAAAATAAACGGAATTCAACCACAACATATATTTGTCAAGTAAAATAAAGTACTGTTTCTGTAGTTTCAGGTCGAAACAACAATTAGAACTCAGCTCACATTTAAACAAATATTTTCACTAAAAAGTCCAAAGGTATAGGGTTTAAGCGGCGTTTGAAAGTTTAGTTTTTTCTCCTGAAAAATTATGGTTTTTGGACCCTGTACATGTGAACATAGCTAAATTGCCATCCTGTTAGAAAAAACTTACTTACCAAAGTTATTCAATACCAAATGCCTGAAATGATAGTTTTCTGTTCCGCACTTTGTAATAAAAGAACTTTAAAAAGGTTTCACTTCTATAAATAGTAACTTTCAGTTTTTTTCTACCACCTCCCTCCTTCCCCCAACAACAACAATAATGAATTTATTGGGAGCCTTTTCACTGTATAAATAATCATTCATGTGCGAGATTCGGAAAAGTACGGAGTCATTTGTTAATCTCCAATATCATCTGTAATGTAAGTTACATAGACTAGTGTAATCATTTGCAAAACCTGCTCCTAAACAAACCAGCAGTGCAGAGCTGCATGTGAAATTGTTGTGTTTATTTTTTCGGTATCCTTAATACTACATTATAGCAATGCAAAACGATTCCCGTAGACAGAGGGATATTTACGAGAATTGTCTCTTTGCTTTCCTTTCTATTTTTCTTCTTCTTTTAATATTTTTTTCCGAGAGCGATGCACTGATGCATTATGCAATATTCCTTACGTCACCGATTGGCTTCCAGACATGCAGAGACAGACATCCTGTCACAGACCTTGAGACGGTCCCAGAACCTTGAAAAAGGTCTTGGTGCAATCCCTGGTGATGCCTCACTTCGACTACTGCAATTTTTCTGCTCACAGACTTAAACTCTAACCTAACACAAAAACTGCAGCGTGTTCATAATATGTGCATACGTTACATCTGCGATGTGCATCTGTTCGATCATATAACACCCTCCCTCGATATGCTGTCATGGAAACATTCATTGTCTCACACTACTTTTCAAAGTTATCCATACATCTTATTTATCTTTTCGTTTTCAAAGTATATTTTCCTCTCATAAAATTAACACACGTTCTGAATCCCAGCACGTATTGTACCGTACATCACTTTACTCATCATCACTGCCCGTCTCTGGAATGCATTGCCACGGGACGTCAGAGACTGTCAAACTTTAGCCGTATTTCATAAGAAACTGTTTAATATTATTAGAAATAATCTATTACTCTAGATTCAGATTCCATTTGTTACAATGCATGCATTTATTTGTTTTACCTGCTGTAGAATTATTCATTTTATTATTTTTATTCTATCATAAATGTTCCTATCTCCTTCATAGTACTGTCAGGGGTTAATTTTATGTTTTGCTTGTGTCTTTATTTCCACTTTCAGGATTTACGTGGGTTGATATATTTATAAATTGTCATTGCTGGTGCTTGTTGTATATTGCTCTTCTTTTAATTTCACATTTTTCTTCTTCTTATTTTAAGTTAACATGTTTCATTATGCATATTTATGTATTAGCGTGCATTTATTTATATACATCATGTTTTACATTAGTTTATATCTGTGCAAATATTATCCACTTTACTGTAATATTGTCGCTATAGCTTCATGTAATTATTAGTAGATTGGTAGAGCGGAAGAGAAGGCAGTGCTATACACAAAACGGGAGCTACTAACTTTTTCAGGTGATTAATTACCCGAAGCCCCTACGAATTTCATAAGAGCAATGTCTATACCCAGCTTCTTTACACAAGTAATTACTGCATAATAATCAAAATGTTCATTTCAGTCACTTTCGTTTTGATCCCACCTGATTTTTTAATGTTTTTTTATTGTCACTTTGACTACACTGGTCTTCTTGCGAGGTCTGTAGGTTCCGGAATAAATAATTGTAGGGATGAATTAACTGAAATGAAGATAGCTTGATATGACCGGGTTTCGAACCCAGAATCTCCGGATTAAAAGTGCGAACACTACCTCCAGACAACGGAGACGGTCAAAGTTTGGGCAAGAAGGAGAATATTTTTACTGAATTATGTTTTCATCAGTTGCAATACTGCTTAGAACACTAAATGTGGTGAAACATAGATGTAATAATGACTTCAGCTTTAGTGTGAGGGCATGGAAATTATTTGTAATTTACTAGTGCTGTTCATTGACTTAAAACCATTGATTATTGTATTAACGCACTTTGTGGATTGCTAAAGTGCTCTCTGTAACATGAACCAAATGCTTTATTGGCTCTTTTGTATACAAATGATGAACTGCACTTTAAAAGATGTTAAGATATTTCATATGTTTTGCATTTTTTCTTGTGCTTTTAAATTCAACACACATTTTAAAAAAAACGCATATACTTCATCTTTTTTATGAAAATGACAGCTACTAAAATAGCTACTCAAACATTGAACACTATAGCAACTTACTTTTTCCGTAAAATGGGAAGCTCTGTACTTTTTGTAGCATAATTGACTTACTTTTATTAGTAGTTCATGTATTACCTCCTAGGGGGCAGACTAACATTCTCTTTCATTTCCCTTTCTGAATGATTTAAGGAAAACTTTAAAAATTGTCATCTCTTTCGACTTTTTTTCTTTATAAAACTAAAATCTTCCCCATAAGTCAGCTTTCCCACGATATTGTAAATAAATAATCAGAGAGGTTTAATTGAACATATGCTATTTAAACTGGTTGCTGTTATCATCAACTTCACTTTTATTATTCAGCATAATTACCGATGCAGCCTGCGCCCCTTTCTCTATACGCGCTTGATCTTTGCTAAGAATTTACTGCTTGTAATCTCCTTCTTTAATGTTGCCAGCCTTGTATGAACAACAGAATAAGATGTTATTCCTAAAATTCCTGCAAAATATCCTCAATGATGTTACTTATAATCTGTTCAGGACACATTGTTCAAAGAGAGTATTCTTTGATTGCCAATTTGCCTTAAGGTGTAACATCTTGTACAGAAGATTAATTTTGTTTCATGAAGACAGCAATAAATCATTCTTAAAGTTTTCTTGCACGTTCTTTCAATACTTTTCCTTTTATCATAATCTGTATTTAGAATCGAACTATTGTGTTTTCGAAGTACGGCTAGGGTTATATATAGGTTGTTCCAAATGACACCGAATGAATGAATGGTGTTTAACGCCCGCTTTTGCTACAGAGGCACCACAGGCGACGGGCACTGGTGATACATGAAATGAAATGATAAATTGGGAAAAGATTCATTTTTAAGGAAGGAATCGTTCCAGGCCTAAGTTTAGGATACCTCCCCGGCATTTGCCATTTATGAGGATTGCAGAAAACTTGGAAAAACCCCCAGTCAGGGAGGACGGTCCTGGCGGCATTCGAACCCCGGACCTCCCGCTCACAAGACCGCGCCTTAACGACCTCGACCACCCGTGGCCGTAAATGATACGGAAGAAAACAGATGTTACTCTCAAACGTAACATAGCTGTATAATTGGCAGTGCCAAAATATGTAAGTACGTTGAAAATCTTAGTATCATTACTCTGCCTTACTCATTCTCGTAGGTAAATAGTAGATGTAACAACAGAACCTAGTGACGCAGGCCTGTTTTGATTTTCATTAACACTCCGGCACATTACGCAGCTGTGTATTACTATTTGAGGTTTCATTTTATTTTATCCAAGCATAATCGTGACAAAAGAAGTATTTATTCATTCACTGCGTGTTTAATGTCCTCTTAACATCCTCGGTCACTTTGGACGATGAATGAGATAAATTATTAATAACTGAGAGCTCATGGACGTATTCCTGATAGGAAGTATTAAATACAGGAGGAAAAGAATTTATTTACATGACATTACAAATAAAGCTAAATATAAACAGCAATCCTGGTTAAGTGGTTTGAATCAATATTTTATTTCCTTCAGCCGTAAAAATGCCTGTCTGCGTTTTTCAGCTGTAGAAACAAAGTCGTGAATTTGATGAAACTATGTTCTAACTTTCCAGTATTTAACTGTTATGCTTTTCATATGACGTAAACCTAGAAACAAAATTATATATCTTTCCTGTATCAGAAACAGGGAATGGCTATACGTCACCTATGGTGCATGTTAAAAATAAACACATTTTGGTATACAGGCAACACTTAATTACAAGGATTATTTTAAGACAAAACTAAAATAAAATTAAAATAATGCCACGTTCTGCGATAAACAGCTCTAAGCCTCTTAACTATATAAATATTAAAGAAATGCTAATTTCTCTGAAACAATCTTATAATGGGACAATGAAGATATATTAACATTAAGTATGAGTATACATTAGATTTAAGTAAACTAAGGTTTAACATTGCAATTGTATTCAAATGAAAATGTATATTATAAAATAGTTAATATTTCGTCATATAGGATAAGCAACATATTTACTGTACATGTATTTATAACAATATATTATTTTTTGAAACTAAGGCAGTGTTTTGCTGAAAATTTCCATGCACAACATACAAGCACCCTTTCCTAAATTGTGTTCATATTTCAAAGCTGAATTGAAATATCAAGTTTGAAATATTAATTTAAATTTACCTTAAAAATTAAGTTTTTTTTATCCATAGTGTATTCTTTCTGTTGCCATTCTTAAAAAGTGAATTATAATACAATATTTTTGATATACATTGTCAGATACAATGGTTATGCAGTTGCTATTACTGTGTTTGCTGATGAACATCAGAGCTTCTCTTGCAACTCAACCCACAGCTCGAGTAGCGCAAGGTGAATTGCGGGGTATCTATATGACGTCACGGGCTGGACGTAACTTCAGCGCCTTTCTGGGTATACCATACGCCGCACCACCTGTTGGAGACCTTCGCTTTAAGGTAGGGCTCTATGATGATTTCATTGTTACCTGTTTTCACTCTGGGACCCTCTAAACGCCTAACTTCAGGGGGGGGGGGATTACTTTTTAATTGAATTCAATTTTTATTCATAAGCATTCATTTGCCATAGCATGAATGAATTTATTTCCACAATTAACATTACAATTTGATATGTATGCACAAACAATACCCTCAAATTACAATATCAACTAATATATATATTAACATTACACTTTATCTTCAAGATCAAGAATCTAAACACTGTTTCCTACCTCCTTAACCCTCCGGTTGCATGGCTATAAGAAACCTCTCTTTCTTTCCTTCTTTCTTTATCTTCTTTTTCTTTCTATTTCCATCCCACTTCTCTCTAACTTTTCCCACGAACTCCCCTATTTTCAGGATGCTTTCGACACCCTTTTTTCTTAACATTTTATTATCACTATATCCTCCTGTAAATTATCCCAAATTATCCCGCCACCCTTTAACCTTATCACATTCCAATAAATAATGGGGCTCACTAACTTCTCCCCCACACATATTAAAGATTTCATTGTCACTTCATCTATATCCTTTCATGAGACCACCACGGGTGGCCGAGGTCGTTAAGTCTCGGACTCGTGAGCGGGAGGTCTGGGTTCGAATACCGCCAGGACCGCCCTTCCTGACTGAGGTTTTTTCCAGATTTTCCTCAGTCCTCATAAATGGTAAATGCCGGGGAGGTACCCTAAATTTAGGCCTGGAACGATTCCTTCCATAAAATCCTTTCCCAATATATAATTTCATCTCATGTATCATCGGTGTCCACCGCCTGTGGTACCTCTGTAGTAAAAACGGGCGTTAAACACATTCATTCATTCCTTTCATGAGTATTACTCCTGTACGCATCCCATTCTACCCATTTGATCACAAATATCAATATACTTTTCTCCACCCCAATTTTGTTTAATTCTTTTATATACAACTAAAGAACTTTTACCATCTAAACCAGCCCATATCTCCTGCTTTTCAGTATCTTCTATCCTCTGTCTCACCATCTTCCAGAATCCATTCACTTATTCTCCATATACTCCCCAAACCCATTTCTTCTAATACCTTCCCCACCTCCCAATATCAGAAGGAGCATAGAAAATGATATACAGTTTCGCGATCTATGAGTACTAATATTCTTTTAAAACGATATAAATATTCTGCAAAGCATGGAGCACTCAGTACCAGCTATTGCTATTTTGGATGATAGTCACATGATTCTAAATTATCTTGTCACAAATGAAAGTCCATGAAGCAAATGTTAAGCTGTCATAAATAACTTCTCTTAATGCTACTTGCCTTTCTAACACTCCTTCGGTGATTACTGGGTAAAAATGTGAAAGATATCGGTTTGAATTCTGCTCGAAACAAGCTGCTATGCCGACACTTTATTTGCATTATTTTAACTAAACTGCAAAGATGGAAAGCCCTAACAAGCACTACTGATTCCCAACAAAGTAATTAATAAGTACGTCTGTATAGTCTAAAATATAAAATTGCTATTTCAATAGCTGCATTGTATCTCACTTTGCTCAGGCTATAAAACCAAAAATCGATATATTTATTATTTCCATTCATTGCTGAGATTCTCGAGTTCATACGATGCTTTGAATATACCAAAATGTATGTTTGCTATCGATAAATGTAACAATTTTAATAAAATAAAAACACTTCTACAAATTTCCAAATGTCTGAGTGAGTAAATGTATCAAAATCGGTAACATCATTTGTTGAAATGCGCTTTTAAAATGCCAGAACAAGGAACTCTGAAATAACAAAAAATTAGAAATAAATTTTAAGTGACTTGTTGTTCATCCGAAGGTGACCGAACCTCCGGGCCCATTTCCTGGAGGAGTCTACAATGCAACAAGAGATGGGCCGATGTGTATTCAGAAGAATTACCTGGACCCGATTCCTACTGTACAAGGTCAGGAGGACTGTCTCTATCTCAACGTGTATACTCCAAAGGTAAACCGCTCATCGTTACTAAACATTTTGTGGTACATGATTTATGTTATAAAATTGTTCATACTTTAGCATAAGAAAGTGCAAATAAAATAAACGAAAGCTTTAATAATCCTACTGTAAGGGTTGCCCATTTTATACGACACAGAATCTACATCTTCTTAAAAAACTACAATTGACAGTCCTTGGCCATGTAATTAGTAGATGTTTCATTTTATTTTTACTAGCCTACAATGGAGAAGTACACTTTTTTCAAAATTTAAAATACAAAATTCACAGTTATGGTGATAATAAGGGTGTGAAGGGGTGATGAATCTGTGATTTGAGAAAGGAAATAAGTGCACATTTTTGCAGAAATGAGTTGAGATATACATTTTGTATCTCAGCCTTAAGGTTGAAGTTATCCCTGGCTCCCCATCAATTACAGAGTAATTGAGGTAATTAATATTTGTAATTTTAAATAAATAATTCTGTGATTTCTTACAGGCAAGTTGCGCTTTCTGTATATAAGAAACTTCGATGATAAAATCATGTATGTAAAATTAAGATTGTGTATTGTTTATGGATGAGCATAATGTCTATAACGTGTAATTTTAGTAATATTTAAGAAATAATATGTAATATTGGCAAAAGGTAAAGATTGACTTGGATCTCACTCTGAACACGCAAGGCAAGGGTTGCAAAAGTCAGACATTGTAAGTTAATCCCTTCTGGTGTGCAACAAACGAAAAATGCTCGCCCTTCTGGCGTAGAAGCCAGTCACTTTTCGCTAGAGTACGCGATAGGCGTCCATTCGCAGGTCATTGACATAACGTGTAAAATTTGTTTGAAGTGAGCTGATTGACGAATAGCGTAACGTTGCTCTGCTAAAATTTGTCCGGCAAACAGAAAAGGATTTGGATAATATCAGCATTGACCTATGAGAATGGTTAACACAAAACTGGCGGGAATATCTCGCGTCGCTTTTAGGGGAGAGCTTCAGTTTTTCTTGAGATTATAAGAAATAGACTTTGCCTCAAAATTCTCCGGGCCAAGATAGTGCTGCTGTATCGCCCGGGCAGTTAGAGAAAGAACGGCCTAAATCCGAGATACAAGATCAACGAGGCTGGACAACTAAACAATGCGCGAGCTAGCACCGTTGTGTGGCATTCAATACCCTGAAGTAGCACTTTTTTCATATTAGGCACCATTTGGTTGAACGCAACCAGATTTACGTGTTTACCAATTTTACCTTGCCAGTGGTCCGGCGTGAGACGTGGGTTCATTTGATTATTCACGTTTAGGAGAATAAACAACTTCGGTAACTAAATCACAAGGCGTTATTTATCGTCGCATTCAATATCAAAATCCCATTCCCTCAACCCTGGCTAGCTTACAGCTGCCAGAAATGAACGGAAAGTCCTAGAGAGAGAGAGTCTCTGGAAAAGTTGGTTGATCTGCGATCGGCGGGCTCAAATTAATAAACACAGCTACCATACAGCCCAATTCCTTTCCCCCATCTCACATATCTTATTACAAGGTATGGTATTATTGTAAATGAGAAACATGTTCTGCATTAATTGTGAATCCAGTACCAGGTTAAAACTCCCATTTATTTTAAAAAGAAAATGCAAATCAAGGGCTACCTTCCCAAAATGTATATGGTACAGCTGGTGTTCCAGTCAACAATAAGAAGATAACACGTCTCTCTCTCTCTACCAATTCTGATTCTGAACACAAATACCATAACTGACACTGCTTCCATGTGTTGCACAGGTAAACGACTCCGCACTGGACGTGATGGTATACATTCATGGTGGGGGCTTCTTCTCTGGGACAGGAGCCAGCTACCTGTGGGGTCCCCAGTTCCTATTGGACCGTGATATTGTATTAGTCACATTTAACTACCGTCTTGGAGCACTAGGTGAGTTGCAATAAACGCTCGCTGGCTGTCAAGCAAATTACAGAACATGTGTAAAATAACAGAACACTAAGGCAGTTCTTACACTGATGCAGTACTACGTGTAAATTAAATGTAGATAAATTATATCATATTATTACTTATAGGGAGGTTCTGCTAAGGAGCGTTTTTCGAAATCAGCAAATCTGTATGATATTATTCACACATAAACGTAATATATGCATACATAATACAGCTATGGCTGATGGCCTTCAGCCGTTTTGCCGACTCACTAGCCTCAGGGCATCTGACCTGCTTTGCAGGTGCATACATTCAGACTTTGGTCTCTGTCAAGTGGTGAATTATTATCACATAACGAGAACAAGATTAAAACGTGTATGTTGATGATTACTGTGTTAAAAATAATCGTTTTACACACATACACACAAGTGTTTCCGAGTTGATGATACAAACTTTCAGGGATGATGGATAAAGGCAAATGTATGAATTTGAGATAAGGAACTCTGGTGCGAAAACGTCGGAGTCGAAAGTTATAAGTCAACATTGTTGTGGAATATCATGTAATGCGATACCTACGAATTATTGTATGTACGAAGTAATACATTGATGTCTTTACATGCACTTGCTAGCCCGATCAACATAAAGACGTACATCACGAGGAGAGGGGACAGGAAACTCCACAGACAGCGTCATGTGTCTCGGACATGGTCAGTCCGGATGAGAACGTCTGTGTTTGCAGTTAAAGTGTACAGTCAATCAGCCTACGGTTGCGGAATATGCAGACATGCTTTTCGTGTACAGACAAGTCAATGGGAACATAGGGAAGCTGACAGGTTGTATCGGGCAAGTACTCTCGTAGAGATATTCGACCCACACTATGTTTCCATGACTGTTCCAACGGTTAAGGGAAACAGGGCGAGTGTTATCACAATACAGCGATCGAGGAGGAGAAGGACACAGTGTACGGACTACCGTCATGGAAGGAGCGCTTGCTCGGAACCTCAATCAGCATGTGAAATGGGTGTCGCCCACAGTCTGTGTGGAAAGTAATACGGGAACAGCAGCATCGTCAGAAACTTTGACTCCTGATGACAGGAGATCCTGTTTCGTGACCAGCTTAGCTCATTCACCTGAACTGACTTAACTTTGTTTTTTCTTGTGGGGGTTTTCGTTGCCTATGAATGACACCGGAACTTTTGTGCGATGATCTCATACCTACATCGAAGCTGGAGGACGCCACTTTGAACATCTGCTGTGAATGTAGCACTCTGTGAAAACGGAAGCTTTGCAGGAGGCATAGACTTGCCTGTTAGGTAAAACTTGCTAAAGAATTCGCTATATTTAAATTCAATAAACTAGAAAGAAATCTAATGGCGTGCTGACTTTTAGATATATCATTACAATTAGGTATCAGGAAATGAAGTACACAATCGTCTACTATTTTAATAATGTTTAAACTTTGATACTATAAGTAGACTTCTGGTGATGAATGAAGTGATCTCTAGGGCATAAATGAGTATTAGCAGTCAAAGTTACCTAGTACTCGCTTTTCGAAGCGGAGGAAAAACGCCGAAGAAAACCGCTGCTATACAATTAACTTCCCAATTGGGACTATCAGTATTAGGAAAAGCATATTTTTTTCTGAAGCAGTTCATTCTATTTATATGACACCTTATGATCTGAAAATCGTTTATCTTGCAGGTTTCCTGAGCACGAATGACAACGCCTGTCCTGGAAATTTCGGGCTGAAGGATCAAGTGGCCGCCCTAAGGTGGGTTCAGCAGAACATTGGCTCTTTGGGCGGGAATCCGCAGAGTGTGACCTTGTTTGGACAAAGTGCCGGAGCCACTTCAGTGCACCTGCACATGCTGTCACCCCTTAGTCAAGGTTTGTTCCACAAAGCTATCTCTCAAAGTGGAACAGCGTTGGCCCCTTTCGCCTGGCCTTCGGATTCTTTGCCCAAAGCAAAACGTCAGGCAGAACTGGTGGGCTGCGACCCGGAGACCGACACCTCTACCATGATCTCCTGTCTCAGGAATGTCGATCCTGTGGTGCTCACTAATTCCGCAGACAAATTCAAGGTATACATCTGTTTTTCACATTTGTCTTACCTACATATGCTATCCTGTTGTATGTACACAAAATCTCAGAGGCTACACATAAACGTAAATTACAAAAAATACAGCTTTCCATAAATTTGTATTAATATCCATTTTGTGTTTTCTAATTAAATATTTTGCTTAAAATATTTAGAGTATAAACGTGTATCTTGTACATTTACGTACGAACCTAAAGAAAGGATTAATAATATTTATGAAAATTAACGAAATGCGCTGTTATAGTGAAATGATGGGCCTGTATTCAAGGCAGTTAAACCGCTACGCGTGGACGAGGTCGTTAAGGCGCGGACTCGTTAGCGGGAGGTCTGGGGTTCGATTCTTAATCAGGACCGTCCATTCTAAGGTTTTTTCCATATTTTCCTCAGTCCTCATACATGGCAAATGCCGGGGAGGTACCCTAAACTTAGGCTTGGAACGTTTCCTTCCTTAAAAAAAAAATCCTTTCCCAATATATCATTTCATCTCATGTATCATAAGTGTCCACCGCCTGTGTGCCTCAGTAGTAAAAACGGGCGTTAAACATTATTAAAAAAAAGCGCCTAAAATTTAGTTCAAAGTCGACATTTATACCTACTTCCCTTAGTCGGTTATACTGTTTAATTCCTTGTTTGGTTGGTATTGGGATGGATGAATTTCACTTCCTGCGTGGTCAAGTTTTCGAGGCCCCAAAGATCAACATCGAGTACTTTAATGCTTCCTTTTACTTTATTAACTCCTTGTAGACTCATTTATTGTTCTAAAGATTAAGCACTCATCCTGGGAAGTTAACGATTATCAGAATTCAGGTTCTCTAGGTTTGGAGGTAAGTTGTTTATGCCAATATATTAGATACTCTTTGATCAGTTGAGTTAATTACGATTTTACTTAAAGGCACAACTTCTGTAAAGCTATGTGAATGTTTATGTAAGATTACTTAAATTTCTCCACACAGATGACCTACCCTATAAATTCAGATGTTTCAGGGAGTTATCAATTATTGCCATTTGCAGTTATGGTCCAAAGATCCACTGGACGTGTTTGCCCCTGCAATAGAAGTTGGTGACGATGGCTTCCTCAGGGCAGATCCCTACTACCTAGTGAAGACTGGAGGATTCCATCGAGTGCCCTGGATCCAAGGTGTCGTTTCTGATGAAGGAATTATAAGAGCCTTGGGTAAGAGTTCAGCTCTACTGTAACAGATAGTCGGCCTCTTAGTGTTTTAACTTATAGGACACGTTTCAAGGGAGAAAACATCTGAAGTTACAAGAAAGATTTTGTTCGCTCACATCTCTGAGTTAACATTTCAATCTCCCTCCCCAAAATAGTCAGAAGTCTTGTCTGCAAAATGGGCATAAACAGCACTCATCACTTCTTCGTCACAATTAAATTTCCTTTCTCGAAGGTCCTTCTTGAGTTCTGAGAAGAGGAAATAGTCTCTGGGAGCTAGATCTGGGCTGTAGGGTGGGAGGTCGTTCTCCTTGAAGCCACATTTCTTCACAGCTTCCTTTGCAACAAGAGCTGTGTGCACAGGCGCATTGTCGTGAAGAAGGCGCAAGGATCGTTGGATGTTAAATATATTTTTAACTATTTTAGTAATAACAATTATTACATGTTAGTAGCACAATTTGAGGAGAATTTTTAAACAATGTATTTTTAGCTAGCTGAAGCGAAATAAAGGTCTAAAGAATTTATTTTTCAATTTGAATGGCCTAAATTAGAAATCGAGCGCATTCTATTGCAGACTTTCTACATTGCTTAGCGTTTCTGTTTGCCAGGAACAAAAATTTATGCAATTCTAAGATCGCAGGAAGGGTGTATTATTAAACACAGTGGCACCAAATACCTAGGCCATAACTTATTACATTAAAATGTTCAACATATGTGCATAGTCTTCATATCTCTGTATGTCCAATGCCGTTGCTCAGATGCTAGCGCGTCTGCTGGCAAGCCCGAGTTCGATCCCCAATAGGGACATGTTTAAACATTTAAGGAACCGGTACTATAATTATAATGCACGATAAGTACCATATTGTATGTTTTATTTTATTGTACTAAGAGGCAGATTTTAATGTAAGAATAGTGCGTATTAAGTTTGTGTTGTGTTTTAGGGATCATGAAGAATGGGACCCTACTTCAAGATTTGAACAATCATCTAAACGTCCTGGGTCCCTGGCTTATAGAGCTATTCAAGAGTGCAAGCACTGACGAACAACAGAACTACATCTGGTCGAGAATTGTGTCCTTCTTCCTTGGGCAGGGCGACCCCGTCGTCATCGACAAGCACAATGAAAGGGGATTCCTCAATGTGAGTATTAGATAATTAAGTTCGCTTTAATAGGCGCCGCTGCTGCAGTAACGGATGCCTTAGTTCGTTCCCTGCAGATATTTATTCATTGATTATTACCAATAAGGTGAATAAACATACTGCAGGCAGCCTGGTTTAAGCACAATTTATACTACATATTTACATTCACTTAGAGCTCAAGTTGTTGATTTGATTTATTTACGGACGTTCTTTAACATCTCAGGTCATCAGAGTCCCATTCAACTCAGGGCGTGAAACGGCCGACAAATTTTGCTCAGAGGCCTCTTCTTTCAGGCTTGAGGTTCTTTTTCTTGCCGTAAATGTACGACACGGAACCCACGACTTTACTTCCCTTCCGAAGGAAGTCATACCATATTTTTTCACGCCAGAAAAAATCCATCGATCCTGGCCGGGATTGAAGCCGCGATCTTGGGTTGTTGAACACCCTATTACGAGAGTTACTTTTTAAGTTGTTAAAAAAACTAGGAAAGAAACAAACACATTGTTTTATTTTTTTTCAAAATATTCGCTTTTAAGATTTACGCATTTTTACATTAGCTCGGGGGGGGGGTCCACTCTTAAGTTGGTATCTCAAAAACATGGTTTTTAAAGACTTCAGTAGCTTTTGAGGTGATGAAAATCGTTGCCCACATAGTTTTTATTTGCCATTCGGAAACAAAAAGAAGTCGTTAGGCGATAAATTAATGAATACGGGCAATGAGACATTAATTCGATGTTTTTCTCATTCAAATAATCAATTGTTTGACAGCTAACATAGTCGTAATGAAGAATGATGGTGCGTTTTCTGTTCTTTTTCCTGATTTCGTCAATGACTTCTAGCAAACAAATTGTTGTATATTGTTTAGCATTAACTATTCTCAGATCCTTTAAAGGAATGTTGCGACATTTCTGGTACAACCGAAGAAACAAACGACCATTTTCTTGGAAGTGCTTCGTGAACGAACAACTTTTGTGTGATTCGGTTCATCTTGGAACACTCAAACAGTGGATTGTTGCTTAGTTTCCGGTTCGAATATATCAAAATTTCGTCACCTGTTGCGATGTTGTTTACGGATTTTGAAGATCCTCGATGGAAATTTTTTTACACCAATTTAACACAAGCTATTTTTTTTGAGTTGCGGTCAAATTATGCGGAATCCATCGGGAACATCTTTTCCACAGCTAAATGTTGATGCAAAATCGAATTCACTGCAGTTTTTAATATGCTTAAGAATGTCTCTATCTCACTCTCAGTCACATGTCTATCTTCTTCAATCATGTTGCGCACAGCACCCATGATTTTTGGAATGACAACCGATTTGGTCGACATTCCGAAATTCGTCACTGACGAATGCACGATCACGACGAAAATCTGTAAATCATTTGTAAACAGTCTTTTCTGTTGGTGCTTCATTAAATGAAGCAATTCTATGCGTTGCTATTGAGTTAGGCCTTTACTAAAATCGAAAAAAAAAATCATTCAACGAAAACCATCAGTGAAATTTCCATTTTTTTTTTCTCGCAAAATTGCTTTGTTTAAACGCTCACTGTAAACAAATTACTGAGTCAATTTCTAAGATGCAACTGTTTCTTAATTGTTTCTAAAATAGTGATGACATCTCAATAGCCCCACCTAGTGGTCGTTTGTAACAATTTAAAAGATAACCCTCGTAACTATAAAACTAAAATAACCTCAATATTCCGCCTGTGGTGCCTCAGTAGTAAAAACGGGCGTTAAACACTACTCAAAAAAAAAAAAAACCTCAATATTAAATTACTATAATTATCAACAAGTAGAGCACAAGGTTACTACAACTGCTAAAATGATCCTGTATAGTGGTAATTGTAGTAGACAAACCTGGAGTTTCGGTTTGTAAGTTTCTCATTTATTCGAACATCTCCCTCTACTTGCCTCTTCATGTTCATCTCATCTCATTTCACTCTTCTTCTCTTGTGGAAAATACTTGTGAAATTCGGAGCTTCTTGACTTCGAGGACGTTTGTTTCTACATCTGAGCGCTTCTAAGCATAAATTACAAACTGATTGACAGGCAGTCTCCCAATGAGGTGGCGACCCGAAACAAAACGAATGCCTAGTATGTCTACAGTGATGCCGAGGGGAAACTTTAAGCTTTTTTGCAAATCTCCTCAGGCTGCTTTTGAGTTTAGACGTATCGCCATATACTTTTTTAAATTAAAGTACGTCATTATAAACAGCAAAAGTTCTAGTCGCGAAACAAAACATTATTCCCGATACGTCAATAAATTCAGTCATCTTGTTACAGATGTACTCGGACAGAGCCTTTGTTCACGGGTTCCACAAAGCGGCACTACTGCATCAGAGAGCGGATCATCAAACGGTGTATCTGTATCACCTGGCATATCGAGGCAAGAATTCTTTTACTTCATATTTCGCCGGCACCACCGAGGACTATGGTGAGTTAGCTACATTTGGGGTCATAAAGGGATGTCTTGGAAACAAGAGCTATACATAGCTGAATGTTTGTGTTGCAGGTGTGAGCCATTGTGACGACCTCATCTACCTATTCCAGATTCCTTTATTTCCTGCTTCAAGCTGGTCAGCAGAGGATCTCAGTCTTAGCCATACGCTCATAGATCTCTGGACAACCTTCGCCAAGTACGGGTAAGCGAAAACACAACTCTGAAACTGCATGGCAAAAGATAGGGGTCTGTGCTACGATAGTCAAACCATCTTAAGGTCTGGTAGCCTAGCCAAACTGTGCAGAATTCAGAGAGCAGCATGCGTGGCCATCACAGGTCATGAAAACAATCCCAGTGATGGCAGCTCTTGAGCCTGACTCCTTAATAATAAAGCATGCAAATAGATTACAATATTCAAAGGGGGACGATGCCAGTCGCCTACACGTAGTGCCCCCTGTTTATGCTGACAACTTGCTGCCTTGAAAGCAGCCTAGCAACCCGACAAGTGAATTATGAATAGCTGTTTAAAAGAGCCGGCAGATGAGTTGGCGAAAAGGGGATCCCAAATGAAACAGCCAAGTCCACCTTTGCTCCTGCGGCATATAAAGCGTCATATATTCTGCTCTATTAAATCCTACCGCTTCATCCTGTATAGAGAGAAAGCTTCTGGGAACTCCCTCTTGAACAAGTCAGAAAAAATTCCTAGTTCCCTACCTAGATCATGACTACTTACAGAGTCCCTGTATAAAACTGAACTGACTGAAACAGATGCATGCCCTTTATGCGACCATGGCGTATCCATGACTGAGGAGCACCTCAGCATTTGCCCTGCTGTTCTAAACTGTTTCTCTTTGTTATTGACAATGCCTTTGGTTATACTATTCAGGGCGTGAAACGGCCAACAAATTTTGCTCAGAGGCCTCTCTTTCAGGCTTAAGGTTCTTTATCGTGCCGTAAATGTACGACACGGGACCCAAGGCTTTACTTCCCTTCCGAAGGAAGTCATACTTAGGATTTTTACGCCCAAAAAAATGCATCGATCTTGGCCAGGATCGAACCCGCGATTAGGGGTTTAGGAGGTAAGTATGGTTACCACTACACCACTAGGACCGACATCGTTGACTTATGACCGAGAGATCGGAGATGGGTATAGGATAAAAAAAAAAAAAAAAAAACATTGAAAGCAGCTGAGGGTTTCTCAAACAGAATCAGGTATGCTAAAAATAAAAAAGCACATAGCAGGTGCTGTGTTGGCCAGGCGGTCAGTTATATTATTCCAGTCAATCTTTTACATAGAATTTCAAGCTCATTATTAATACTATACTTTGGAGTACTTCAGACTTTGATTCGGTTTACAGATGACTCAAACGACTCGGGGATTTGTTCTGGAGCTGTTGGTATAAGACCAAAAAGCACTCTGAACTTTTCCTTGGGAAAATATGCCACTATTTTCAAACGAAAGTCTAAGCTATTATGTATTCGGTGCATAAATGCAAACGTAAAGGAGAGGATTCTTTGGTAAACAGATCCTTATTTTTTCGTATAATCCGGATGCCCTTAACGCTCTTAATAGCTGTAAGTTTTCATTAACACTTGTTTTAAATTCCCTTAATCTGCTCACAAACTTGGTAGAACACAATGATGGGTACCAGGTCAATGGCTGATGAACTTATTCGAGAAGCGGCAGGAGACTTCGCCTCTTGGAATAACTGTATAAGAGATGCTATTAAGTACTGGCTCCAGCTGGAAATAACTACCGATTCTCTCACAGGACATGCTCCTGTGAAAAGGCATCAAAGGTATAAACGTAGACTGCAGATTCTGTAAAAGGAGCCGGAAACAGCTCAAGTGGTATGAAACTTTAGCTCGCAGAGGATATTCTATTTTTTGAGAAACAAAATTTAGTACCAGAAGCCCTTGAATCGACATCTGTGATTGAACCACATTCCTTGGTGAAGTGTCGGTCCAGCTGGTGTAGTGGTAACCATACTTGCCTCCTAAACCCAAAATCGCGGGTTCGATCCCAGCTAGAATCGATGGATTTTTTCGGAAGTAAAAATCCTAAGTATGGTTTCCTTCGGAAGTGAAGTAAAGCCGTGGGTCCCGTGTCGTACATTTACGGCACGTAAAAGAATCTCAAGCCTGAAAGAAGAGGCTTCTGAGCAAAATTTGTCGGCCGTTAACACCCTGAATTGAATGGGGGATGTTAAGGCACGGACTCGTGAGCAGAAAGTCTGGGTTTCAATTCACGCCAGGAATTTATCAACTTAATGATTCGTTTTCCAATTTCTTACTATTTTTCTTCATTCTATTTTTCCTGTCGCTGTTTTGTTTATGCTGTTATTTATGGAGTTTGGGGCTAGACAGGGAAATGATGTCACTTTTTACGTTATCTAGATCATTATATTGAAATTTGGTAATATTCTGGCATGAAAGTACTAAAATCGTAAAACAATTTTTGTACTAAATTTATACTTGAGTTATTTTCTATTCATTGTTTACTTGAGAAATGAATAAATATAACTTTATGTGTTTTCTTACTCCATATCTACAATTTCTGAGTTCAATAGTGTCTAACACAGTGATTTTAGTATAAACTCAAAAGAAAGAGTTATTTTTTGCCCGTGAGAGATTTATTTAGTGGATATCGCTATGCACAGTAGTTCTGTTGGTGAGATTTTCAAAGAGCGAAGAATAGGGAAACTTACTGGGTTTTTATTAATGCTCACCTATTAACATCCACTATCTACACTTTATTTATAGAAAGATTCTAAAATTTAAAAAAAATATTTCCATTTCTGGTGCCCGAACTTTATAATCTTAATCAACCGTGGAAAGCTCTAATTCTGCATTCAGCTTTTATGATTTAGCCGCCAGAAGGTCTGGTCACGTAATGCAATATTGTAAGTACAATATACAAAAACTCAGTGGTTCTTTGAGGCGCAATTGAAAAATGTATTGAACAAAAAACATTATAGCATGTCCTTATACAAATGCTATTGAACACTAGAACGTTTATGTTTTATACAGCTCATTGCATGATACAAATGTACTCGAATTCAAACCTGTTGGTTCCCGAGTATCTCTTTTAATGTTACTGCTTTATTAGTACTGATTCTTTATTTAAGCCTTAGAATCCGTGTCTAGACACAGTAGGAAATCTAAAGCTACAAACTGAAGTTTTACTCATGAATTGGTATCGACATTTCTAGGCATTAATATCAGAATTAAGCGGAATGAAGTTATGTTGATATTGGAGTGTAGACATAAAATGACGGGTACAATAGATACCTTTATGCCTCACACTTATCACACCTGCCGAACTGTGGCTTATGTCGTAAGAGCAGTATGTGTTTTTACTTGGTTTGCAGGTACCTAACTTAATGCTAACTGTCTAAGTCCCAATGCTTAATCGTAAATATGATGCTTCAAACATATTAGGGACCCAAGTTGAGCTACAGTGCCAATCACTAATGTCATAATATTTTACTGTTATATAATACTATTTCAGGTTAGAGCTATTAATAAAATACTTTGATTACAGGAATACAAATCTAACAGTATTCCGGTGTACCTTCGGAAACACCGGGGGGGGGGGGAACTCCACTTCAGTCAGTACAAAAGCAGACAGCTATAGTAATCAATATATTTCAAACAATTTAGCTTTAAATCAAAATATGATAAGTGCTCAATTGCTAATATTTTACACTAAAGTGCACGTCACTACTATCGAACACCCCCACCCCAAGATGAGGAATGCTCTTCATTCCAGATTAAATATCTGTGATATTTGGAAATTGCAGGCGGCCGACAGCAACTTCTCAGCGATACAATTATCTGCCCCTCCAGAGGACAGGAGACGCTTCAGTGCCGGAATGGCAGCAGGCCGGAAGTGAACTGAAATACCTCAACATCGGTTCCGGACCCACCTTTGAGATGAAAGAACGTCTGTACCAGCAGCGCATGGACTTCTGGGATTCTTTACCCCTAGTGGAGAACGACCCTTACGTCTCGGTTCCGCTGTATCTCATGGATCTCTTCTATAAGTTCATCGTTTACGTCACGCACTGAGAATGGTTTGTGATTGTGCCATCAGTATTGAGCAGCAGAGTTGGTCGTGCACTGACGTCTTGCCTGCCAGAAAAACTTTTTCTTGGTTTTTTTGTGGAAAGTAAAGTGCTTAAGATAATTGAAAAGAAAACTTTTTAACAGCATTTTATGAAGAGTAGGCAATTCATAATTAAAGCATTATTTCGTACTTAAACACAATTGGATCACTTCTGGACCTCCGCTGTTCCCAAGCAGTTCCGATATGTATGTCCAGGTATGAATTACTTAAGTGTAAACTTAGGAAAAAGTCAGTAATGCAAAATACTATATAGGATGTTTATGAGTAGAACTGCAGGATACGCCTGTTACACAGCACACAGTGATCAGGGTAAGGCTGTTCGATGTCTAAGTAATACAGTTAATTGATAAGGAATTACTCACAAAGGAGAATTGTATTATTCCCGTTACGTGTATGCTTCATGTTAATAAAAACTAAAATTTAAATTTTTTCATCCACATTTATTTATATATTACTAGAATAAACAAAAAGTACTTTTTCAAGTTTTTCAAAAGTAAAACGATGTAACTTATTAACAAAATCTTAAAGATCACCCCTTTCCCACACCTAATCGATTTGAACCTACATGTTAAATGATACTTTATCTCCACATTCTCAGTAATTTTCCCTATCTATATCTCGCAAACGTCTGTTAACTATTTTCCAACTATTTTGCGTAGTGTCCTTTCCCCTTAACCATATATACCCTAGTTCAATTTTGTCTAAAGCCTTCCCTTATTTGCTCCCTTAGACAAACTGCTGGAAGAAGTGCTTTATTCCCCCTGTATTATTAATCAGTACTTAATTCTTATTTTTAAATTTACACTTTCGTTAAAGATACCATACTTTTTAAGAACTTCACAATTTGCTGTACCTTTCCCTGTTTGTAACATTCGTTTTATAATCTGCATTTGTACCTGATTAAGTTCCTAAGTGTTTTCCCCGTCCCCAAATTTTGGTCCTGTACATCAGTTGACCTAGAAACCGCCCTGTAAACCATCTCCATTATTCTCAGCTGTGTGTCCGAATTTTTACCAAAATCATTAATACTTCTATATTTTTAATTATGCACTTGCGTTTTGTGTTTTGCCCAGGCCCCCAAGTATTTGAATTTCTTCACATTTTTAATATCTGACCTGCCTACTCCCATTTATCTTTCCTACTGTGCACAGCACTGTTCGTGAACGTCATTGTTTCAGTTTTCTCCTCATTGATTGACACTGACACGGGATCAGTGCTAGATTCTGTTTATGACCCATATTAATAGCATCACTAAAATCATTAGGCACTGTAGATACCACTTGCATGCAGCAATCACATATATGCAAGCTACGTTATGTGCACTTTAAGATTCTTTGCTAATTTCAGCTTATTAGTTGCAGCATCCGTAACAGCAATACATTTGGGTACTTTACACAAGATGCCGAAACATATTCCTAGCTCTGTTAAAAAAAGTTCGCATATTGAAGAGTAGTGAATGCTATCTAAGAATTTGCATGTTAATGTTAGAAAGTATTGCTTATGGGTACCTTCTGCCGTTAACTACCTACAACCACACCAAGCATGATGCTCCACGGAATATCTTGATTTCGTCGAGTAAAATACAAACATTCTCATTTTCAAACTCACTGCTCACATCCCTATATGTTTGTTATACAGAGGTGTCAAAAAATGCATACACTCTTCCAGCAAAGAAAAAACTGTGTTAGCATAACAAAATGATGAGCACTTAACATTTTAGACTTTTACAGTGACAACAGTTGCTCAAAATGCCCACCATCGGCGTCGATACACTTCTGAGTACGTTGAACTACTGATTGAGTAACGTTTGCGAAAGAGTCCTCAACGATTGCAGCACATGCAGTTTCAATTTCTTCCCAAAGTGGTGCCAATATAGCTGGTTTTCTACGGTATACAACACCCTTAAGAACTCCTCCAGAGTTTCCGCCACATTCTCCGGCGGAAACTCAATCGGACCTCTTCGTCCTCTCCAGTGTCTTGGATCCAGTGCGCGGATTTGTTGCTGTGCGAGGTCTCCCATATCTGTCCTTGTAAACATCCCATGCGGAACCATGAGTCTCATATTTGTCTCGAATGTGTGCAATTGTTACCGCGTTGGCGGTTCTGTTCTGTGCACACGTCTCTATTGCCTTTGAACTTCAACAACATTCTCGGTTTTCCAATACCACCTCAAAATTGCTTTCCGCTGTTCTAACAATAATCTTGGCTCCATTTTGTTGTAGCAACGCTAGTATAACACAATATGAGTTACATCTGTTTACAGAACATCATACGATAATCTTGGCTTCATTTGTTCATTGTTGATGTACCTGTTACGTAGCAACGTTATCATAATGTATGCGAGTCACATCTGTTTACAGAACATCATATTACACATTACTGTTGTTTTTCGGTCCATCTTTGAAATATCTACTGTGAAAGTGTGTATACATTTTTTTGGCCCTAGATATATACGTTGTACTTAGACCTTCCACAATGTTAAACAGTTTGGAATACGTCATGAAGTATATTTTCTTGTAAGTTCATAAAGTTGTTTATCATTTTGTAGTGTGCTAAGTGGAATATCGGCTACACACGTCTTCAAGAAACTGAGGTTGAATAAATGTCAATTATTCCTGTCTGGCACTTTTCTAACACAACCAGAAAGGGATTAATATTTTTATGTCCCTAGGCACAATGAATAATATATAACCCCATAACTTATATTTTAATATTTACGTATATAGTTTGAAAACCAGGAATATAGGTAAGATATAAACCCTATATATTTCAAACAGAAAATTTTAAAACAAAAATGAAGAAAGGAAGAAAAAATCACCACTGACAAACGTTTGTGTCTAGCAACTCATTGATCATAGTTGAGGTCATCAGCAGTCAGCAGTAATTTCCAGGGAGCAACGTCCAGCATGCTCTTGCATAACAATAGGGAGCTGATGACAAATTTAAAAACAAGAGATTCTGCAAAACTAAGAGATGTTTTGATGAAATGGCTCAAGATAAACATCTGTCAGATCCTTAAAAATACATTTAAGTAAAATTTTTTTCAATGATATTACATATCATTGTTAATCAAACCAAAATTAGGTTCAATTCTATGAAATATATAAGTGATATGTCAGTGTATTCAACCCATATTTTCTGTCTAATGCAAAAGACAAAGAATTGCATAGGAAAGCACAAAAACTATCAATAAATATGTTGAAGATTGAACAGGAGATTTTTCATTTCAGTTAAAGTGCTTCAAAAGTACATTAAGAATGAAATAAAAGACAAACTTAACTGTTGTGTCAGCTGAGCGATCCTTTTCAAAATTAAAACTATTAACAAAAATATTTAAATAGCACCATGTCACAAGCACAATTAAGTGTATTCAGTATTTTAAGTATTGAGTATGAGAGCACAAATTGAAGTGAGTGAAATAGGGGAAACTTTGCCTTAAAGAATACTATACGTCTTTGCCGCTTCCAATAATCCTTAAGGAATCTACATATTACAATGTGCCTATTGCAGATTTTGGAGGTAAGCGGTGTACCATGTATCTAGCATCTAAGAAATAATACTACTTTATTTCCTATTTGCTACACCATCACCACTTAGTACAGCAGCAATACTGCCTACCAGTAACAATATAGGCAAATAGTTATTTTGTATTCGGGATTTTCACAGTGAAATATATTATATGACAATTTATTGTTATGATCGTAACAATAATTTGTCATATTATAATATAGGCAAATTTTATATTTCCCAGGTCGAAGACATGCTACTGATCTGATATGCTTCAATATAAATATTTTTGTTACGGAGCACAACCATTCTCTATTATGCCATTGTCCATAGCTATAATTACATTCTCTCTTTTTGCATGCTACAAAATTACTTCTTTAAAAAATTGTTAATTTTTTGTTTATTTAAAGATACATTCTGGATGCAAGGAACTTTCATACTCCAACTAGTACCTTTAGAGCAACAGTATTTTAATTTTCTTTCTCTGATAGTTTTTTTTCATCAGTAGGACATCAATTTGGTTATTGGTCCACTATAGCCTTAAATCTTTGTTTGCCTGTTAAATTTCTTGTTGGAATGTAATGTATTTCTTTCCAGATTATTAATATGCACAATTTAAATAATAACATTTTGTCTACTTCTTGAGTAGCTTGGTGCAGTTCTTATCTAGAGAAGAATGATTCTCAAAAACCTTTGTGTTCTTATTGTGCTTATTGTAGATTATGCAGTTGATGCAATTATGTTCAGTTTGAGTTGCTGTGCATTATTTTAGCTTATGACTTCCTGTATATGGTGGGACACAAGATTCCTTTCCTTTCCTTTGCAATCTTTAAAATTGTGGTTAAACCATCTACATTTGAAACATCTCTTTGCAACTAGTTAATCGCCAAATTTATTTTATTCTCCATTGCAGCAACAACTATTATGTAGCAGATCTACTGTTCCTAATCCATTTCTTTGCTTTGTAGATGATTGACTAATTTATTTATGGACGCTCTTTAACAGCTCAGGTCATCAGCGTCCCATTCAACTCAGGGCGTGAAACGGCTGACAAATTTTGCTCAGAGGCCTCTCTTTCAGGCTTGAGGTTCTTTTTTGTGCCGTAAATGTATGACACGGGACCCACGGCTTTACTTCCCTTCCGAAGGAAGCCATACTTACGATTTTTACGCCCGAAAAAATCCATTGGTCCTGACTGGGTTTGAACCCGCGATCTTGCGTTTAGGAGGCAAGTATGGTAACCACTACCCCACCAGGACCGACTTTGTAGATGAATTTGCTGTTGATGTCTCCTGCTTGCCAGTGAACACTAGCATTTCATATCAACAGTGTTTCACATTTTCACTTAAAATTTCCTGAATGTTCAGAATAACTAACCTGGAATTTCTCGGTTCAAGGATGTTTACTAATTTTTTTCATGATATTTTTATTGAGATCCTTCATTTAATTTTTGGAAACTGCTTCTCTTAAATCTCTCCTACCATTTAACGATCTGAAAGTATTTATACAGACCCTGACATTCCTTGGTTTAATTTCAGTTTCAGTAATCCTTTTACCATCTCAGGAGATTATTTTTCCATGGGCTTTACAATTTGACTAACTTCTGCTTCTTATTGTTCAGCAAGACATTCAAATAATCTTCCTTCACCAGAGAATACATCATTATCAGCTGTCTGCCTAGCCAGTTCCTGACTTAGAAAACAGATGGCAGTGCCTGTACCTTTGAATGTTTAAAAGTATCTAGCTCTTTCTTCCCATTTGTGACTGGTATTTTATCTCACATTTTCCTTAACCTTTTTAACATATTTTTCAAGTCCACAAATAAATTCATTAGACAACTTACGGTTTCAAATACAAAATCTGTATTGTGTAATTGTCAAGTGTAATTACTTAGTCATTCAGTATTAGCAAGTAAAAATGAAGTACCTAACAAATATAATAACAAATTATTTTACAAAATGAAAATGGAACAAAAACAAAATAACAAATTTATGATACAAAGCAATCTGACAAGTATTTGAGAGCTGTCTACTGAAAAAGTAAATACTGGGGTAGCTGCAACTGTGAGCACTCTGTTGCAGTAAAGCCAGATTTTGGACCCAATCATCTAGTATAAATCCCATTAGAATGAACCGCATTATGAGCAGAAATATAAATTGACACCTTTAGAGTAACTGGGCTTTTATAGGTGTCAAAGGTACAGTCCCTAATTTTTTAAAAAAGTTTGGGTCTTTTTAGGTTCCTTAAAACACATGCTGCAAGATAACATACTTGTTTTCCTCAGAGGAGGAGGTATTATCCTTTTAACGATCACCTATATACAAAAATGTCATTTTAGGTGACACTAAACTTCACTAACTGATTAATTCATCAGTTAGTGAAGTTAAGTGTCACCAATACTGACTTATATGCATATTTAACAAACTTTACTGTTCCTAATTTCTTTTAGGTTCACACATAACTGCAAACTCAAATGAGACATACAACATGCAATCAACACCATCAAGTCGCATTACTCACATGCTACTGAAGGGAGGAAGCATGGTAGCTTGGTTTCAATGCACTATGAGCAAAAATTTGAAGGGAGGGGGATGACTTCGGTAGAAATAATATACAACAAAAATGCATTCACAATAATTAAGTAAGCAGTAAATAAAAAACACATTTCAATAAGATCAGTTGTGTTCCATAGTCTTCAGAAATGTCTCATTTCTTCCTTACACCTTTTTCCGTTTCTATTAGAACTTCTACTTTTTTCTTGTAATGCTAAGCTATAGTAAGTGCCACACTTTGACACTGCCAACAACTTCTATACATGGACAAGTCAAGCTGAAAACTTAAGGTCATTTGATCAATAACCTCAGTACAGTTAACGTTTTCGCTAATATTTTGCTCCTACAAATCTTTATGGCTGGAGGGTATTTAAAGGACAGACACCTGCATACAAAAGAGGATTGAAATTAACAACATTGCAGAGATGATGTAATAATAATTTATTGTAAATAGGCTTGATACAAATTTCTGACAATGACATTTTATGTATACAATAAATCTAAAATTCATTCATCTTATAAACAAAATTATCAATTATACCAAAGGTACTAGTTTTTACATATAAGTGTAATTTGTTAATTGATGATAGGTTTAAGGACAGTCCTGCACACAAGAAAATCCCACACTATTGGGGAGAGGGTGATAACTTAAGATACAGTACAAGCAAATAAAGCTGCTTCTATAATATCTGCATACTGTAAACCATTGAAATTGCATCTGATAAAAATTCTTGGAAATACCTATTAACACTTTTGAATAAATAAAATCCTATCTTCGAATTATCCAAATAAAAGATTAAAAAAATATTAAATAGAAAATTATAACATTGTTTTCATGAGGAATCTCAACGGGTAAAGCTTCGGTTACAATTATCTAATAAACTGAATTACCTACATTCAAATTTAAAAGAGTTTACTATGTACAAAGCTTACACTCAAGACACTGTATGTGATGTTTCCTGAAAAATTACAGTTTCATTAAAATATAGGAATTATGATGTATCATACATATAGTTGAACTGATCTCCATATTTATCTCGAAATCGTTTATGGTCACTACAGTCCAATGCTCTTGCAACTCGTTTCATTGATGTTCTGAAACAAAGAAAATATTTGCATTGTAAAATGCTGTCTTTGAAAAACAATTACAAAAGAAAAAACACTTCCATACTGTACTTTTAGATGCATAAATATTTGAGCTTGTGCATACTTATTGAAGATTTTCTTTGACAATCGTGTGATAGCAGTATTCTGCCTAGCATTAATGTCTGTGAGGCCAGGATATTTTTCTTTTCCACCCTTCTTTTTTCTTCTATCTTTTTTTTCTGGTATCTTCAGGTCCAGTCCTGTAGCTTGCTGGAAAAAAGGAATAGAGATGAATTTACAATAAATGGTATATATGAGGGATAAGTCATAATCATGGCAACTATTTTTTTTCTCACAAACAAAGGACAACATGAAAAATCTAGAGATACGATTGAAAATATACGGCATTTACTGCCAAGAGGTGCCACCAATGGAAGGCTGGATGTAGGCAGCCCTCGTAGTGAGAAGCAAAACACAGGCAACTGGACATCATTGGTTTATGAAGGCATGAACAAAAGTTACACACGATACTTATACAGGGTTGCAAATCCATCACAGGAGGCTCTCTCAGGTAATCTACAATGTTTAGCAGCCTTTGAAGTAATCTCTAAGTATATCGATGGTTTGTTGCCAATGATGCGGAAGAGGCTGAATGCCATCTGCTGCATGTCAGTTGCTAAAGTGACCCACCTTGTGCCGAAATGCTGTCTCAATGTCCACTTTGTTATTGAAATGTTTTTTACACAATGGCTGCCTCTCTTTGTGGATAAGATCATAATTACAGGGACTGAGATTGGGCAAATATGGTGAGTGCGGAAGAACTTCCCATCCCCAGCACTGTAAAAGACACTTGATATTGACTGCTGGCAGCGTCAGCTGTTGTGTTATCATGGAAGAATAATTTCACTGTTCAAAAGTTCTGACCGTTGGTGCATATGCCAAGGCACAATTGTGAATCTCTGGTGGCTTCATTCAAAATTACATTCCATACACTTTTAATCGTATATCTTAGGTTTTTTTTATGTTGTCTGTTGTTTTTTTGATTTTGAAATGAATACAATATTTTCAATATCTGGTTAAAAAAAATGAATGAATGAAATTTCGACAAAGCGAATTTTAAGGACTGTTCTTCCCCCTTTTCTCTGTCTGTCTCTTACATGAAAGTGTGCATGCATCTCATGCATCCACAGATTTTATACCTTTATATCCTCAAGGAGCTGTGGATCCTGCCAATCTGGACATTTCTGTTCCTGCTCTCCAAGCTTTGTTTTTGCAGTATCCTCTTGATCTGTACATTGTCCCTTACCATCCCTTGCCACAATGGGGCCATGGAAAGGGCACTAAAATGAAATTGCACAATGTCACAATTCATATGTTTCTGCCAGATATCTAGTATGATACCAAAATGGGAGGAAAGCAAACTTTGAAATGGTAAAACTTGATACACAATTTATATAAGGAACATAATATTTTTCTTAGGTTAACACATACACACACAAAATAAGTAAATAAACTGTTATTTAAGATACAAATAAATTGTAAAATGGTTCTCCAATATAAGTAGTTGTGAATAACTGCAATTTCCACAGTGAAATATAGTAAAATAGTGTAATATAATCAGCAATAGCAGACCATTTCTGGCAAAAGAGCCATGAATTCCAAAAGGAATTAAAAGCTCTTCAAAACCCATAGAATTAACAGTGTGGGAAAATATACTCATAAACAAAAACAAGGAAAATTTGGTAAATTTTGATCTTCCAAGCAATGGTAACCTCATCATCAAGTTTGTAAAATCCACAGAGCAACATCTTAATACCATGATGGGAAGCAGACAGTGGAATCATGCTGAAGATGAAGGCAACAGCCTTTGAAACATGACCAAGTAAGTGGAACAAAATTAGTGAAATTTGAATGATTTCCTCAATAATAATTTGTTATATGGTTCTCCAATAATTACAATTATCCAAGTGACAGAAGATGATTGCATTTTCTCTTTGGGATAAACTGATAGAAGCAGTAATAGCTGCATAAATAAGTTTGATACTCACAGCATGGTTGCAACAATCTGAATTATATTAGAACAACATTTAAGCTAAGCATATATAATTAGATAAAGGATGCTTATCTTGCTAAGTTGAATTCTCTTAATTCTTATCTAGTTCCAAATATAGTCAAATCCAACTGAGCATTTTATTCAGGAGGAATGAAAAACTAATTAAAACTTCTGACCTCAATAGTGAAACATACCCCTCTTTATACTACAGTCTGTATAAGCAAACAACTTTTTTCTTGAAAAATGATGTGAAATATAAGCATAGCAAAGTTTCAAAGTAACTGGTCAATTTTTAAATGTAATATTGTCTTCTACCAGTATAAATGAATAATTGTTTTTCTAACTGCGCATTTAGCTACCCATGAATGACAAAAATATAAATAATTTAATTTATTTTACTTGAACAAATGAACCAGGATGTCAACCATAGCCATCTTGATTCACTTCAAATCTGCATACAAATGCATATACTTATAAATTCCTGTGAAATATGTTATAAATGCTCCGATGAATCAAGTGCTTTCTTCTTCAATGACTTTTTGAAGTCAAGTGCTTTGATCAGATAAAACACTAGCATATGCAATGACTTACACAGGGAGCAATAGCTAACTGTAGGTTTTTTACTGTTATGACAAATTATGTATCAGAGCAGTGGAAGCCATCCTTTAGAAGTCTTCCTTTATGTAGATGACTTGGTCATTTGGACAACCAACTGCATAACCTTACACTACATTCAAGTATGTGTTAGTCTAAACCATATGACAGTATACCTAAGCACAATCCTATGCCAATTTTTCATTCCAAACCACCTCAAAATAAAATTTTAATAATAATAATAAACAGGAAGAAATCACACGGAATCTGGATATAAGAATAGTCAATAAGTGACTAGATCCAGCAAATAGATCACGATGCAGGAAAAGGACTTAAAAGAAAATACACTACTGGTTGGTTGCTAATGGCCATTGGGAATGCTGATATTTACAATTTTTTCCCAATAAAGACCTTCCAAAGTATTTACTTGTTTAGAGCTTCATTACTTGAACTATACTAAATGGCATGCTTCCAAAGATGTCTTATCACAAATGATAAAATAAAAGTGCAGAACTAGTAAAAATTACCCTATAAGCATAAAATAAAATGTGATGCTTGTGATAAAGCATACTTACATAATAATATATTGAACAGAACAATTTATAAGATAAGAATAAACTCAATATGCTAAAAAGTAACAAAAATCAATTAAGCATATGCAGGAGAGCATATTCAGAATGAAGCACAAAAACATACTTTCAAAAAAATTCAATAAAATTAAGTTATAATGTGATACACATATTGCTGATTATCAGTTTACATAATTATTGTGGTTTGCAACATAGTCTGTAACATATCAACTGACCTTAAACCTATCCCTACGAGGACAAAGCTTTCCATTTGGTAATGGAGCTCTGCAAGCCCATCTTACAGGCTCAAATTTGCCAGTAAACTCAATAACACGTGTCCGTAAACTTGCAACTCCTTCAGGAACAGGTACTGTCTCCAGGTCATCTGTGGGAGCAGCAGACCAAAATGATGACCCCTCAGCTCTTACACTGTAACAATGCAAAAAACATATCAAGACAAATGTTATCATTGCATACCAATTGCTTTTCAGTATATATAGTAAAACTGTGCTGGACCCTGCAAAGGTTTCCT
Organism: Metallyticus violacea; assembly: GCA_030762175.1. Lineage (NCBI taxonomy): Eukaryota > Metazoa > Arthropoda > Insecta > Mantodea > Metallyticidae > Metallyticus > Metallyticus violacea. Next base: position 6,616,591 of record CM060838.1, on the reverse strand, counting down.
TTACCATTAATGGCTATGCCAATTCAAAATAGGGACAATTTACCTCCACAATGCATCTTTATAAATAAAAAATATGCTAGGAGTTTAATGACCTAATAAAATTCAGTCCCCAGCTGAGGATGAGAGCAAACACTTTTGAAACATGTTCTGAAGCATTAGCCAGTTAGTGAAGTTTTGGTGTCACCTAATACTGACTCATTTGTATATTTAACAACTTCACTGTTCCTAACTTCTTTTAAGTTTACAAGTATTAGGTTTGTCAGCAGTGTCTTCTAATTATGTGGCCTTAGTAGAAATGGCAAATTTACTGCTGAAGAAATATTCTAGAAGAAAGTGAGATAGTTAAGAGTGTGTTTTACTGAACAGGAAAAGTTAAAATGAAAAGTGTCACGGGTTCTTATCATGACCATGTGCTGGTGCATTCAAGCTCCATTGCTCAGGACAAATTGACTGAACTCTGATTTGAAATGCATTCTGCATCCACCCTAAGCTACTGATCTCGCTCCCTAGGAACACTATCTGATCCCAAAACTCAAAACTTTCCCGGTTGGACACAAATGTAAGTCATACAGGAGCTAAATGAGAATTTAGAGGGCCTCCAAGAAACCCACTGCAGCTCCTGCAGTCTTTCATTAATACTTCCAAAACATATCCTCACCACGCTTGCACAGGGTTTTACAACCAGCCAAGGCAGGCTCACCTCCCCACTTATGGCCACCTGCCTGCTTGTTGTTGAACTTCGGAATAGTCACTTGCTTACATTTGCTCATGAAGATGGAAAGAGAGCTGACTAGAACAATGTATTTTTGTATGTAAATGTTATTATAAATATGAATCAGTTTGTCACATTCATGAAGAATTCTTGTTAATAAATTTGATACTACTGGTTCAAAACAAAACAAGATACACACGTAAAGATGTACATTTTTAACAGAAAACAAATTAGATGAAAATGGAAAAATCTCTAACACTCACCAATAAAATCACTACCAAAATTAGTACTGTTTTAGTGTTTTCTGCACATACCTGATTTCACCACTACTTCCACCAAAGTAATCATCTGAATACTCACAACACTCACTGTTGGTTTCTGAAAATCCAGATTGTACAAGAGAGGGAAATTGTTTGGTGTGAGATTGGCACAAGACCCCTAATCAGCAGATAGTATATGGAGAGAGGTACCAAAATGACATTTTGATCCCAGTTTTTAATCTGCTGACGAAGAAGAGATATCATTTCATATAGCAGAGAAGTTCATGGATAAAATTAGGTTTGAAGATAGAGTGATTAGTGCTGGTGTATGACCGACTCAGTCCCAAGATCTAACAGTCTGTGATGTTTATTTGTGGAGTAGCTTAAAGGAGAAAGTGTACAAAACAAATCCTCACATAATGGAAGAAACCATATAAAATCAAATCAGAAACACTACAGTGGTTGAACTAAATCATGTCATTCAGAGTGTGTTTGTCCCAGTACAATGTCTGTTTAGCTGGAGGAGGTATATTCTATAAAGTAAGATTTTATACACAGTTTTAAAAAAGATAAGTAGCTGTACAACATCAGGTTTATAAGTCATAAGATTACAGTGAGAGATTGTAGACAGTCTTACAACCCATGTAGAAGGAGAAGAATGCCTCGCTAAACAAAGTTGTCCTACAAAGAATTGACATAGCATACCATTCAACTGTCTACTTCAGAGAGCAAAATACTGCTCATATAACAAAGTTATTTAAAATTTTTTATATAAATCATAGAAAATGCAACTAAAAATACAAATTTTATCCATTCTTTATTTTTTCTAGTAACAAAGTACTATGTAATTAAAATCATTGTATAATTGAGTTGAAAAATGACCCCTAGACTCAGCCTTTATGAAAAGATGCCTAATTTTAAGGCGATAAAACTCTACAATCTCCTCCTAAAGAACTCAAACCCTATAACAACCACATTAAATTCAAGAAAGTTTTGGAACATTATTTAATAGATAAAGCCTATTACAGCATTGACAAATATTTATTGAATTTAGATCTTAATTTGATTGCACATATCTTATACATGACTAATACTCATTGTAACCTAGAGGTTATCCTTACTGTTCTTATCCAATTTTTAATGTCTGATTATTGCAATATGTATTTGCATTTTTATCCTACAACCCTAATGTAATGTATATCTTGTTAATTATTATACATATTTATTATTAATCAGTTTTAACTGTATAAAATTATCCCATATTGTAGCTTCATACTGACATGGTTCAATTGAGTATCACACCATAATGAATTGCAATAAATTTGAAATTGAAAAACTACACCCTCTTATTAGTTCCATTTACTAGTTTAAATTTAGTACTTATTTCACTGACTGTTGTCCACATCCTCAGCTAGCCATTGACAGTTAATTTGACTAAATCTACAATGATCCTTATTATATGATTAGCTTCTCTGCACAATTGTAATCTTAAAAGAAGTTAGGAACAGTGAAGTTGTTACATATACAACTGAGTCAATCTTAGTGTCACCTAATACTGACTCAGCTCTCTGTACAATTAGCATTTCAAAAGTATTACATGCTTGTAACTGTGACAGAAACTGCATTGTTAAATCATTTGGAAATTCAGGTTTGAGGTTTTTTTTTTTGTGCCGTAAATCTATGGCACGGGATCCACAGCCTTACTTCCCTTCCAAAGGAAGCCATACTTAGAATTTTTACACCAGAAAAAATCCATCATTCCTGGCTGGATTTGAACCCACAATCTTGGGTTTAGGAGGCAAGTATGGCTACCACTACACCATCACGACCAACTTCTTCTAATTGATGGACAAGAGAGTTAGATAACCTGCATCACTCTTTAATTGTTCAATGAAGTTTGGAAATGTTTCAATCTGATATCTATCTCATTGTTTTCTTGGCTAATGACAAATTATCAATACCGCAGCTCACAGTCACCCTTTGAACAATGTAAAATTTAAAGATTTATTCTTGAAATATTGCAATCAATTATTTTCACTAGCATAATATGGAAATTACAGATTACCATTATATGAAACAAAGCACTTAACCGTCAAAATATAAAAGCATCAATTAAATGCTTCACAAATCACTAATTATTCGAATTACTAACTCAAGAATTAATGTGCGTAGATGAAAGTAAAATTGAATGACGACATGATTGATTGAACTGGTAGGTATGAAGCAGGGCAAAGAAAAGAGAAATAAGTATTTAATGTACAATCATAAAGACTTTTACCATTATATAACTTTATTACTTTATAATTCACTTAGGAAATGAAGCAATTGAAGAATAAGTAATAATTATATAACTATTATTTGAGCTGGCAACTAATTATATACCAAGCTCTATAAAATTAGAATACCCAAAGATTACTTACGCCAACAAAGTAGGCTCTGTGACATTTTCATCCTCCCAGTGGTATAGGTCTATATCAAATGGTAATTTTGGGGCTATTGCCAAAAGTTTTGATTTGCGATCCTCAATATTGGCACTGTTAGTGCTGCTTTCAGCTGTGGAAGCAGACTGTTCTGGATCTTGTGCTGTCTTTAAATTTGGCTCTTCAGAACTCTTCTTTCCTGCCAGTGCAGTAGATAATGTAGACTGTGCTGAAGTAGGATCCTGTAATTTTAATTTACCATTTCACTGTTTCATTAAACATTCACCATATCTGCTACAACAAATTTGCTGTGCAACCTTAAAAATGTAAAGGCCCCTCCTTATTATAAAGAAGTCGGTATTAGGTGACACTATACCAATTGAATATCAAAACATGCTTCAAGAGCTTTCGCTCTCATTGCTGAAATTGATCAACTTCACTGTTGCTAGCTTCTATTAAGTTTACACTCTACTTATATTTAATTAGATTATATTGAACTTTTGTTTTCCCTTGCAAGCAGCACACAGCACAGATGCCCAATCCATAGTACGATTGGCAAAGTATGAAAATGTGCTTACTTTTTTCACAGAAGATGAAATTTCTCCTTCCCAAATCAAGGCTATAAGGCATGTATTTCAATATGGGTGAAATTTTAGCAATTTTGTAGCAGAATGTGCTGATGTACAGCTGACTCTTGCTTGCGCTAACTTTACAAGAGATTGTTCATATCAAAGAGCAATATCATCCAATTTTCCCTCTGTTAACACATGATGCTTAAGTTTTATTTTTTTCCAACACCCATTCTGTTATCTAAAAATTTAATTGGAACATTGCACAGTGAAGCTAATCATATATTGAGATCATTGTATGATTGAGTCAAACTAACACTCTTTTGCTCCACTTACTTGTTTAAATTATGTAGAACTGGTTTCACAAACCCTTCATCGTCAGCTCATTGTCGACTGGATGTTAAACTATTATGCTGTGGGAGCGTGTAATCTGCTCTGGTGGAGGTGTGATGAACTTAAAGTTTATATTTTCCTCCCCAGAAGTGTTGAAATTCATTAAATTGTCTTTAATGTAGATTGTAAATGTAGATTTTCTCCCATGTTGCTAGTTCTTAGGTTCTTAGGTCTTTGCACTGATTTTAATAATTTTGTTTTATTCAATATGTCATGGTTTTCTGTCCAGAAATGAAATGCCACTGCTGATTTCTCCAACTGCTTGTATTTTATGTTCCTGAAATTTTCTTTTAACTGTGCACCTATATTTCTCTTTGTTTTTCCAAAGTAAATTTTTTCACATTCTGCACTACTTATTTTATATATACCTGCTTTTTTTCTCCAGTGGAATACAGTCATTAACATTGTCAATCTGGAGATTTTTAAGATTAAATCTATTTACAGGTGTTAACCTGATATTAAAATCTTTAAGGATATTCCAAAAAGTTTTTTGTAGCCCATGGATGATATTGTGAATTTTTTAAAAATAAGCTTATATTTTTTTGCTGTAAGTGTTGTGGTTTCTTTAATAAGTTTTTGCCTCTTGAATTTCTGAAAATTTTGGTGTACTTGTTCTTCTATTTTTAACCACTGTTCTTTCTATTTGTTTATATTCTTTAAGGTATTCTTCTTTGCTTACTTTTAGGTTAACTAGCCGATATGTTAAGCTGTTGATAACTGCTTTTATCTTGTATATATTTCGAAGTTTTATGTCATCATCAATGTGCTTTTTGTTAAATATGGCAAATAAATCGTCAGCATATCTGTACCAGATTTTAAATATATATGGGAATGCTGAGCTGATGTGTGTTTCAAATCTGCTTATGAAAATGTTAGCTAGAAATGGAGATAAGAGGCTGGATATTACAAGTCCTGATTCTTGTTTAAAGAATTTGCACTTGAATGAAAATAGGATTGGTTTATGCAAATTTCAGCCAGTTTTATTTATTCTTTTATGTATACAACATTAATTTCACTTGTTCTTGGCCGACTGTGTAGATAGGTTAGAAATTTATGTTTAGGTATGCTTAGCAACAGTAATACTATATCTAAAAGATATTAATGTTGTCAGAAAGTTGTAATTTTACATCTTTAATTTTCTCTATTACCTGAAATGAATTGTTTATGCTCCTGCTTTAAAATTGTGGTAATGTCCTGAATCTATTACCTAGCCATTTTGCCCAATACTATGGTGTTAATGATGAATCGCATACCATTGATACCTCTTAACGAACAGACTTGAAACATACAACTCAGCTTTCCCATACATATTTAAGATGTCGATGATATATTTGCGATAGTTAACAAAAAACTCATTAATGATGCCATAAAACTTCTGAATATACAAGATAAAAACATATTCATATACAAAACTGAAACAGATAGCATGTTATTTCTTGGATATAAAAGTAATGAAATGTCAAGGAAATTTGCAATTTGGAATATACAGAAGGAATACACAAGCAGGCAATGACTCAAAACTGACGGTTTTAACCCCACAACGCACAAACATACAGTGATCAACAATGTAACACATAGGCTAGTTAACTTGCATGTTAACAAGGAAGAATACTCTAAATAATACAAATTAATACAAAGAACAGCGATTAAAAATGGATTTAACAAAGAACTAGTTCACAAAAAAAGTACAGAAATTTAACAGACACTCTCAATGCTTGGCTTACTTGTCATAAGAGTGTTTAGCTCTACTAAATCATACAATAATATCAATATGATTGGCTTCACTGTGCAAGTTCCAATTAACATTTTAATTATTAAATATTTAGTTTGAGTGATTTCTGTTTCTATCTAATGTTTTTCTTCTAATGTTAAACTGAAAAAATAAATTATTGACACAAGGCTAGATGGAGCTGTTTGTAAATAATATGAAGTGCTTCTTAATTTGGTGAAAAACAATTCTCAGATTGTGTCAATAGTAATATTTACTAGTCCTGATCTATACTAATTCAAATAAATTCACCATATTATCTGATTAGACTTCACACTAACAGACATTTTCACAAAAAAACAAATGTGCTATAGGGTATACCTTTTCGTTGTTCTCTTTTGAATATATGCTCCAGTTACCAGGCTCTTCTCTTTTGAATTTACTTTGTGTCTGCACCATAACACGGGTTGGTATATCTTCAGAAAGATTCTCTTCATATCCAGCTTTCGCTTGAACCTCTTCAAGATCTGAGTCATCTGATGAAGCATTAGCATCATTAGACAAAACTTGCTGCTTTAGCTGAAGGTACTGTGTGATAATCCGCTCCACGCTCTGCTTCAAATCTATTGCCTTTTTCAGCTCCTCACTCTGCATTTCTAAACAAATAAATAACAAAACCATTACAGTATGCCACCATAAGTAAATTCAGTATTGAATCATTTTTTCTAACTGTATTTTATTATACTAATAATACCACTGTGCAACCAAAAAAATTGAAAACAATGCAGAAAGAATGCATTTCAGAATAACGATTAGTTGTATTTTTCGTATAATAAAACATAAAATATCAACACATAAAAGTATCATTGGTTGCTTTTCTTTATAAAGTCATTATTTCTTTTGCCATACTGTATGGACTTACTAAATGTTGCAAAATTAAGCCAGTATCGTATAAATATCACATCAATCAGCAGAGCAGTGGCATGTTGCTTGATTTAGCTTGAGGTGGCTGCAGCATCTTAGTATAACACAAGCTGCTCAGTGTGAGCATCATTCCCATAGTCTTGCTGCATCATAGCCACAATTTTTTCATTTATATACATCTGATGGCTTCTGTCATCACCTCAACCTATTCCCATAAGTTGCCCAGTAAACTGCATCCTTAATCAATATAAAACTTGATCCAAATCAATGCAGTAAAACATATGTAATTGCTTTATATAAAACCTATTTTAACTGGTTTAAAAATAGGTTTTATATAAAGCAATTGCATCCTTAATATTCATTAAAAAAAAAGCAGAGAAAGGGAATTGTCATCATTTTCAATTAGAGTTATAAGAATGTTTTTTCTATATGCAAGTTTATATTTTGCAAAACATTCTGGTCCATATTGAAGTAACATTAGAGAGGAAAGAAAATTTTTATTTTAACATGCTAATTGACTCTCTGCTTGATACAAAGGAGCATTGTCAACCAAGAACAATGCCTGAGATGGCAAAGCATTTATTCCATTAAAAAATTTTATTCCAGAAACAAAATGTTTTTCAAGCCATTCTTGAAAAAGTTTTACATCCATCCATGCCTTTCTTTGGTCACTGTAGTAACTTGAAAGAGATTTTGTTAATAAATTTAAAATAATTTCATCTCGGAACTAATACAATGAAGCAACTAATATATTCAGTGAGAGCTAGTGAGAGCTAGTGCTAGCTAATAGCTAGTGAGAGGATTTAATACATTAATTCTACAGTCAGGTTTTGACCCCTGAAATAATCTAACAGTAGTATTTGCACTTCCGACACGACAGGCTCGGGTTTTATTCCCAGTTGAATTAGTTTCCTAACTGAGGTTTATTCAGTTCTTTAGGTGAATGCCTAGAAAACTTAGGCCATAAAATCCTCTGAACTCATTCAGTCAAGACATCATTTATCATAAATCACCCAGATGTTCAACTGTAATGCTATGATTATTTAAAAAAAAAAGTTGTTTTGGAAAGAATGGCCATAATTATAACTTATCTCAGTGTATGCATATGTAGTTACAATTGCACTGTGCTATATTATTATAAGTTAATTCAAATAACTACAATATCATTAGGACAAACATTGTGGTCAAGCTCATGAATCATTAGGCAAATTATAATTTCACATCATGTTTCTTACTATTGTATAAAGAGAAATATTTCTTTTTTGTTCTTAATTATCTGGTGAGTTGATTTGATAATCTTATGCTCCGCTTACTGTTGAATATGCGAAACTAGTTTTGCATAATTCAACAGAAGTGGAGCATAAGAATTATCAAATTGACTCACTAGATAATTAAGAACATAATAGTCGCTTCACTGTATTGGTTCCGACACGAAATTAAATGTATATTTAATATTTCTTTTTATTTACTAATTATAAAATGAATTCCCTGAGATAGCTCTCATTGCTTCAAACACATTCAAAACATACTAACATTTAAAATTAATATTTTAAATAGCACACCCAGTGAGAATCCATACTTAAAGCCATCCTTACAAGAAATTCCAAGGCTGCACAAACTCCATGGATTGCATTTTATAAATATATGTTAAAATGAAAAATCAGCATTTTAATACAAATGTCATATTTTAGTGCATATTTAAAATACATTAAAATGCTCTGACTAGCCATAAAAAATGAAGATGTAAAAATAGAAGTCTTTGAGAGAGATTTTGAATTTTATTGTTATTATGAAAAAATATATCAACTCACTCCAGTCAACCATCTGCTAGCCATGCATAACAGTCAGCTACTAACAATATAAACATTGGCATTATGGATCACCCACAGCTGGGAGAATGGGATGCACAGTATAAGGCTCAACAATTTCTTTGAACCAATAGCATAATTTTGGATTCTTTTTATAAAAGTCAAGAATTCCCATCCTCTCAAATAGCCAAAGTGCACTAAAAGTACTTTCCTCTGATCAGATGGGATCTAAACTGGTATGGGAATGTCAAAATGCCTTATCTTCCCTGGCATCCTGCAACAGGCTTGAACTCGGTGAGTGCCAGGTCATCAGGGCATTTATATAAATGAAATGGCAGATCAGCTGGTAAAAAGGCACTGACACACCCTTTTTGGTACTGAGCCTGTAGTTGGAATCAGTACTTATACTCTAAGACTGCAGTTTACATGAATTGGGCAAAAGCATCAATTAAGGTGACAAACATATCCTGGACAAATACAAACTATGAAATTCATCCTAGGCCCTAGCAAGAATCTCTGCTCATCCCTTCTCCAATTGGATAGAGGAGGAATCAGGAAAGCAATTGTGAACATGGTCACTTCAGAAAACATCTGTAAAAGTAGGTCTTTATAAAGATGAATGTGCAAACAGGATGAAGAATCTGCCTCACATATCGTGTTTGAGTGTCCAATCCTGGAAAGGAAGAGACTTGTTCTCTCATTAACCAGAGAAGACCTGGGAAAGGATGCCAACATTAGAATCAAAATACTGCAACTTGCACAGGGAACAGATTTTGGTACATAATGAAGGTGCCCCTCCCAATGGGGTAACACAATAAGTCTTAAGGCTGATGTGCTAGAGGATTCTAAAACTCCATCAAAATCACCCAGATATCTATTTAAACCAATTACCACTTACCAATTTCCTCTACCAGTTTTCAGTGTCACATATGATGCCTGGTATGCAGTAAACATATAGGGAACATTTAATGTTATCATCTCTTTCAGTGCCATGCATGATATAAACAATGAAGTTGTAAAATTTACCTGATACTTTAGTCATAATTTTAATCCACCTCTTCACCTCAGGAAGATACCGGGTGCTGAGAAGCTTATACATATCTTGAGCATTTTCAAATATAGCTGCATTTTCTGGGGTTTCTTTTATTTGTATCTTACCTGGAAAGTTAATTAAATTAATAAATTTCTAATTTTGCTCAACATGCTGCATACTTAATTTTGTTTCCCCCAAGTTTCTGCATAGGTTTCATGAAATATTTTAGAACTGGTGAAAACATTCACAAATGTTTGCTTTGAACACTGTAGAGCTCATGTACTGAAAGGAAAAACACAAGTAAAAACTAAGAAATAACACAAACAAGCATATATATATATATATGTATATATTTAAATGCAGCTAAAAGCAGAATAGAATACTGTGCTTTTAGAAATCATTTCTATTAATTAATTAGAAGAATTACGAATACTTACTGGGGTTGATGTTTATTTCAATTGCATATTTATAAGAGGAAATTCCATATTCTCGAATATTTATTTTTTCCTCCATGTCTGATAGATCACTTTCAGAATCTGAGCTTTCTTCATTTTCCAATATGTTGCTGCCTTCATGACACACTTGCTTGGAACTAGTAGAGGGTTTCTGCAAATTATCACTATTTTTGTTGCCAAATGATTCAGTCACAGTAGGCACAAATGTACTTGAATTTTCCAATTCTTCTTGGACAAAGAAGTCATCAGGGGTTGGTAACAATAGGGCTATGCAGTTCTCCAGTGTCATGATTGAGTTTTTAATCTCAGGTTGAAGCTCTGAAATGGCAATCAGGACATTCACTGTTGTGATAATAATGAGGCAGTTTAGTGCATATTAAAAAGCTTATTTAGTTCATAATTATACAACCCATACTGTCTTCAAGGGAAGGGAAAATTAGAGGTTTGAGAAGGAAAACAAGAAATAAGCAAACAGAGAAGAATCTTATAACAGTAAGCAATCATGATATGCTTTTCTGGCTTTAGTTTAGATATCGAAGAGAATTTATCTCACTATAAATGATCTAATATGCCAGTATTCCCTAAGTAGTCACTGGATGTAATTGTAAATATGTCACAGAACTAAGAGTTTATTCCCCAATTAGCTATGGCATGTTCATCGCAAATTCTTAATTGTTTAGATATTATATCATTTCATTAAATTTGAGCTGGATAATTGTTAAAGGCTGTAAAAGTCAAATCTGACAAAAAAATAGATGTCATAGTTGGCATCCAAATCAAGGTGCATATGTCAAAAGAATACAAAAATAAAAGAAAAAAGTGAAGGTTAAAGGATCATCAATTTCAAAGCAGACATTTTATTTGTGATAGAAAAAATAGAGTCTGAATGTGTTATTGACTGAGCTTTCACGTAAAAACTATCCCATACACACAGTGTTGATTCTTGGTGGCTGGCATATCACAACCATCCAAGAATGCACTTTAAACTATGCTTCTAAAATTGTGTATAAAATCTAACATTATAGAAGATGGTGGAAATGTTGTCTCCCTTTCGCTAAACAGGCAATGTATTGGTAAAACACATTCTAATTGACAGGTTTAAATTTGCACACTATACTGCTTCTGACTTCATTTGTGATATTTTCCTGTATTTCCTGTAATGTGTAAGGGCTTGTTTTATAAACTCTGTACTTCAAGCAATCCCACAGGCAAAAATCACAAACTGTTAAAGCTGGTGAGCGAGAGAGCATACACTAACACTAATCACTCAATCTTCATACACTTCCTTAATTTTATTCATGGACTTCAATGCTGTATGAGCAGTTGCAGAATCCTATTAAAACCACTCACATATTTCTCTTCCATAAGCTGCTGAAAAAACAAGGTCCAGATATCCCTTCTGTACCTTTCAGCATCTATTGTATTGCCGTCTTGTAAAAATTCGGACCGATAATATGCCTTGCACTAACAGCACACCAAACTCAACTTAGCTACCGTAAAGAGGGGTTTCCTGTACACTGTCAGTCCTGGTGATGTAGTGGTAACCATACTTGCCTCTTAAACCCAAGATTGCAGGTTCAATTCCAATTGATGGATTTTTTTCAGGCTTAAAAATCCTAAGTGTGGCTTCCTTCTGAAGGGAAGTAAAGCCATGGGTCCAATATTATAGATTTATGGCACGAAAAAGAACCTGAATCCTGAAAGAGCAAAATCTTTAGGCTGTTTCAGGCTCTGAATTGAATGGGATGCTGATGACCTGAGATGTTAAAGAGCATCCATAAATAAACCAAATCAATAAAATGTACATGATGTGGATTTTCGGTACACTAGTAGTGCATGTTTTAATTATTTACATGGCCATTTAGGTGAAACCATGCCTCATCTCAAAAGAACATAAGTGTAGGGTTCATTAAACCTTCATTCACAGATGTAAAAAATGAGTCACAATAGCGCACTCTTGCTATGGGGTCACCTTGCTTTCAATAATGGAGACACATGTACACTTGTATGGTTTGAAGTTTAATAATTTTGTTGCTTTAAGTGCAGAATCCATTGAAGTCCCCATTTGCACTAATTAAGGGAGTGATTTTGTTGGTGAAAATTCATGGTTTGCACCAATTTCGACTACTCTATCCTCTGTTAAAACTCTTACATTTCTGCATGTGCTTTTGTGCACTGATCCAGTAGAATCCAATTTATTTGCAATATTGTGAATTGCTTTGCTGGAAGGAGAAATTGACCAGGGAACTGCAAATAATTTTCTGCACGAATGTGACGAACTGATTCATATTTGCAGTGTTACACTTGAAAATGCGCTTTTCAGAGTCAACTGTCCCATCTTGGCAAAGCTCAACTAATGCACTGCTTTGAAGTGACAGGAAAGGAGACTTGACAGGATTCAAAACACTGTGCATGCAGAACAGTTTTTATGTGAAAGCTCTGTACATGCATTTCATTGTTCTCTGTTATTCACTATGCCAGATAGTTTATCTTCAAACAGTCCTTGCTCAATGCAGATTAATTGACTGGAAAATAAATTTTGAAGGTGCAATTAGCCAACTATGGAACTCCCAATGCTGATCAGACAAATGGACTACCATTACACACCCAAAAGAAGAAAATATATATATAATTAAAAAAAAAACAACTACATGGAAAAAACAACAAAAAGAACAATACCAAAGGGGGAAAAATATGGAGCAAAAAAAAAAAAATATAAAGGAATATGGGAACAGAGGAGAGTTAGGCAATAAATCAATTATGTATCCTTCACACTATTGAATAAAATGTTCAGTATCATTGTACTTAATTATTATGAACAGAAATGAACACACCATTTAATTCAGCTGTGACTTTCCTCAGCTTCTCTTGGTTAACAACAGACAATCTTCGCTGTTGTTCATGCTGTCGCATTTGTTCTGCTGCACTCTCCAGCTGTAGCTCATTGAAATCCACCTGAATGACAGAAATTTCTAATTATATATCTTATGTTTCTGAAAAGTCCATATTATTACTTAAATGCCACTTTTAGGACCTCCCCATTGGAGAACACAATTATATATTAAATGTTTTAGTTGGCAAGTCATTTGTACACTATTATTTCTCTATTTACAAAAGTTTATTATCAGAACAAATTTTGTGGACTAGGTCCACATTCTTGGCTGCTAATTGACTGACAAAATTTCAAATTTCATTTTGAATGCTTAAAGCTGACTTCCAGAGGAAGGTTAGAAAATTCTGTAATTAATTCGTCATATGTTCGTCATTTAGAAATTCATCAGGCTATACTCACATTTCTTGATGCAGAGCTAACATAAGCAAAGCTTAAGAATTTTGATTTATTTCTATTTCATGATTAATTTTACAAAAACTGTTGGTTGCAGCTAATTTATGTTTCTTTACATCTGAAATTTCTGAAATGTTCTTTCAGTCCAGCATTAATATTTCTTTCATTTTACAAATGGGTCTTTTATTACAATCTGAACAATTAATCTGGTAGATGCCTAGTTTCTTTTCAGGGAGAATTTTGTTTATATGACTTGATGTTATGCAATTCTTTATGCTGTAGAGCCTAAGTGATATAAAATTCTTTGAAAATTTTGAAAACCCCAAGGGTAGTATGTGAATTTTTTGAATTTCAAAATCTCTTTCTTTAATGATTGTGTAGTAACTTCCTTTATTAGTTCTTGCTTTTTGAGCCTCTGTATCTTTTTATATTCTTTTTGTGTAAAGGATTACTTACCAGTCTGTGTGTTAAGTAGTTGATTACTGCATGCTGGTGAGATCAAGAATTGAAACTATTGGCTTTAATGTAGCTGTTAGTACGTTTGTTTTTTCTGAAAATACCTAACTCTCAATTTTTATGATCTTCAAGTTCAGAAATTAAGCAAGTTATTTTCTTTCTCTAAGAAATTTAATACTCTTATCTCCACTTACCATGAATTATACAGAATATGTTTCACAGGCCTTCACCTGCATCATAGGCAAAGCTGACAGTTTTAACCCCACAGCGCACAAACATGCAGTTATCAATAGTTTAACACACCGGCTAGTTAACCTACAAATTAGCAAAGAAGATTATTTTAATGAATACAAACAAATAGAAGAAACAGTGGTTAAAAATGGTTTTACAAAAGAACTAGTACACAAAAAGGTGCAGAAATTCAAGACACAAAAATATATCAAAGAAACCACAACACTTTCAGCAAGAAAAGATAAGCTAATTTTTAAAAAGTTCACATATCATCCATGGGCTACAAAAAAATTTCAGAATATTCTTATAGATTTTAATATAAGGTTCGCACCGATTAATAGATTTAATGTTAAAAATCTCCTAATAGACAATGTTAATGACAGTATTCCATAAGAGGAAAAAGCAGGTATTTATAAAATAAATTGTGCAGAATGTGAAAAATCTACATTGGAAAAACAAAGAGAAACATAGGCTCACGGTTAAAGGAACATTTCAGGAACATAAAGTACAAGCAAATAGAGAAATTAGCAGTAGCATATCATTTTTGGACACAAAATAATGACATAATGAATAAAGCAAAATTATTCAGTACAAGGACCTACAAAACTAGCAACGTGGGAGAAAATCTACATCTACAAATAGAAAGACAGTCTAATGAACTTCGACGCTGTCAGAGATGAAAACATAAACTACAAATTTATCAACTGCCACCAGAGCAAAGTACACATTCCCAAAGCTCAATGAATGATCCGACAGTTGGACTTTAGCCTGGATGAAGATGAGAACTAAATGTTCTCGAAACAGGTTCCACACATTATGACAAGTAAGTGAAGCATTAAGAAAGAGTGTGTAGTTCAACTGAATCATACAATGATATCAATTATATGATTAGCTTCACTGTGCAAGTTCCAATTTACATTTTAATTGACAGAAATTTATTTTGGAAAAGGAGACAAAAGTTAAGAAAAGTAGCCTGATCTAATGAGTGATAATTGTTAGTTAATTCCATAAGATTGTAAAATATAATGAATTAACAAAGTTTAAGAATATTTTTAGCTATGATACCTATATAACTTCAGTGTAAAATATAATGGGGAATGGAGGGAAAATGTAACTCTATGCCATCTTTACTTGATTTTGTTTGCTTTTTCTTCATATTGTACAATTGACACATTTTTTCTGTAGTTATTAAACTTATCATTCTGACTGAGCATGATAATATGACTTGATATATGGTCACAAAATGCTTAATATCAGAAATCTAGCCAAACATTAAATTTACCTTCTACTTTGCTGATAATGGAGAAAATAATCATGCAAGCTTTAGTGAGAAGCTCAAGAAAAAATGTGTTTTTTCATTTTGTTGTTACCATTGGGAACAGAACAGAACTGACAACTGACAACAAAATTATAAAATACATTTTAATCTAAAATGAAAATATATCTTAAAAATAACTATAAAAGATGGTATTGCAGAACTATTTAAAATAAAAAAGGAGAAAAAGAAACATTGATCTGCAATGAGTAGCTTCTCCATTGCTATTTCCAATAAGTTCTTGCACATTCATCACATGATCAAATCCAAGCATTTACAATTGTTTTATGTTATGGATAACCTTGAAAATGTTCAAATAAAGAATAATGATTATATTTCACAGATGTCTGGAGCATTTTTACCTTTTTACAGTGCCTGAGGAAGTTATAACCCAGCTGAAGCATCTTGTAGCCATCTCCAAACTCCTTATTCCATTCCTGGACTGAGTGCAGAGCTAATCGTTTTAGACTGCATGCAGCAACATGTGGTGGTGGTAATGGTTGTTCATAGGAAGTCTCACATGTCAGCTCAAACACACGCTGGAGATTGGACACAAGCAGTTCTCGAAAACAATGCGATCTCCTGAAATGTTTTTCTGTTGTTAGTGATCAATTATGAAATGGATTATGATATACATTTCATTATGTTTACTACTTCCTACATATTTTTATAAAATATAAAAAAGAAAAGGCAAGGGGATTCATCAAATCCCTATAACTACGGTGCATTTATGATCTGTGTTTAGTTTACTAACTTAATTTTTATATGCAGTGGAGTGGATTTTCTGCCATATTGCTACATGGGCTACACAAAAATGTCAAAATATTCTAAAAGATTTTAATATCAGATTGGCATCTATAAACAGATTTAATGTTAAAAATCTCTAAATGACAATATTCCATCAGAGAAAAAAAGCAAGAATTTCCAAAATAAATTGTGCGGAATTCGAAAAAGTCTATACTGTTAAAACAAAGAGAAACATAGACACACAGTTAAAAGAATATTTCAGGAACATGAAATACAGAAAATGGAGAAATCAGCAGTAGCATCTCATTTCTGGATAGAAAACGACATAGTGAAAAAAGCAAAAATTAGTCAAATCAGTACAAGGACCTACAGAGTTAGCAACATGGGAGAAAGTCTATAATTATAAATATAGAGACAGATTAATGAACTTTGACACTTCCATAAATTTTAAGTTCATTGCACCTCCACCAAAGCATAACACATTATCCAGCAGTCGACAGTTAGCTGATGATGTAGACAAAGGTCTGCAAAACATGTACTAATTTAAACAAGTAAGTAGAGTCAATAAGTGTGTATAGTTCAACTCAATAATACAATGATCTTAATTATATCTTTAAAATTTCAAAGTTGTCATCTGAATTTTACAAATGCTCATTGTATGTTTATACATTTTTTAAAGCCCTTATTCTCTCTTTTAGTCTCTATAATCTATTGAAAAACCATTTCACTTTCTTTTAATTCTCTATTTTGTCCATACCCAATTCTGGTTTCAAAACTAGCTCAGAATCCTGTTTTAAAGCAATACTGCTCTCTCCAAACACCAACTTTTATGGAAGTTTCCCTCGAGTTTTATTAAATCACAGCAAAGATTAAATTATTTAATAATACCAAGTTTTATTTTTATGAACAATTTATAGATAACTGATTTTAATTACAGCCAGACAGTTACTCTTAACTATATTTTCAATTATGAGCAAAAAATACAGATAAATGTATTATAATATGTACTGTCCCTGAAGAATTGCTCACAGTTTTTATATCCTATGAGTCAGAATAACATCAAATAATTTTCAGCAACTTAGGGAATATATTTTCCACAGATTTTTGTTCCTATGCTATAATGCACTGAAATTATTCAACAGCCAGCATAAAGTTAGATGAAAGATGTGCATCATACTTCCTTATTCTCCTGCAGTAAACAAACCCAGCATACTGTACAGTAGTGTAAAGAATACCATTCACTACCCTACTGGCATGGGTAGCTGAGGTTGTTAAGAAGCAGACTCTTGAGTGGGAGGTCTGGTGTTTGAATCCCACCAGAACCATCCTCCCTGATTTAGGTTTTTTCCAGATTTTCCTCAGTCCCCATAAATGACAAATGCCAGGGAGGTACCATAAACTTAGGCCTGGAATGCTTTCTATGTTAAATAAATAAATAAAACCTTTTCCCAATTTACCATTTTATTTCATATATCAGTCCACCTGTATCAGTATTAAACACTGATTAAAAAACTATCCACTTAACTAAAAGACTTCTAATTTTGTGGGTAACTGTAATATGCAAGTTGATGTAACACATTTTTATACGAATGGAATTGACAGACATGCACTATGCTTTGGTGTAGCTTGGGGAAAAGTGAAAATGAGGCAAGATATTTATGCCGATAAGCATTCAACAAGACATTTGCTTCATTAGTACCCTTACTGTTACATTGACGCATATCATTCAGGAGTGCAAAGAACAGTAAAAGCAATAGCTTTTGAAGATATTCTTGAACAATTCCATGAATCCCCATTCACAAGCACCAGAGCAATAGCATATCGATGCATACAAGCCAGTCTTCCATGGTTAGAGTTCTGCATATACAGCAACTTCATTCCTATCAACATGCCAGAGTTAAATCACTGGTCCAAATACGATATATTTGGAATAAATAATAATTTTCCTAGGTGATTGCACTTTGTCCAATGGTTTCTTCAGAAATGTATCATAATGTGAACAACTTCTATGAATAACTAGATCATTTAAATATAGCACATATTCTTATTAATTAAATAAATGTTTATAATGTTGACAAACAATCACATATTAGCTGATGCTGTGGTTATGGTAATTACAACTTATCTATATATTCAATGAGTGCAGCGAAATTTTAAAAAATATCTAGTGGCATGAATATCTTTACTGCTCTGGAACATAAAAATTAGACATCAGCAAACATTGTTTCCTATATGTTCTCTGAGTCGTTCTTGAAAACTCTTCTGCTATTCTGACTTATTTGGTATGTTTAATGAAGCTCATAATAATTTTTACATATTTAATGAATTCATTTTTAAAGAAAATTACAGACACTAACAAAAACAGCCCAACCATCTTCCCTATTTTCATTTTTATTCTTATTCAGTATAATGTAGTTTGATACTACTCAGGCTGAAAATAAACTATATCATTGTCCTTAGGGAAGTACGATTACCTCAAGTACACTGGTGTTAAAAATCTATCACTACTACTTTGTAATTATTTTCTTGTTTAGCTTAAAGCAGACCTTAGTAAATTAAACATTTTATTACCTGAATAGCTCATTACACATTTGAAAGGCACTGAGGCGTATTTCTGCATGTTGCTTTTCCAACTGGTGCATCAATAAGTGATACACATGCTCTACATAGCCATTTGCTAGTCTGTAATGTAAAACACATTAAATTAGAATGGATATTAATATAAACATATGGCATATTCTTTTAATATTTAAACAGCTGCTGAATGCACAATCAGCAAAGAGCCAACTATCACAATGTTCTGTAAGCATCTCCTGTAACACCAGAAGTTAGGCAGTATTCTCTAAAATACCAAAAATATCTTTGCACTATAGGTCAATTCCATGAAAGGTTAAATCAAAATTTAATTTTATAAAATCAAGTTTAGGCTGGCATGTCGTACATCAAATTGAAGTTAGATATGTCAATTTTTCCTAAAATGTAATATTTCATGTATTATAATCATCCAGGTAATATTATATAACCCTTTATTTATAATTATGAAACATCTAGCACAAACTCAAAGTTAAACTCAACAAATTTGTATAAGTCCAAATTGACTTTATAATGTGATGCCTATTTAACATTTTGAATTGTTAAAATGTGCAATAATGAATAATTATTCATATCAAAAGTTGTAAAGAGTAAGCTTTTTAAAGAGCTCTGAACAAATTTATGAACAGATGCACCTCTTGTTACATCTGCAACATAATTTATATAAAAGTTCATTTATCTCCTACAGTTGAGCTCACATTATAAGGTTATTAATGGCAATCTTTTAGCTTATGATAAGTAACATCCTGGAAAGAGATTTGTTTTTTAACTTGAAATATGTTTTCTTGAATTATGTTACAGATGTAACCATAGGGAAGTTAAGTTCATTTAAAAAAGAAAATATAACAGGTAAATTTGATTCTTTCAAGGTTTTGGAATGTTTAGGAGGTAATTAATGCCCTAATGATATGGAGGGAAAGTTACATATCCAGTTTTCACATAAAAAACAACTAGAGACTTGATTCTTACCACTAAAAGGTGAGCTACAAGCCTCTCATTTCCACATATTAAGTTAATTCATCTATTATTTTGAGTCTAATTTGCCTGTAATTTTCAATATATAGTATTATATTAATGTTTCTGAGGTTAAATGAATGAAAGTCTAATTTTTAGGATGGCTCCTGTAAGGGATTGTGTACATAAGTACAGGCAGAAACAATGTGATAAGGAAAAGAAAGGCATGTGCTAAGATTACATGCATTCAATGTAAAGAAGCATAAAATAATCTACTGAAAGATTAAGGAAATAATGCATGCTAAAATATGACTGTAGGTCCATTATCTTCAAACATCATATCAATATGATGATATATAAATCTCCACAGTCTTTAGGTAAAGCTATAAAAAAAAAGTGCAAAGGTCATTACGAAATAGTCCTAGAAATTAGAAGACAGTTGTTATGAAACTAGCTAGTATGCATGGCATTTCAGTATGAGGAAACCATTATCAAGATATGCTTTAAGTGAATCTATAAAGTTATGGTGATTAATTTTTATAACTGTGTTTATATATGAAACTCTTGGAAGAAATGACAGTAAATTGATTAGATCTGGTCATCACAAGGAAAAGCATAAGAAAATGTACATTTATGATACTTTCTGAAGACCGCCACAGGTGGCTGAGGTTGTTAAGACATGGACTCGTGCACGGGAGGTCTGAGGTTTGAATCCTGCCAGGATCATCCTCCCTTACTGAGGTTTTTTCCAGGTTTTCCTTAGTCCTCATAAATGACAAATGCTGGGGAGGTACCCTAAACTTAGGCCAAAAAAAAATCCTTACCGAATATATCATTTCATCGCATGTGTCACCAGTATTCACCGCCTGAGGTGCCTCAGCAGTAAAAGCTGGCATTATATATATTAAAGAAACCTTTCTAAAGTGTTTGAGTTGTTTAAGATCAATCACCCAGAGATTAAAATTGGATTATCAAATTTTGCAGCACTAATGCTACAGCATGTACTTCTTTCTTCAGAAATTCCAGTCAACATTTGATGTGTACTTATCATGCAAATGTTGATGTTCTACTCTCTGGTATTTTCACAGATTTTCCTAATTTTTCTGAAACAAGAAACAACTCATAAAGGCTCTACTATAGTCTGTGCCAAGGACAGCAAATACTGCATGTTTGGGAAACATCAAGTGTGGTATAAACTGAGAAAATATGGATTGATAAGAAACAGAAACATTGACACTGAAGAAAACATTACATGGTACCAATGGCATAATGATGAATGTAAAGTCATGAAATTCATTCATGAAGGTTCTGTTCTAGATGCATTTGAAGCAATGAAGAAGAAACTGTCTTCATTTCTTACCCATTGTTTTGTAAAGAATGAGCAGCATATTTTGAGAAGGGCAAATTAGACATAGTTTCAGGTTTCAGTATGTATTCTTCAGTAGACTTCAGTGTAAATTTGAACACTGTTTAACAGGATCCAATGCAGAGAGCATACTGAAATAGTGAACAAATAATTTACACACAGCTGCCTATATGCTTTAAGGCACACTTTCATATGCAATAATTTCTCATGATAAATTATCTGTCCATTATCATATTAGATAATAATGTATGATTTGAAATAAAACTTTGTAATTCAAAAAGAAATTGAAGCTTTCTCTGTAGTGCCAGCCAACGACTACATGTCAAACATTCTAACTGCCATTTTCTAAATGTTACAGGATAAGCAAACATCTACTTCTTACTTACTCACCAATTATAGATTTTTCCAATTTATTGTCATTGCATAGAACCACCAACTCCAAACTATTCACTTGTGATGTAATTACGTACCTACTTACTCTCCTGTTATTTTAGGTAAGTTTAAACTTTAAAGTTGGGATTACAGTGCATGTCTATATTATAGGTATACAAGCTGGAAAAGAATCTGCACGTGAACAACGGTTGTTACGCACGGAGCTAGTGGTGGGGTTCAATTATGTTTTTATAAAACTATGGTAAAGTTCAACTTTCAACAAGGAATGTTACACTTGTAGTCATGGAGCAAATTCTATGAAAAAGCTTGGAACAGGTTCTTCTATCAACT
Organism: Metallyticus violacea; assembly: GCA_030762175.1. Classification (NCBI taxonomy): domain Eukaryota; kingdom Metazoa; phylum Arthropoda; class Insecta; order Mantodea; family Metallyticidae; genus Metallyticus; species Metallyticus violacea. The sequence continues at coordinate 6,594,639 of CM060838.1, read as the reverse complement.
TTTAGTTTAGTGACATTATTAGTTTAAAAATGTCAGTAAACTAAGCGTTTCTGAGTTCTGTTATTACTTCATGACTACATAAACTGCACGTCATTGTTTGCTTTCAAGCTGATACAGCACCATGGTAATCTAGCTGTGGCATTTGAAGTTGTGAGCATAAATGAAATTCTTATTGCACATTTCACAGTGTTAGGCACACGGTTGCTGTTTTTTTTTTTTTTTTTTTTTTTTATAAGAGGTGGGAAAACATCCAAATTTTCCGGGTGTACTTTAGAAACATGCTTTCTCAGATATTTATTGTACTCGTATTCCCCACCACATTCCGTGCATACTAACTTTTTTGATGCTGTCATATTAATAGGAAAATAAGACAGCACACTAATAACTCGCACAACAACTTAACTCCAGATCATTCAACATCTAACACTAAGAAGTCGAAGTATGGTTAAGAAACGTTGGGCTTTCTCCGCTGCCAATCTTGAAAAATGCGATTTTGTACAGCTGTCAAGTGATGAACCTTGCTCTATAGAAGTATGTAACTAGGCCTAGCGGCTATCCTGCTCCTCCCACCACGAATACTGAAAACCTTTTCTAGCTTGTACACCTTTAAGTTTCAATATCTAAGGCACTAACCTGCAAATACTCTTCACTTTTTTTAAAAGTTCCTTATCTAAGTCTTTACAACCACTGTGCGTAAGTGTTTCAACATGTTTTCCTAAGTCCATACATAGCTGATTATCTAAGGGAACACGGGTCATTTCATACAAATAAAGTTTAATAATGCTTTTAACATTATCTTCCTTTAAGGAACATTCTTCACTTTTTCTTTCCCTTTGTATTTATTCGCCAATGCCCCCCCCCAAAAAAAAGAAGAAAAAAAAAAAAAGAGGTAAGAGGTCACAATATCGACTTGTAAAGAACAAGAATGAAGAATCATCAATTCATTAGCTTAATTATAATTGTTAATCACATTTCCACCAGACTCTAACCATTACAACTACGCAACGAAACGTACAACTCTAACCTCTCCACCGTGTTGCCAACACCTTCGCGCAAATAATTGCAGTGGTATGATTAAAAAAAAGTCTGTCACGCAGGAGCTGCATAAACCAAGCATATTCCTCATCTGTAGTAGGGTAACTTTCAAAAATCGGAATTATGGCCTTATTAATTAATGAATGGAAATAAGATATGGCATTACTGTGAGGTATTAGGAGAAATAAATTAGAGTTCTTGCAATCTATGTATATATGTATGTTGTATTCATCCTGTTAAATCATATATATATAAAGTACAATGATATATGACATGTCAATAGTTTGAAAGAAAGCTGAAGTAAAAGGAGAAAAGAAAACATGCACGCAAAGCTTAAATATATACAAACCTAGCTATAGAATGATACCTTATGTCTGTCAAAGTTTTCAGAAAATCTTTGAATTCACACACAACCATACAAGGCTAGTAATAATATACTAAGTAATCATGTCGGTCCTGGCAGTGTAGTGGTTATCATACTTGCCTCCTACACCCAAGATCGCGGGTTCGAACCCGGCCAAGACCGATGGATTTTCGGGTGTAAAAATCCTAAGTATGGGTTCCTTCGGAAGGAAGTAAAGCTGTGGGTCCCGTGTCGTACATTTACTGCACGAAAAAGAACCTCAAGCCTGAAAGTGAGGCCTTTGAGCAAAATTTGTCGGTCGTTTCACGCCCTGAGTTCAATGGGACGCTGAAGTTAAAGCGCGACCATATATAAATCATTAAAAAAAAAAAAAAAAAAAAAAAAAAATTAATCACATGCTATGCCATTGACTAAAATAAATCTTCAAAAACCTGTTCAGATACCCTAGATCAAATGATTTATTAAAGCAAAATATATGATCTAACTTCAACAATTTTTAAAATAAAGATTATTTCATACAGTGTAAGTACCATAATTATTATTTAAAACTCATTTAATGGGTGGAAACAGTGATCAAATAAATATGCCAGTATTGCATTTTTAAATAAGGTTAACTTTTCAATTGCTTTAATTTGGTGTGGTAATTTGTTGTATAATTTGATGGACATTTGAGATGCACTATTTTATTATGTTTTGGTGTTGGTTCTCATTATATGAAGATCTACTTTTCTCCTTGTATTGTGTTGAAGTATTATTTCATTTGTTACATGTGACTCTTTTAATGCAAGGTTGTTTCTTATGAATAGCGTTGTCTCATATATGTACATGCATGGAAGTGGCAAGATTTTCAGTTTTGAGAAAATTGGTTTGCAGGAGGACTTATGATTTGCAACAGCTACTATTCTTATTATTTTTATGCATCATAAAAGTATCATAAATGAGAAACCATAACCCAAGAGATGATATCCAGGCGAGTAGGATTATAAGGGAGGTCCGTAGTTACCTGGACGCGGAACAACAGAAAAGTGAACACAAAAGGCTTTTAATTTTAACACCAAAAGAGGTGGAAGAACAACTCAAATGTTTCGATCCCTGCAAAACAGTTGGGCATGATCGGATCATTCTAAATATATTAAGATGACTCCCAAGGCGGCCTATACTCCATTTAACAAAACTGTTTAACATGTACATTAATCTCTGTTACTTGCCTCTGACGTGGAAAGAAGCAGAAATTATTTGCATTTTGAAAAGAGGAAAGGACCTGTACAACTTTCGATCGGCCAATCAATTTGCCCCTCACGGTGTCAAAGGCGTTAGAACGCTTACTTTTGTCCCATATGGAGCCACATTTACAGAGCTGATGCCGAAGCATCAATTTGGCTTTAAATCTAAACATTCGACTGCTCAACAACTATTGACAGTAATGGAGAAGGCTGCATTGATATTTCGAGAACGCATGTTTTCTGCTATTATGCTGCCTGATATTGCATATTATTAGTATGGTTGTTCTAGGTCAGTTTCGTCCCCAGTTCAAGCTTTGATATTTAACTGACTCAGAATATTCCAGGACTGACAGTTTAAGATTTTCTAGGCCTTTTAGGTTTCTCCCGATAGTAAAAGGAAGAACAAAAGGATTTTAAAGGATTTTTAAAGGATTAATATATAGATAGGCCCTCCTGCATGCACCAGCAATGAATTTTCCCGAGCCCGCATAAATAATTTAAAAGTTTGGTGGGGTCATCTACATTCGATTCAAAATGATTTGTTTGCGGCCTGAACTTCACAAAGAACTGGTTTCAAAAATAACAAATAAACATAGTTTCATAGACATAAATGTTGTACAGTAGCTCCACAGTGTAACGTCTTTCCTTGTAATGAGTCATTTGAAAGAAAGTTTTCAACTCTAACTATTGATCTATTAATCTGCAGACATCCGTTTCAATTGATAGCCAGCGAATATCACAGGTTCTGACAATTTTAAGAGGATCGTTAATAGTCTGATATAGAATACTATATTCCTGCGCAGCAGCTGAAGCTACTAGCTGCGGCAGTGACATGCATACCAAAGAAAGAATATTTCACCTAGTTTCTTGCACACTCCAATATTTACACTGACCATAAACGATGCATTATCAGTGCCTAAATCAACAAGTTTCTTTAAATATGGTTCTTGATTTCAACACTGTCCTTAACTGCAGAAATAATTCCATCAACATTAATACCTGTAGCTCCACTATTGTGAAATAAGAAGAGGTTATTTCCCCACGCTGTTCATTAAAAGAATTTATAGCCATTTCTAAAAGTTTTCTTACCCTCACATCTGCAGTTTCGTAAATTAAGAAACTGTAGCAACCATCATTAAGATCTTTCAGTAAATTATTTTCATTATTGCCACAAATAACTAAGAGTTACCTCACTAGTGACAGCCGTCTTATTAGTATCCACGAAAGAATCTAGTGAGTGAGATGACGAGAACGATTGTACAGCACTGATGTGTTACTACTGCCATGCTGAGTTGAGTCATATTTCTTAACTTCAATTTCACACTTGCAAAACCTACATTGTGCTTTTGCAAGACCCAAGGGAACTGCCAAAATCCAATATTTGATTTTATTATCGGATAGCCACTGGTTTCGAAAGTGCTGTTGATACTGAGGCGCATTAATGAAAATAGACATTTATTATAATTTCTATTCGTTTCCAAAATAGAAAATTCCGTACTAGAGTTGAACACCACTCACTTCACTGTAAAACACGTTCTGTCTGTTTATAGAACATTTCTTTGCTGAAGCAACGAGAGCTGAACCTTTTATACATACATACATACATACATACATACATACATACATACATACATACATACATACATACATACATACATACATACATACATACATACATACATACATATACTTGCAAAATAACTAAGCATATTCTGCTGCTGATCAAGGGAGGAGTAATTATAAACAAAATTGACAAATAACATTCAGTTTACAAAATTATTGGGAATGCCAATATCATATATACCTAGGGCTACTGAGAAAAATGTAGACTTAAGGAATCTCTAGGGTGAATGCTGAATTAGATGTTAATTCCTTCCTTATCAAACGTGCCCGGTCTATTATACACGTCTACACAAAGCAAACGAAAATATTTTATAGTTGATAAAATTATCAAGTTACTGCAGTTTTAATTACATGGGTAATGACCGAGGCGATTAATGTAATCACGAGTCAACAAGCTCATGTTACGATGGCATGTTATTTAGTCGCTACTATTTATTTCACACATATACAGTTTGATAAAATAACATAACTCAGGAATATCATTTAGCTACATACCGAGCGGGGATTCACCCTATTCTTCTTACATAGCAAAGCAGCTAAAGTGATACATTTTGGTATTATGCTGCATGCTGTATGCCAGAACAATTAAAATTATATCAGAATAGTAAAAGTTAGATTTTGATTTCGGGGTTTGTTAAATAAGTTACATTTCTGGCTATAAGCATTTGGTGATTTTGTATGGCTAAATGCTGCTGTGAAAATGTTAGAATTAGCTATAAAATGGTTTGGCTGGCTGCCATGCGAGGGGCTTTTATAGCCCAAGTCGCCAACACTTGATCCTGGAAAATAGACAGCAGAGAAAATTTAAGATGAAAAATATTGTACTTGTTACCAGTAACATAGAATAAAAACGCTTAAATTAGAACTGAGCAGTATTTTTCCTATATAGACCTATTCTAATCATACACAATATTATCAGCAACCTTAACGACAGCGCAAGAATAGAAAAGGAGCTAACGACAACATGTATGCGTTAGAAAGAAACTTCTTTTAAGGTTGAAACATTTTTTTATTGTCTCGCACTTGATTACACGGCCTCTTTGATTATTGTAGACGGCCATTGCCATACAGAAAGTTCAAGTTTTTATTTATATTACGTTGGTACCTCGGTTTGTATGTTTACGCATGGAAATCCGGTGGACAGATAAATATGTTTTGTGTATAGCACGAACGTATCTCAATATTTAACATATAGCTGCTGTGCAAAGGTTTAGGAAAGTAGCCTAAGTGTAATGAATTTAACATGTTGGCTAGCATGACTTGTTGGTAAACAACGAGCATGGAGAACGAAGTCAGAGTAGTTATAAAGTGGAGTGGAAAAGAATATGAAATATGTAATCTTTCAGAAAATGATTCTGTAGCCACTTTAAAAAATGCGATTCAGAAGGAAACTGGAGTTCGTCCAGAGAGACAAAAACTCCTGAATTTGAAACTCAAAGGTAAGCCATTTCCATAACCTTAAAACTTCTGGAACTTATAGTAAGAAACAAAATATAGTGTCATGTTCTTTTATCTATTCACTGTATTAATTTTTATGAGTGGATAGTGATCGATATGGAAAGACGACAGCTAGATTAGATTATATTTATTTTTATTTATGGACTCTCTTTTACAGCTTGGCCATTAGCGTCCTATTCTATTCACGGCGTGAAACTGCCGATATATTTTGCTCAGAGGCCTTTTCTTTCAGGCTTGAGGTTCTTTTATGTACCACACATCTATGACGCAGGACCAATGGCTATACTTTCCTTCCAAATTAAGTCATACTTGAGACTATCGACGCTGAAAATTATTTGGCATTAACTAAACTATTAAGGGTAACGTTCCAGGTAGCTATTTCGAATGAAAATGCCCGAGCCCTAGCGGAGGTCCAATGAAGATTTGCACGAAAAGAAAGAATTTATCTCTAAATACAAATATTTGATACTTCTTACAAGTGGCAAAGTAAATTAATTATAATTGTGAATGCATTTCTTTTTCTTATTGAGAAACATTCAGAAGCTTGTGCTAAAACACATTGTAATATTATAGTATTAAGTATGGAAATTAATCACTGACGTAGACATGTAGGTTTTTTTTAACTCGTAGTTTTTTAAAGATTTGTTACAGCATTGTTAGTGCATAAATACAACTGTAGTGCAGAATTGCACACTATTTTAAAATTGTTTTATGCAAATTTAAAAGAAATGTGCCAACTAAATGGGGGAGGGGGGAATGTTATAAAAGCGTTTTTTTTTTTTTTTTTTTTTTGAAAAGGAGCAACATATATTGCTGCATAGCAAAAATCAAGATCTCAAAGTTATTAGTGGAGCTAAGAAGTTCACACATTTGAATGTTTTCTTGTTAATTCTTATATTTTCATGCAACTTAGAAAGAATATATTTTAAGACATATCAAATCTAAGCTGCAGAAATTTTTTCATAACGTGCATATTTTGCATATGTGAGGATTAACATACAGTCAATTTGCATATTTTAATTTTTATCTGAAAGAACATATAAGTATCTTTTTCAATGAAAAATGGGGGAAAAAAAACCCTCATATTTGTAGAAATTAAGTTGGCAGTAACCAACAGCCTCCTCTCTCTTTTGCAATTTTCAGAACTAATCTCTCTAGAAGCATTAATCAGCACTCCTCTGTCAACAGAGAAATTAGTTATCCCATCACCATCAACAAATTTATATCCCAGCTGAAGAAGCAACACAGAGTTCAGCCCAATTGTTGAATTCCAGGAACTGCCAGATTGTAGCGTAATTTGAATGTTAATGAGAATTAAATACAAAATATCTTCCTGCATAGACAACAATAATATCATTCGGTCAGTGTTCAAACAGAGGTATCTGCTGTGTGGAAAATTCTTTTGGCAAATTTGAATTATATTTTTAATTAAGAATTATTTGATTCTCAAAACATTCAAGAAATGGAAGGGGAAATATAAATTGCAAGTTAGCTCAAATGAACAAAAGAAATTGGTAAGAGTAATTTTTCCATGGGCAGAGAAGTATTATTATGCAAAATCCACTGTAAAGTGGAAGTTCATTTTAATATGTGATTCTAATATAACTTAATTTTAATCTCGTTCATTTTATTTATGCATCCTGAATTATTGAAACTTACATTATGATGGTTAGACTAATAATAGGAATTCAGAAATTTAGTATCTTTTTGAAATGTAAAGTATAAATTTTATTATCCCCACATTGATATATATACTTTTTCAGTGGGTAAAGTGTGTAAAAAAAGTATCAATTAATGGGGGGCACATAAATAAAAAGGAAAAATGAAAATAAGCAAACATTGTTAAAAATACAAAAAAAAAAGTCCTTAATTCATTGGGAAAAAATAAGATTTTTTGAGGATTTGTGGAAGGCAGTGATTGTGATCAACTTGGATTGAACGGTATAGAAAATGAGACTTTTTCATAAAGAATTTATGAAAAAGTAGACAAAAGAGCCAGTGTCAAGTGCCTCCACACTGAAGAACAATCTACCTAACAACCAGATTGCTACCAACAGGCAAGTCTCCTTTGTTTATTTTCATAAGTAAACAAATTGTTAATTGAACATCATATTTTGTACTACATTTAATGTAATGTATGTTCTGTACTCTTCCAGGTAATTGAAAAAGACAAAAATTAGATATTGGAGAAAGTAATGTGTGGATGTGGAGGGAGATGAATAGTTAATCTGATTGTAGGAAAATTAAAAATAGAGATGTCGGCAGGCCGCAGTTACATTCTACCAGTAGCTGAAAAACAAACTTTGGAACAAACACAAGATTTGTTAACCAGTCTCTTTGGTAAGTTTCATATCAACTTCTTGGTGTGCTGTGGATTGCTAGAATGTTTATTTATTTACTTAATATGAAAATTAATTCCCAAGTGGATAACTCCATTGAGTTGTGAAGATGTTTCAGCAGTTTAATTTCTGGTTTTATTTCATGGTTTATGGTCCAAAAATGAGCTGCTCTTGATTTATCCACATGCTTAAACTCAGTATTCCTAAAGTGTTCTTTCTTCTGAATTTCTAAAATTTCTTGGGAAAAAATGTTTATATTAAAAAATAAAGAAAACCTAATGAGCTTTGAGTTTCTTTCTATAGATGAACTCAGCCATTTCCTGCTTCAGCCAACACATGCCAACACTAGGGGGGTGTCTAGCCATCGTTTTGAGTAACGGCGGTTCAGTGAGCAACTGAAGATGGGAGAGATTATCCCAAAATGCATCTTATTTTATGTAAGTAAATGGAGTTTAGTGTAAAAAATGAATACCTAAGTTTAGGATATATCACCACTGTATTGTCAACAGCTTTCATAAGTACAGTATTTAAATAAATTGATATTTAAATTTTCTGTATTTATTTAAGAAACTATTACCTTTTAATTTCATACTTTCAAATGTTTTGCATTGAAACATGTTTCTTTTTTACATTTTTCGTACTAACATGGAAATAATGATTTTTTCAGGTGATTTAATTCAGGTGATTTAATTTAATTTAGAGTGAAGCTGCTTCCATGAAGAAAAACTAAGGATATGCTACCACCCGTGGTGCCTCAGTAGTAAAAATGAGCATTAAACATCATTAAAAAAAAAGGATATGCTAAGCAGTGGAAACTCATTGTCATCCTGGTGCACTTCTGTTTTCTCCCAAAGTTGAGGAGGAGACTGTAAACTCCTAGTGCAACTCTAATTGAAGCACTGGCCTGTGTTCCGGAAGCCAAAGATAATTTGACAGCAGCTCCAGGGGACAGAGGAAACAAAAAAGTAAACAAATTAGGTTTTCCACAAAATGCAGAAATGATTTCTTTATTTTTGCACATAATTGGAAAGCTCTTGGAATGAAAGAATGTTCCTCTTTCTGAGAATGTAAGCTGTATAATTGTCTTAGATTATAAATATGCACCTATCACACCGTGTAATGTAGAAAGGTTATTTTTCAAAATACTAAATTATTTACTTAAAATAAAATAAAATTTGCTGTTGAAAAATAAAAAAAATTGTCTTTTGGTCTTTTTAAAATTGTGTACATCCTGTTTATGTAATAAAAATGTTTTCGTGCCATTGCACTTATCTTATTTTTATAAGTACATGTAGCATATAAGCTTTTTGCATAATAATGCCTCTTGTTTAAGTATATTTGTATGAATATTTCGGATTTAGAAGGCTGCATAAACTCAGTTCTATTAATGAATATCATTGTATGATTCAGTTGAACTACACACTCTTAAAGCTTCACTTACTTTTCATAAATGTATGGAACCGGTTTCGAGAACAAAATGTTAATTAATATGATTGGCTTCACTGTGTTAAGTTCCAATTTTACATTTAAGTTCTCAGTTCTTGTTATCAGTTCTAGTTATTAATAACTAGAATTTTTCCTGGAGTATTATTTCTTGATCTTAAAGCTCTTAGCTATTAATTTCCTCCACAATTCCACTTGCCTTCATAATGAGCGCAGTCTTTATATAGTATGGTGGGCAATATAAACCATATACTGGCAGAATTTTAGCAGGTTTCTATTGTGCAGCTAATTTATAATTTAGCTGGTGTGAAAAGACTGGATGACACATGTCTCCCCAAATATACACGCATTAATGGCATATTTCTGTAAACCAAACTTAAGTGAACACCTAACAAGCCAAATATTCATTATTACAAGATTTTCATTCAACTTAAACCTAGCCTGGACATTAAATTTTAAGACTGTTGGGATAACATGGTGAACCTGTATATACTTAAACACAACTCCTACGTTAGATCTAAGTTAACAAGTTACGTTACCCTTCATGAAATTTTAATCTATCTCTAACATTACTGGAGCTGCTATTTGTGAATAAACAAGCATGTTATTTATTAATAATGGCAAAATTGTTTAAATAACTATAATAGAATAGAAATTGTAAGTCTCTCTTGGATATCTCTAAGCAAAGGGATGGCACTACTTTCTTAGACATAAGAAAATGTTATCTTTACACATAAAAAGAGGTCGGTCCTGGCGATGTAGTGGTAACCATATTTGCCTCCTAAACCCAAGATCGGGGGTTCAATCCTGGCCAGGACCGATGGATTTTTTTGGGCATAAAATTCCGAACTATGGCTTCCTTCGGAAGGGAAGTAAAGCCATGGGTCCCATGTTGTACATTTACGGCAAGATAAAGAACCTCAAAAAGAGGCCTCTGAGCAAAATTTACCAGTTGTTTCATGTCTTGAATTGAATGGGATGCCGATAACGAGCATCCGTAAATAAAATATAAAAAAAAACATAAAATGGTGATAAAGGCATGGCATTGATTGTGAGAGTTTAACATACCAGAAAGCATTAAAGCATTAGTTTAGAGAAATATACTGTAGGCTGTTAGAAAGCAGGAAAAATGTGTAAATAAATGACTCACATGTGCTTCAGCTATAAAAAAAAACACTTTTCATAACTAGAATGTTGCAATTATGCCATAATTGATGGAACTATTCTTCTAATGAGTGTCATTTGATTGATAATTCTAGGAAAAGTTCCAGAAGATGACTGTCAATTGTCAGCACTCAAGCTTAAGCCTGGCTGCAAGATAATGATGATGGGTTCATTAGAAGAGGACATTGCTGATGCTTCTGCCCCACCTGAGGATATGCCTGAAGTACTGAATGATTTAGACATTGAGGATGAAGAAGTTGCAATAGAAAATAAAGAGGTAAAACAATCATATTCCATTAATTTTTATGGCTTTATTTTTTATTTTATTATTACTATTACTATTTTTATTTTATTTTTTCCCTGAAAGATATACCTAGCAAAGATTGAGCGGCGAGTAAAGGAGTACAAAATTAACATACTGAATCAACCTCGGCCAGGAAAGAAGCTCTTGGTTCTTGATATTGATTACACTCTCTTTGACCATCGCTCAACAGCTGAAACGGGATATGAGCTAATGAGGCCATACCTTCACGAGTTCCTAACATCAGCCTATGAAGTAAGTAGTAACTTTACTGTGGTATAGTACTAAGTACATTTTTATGTGCATATTTCTCACTATCCAGAGCATGTAAGGATCAACTACATCCTGAATATATGAAATTTGCTTCATTCTGGAAGGGATAAAATATAAACTTCAAATTTCCATTAAAAATGTATTGAATGAATCCATATAATCTTTAATTAAGGAATAAAATATACTAACACTAGTGTGAGTGATGTTAGTGTGAACATGTTGAATACATTAATGTAGGATATATAATCTTTAATGATCTCTTCCGAGTCAAACTATGTAGAATGTTCTTTATGGTTTTATTCATCGAAGATTTACCCCAAGACATGCTACAAGGACCCTCGTCCATATCCTCAGCTATTAAATGACTTTTGGATTATTGGTTGAAGTTGGATTGATAGGTATCTGGGTGAACTCCTGTGGTCTTGTGATAAACTTAAATAGAGCTGTCTTCTTCTGGGATGTCGAAATTCATTGTTTTGCTCATTTTTTTTTTTTATGTAAGTCCTTTCCCATATATTTAATTCTTTTGGTTGTCGAACCAGTTTTAATAACTTGATGCCTTTTTCTATTTCATGATTTTCATTCCACAAATGTGCTGCCAGAGCTGATTTAGCTATTTGATTATAATAGATGTTTTTCCAATATTCCTTCAGCTTAATGCCTATATTTCTCTTTGGGCCTGCTATCCATTTTGTTTAGTTTCAATAAATTTTTTACACTATATTGGTCTTACTTATGATGAAGCACATGCCACCTCCCTATCAATAGTTCTATTCTACTCTGAAATCGAAAAGCCAGTAGTATTATGTAGAGGACATTATTGGGCAAGATGTGTATCATATGTTATTTAAGTGTAGAAATAATAATTTATGAATAAAGTTTCTGCAATATTTGCAAAAATTTACCTTAATATCTGACAAAAAACAACTGCACAATATTTTCCACCCTTAATGAACTATAGGTCTTTCTATAGAAAAGCTAACAAAATGGTGAACAATATAAATGTGGATTGGTTCCCTTATTCCAATATCAATTGGTGCAATGTTTTCTGCATGGAAAATTTCCCATATACACCCTTACTTTAATGCATTCCATATTAGATGCCATTTTATCTAACTGCCCTTTTGCTGCAGCATACCGTCCAGAAAATTCAGGCTGTACTACTATACAGCATCTACTTCTAGCTTCATGGGCCAGCATAGTAAAATAGGAGACATTACTTTCAAAATGACTCTAAAATCATAGTGGCTATGATCTTCTAATGATATTGTGCTAGCACTCCAGTTCCTCTGCAGTAATATTAAAGATTGACATAGGGGGCTATAGTCACTAAGGCACAGACTTGTGAATGGGAGATCTAAGATTTAATTCTCGTCAGGACTGTTCACCCTGAGTGAGGTTTTTTTCCAGGCTTTTCTTAGTCCTTGTAAATAGCAAATGATGGGAGATATCCTAAAACTTTGGCCTGGAATGCTTCTTTCCCTAAGAAGAAAAAAAAAACCTTTCCCAATTTATTAATTCATATTCTATATGACCAGTGTCCACTGCCTGTGATGCCTATTAATAAAAATGGGTGTTAAACATTATATGGGGGGGGTAGGCATGAACTTTCTATGAAAGTCTCATTGTTCGTTATTAGTACCATTATAGATTCTTGTGTTATGTTGAAGGATTATGACATCGTGATTTGGTCAGCAACAAGCATGAAGTGGATTGAAGAAAAAATGAAGTTGCTGGGTGTATCAACTCATTCTGATTACAAGGTGGTATTCTACTTGGATAGTCTTGCAATGATTTCCATCCACACACCTAAGTATGGAGTTATCCAGGTAAGTTTGTATTATTTTACTCTACTGTTCATAGCTTCAGGATTATAAGTTCATAATCATATGCATTACCATTCAGTACAGTAAAAATCTCAGTATACCATTTTCCAGAATTTGAAAACCTGTTACATGCAGGAAAGTGGGAAGATGATACCTATCTATAAAAGAGCCACTTTGGGAGTGGCAGCACCTTGGCTAAGTGGTTGAACTGTTCACTTCTCACTGAGGTAACAACAATGCATGTGGCTGTAAGTGGAATCATATTCACTCTAGCAAATTTTGTGGTGCAAAAGTGTTAATTTCTTCCCTAAACTTTAAATATCAGGAGCATATGCCATATTTTATTTTAAAGTTTCACAAGCAGAAATATTGGAGTAATATAGGAGCGATTAATTAATAGGATTTGAGTGAGGAGAGTGGGCAATACATTGTTCATTCTTAAATACTTTTTCAATAGTGTTTAACAGTTGTTTTCAGTACTGAGGCATCATCGGTCATGGACACTGATGATACATGCAATGAAATGATAAATTAGAAAACATATTTTTTATTTGAAGGAAGGAAGTGTTCCAGGCCTCAGTTTAGGGTACCTCCCTGCATTTGCAATTTATGAATATGGAGGAAAATGTGGAAAAAACCTCAGTGAGGGAGGAGATCAAACCCCAGACCTCCTGCTTGCAAGTCCATGCCTTAATCACCTCAATCATATGTGCTGGTATATATTTTAAATGAAGGTATATTCCTGGAAGTATTGACGACCAGAATAATTATTTTACAGTGTTTTAATAGTTCAGCACATTCAAAGTCATCAAATTTCTTTAGAATGTGCTTTTCTATAGCAAAGAACACTAATCTTCTACTGTCATTTATTCCCATTACATACGAACCTGGGATAATTGTAATGGGATATGGAAGGAATGCAACTTCATAAAGTCAGGGTAAGCAAGTGGAAAATTTAAAAGTTTGTCAATAGTAGTAAGTTTACATGAACTGAGAACATGGAAAGGAAAACTGGTTATTTTGATTTCAATAGGTTTACTTGTTTGTTTGTGTATAAGGTTCAAAGGAATATGCAACTCTTAAGGATAGAAATTTAGCTGAATGGGTTTAATTGGAAAAGGAGGAAGTTCATTATTGCATGAAATGTAATTTAAAATTGTATTGAATGTATACATTATTTATAGTATTATATTCTTTGGTTGGAATCAGAGCCTGGTCCCTGGATATTCCATAGGTAATGACCTGGACGGGGGGGGGGGGGGGGGGTGAGCTAATCAAATTGGAATAAATTGTAGTTAGTGCCTTCTGGAATTGCCAAAGGCATTGATCATACTAGTTATAAAATTGTTTTTTTTTTTATTTGTATTCATTTTGTTAAAAAGTTTTGAATGTTGAAAAATGAGAAATAAATTCATATTCACATTCACGCTGTCATTTGCAAGGCAATAGAAAAATCATCATTAGAGCAAATGTTTTAACCAGAGGACTTATTTAAGTAAGTGCCAAGAGAGATTGGATGTAAGCAGAAGCATTAGCTCAAGGCTTTTGATGTGCTTAAATTTTCTCCCTTTGCACAATTGGTTAAATTTTAATAAATTAAAAACTAACAAGAAAGTTTAATGAAAGGGAAAGATGTGTCACATGGCAATAAATCACTGTAATGAGAGAAAAGGAAATGAACAATATCATATTCTAAAATTCCAAACAATTAACTCTCCAAAATTCTTAGAATATGTTCCTGAATGTATATTAATGTTTTCTCATACAAGAGAAAAATTTATCTTTTTGTTCTGTGTAGATCAAAAGCAAATTTTTACAATTATATGTTTGTGTCAATTTGCAGGTTAAACCACTAGGAGTTATTTGGGGTAAGTTTGATCAGTACTCTTCACGCAATACAATAATGTTTGACGACATCCGACGCAACTTTCTCATGAATCCAAGTTGTGGTCTCAAGATTCGGCCCTTCAAACAGGCACATTTCAACAGAAATAAGGATCGGGAGTTGTTGAAGCTTGCCAAATATCTTAAGGACATAGTAAATGAAGAAGATTTCAACAGACTGGACCATAAGCACTGGGAGAAGTACAGGCCAAAACAAAGAAGGGAACAGGATGGGCACAGCTAGTAGGAAGGATTCTTATGTGGCATTTTACTGTTAACTAAAGTTCAGAGTTCAGAAAGGGAGATAAAATGTTCAGAGATTATGGTTTTAGTAATATCATTAAGTTTTTGCACTTAAGTTGTGAGATGAAGTAAATTTTGCACAACTTCCTGTTTCTAAATGTTATGCAACAAAAATATAAACCTCAAGATGCACTGGAAAAATAAATATTTTGTTTATCTTATATAAATAAATAAATGAATTGTAAGATTTGTGCTATTACCTTCAATATGTAGGCATAATGAAACAGTTAAATCCTTTGGAATGAAAACTGAAGTTTTAAGATTGACAGTAAAACCCTGTCTACCTAAGAATTATTTTGTAATATGTTCTATCAGCACATGCTATTTGAAATTTAAGGTATACTTTTTTGAAAATAAAATTATACATATAATAACTTACAGGTTTAATTGACTCACAATACATAAATAATAAATTTATGCTTTTATTTATGTGACTTTTATTTTAACTTAAGCAAATATGTCTAATTTTTAAATTTCAGCATGCTTGTAACAAGTCAAAAGGCTATTTTACAGGGTTTTGTTACACTTTTCTATTGTTAGGCAGTTCTCATCACCTCAATGCAAAAGGTATGGATCTGTTCTTAGGAACTTTTTAAATCATACACATTTGTTGCTTATTAGTTTCTTTGTCAGTAACTTCAAAATTAAAAATAATATGTGAGTCTCTTTAAAACAAACGAATAAACAGCAATGCTATCTGTAAGCTCATATGCTTTAGAAAGCCTATTCAGAGGAGCAGTTAAACATAAAATATCAATAATCTGAGAATGGAATTTTTATAATACTAAGCTGTTTAGAGTCATTGTCTGTAGAAGCAATTTGTTTCTTTTATAGCATTTGCTCCACAGTACTCTGTGAAGGTAAACTTTTTCATGATATAGCAAATTATTTCTGAAGGCAACAGCCTTCGATACAAGTTCAAATAAGTGGAAAACTTTTAGTGAAATTTGAGTGATTTCCTCATAAATAATTTGCTATATTTCACTGTGAAAATTCCTGCTATTTAAATCTTCCTTGGTAGTTCGTTATTTATTAGAAACTACTTACTGTCAATTTCCTTATGTGGGCAAAATTTTTGTTATGAGAGAGATAGCTTGCCTTCAAATACAACAGTGTGGTGCAACTATTACTAAAAATATGTGGTTCTAAGCTTGTTATATTTTTTAACTTATTTTAATTACTTGCAACTTTTTTTATCCAACTTCATAATATACGTATTAATAATTTTTTTATAGATTGTAGATATTAAAAATAGTTACCCATAATAATCTATAGTAAAGGACTTCTTAAACAGTAATGTTTGGAAGAGAACATTTTGCAATTGATACATACAGGCATATAGTGCACATTGTCATTTTTAGATTATTTTCCTAGTCCTAGAGGCTAACTGTAGAGCTTTCTGCTTTCTGTTATGATCATTTTTTATACAGAACCATCTTGGTCTATCATTCTTTCACAAATGGCAGCAGAGAAAACAGCCCAGTTCCAGTTAACTAATGTAGATGGATAATTACCATGTTAATCATGTCTGCCTGGTGACTCAGTTGGATAGACATTGTACCACCAATGGGGAAGGTAGTGGGTTCACTTACCAAGTGGTTAACCTTAAAAAAAAAAAAAAAAAAAAAAAAAAAAAAAAAAAAAAAATCATAATTTGTGTACACTTTTCTTAGTATAATAAATATTACCATTTTTAGGGAGGACAACTTTTATTTCATATGCTTTGCAAATTTAGGTTAGGGTAGTTTAGGTTTAAAAAAATAAATTGCAATAGTCATAGTTTAACGCATAAGTAGCAAATTTAGGTTAGCTGGGATTTAAAAAAAAATTGCAAAAGTTATACTGTTAATGTATAGGTTAGGTTAGTTTATCTTTTTTTAAAAAAAAAATTGTAAAATTTATACAGTTACAGGCATATGTTTTTCCCCCATATAAATTATTTCCTTTATGTTTTACATTGCTGTATTACAGTTTCCCATTTAATTTTGCTGTATATTGAATGTGATTAACAATTAATATGCATCCTAAAAAGTTAATTTTTTGCATTCCATTGCTTGTTTTGGTGCACTAAAACTTCTGTGCATTAATGCAGTCATTCCTTCTCTTTGCTACCATCTCTCCAGCCATTTATGAAATGAAATGTGACTTATAGATCAGGACGGTTCAAGCTGTATGGGTAAGTAATATTTTGCGGAGACTGTTTCGGATTCTTCTCTCTGCATTTTCTGTAAACAAATGTGAGCTTCAAAATTTGAAACTATATAGTTTCTTAAATATTTAGGGTAGTTAAAGATTTCAGTTTTTGTTAAATAAATATTTTTCTTTATGAACAGAGAATGTATATTATAATATTCAGAATACAGGTACTACTGGATCACTTTATTACATATTGAATTTCCTTTTGCTTAAAATTGGATATATGATCCTGAATTTTAAGATATATCTTTGGTTTACCTCTTCCAATATAAGGAAGGATCTTTTCCTTAGTTTTAAATACAGATCCTAAATATCTGAGTCTATTTCATGTAGTCTTTTATACTGTAATCTGTGCTTAACAAATATTTGGAAATAGAATACTCATTTTTCAAATACTGCAATTGACCTAGGCCTTTTCAACTGTTAATCTCGTGTGATAAATAAAATTAATGCTTTTTAGTTCTGCCGTATGAAGTAGTGACTTGAAGGTATTTCATTAAGATCATGCAAATCACATATAACTGTTGAAGTATAAGTGACAGAATATTATACTTAGTGTAATTGAAAGTAGGTTGCAAAATCATAGATTATAGGTTTTCATTTTACTGATATATATATATATATACATACACAATTGCATATTTTGGGTTTCATTGTATTCTCCACTTAGGTTCACAAATAACTTACAATTCTAATAACAAAATTACAAGCAGTAAATCTATAAAATACACTGGAACATTGAAATGCATCTAATAGGAGGAAATGTATGTTATGTTAATATATGTACAAGAGAATACAACTATCTGCATTGTCATTGTTGTCTAATGAAAAGGCATTGCTCTCATCTCTGAAAAAGCACCTAATTTTCATACTGAAGTTATAGATTTATTTGCCAGGAAACCTTAAAAACTGTGGTATATGTATTAACATAAATTTCCTCAGATGAGATACCTTGTAACACATTCAGGACTGTTGATGGCAAACAACATTTAAATCTCCCCATGTGCTATGGGATATGGATATGTGCAGTGTTTAATGCCACAGTTGAAATAACCCCAATTATTCCAGGCCCAGGCATTAGTATGATTTAATTAATTGGTTCTTATAGATGGAAGTAGAGTTGATATTCTCTTTCCACAAAAATATTTATCACATGATAGGGTGTCTGGTTTATCCCCTGTGATATTGCAGTGAATGTCAGCATTTCTGTTTAGTTCTTCATTGTGGGTTAATAGCCTTCACTTATCAAACAAAGAATCGTCTTAGAGTCAATGAAAAATACTTTTTCTACATTGCCAACTCAGATGGTGAATTAATTCCTGAAATGGATTCTGACAGGAGTGGCAGTGAAATGCCAGTTCCCGAGTCCAACAGGCCAGATGACAAAGTCTGGCTATAGATATACAACATTCTACTTAATGTCCAAATATCCGACCATTCACTTCTATTTCAGGCCTAAATATTGAATTACAAAGTGAAAGTGAAATCATGGGTTACTTAATTGTTATCTTGAACGATGATTTTTTTGGATATGTGTGTAAACAGCAACAATTTTATGAAGTGGTTATAGAGGGTGGAAGTAGATTTAAAATAGCTGGTCCAGGCATTTAAATGCCCTGCTGAGAAGCTGGTTCTGAATCTGTTAAATGTTCCAGTGGATTTTATATATTTACTGTTTATAATTTTGTCATAAGAATTGTAAATTTATTTATGAACCTAAGTAGAGATTACAATGAAAGCCAAAATGAGCAACTGTGTATATTGTGCAATACCAATTCTTTTCTTATATTACCTGATATCAGTAAACTGAAAAACTGTAACCTGCAATTGTGCAACCTACTTTCAGTTAAATTAAGTATAATATTCTGTCACTTATACTTCAACAGTCACAAGTGATTTGCAGAATCTCAATGAATGTTACTAAGGCTTCTGAGCATTGTGCAAATAATTCTTAATTCTCTCTAAAGTAGCAAATTCCATTTAACTAGAGTCACTTGTAGCTGGAATTGGAACCACAACAAGGTAGTTTATACACTTGTAGCAGAAGTCACTGAATTCTCCTAAAGGTCTGATACCTAAGCATTCTTGAGCAAATAGCGAGTTTAAATAAATTTGTTGAGAGTTACTCCTGTTCAGGAAATTCAAAATAATGTCCATAGCATGTCACAAGACAAGTAAATGTTTCTTCAGGAAACTTTGAAGAAAACCATTCAATTTCTGATGAATTTAAAAATGAAAGAAAATTTAGATGATACATATCTGAAAACAAGTGGTTCGACATACTTCTAGTGCTGTTAATCACCTCATAGTATATGCTCTTTTGCTCAACTGGAACATTTTCAATATTCTCCCTTGCTACAATGTTCTTTAGAATTATCATTTTTTGCCACCCCTGGACAACTTTCAAAGCCTTTGCAAATGTCGAAGATCAAATTAGCGTGTACAATTTTAGCATTAAACTGATTAGTAGTCTTGAAGAGTGGAGAGGAAACCTTTCACACAGTAATTTACAAAGGCAAGAAGAGTCTGTGAAGGTCATGAAGAATATATTGTTTTATGCAATCTATACCTTTACTCAATATTACATTCATCCTATGGGCATAACAATGAACAGATAATGGTTCTTTTATATGTCCTTGTAAACACTGATGCTCTCCCGATATTGTTGCAGCTATATCATAGGTTTGAGCCATTAATTGTTACTTACAATTACTCTTTTAAGAGATTGTGTATGTGATAAATTAATGTTGTGCTGCTCAGTCATCTCTATAGTCATTATATCTTAGAAATCTCTTCGTGCATCAGCTTTTTGTTCACATAGCATAACAATGTTGAGATTTTACATGTATTTGCAACATAAGTCATTTTATCCAATATAATTGTTGGAAATGGAGTCTCCATTATTTACTTTTTATTTTGTAATATTATAGCTTATGAAACACACTGTATTGAGTCATTCTGAATGCCATTTTGTATATTCATAAAAGCTTTGAAGATAGGAGACAAATTTGTTAGTATGCTTCTTAATGATTTTAACCAGTTCAATGTATTTTCCTTTAATTTCATGAATTTGACTGACTCTCTATGAAAATGGAGTGAAAGTTTGTTTTCCCTCCATCCCTCTCCCAAAAACAGCATACAATATGACTTATTGTATTGTAGGGTAATACAACTTATTGTATATTTCAAGTTTTTATCGTGTCCATCTTTGGTTATTTGTTTTAATTCAATCATACTCATTTCTATACTTTATTTGCCAAATTGCTTAATAGCAATATGAAATTTCACATGTATCTGGGACAGTTCATGATGTTTCTGGAGGTTTTAAAGATGTTTTCACATAACAACAGACATGGCCAACAGAATAAATTTTAAATAATTCACTTAAGAGGGAATATTGCTGTAATTTTGTTTCTTCCAAAAATATTTGCACTGCTGGGTTACTATAAAAGAATACAGGATTAATGGAATAAGGTTCACTTTATCTGTCTAATTTTTAGTACCAAGTGGTTTTTATCATCAGGAAATATTCAATCCCACAATTGCAGTAATTGCTGATTTATAACAACATTTCCAAAACTGAGGCTGTTACCAATACTTCAACAGAGCAATAAAATCTTAAAACAAAACCATTCCCTCTTCAAATCCAACAAGGTGGGTTCATGCTTCGTGTGCTGTGCCAATAAGGTGCAATTATCACTGTCTTCTCTCATAGTTGAATTGCTTACATACCATCCTGAAATCTTTTGACATATTTGATTACTGCAACAAGCTCACATCCTTGTGTTTCAATTATTTTAATAAAATGGACTAACTGCATTGCTTATGTTTGAGATTTAAATTAATGTCTGATCTGTAAGCATTGCTTACAGTGCTTAAATGCACATCATACTCGGTAGGATCGCGGGTTCGAACCCGGCCAGGACCGATGGATTTTTCCAGGCATATAATAAATGGCTTTCTTCTGAAGGGAAGTAAAGCTGTGGGTCCCGTGTCATACATTTACGGAACGAAAAAGAACCTCAAGCCTGAAAGAGAGCCCTCTGAGCAAAATTAGTCGGCCGTTTCATGCCCTGAGTTGTTAAAGAGCATCCATAAATAAATCAATCAACACTCAGTAATCTTTATTTTAATTTCTTCAAAAGATTGTTCAATGCATTCTTAGGACAGTTATAATTGTTACCACTTTTGATTGATGGCACATATATTTTTGTGTGAATAGTTAACGTGTTTAAGATCTTTTGTTTCTGGTAGCCTCTAGTATCTTGTTGATTTGTTGATATACAGTATTATGAATAATATACTAGTGGTCATAGTGCTTGAAAAAACTATAATATATATAAATTATTGTAAAATATGCATCATATGCTATCTATGATGATAAATAGGTACTTTTAATGCATTTCACAATATGTCCTCTGAGCATTTGATGTTTAGCTTGAAATAGTATTAATCATGTCTGATTAATTTTTTTTTCATACTTACCACCACTGTTTGTAGCCTCTCATCTTATACCTTCTTGATTTGTTGATATGCAATATTATGAATAATTATACAATATGACTAATGGTCACCAATGCTTGAAAAAAATATAATATATAAATTGTAAAATATGCATCACATATGCAATCCATGATGATTAAGTAGACTCTCTTAATATAAATCACAATATCTCCACTGAGCATTTGGAATTTTAGCTTGAAATAGGTGTTAAATTATTGTAAATTATGCATCATATGCAATTCATGATGACTAAGTAGGCACTTTTAATATAATTCACAATATCTTCACTGAGCATTTGGAATTTTAGCTTGAAATAGGTATTAGTCAATGTTTGACACCTTGACACATTTTCACGCCACCATCACTGCTGAAACTGACAATGCCACCATCACCAGCATTAAGAATAATTTATTTTTCCATAGATCATTATAGGAGTAGCATCGGTCATTAATATAGTATATTTTATGTAAAGTTCTTCACATTAAAGGTATGTGTATTTTATAAAAACATATTTGTACATTTCAATCAAACATAATTATAGTGGTAGCGACTAGCAAAACTAGCTCATTTTATGACTGTCATATTTAGAGTAATCTTAAGTAATCCATTCCTAATAAATATCTTCCAAGCAATATAGTTTTTTTAATTTTACTTTAAACTTCCCCCAGTTTTTTTATGATAGATATTCAGGTTAATTTATTAAAAGTTGGTTCTTTCCCAATTGTTAGTAATTTTCCTTTCCTCTTTTGTCATAAGTAATCTTTTCCTGGTTTAAATCATTTACACAGTTCTTTAACCATTACAAGTAATATTAACATATAAATGTATTAAGGTAATAATGTCAAATGTACCTTTGTAAAAAGGTCTGTACATAACACTCATTCTCATGTAGGTATTTTAGGCTTTGTGGCAGCAGCAGTAAATAATGTTTCAATTTTCTCTGTATACAGGATGAAACAAAATTATTAATAAGTGGATGCTAAATTCAGATAAATTGTCAAAATTTGCATACCATATCACGTTTTCAAAATGAAACTCAGTTAAAGTTTTTATCTTAGATAATGTTTGATATGTTTCACCATGGCATTAAAATCCTGATTAACAAAAAGTATATCTAGACATGTTGTACTAGATGGCAGTTTGTCATAACCTTCATTGTAAACAACATGATATCCACCTTACTGCTTATGTTTCAATAAAGTGAACAAGGTTTTCGCTATCTAAAAAACTAGCAGAAAAGAAAGAAGAATCCAAGTTCATTGAGCATAGTTTTTAGGTAGAGTTATAGGAAAACATTATTTATAATAAAAACTAAAAGATCGACATCTTAACTATAGAACTGAAGGAAGCTGAATGGCAGAAAATAATTAAAGCTAGAGGCATAGGCTCTATGAAGAAGATGAAAATTTAAAAAAAAAAAGCATGAAAAACAGTCTTAGAAGAAAGATTAAAATATGATGACAGGTTAGCATGGTATACACATTTTCAATGTAATTTTATTGTATTGTGTACAGCTGTATACCTTACACTGCTGCAGAAAAGTACCATTAAAACATATTTTGCAATATTTTAATACTGAACACAAAACCTTGGATATATTAAAGTTTATAAAACTGGAAGCTAAAGTTTAAAAATATGCAAAATTATCATACTGTTTTTAGCATATATATACATATTATGATTTTACACTTTTGTTTTCATAACCAAACTTGTTGCAGACCATGTGGCTGCAAAAGTAAATAAGACTCACTGACCCGCCAAAAGTATAAACTCAAGAAAGTGTATTAATATATTAAAAAGTGCTGGAGAATGCAGTAACATGAGTGAATCTAATGCTCTTGGCAGTTAATTAATAATATTAAGAGGATAAATTTTAATTCATGTCTATTTCAAATAAATCTATTCATGTAGGCATTAAAAGCCTAATTATATTATAGTATAATATAATTATACTACTCAACAAGAAATCATCTCTCTTTTATTATAGTTTCTTAACAAAATCTAGATTAACATAAATCTATCTTTTTTTATAATCTAAACTTCCCTCTAAATTCAACATTTTTTTAAGTTCATTATTTAAAAAAAATGTATTCTGCATTTTTACTTTTTAAGCAACACAATTAAGCATGTGCTGTATTTAATGTTCATGCTAGACATCTATTTATTCATTGCTTTAAGAACAATAGGATTAGGTGTATTACTTTTTTGTCTTCATGCATATTTTTGAACAAAATAATGTCAATTCCAGATTATATATTATTATTTTTTGTATTTTATCTCTGATAGTAATAATATGGAGAGAAGAAGTTATAAGCTTTCAGCTGTGTTTTATGACTGTGGCTTTTATGCAAGCTCTAGCAGATAAAGCATGACATTGTGTTTAGGAACAAAGTTCTGCACAGATTTTATTATGCATTTGGATTGCTGGTAAGTGATTCCAATTAACATTGGGCTCAGCATCCATGTCACCTGTAATGAAACAATACAGAATGCACACATGTTCCTCTAATCAACTTTCCTTTGCTGTTGCCAAGAGTGCACCTTTATATGAAAGAAAGGGAAGATATGCACCCATCTGAGACCTGTATCTATGAGGAGGAGGGATGCATAAGCAGGGGCAGAGAATGATTATTCCCTTTCCTGAAAATTTATCTTTATCACTGTGTTTCAGAGCAGCTAATAGAGCTGCTTTGTGATATCATCAGGGGAGAGGGTGAACTTGCACAGGATGTCTGGAGTCACAGTGTCGGGTAAGGGTAGACCTATCTGAACATTAGAGGAAAGTTACTGTTAGAAATAAAATGCATCGCATAACTATGTGGAGGTAGAAATAGAAGGTGAATATATATGATTGTGAAACACTGAACACCACACCAATAACATAATGATAAATAAAATATTCCTGTTTGCAAAAACGTCAATGAACAAAAACGAATATTAAAAACAAAAAGAGAAGTCATATTGCATAAAGGGGGAAAAAAATTATGTTGTAAAAAAAGTTGCAATGAAAGAAAATGTCATTGACTTTAAACATACAACAATGAATATTAGAAACAAAAACTATTTACTTTGTATAAATAAGTTATATTGCGCGAAAAAATCATTTTGTAGGCCTTTGGGGGTACATATTTGTTTTATGTTGCAAGCAAAAAATAATTTCATGGGTGCATGCACCATTTACTGGTTTTTTCCCCCTTTTTATTCTAACGGAGGTTTAAGGTGGTTTGCTAACAAGGTTTACAATATTCACCTTTCACTATGGGACAGCAAATTTTTGTTCCATCAAATGGGCGACATTACTGCCTTCCTGCCTGGGATGATATCCGGTCTAATGCCAGCATAATGTTTTAGTTGTGTTGGTGTAAAGGCAAAATTAAAATGCCAAGTGTTAAGTTTTCGGAGCATCTATATTGGAGAACAGATTATGCATCTCCTGTTAGTGAACTTCTTAATAAAATTCCTACCAGCTACCGGCTTTTGAAGAAGTTTGTACAAAATCGCGACAATGTATGTAACAAACGTTTAATTGCCGCCATTTTGTAATGAATATTTTATATAATTATATGCATAATCAATAAAATAATCCCCTTCCTGTCCAATGTTTGACGGGGCCGTCTACACCACTGAATGACAGGATACGCACCGCAGAAGGGTAGGCACTCCACCCGGGAAGTCCGACATGGAGGGACATATTTGGCAATGGTATGAATTCAAAGTAGTTGTGAGAAATAGGTTATTTTACATCTATTGTTTACTTTTTTGCAAAGGGCAATAATAGAGAATGGTGCAAGTGTAATGCTGAATGGTAAAGTTTGAAAAACGTTCTCGCTAAAGCAAAGAAGCATGAATGCTCAATAGCGCACATTACTGCTGTTGTAAACCTAATCAATTAGAAACAATAAGATTCGGCCATGTTCTTTCTGAGGCAGCACTATTAGCTGCTCTGAAACACAATGATAAAGATACAATTTCAGGAAAGGGATTAGCCAAATAATAATAATAATGGGTTTTCAGGTGAGGGAACATTTGAGTTTAATTATCCTTTTTGTACTGCATATATTTTGGCATTCGATAACTACAAGAAGCGTGAAAATAATTTTCTTATACGTCTGAAGAAACCTGTAAAGCATATGAAGGGTTCAGGGAATAACAATCAAAGTCCACTTTTGGTGAAATTTGAGAATTTGGTGTCAATGGACTGTAGATAAGTTGTACCTTATTCCTACACGGAAAAAAAAAAAAAAACGCGCCATACAATTTTTTCTTAAAGAGAGTTAAATAACCATTCCTTTGTGGACTGCCTAAGCTCTGAAATAAAAATGTTCGTAAGCAGTACCATAGAATAAAATATTTAACAACTTTGGCAATGCTCTCTATTAAAGAAATTAATGAGAAATATTGTGGATTTCAATGAAGCAATGATTGGAAAAGGTGCAGCAGTGAAGCGTAGAAGAATGTAGTTCATATGTAGCCATTCTTTATAGGATGAGTGTGTTGCAAGTTCCGGGTAGGTGAGAAAATAAAATTTAGCGTACTGGCCGCCATTTCCTCATTAATGATCTGCATTTTTTAAACATATACTGAAAGCCGAGTAAAAAAATGCGTGCGTTTTTCACTCGAGCACCTCTGCTGTCATTATCAGAGTACAGTGTAAGAAGGTCAAATCAGGTGATCATATGCTGTCGCAGCAGAACCTCCCAACAGTATGCGGAAGTAGCTCTTTGGTTTGCTCGCAGCAATTCCCTGATGCCAAGCAAAATGATGAGCATTCTCTTGACTGATTTTTTTGTCTTGGTGTGTTTGGTCCTTTCCATTGACAGTATTGCTGCTTTGTTTCCGGTTCATATTCAGCTCTCATCACAGTGATTACCCTATGCAAGAGCATCCTGAAGATCAACTGACAGAATCTTGCAGCCCAATTCTTCATCAGTTAGAATCCTTTGCCATCTTATCAGCAACGTCATGAATTGATCGGTATCCAATCGGATGAACGAGCATGTGGAGCTTTTGGGCCTGAATGTTGGCCGTAATCAATGAACGTTTGACCGGTTCTGAACTGAGCGTACCATAAAGTTATGTGTTTTTTTTTTCTCCTCCAGAATGCTTGTCTACTCATTGGCAAAATCTCGTTGCACTTTTTCCAAGATATGTACAAAATTTGATGCTCACTTTGCTGTTTCTTACCAGGATTCATCACAAAATGGCCAGGCCAGGTCCAGTATTGCAAATAAGACATATATCAAATCAGCATGCCCATCCATTTTCGTAAACTTTTGTACGCTGCATCCTAAGCGATGTTACTACTGCTACCTACATTCTGTCGTTGCAAATATGTGCAGGTTTTGAGGAAATTTCGACACCACTTTGTATATAATTACCCTCTTCAAGTACTCGAATTATATTTAAAGTATTGTGTTTATGACACTATATAATTGTTACTCGGTGCATTACCAAGCCACAAAAGCAGCAACGGCACATATACAACTATTTATAACTGTGAACTTTCTGGAAACGATTAAAGAAAGCTACGAAAGCACATTTAAATCATTAGAAGTCTATTCATTATGCCCCATCAGTAGAAGAGGAATATGTTTTCCAAGCTTCTTTCCTTTCCCATGGTTTCAGTCACAAGCTCCAGAACGAACGTTACAAGCGCTAGCAACAATCCAAATGTCAGCAAGTACAGAGCTCCCTGTCAAGCAGAACAGAAAAATAAAATTTTTATAAACAGCACAGAAATAATAGGGAACTAAGCTTCAAATTTAAGTGTACTGAAGTACGAAAGATGTAACAATAAATATAAGATACATATTCCTCATTGGCTAAGGTCGTGTAAGAACAGAGCGGCTTACCGTACAATACATTTAAAACCATAATCAAAAGATCTGGACTAAAATATGAACAATGCATTTTCCTCCATTGAGGTGATCCCTAGACAAGTGCGTTCAAACCTGGCCGGGATCGGTAGATTTTTCAGGTGTAAAAATTTCTAGCGCAAGTCCTCCGTCGTGGGTGGCGTGTCGCCGATTTACGACGCGTGAACTCCATATGTTTAAAAAAAAAAAAAAAAAAAAAAAATCCTACTCGTTTCATACCCAAGAAATAACCCAAAGATAGCGGGTTCATACCGAGCCAGGATTGATAGATTTTTTCGGACGTAAAAAATCCAAAGTATGACTTCCTTCGTAAGGTAAGTAAAGCAGTGGGTCCCGTGTCGTACATTTACGGCTCGATAAAGAACCTCAAGCCTGAAAGAAGAGACCTCTGAGCAAAATTTGTTGCCCATTTCACGCCCTGAATTAAATGGGACGCTGATGATCTGGGATGTTAAAAGCATTCGTAAATAAACTAAAGCAAACAAAAAATACCCAAGAAATATCTTGGTTCTTTTTTTTTTTTTTTTTTTTGAGTAGTGTTTAACGCCCGTTTTTACTACTGAGGCACCACAGGCGGTGGACACTGATGATACATGAGATGAAATGATTAATTGGGAAAGGATTTATTTTTTTTAAGGAAGGAAGCGTTCCAGGCCTAAGTTTAGGTACCTCCCCGGCATTTGCCAGTTATGAAGACTGAGGAAAACCTGGAAAAAACCCCAGTCAGGGAGGACGGTCCTGGCGGGATTCGAACCGCAGACCTCCCGCTCACGAGTCCGTGCCTTAACGACCTCGGCCACCCGTGGCGGTATCTTGGTTCTGTCAGATGACTTTGGTAATGGCAGCGATTGGGAACTAATAGCGGGGAGGGCAAAAACTATAGACAAAAATAACAGGAATCTGGGGGGTATAAGGGGGGTAGACAACAAAATTTTAAAAAATTGTAAGTTTTTGATGCTCTGTGAACGAATTTGGACAGAGAAGTAAAGGTTGGCCGTTTACCAACTAAAACGCGTCAGTAATTGTTTTTTAAGGTTTTGATTAAAACAATACAATATAACTTTCACTAAAGAAAAAATTACAAATGTTCTACAATTGAATAGAAATACTTTGAGAATTCACAAATGATCTGTAATAATATTATTCAAAAGCATGGATTGTTTAAAATAAACATCAAAAATTGATAATTTGCCAAAGTCCAACCAATGAATTTACTCTATGTTCTGTTTTATACATCATTACACTACGAAATATATAAGGAATAATAATAATAATATAAAAAATACAGTGTTACATTGCTTATGCTAAATACTATTTAATTAGGTGTTTAAAGCAATATAATTAATTACATTATATAAAGTAAAACTTAGTATATTTAGCATAAAATAAGATCCTCATAGTCATATTTTCGTCTTTCTGTTTTAAAAATCGTAAAATAAGGTTAAGTGTCTTTTTTTTCGCTGGCGTAGACTTTCACATAGTCATCCAAAATGAGGTCTGTTTTTCAATGACCACCATTGCCAAGTGTGACATGCGTTCTTGAAGCACTGAATTTCTCGCGAGAGTCCAGTGAAAAACGTTACCCTAGGTCACCACGCAAACACAAATCTCGTTAAACTCCTTCACCAACAATAGTCACGGTCATTCTGGCATATGACAGTCAAGGTGTGCTTTTGTGTCTTCCATTACGTGAGGGGACGACTATGAATGCTCTGCAATTGCTCCGTGGCCGTACGAACAAAAATGTTTGAATTACGCTATTGTTATCCACGATAAGGCGACAGTTTACACAGCCCACAATGTCAAGTATATTTTTACAGCGGTGGGGATGGGAATTTCTTCCACACCCGCCATGTTTGCCCGATCTTAGTCCCTGTGATTTTGAGCTCATCCGCAAAGTTAGGCAGGCATTACGTGGGAAACACGTGTAACTCACATGAAACTGATGGTATTCAGCGCCTTACGATTTGGAGACTACTTGGAAGGCTGCTAAACTGGATTACATTGGTACCCGTCCTGTGACCGATTTGCAACCCTTTGTGTAACTTTTGCTCAAGTAATGTTGCCTGTATTTTGCTTTTCCCGTACAAGGACCGCCTATATCCAGCCTTCCGCGATGGCACCACTCTTTTTTTTTTATTTATTTATTTAAGGACGCTCTTTAACATCTCAGGTCATCAGCGTGCCATTCAACTCTGAAACGGCCGACAAATTTTGCTCAGAGGCCTCTCTTTCAGGCTTGAGGTTCTTTTTCGTGCCGTAAATGTGCGACACGGGGCCCACGGCTTTACTTCCCTTCGGAAGGAAGCCATACTTAGGATTTTTACGCCCGAAAAAAATCCATCGGTCCTGGCAGGGTTCGAACCCGCGTTCTTGGGGTAGGAGGCAAGTATGGTAACCACTACTGCACCAGGACCGACATGACACCACTCTGCAAGTGGTAGATTTTTTTAAGTTGTTCCTTTTTCGCAAGAAAAAAATAGTTGCTATGAATTATGACTTCCTTCATATATAAATAAATAATACACTACCTGAATGTGTGTGACGGCCAACTTGGTAAGGACGGCTTCCGGTGGTGCCCTGCTATGAGAAACAGAGAGTTGCCAGGTACTTGAAAGAAAGTTACGCACCGTCGCACCTTCCCAATAAGTTATGATGCCTGCCTCACGGAGCTGGTACAGAATGTAGTTCAGAGGTTCTTTGAATGGAGAACCTTTACGTAGCATGAAAACAAAATGATTAAAATCTATGTCCTCTTTCATAAGGCGTCTGTTATCCACCATTTCCTTAAATACGTACTTCACCTGCACAAAATATCCTACAAAAAAAAAAAAAAAGCACAGAAATTAATTAATAGCAATCTAGGAATACAAGGCGCATTTAAACTTATAACACATCCGAATTTTTTTCTCAGGACTGGAAACAGATAGAAACATGTAGTTTATTTTAAAATACGTGGGTACCCGTTGTCAATGCGTTACAGAGGTGGCAGCACTAAATGGCGCAAAGAACTCTAGCGGCAGCGGCAAGAGTGAGGACTGTTTTTGATACTTCAAAATGGCGACATTTTCATTACAAGAACAGCGGTTATCATTCGTTTTCTCCATTTGCGTGGTTTGACACCGATTGAAATGCATCGTCAGTTGAGTGAGACATGTGGTAATGGTGTCATGGATGTGTCTAATGTGCGTTCATGGGTGCGACTGTTCCAGGAAGGCAGATCGTCGTGTGACAACAAACCAAGGCAATCTCGGCCTCGCACAAGCCGGCCTGACGACATGATCGAGCGAGTGGAGAAAGTTGTTTTGAAGGATCACCGAATGAGTGTGGAACACATCGCCTCCAAAGTTGGCATTTCCTACACACAATCCTGTAGGAAGAGTTGAAAATGCGAAGAGTGTTCTCCAGGTGGGTGCCACGAATTCTGACGGACGACCAAAAGGCTGTGCGTGGCATGTTGCCAGGTAATGTTACGCGTGATGACGGCATGAATGGGGCGTTCTTTTCATCGACTGTGACAATGGATGAGACATGGATGTCGTTTTTCAATCCTGGAACGAAGTGCCAGTCTGCTCAATGGAAGCACTCAGATTTTCCAGTGGTCAAAACAGACCCCAACAGAAGCGCTCGCAGCGGAATCATGGCGTTTACGGCTGCAGGGAGATTACATAGAGAAGTGACACAATTTTCATAGTTTTCGTGTGATTAGTCAACGAGAAAAAAATTCGGAGGCATTATAACTTGAATGAACCTCGTATATAAAACTGTGGCATCCAATTTAAGCAAAGATATAAATTTGTTTTGCCTAGATTCTGATTTAGACATCAGTTGAAAACTAAATGATTGAAGAAAAAGCTTAAAGACGAACATATGCAGCTTTAAGCGGAATTAGGCCAATAGGTGTACGCATTGTGACTATCAAAATATAAATTATGAGGTAATAACATTAAATATATTAAAGCCAAAACACACATGCGCCCGCATATATAGAAAAGCAGAAAAGGATAAAACACTAAGAAAAAGTTACAGATTAGTAATCGCTATATTTGGAACTGCTTGAGTTCTTCTTCTATGGCAAGATGACAAGTGAAAATAAATATTGAATATAGAGGATAACGTCATGCATGGAAACCTTTATAGCCTTCACTTGTCTCCTTGACATAGAAGAGCTCTAGTAGTTCGAAATATAGTGATTACTAATCTGTGACTTTTTCTTGAGGTTTTATCCTTTTCTGCTTTTCTAGTTATTGTTAATTTAATTACGTTGTTAATAGTGTTATATTATTTTTCATTTAAATTATATATATCTGTGTGTGTATTATTAGGGCAAAATCTTAAGAGTTAGTTCACGGTGATGCATACCTCCTTGCAAGCGTTCCACCAAAAGCGCAAGGCTTTCATCATAGGCACGTTCGGTAAGTTCGTCCTCTGTGTAAACAACGAAGTTTCGGGTAATCGTCTCCATGACGGGATCAGATGTATCCCTGAAGCCATACAAGTAAGCCTCGTGAACGGCAGCCCAATGTAGTCCGCTCTCGGCAAGCTCCTTGGGTGTGTCTATTGGCGGCTCAAATCTGCAGCAACAGCACACTAGAGATTAAGTGTTATATCAAATCTTTAGTTACTTTTCTTTTTTAATTTCTCAATATTTAGAACACAAAAAACACCAAGTATTAAACGTGCGCTCACGTACATTCGCTGTAAATGGTATGACGATACAGTACATATACAGAGTGTCCACAAATTAGGTATCGATTTTGTAGAAACGGGGGATGTAGAGGTAATATTTCAGGTGTATTGTAGATATAAACTATTTATTTATTTAGCCAACGCCTGTCCGAGGCTGTTCGGCCATTTGAAGTCCAGCCTCCCAGTAGCGCAGGGTAATATCATCAGGCAGGTGTTCCAGCCTTGGATAAGTAAACAGTTAATCGCTCTCCATCCTTGACGTTCGACAAAGACGGCACAGATCGTCAGCAGCCAAGCCTATGTAAACTTGTAGGTAGTTTCTGCTGGAATCTGGGATATTGGCATCGTGCCTACAGCTCCATGTGTTCTTCCGGTACATTTAAAAGAACATGCATGATGTTAAGTGTGCCAGAGAGGGTAACCATTGTGACGTGGAGATTGCAAGGGTCGTCTCATGGTTACATTCGGAAAAATTTTGATCGCCGATTCCATAAACCTGGAACTACAGACAAAACAATTAAACTGTTGGTCCACAAGTTCAAGCGCAATGAAACCGTTAAGAGCGAACCCGAACAAAGTCATTCATAAACCTCTGAGCCAATATGAACGCAGTCCAAAATCGGTGCAGCGTTCGTCGTGAAAAACATTTCAAGCTCGACGGTGTATAAGGTGTTGAAAAAATTGTATTAACTGCAGGTTCTGCACCATTTACATGACGAGGATTTGATAGAGCGTGTTAGCACGTGAGTGCATTTGCTTACAGCAAATGACGATCGCACCATCCTCGAGCCTGCCTTATTTAGCGACGAGGCAACCTTCCACGTTTATGGAAATATTAACAGACATCATTACATCATCTGGGCTGACACATTACCAGTGGAGTACTTGGAATTGCAGCGAGGATCTTCCAAAGTTAACGTGTGGATGGGAATAACAAATGACAAAATTTACGGCCCGTTCTTTTTCGCGAAAACGCCATTAGTAAGGGTAATATACCTGGATATGCCGCGATAATTTCTGTTAACAGAGCTTGTTCAGGATAAACGTGTGAACACTGTCTAATTCCAACAGGATGGGGAACCATACCATTATGCTGTTCACTCTTTTTTTGAATGACGTGTTTTCTAGAAGATGGTTAGACGGCGCGTTTTCCTGACTTTACATCGATGGATTTCCTTGTGTGAGGATTTATCAAGGGCCACGTGGTTTACTCCATTGGTTGAGCTCCGAGACCGAATTAGGCAAGCTGCTGAAGATATAACACCACGAAAGCTCCAAAACGTCTTTCGTGCCACAGTCGACGGATGGATGCTATATCGCGATGTGATAGACATATCTCATTATGAACATTAACAATTTAGTCACTATTTCAACAAAATCAATATTGAATTTCAGAACACCTTGTATACTTAAGACATATGGTATCAAGCCAGAGAAGTAGCTTTCATAACTGCGTTGTTATTAAATGAATTAGACGTACATTTTTCTGTCATCGAAGGGAGTACCGCCACTGGTGACCGAGGTCGTTAAGGTGCGGACTTGTGGGCGATACGTCTGGGGTTCGAATCCCACCAGGACAGCCCTCTCTGACTGGGTTTTTTTTCCAGATTTTCCTGTCCTCATGAATGGCAATTGCCGGGAAGGTATCTTAAACTTAGGCATGGAACGTTTCCTTCCTTAAAAAAAATTCCCAATATATCATTTCATCTCATGTATCATCAGTGCCCACGGCCTGTGGTGCCTCAGTAGTAAAAACGGGCGTTAAACATCATTAAACAAAGGGAGTTAGTTAAATATCCTAGGCCCCATTTACAATGAAAATTAAACGTAACGTAAACTTAAACGTAAAAGCTAGTTGCTATGTAATGGAACCATTCACAATGAATTACGTAAACATAAAAACAAACGTACCATCAGACGTAAACTTAGAAACTTGCAAGGTCCAAGGTTTTGCGTGTACATCTAACTTGAAATTAAGAAACCAGCCAATCAGAACACAGCTGCTCTGTTTGTAAAGCTCTGTGGTAGAATTTATCCATACACGGAGCACGGGAAACAAACGCAACTCTTGCTTCTTGCTGCTGCAAGTCTCGAGCGATGGCGGAAAGAGTCGAATGTAATGACTTCCATAGATATATAATAAGACTTTCAAGCGAATAGTACCATGCACAGAATGCGCTATAAATTTGTGTTTATGAATCCCCCCCCCCCACTGCAATGAAGATTTGCCACAATTATAGTGATTTACTCGACCTATCGATTTATATTTACGAAAACCACTGGGTTCACCGGTTTCTAGGATTTACCCGAGGTTAGCGTTAGGTTAGTGTTATATATGGTTTAATTGCGAATTTCAATAAGAACAGATTTGCCACCTTTACAATATTTTACCCGCCTAACAATCCTTATCAATTTATATTTAAAAGTTAGGCAGGACAACACATAAAGTTACAATATGTTAAACAAAAATAATAATACATGCAACATTTACACTGCGGCCATGCACAGTAGTTCGGTTCTCTCCGCTATCGCTCGGGATTTACAGCAGTTAGCAGCAAGAGTTGCACTTGATTTCCTGCTCCGTGTAAGGGCAAGTTATGGTTGAGAGAGCTTAAGATCAGTGACTCTATAGACAGAATGGTGTCAATGGACAAAATTTTAATTGCATTATAAGAAAGCTATCCATGCTCATATTACTCCAAACAAATTAGTTATTGCACTTTGTATATGCATAAACGCTACCGCCGTCTGCTCAGAAGCGGCCATTTTCAATCAGCTGCTAGTTGATCTTCGCTTGTTGTTATTTTTGATTGACTAATGCGTACGTTTGCGTCTTTCATTGTGAATGTCTGCACACTACTAAGTTACGTATTATTTTGTTATGTTTACGTTTAATTTTCATTGTGAATGGGACTTATGAGCTTCAGTTCTGCGGATGTTAATAGTTATGAGCAGTAGGTATATGCACGTACTGGGGTAAGGTGAGAGTAGAAGAAAGAGCTCCTCCATAAGCAGACGATACGACCAGGAAGAAAAATATGATCCATGTGACGAGGTGTCTCAAAGGAACATAACGAACAGTGGCGTAGTTACGTTCCTCGTCGGGAACCTGCTGCACTAGAAGTCCCGCTGTCCGAAAGCAACATTCCAGCAAAGTGATGTAACGGCTTGCTATTTTACCCCCTGAAAACAAAGTTAAACATATCTTCAAGCAATTGCAACCATAATCTTTCTTAAGAATGTTTCTGCTAATGAATTCTGAGCTGTTTATTGTTTCTAGGGCAGAATAAATAATGGCGATTTGTAGAAATTTGCTCTTTGTACACATCTTGAAATGTCTGCTATTATTCAAACAGGGAAAAGACATTTAAGTATTTAAATTTTTGTAGACGTGAAAGAATTCTTGAAAAAAAAATTATTCTGGTAATCGTAGAGAGGAATTATAGCATTACTGATAAAAGTTAAGCATTTTGTTTCTTGTTTTAATTTTTAAGTATATTAAACGCATATTCCGCAAGAAAAATTTAATTCACAGCTGTGGCTCAAGCAGTTAGGATCTGTTTGTCAATTAGTCAATTTCGGTCTTCCATTAAAATGCTTTGCTTAAGTGAAAGTCATACAGCGTTTTCTTTTACCCTGAAACAGCGGATGTATATAGTTTGATAATTTTAGTGCGACAGTTTTGAAGGTTATTTGCACCATTATTTCATTTGATTTTCAATGTGACAGTTCGAATATTTGACTTAAAGGTTAACTGCGCTAATAGCACTCAAATGAAATATGGCGAAATTTGATTGGTTTATCTTTTCAGCTTCTCTAGTTCTTGTTATTTTAGTTACATTGCTCACAGAGTTACTTTATGTGATATTTTATTGTATTTAAAATAACGATAAAGTTAGCCTGTTTTATCTTTTAAGGGCAAAGGCCTCCTAACAAGTAGGGAAAGTTCGCTTTTTCCTAGTGTGGTGAGCTATTCCACGCTAGTTGTTCGTATGCTGTTTAAGACACCCTGACTGATTTGTTCTTTGGTTACTCCATCTCTCACTGCACTGGTTGCTTCTTGAGAGATTTCCATTTTTCTCTTCCTCTTGCTACTCTTGACCTGCATGTTCCTTGAAGAGGTCTGTTCATCTTCTTCTGGGTTTGCCTTGTGTCCTTTTTCCTATCCGGGGTTCCCACATTGAGCTCTTGTAGGTCCTGCATTTTTGCGACGTGATCGCCCCCTTGCCATTTGCTTCTGGTAGCTATTTGTGCGATGTCTGTTGTCTGAGATAACTTATTTATTAATAGTATAGATATTTTATCCTTCAAAGCTATTCCCAGGATCTTGCGTTGCATTTTTCTTTGGCATATTTGAATTTTGTTCTTTTAAAAGTTGGAAATACTGAACTAAATGTATTGATTTACAAGGTGACTATGGTGAAAAAAAAAAAAAATCTTAAACCTTGTGTTTTCTAAGTCAGGCCGAGAATTTTAGGACGCCCTTGGTATTTATACATAAACAAGAACTAAATAATATTTTTCAGGTCTACAAGAGAAAATCAGTAACATTTTGCTCCACAATCTCTCTCTCTAACACACACACACACACACACAAACTAAATATGTGCTTATCTAATTTTTGTTAACTTTGCTACATTATACACAGTAACTATATATTATATTGTATATATGATTTCAACTTTAAATCGGCAGTTATTGAAATGGTATATTTTTTTAATAGCCATTCTAACTGCCGGAGTCCTGTAAACCAGGATTGGAGTGAATGAATAAATGGTGAGGCAAATGAAGTACTTTGGTGCATAAAGCTACCCGCTATCGCCTTTTCAGGGTAATGAGGAAAAAATTCTCGCTCCATTGTCTTTAACCAAACAGTAATTGAACCTACGTTATTGGATTATGAGGCTGGTGATAGATTTACCTCCTAAGTCATAGAACTTACGTCTATAGAAGTATTACACAAAAACAAATGACTGAGAAAGTGTTTTCTTACTGCAGAATATGGGAATTTAAAATTAATTATGGTTGGTAAAATAATCACACAAAATAAGGTAAAGGCGCAAACATTTTCGATTGGTTTCAGTAATTTGATGGTTTCTGCATTACTATGCATTATTTAAGGAATGTTTGATACTTAGTAAAAAGAAATCTTACCCAGCAGTTTATGAGAAGCATGCGAAACACTATAAAGAGTCACTGGGATGAGAATCACAGAGGCCAGGACTGCATACCACATGTAACTTCCGAAAGGTTGCAGAGGTATCTGCCATCCTGGAATGTATTTAGGCTTGGGTGGCATGGCAGTTAAACCGCTTCGATAGTAACACGCGCTGCAACAACACACACATCTTTTGTATTTATATGACCTCGTTCTAAGTGCGCAATCTTTAAATACTGTCTATATGATTATTAATAATAACTCGGATACCAAAAATACTTTCACAAAAATGAAAAAAATACAGAAGGAGAGGCAA
Source organism: Metallyticus violacea (assembly GCA_030762175.1). Lineage (NCBI taxonomy): Eukaryota > Metazoa > Arthropoda > Insecta > Mantodea > Metallyticidae > Metallyticus > Metallyticus violacea. The sequence continues at coordinate 6,556,665 of CM060838.1, read as the reverse complement.
AAAGTTAAAATAGTAGTATTAAGAAACTGCTAACGTGTTGGATATGCATAGTAAAGCGAAGGGAATGAGCGAGAAAGAGGCACAAATAAAGGGTTCGGAACACAAATAAATTGCTTAACTGCACTTTTTCATATGATACGAATATATTTTCAGATGAAAAGTGCTATAAGTAACTCCCAATGTTACGAAGTATCACGCAACTGGCAGCACTTTGTTTATGCTTTGAATTATTTCCTCTTTTGTTTAGCAAGTCCATTCATGTTACAGTTAAAAGTAAGCCAAAAAGTATAATGACAATTTCACTCACGTGACGTCATCATTAACCAATGAAACGAAACAAAAGTTTGAATTTTGACTAATCACAACCGGATCACGGAGTGAAATTATCGAGAGCAAAATTATCAAATCCCACGCGACGTGCATTTGTCTTGTGGTCAGTGTAGACAACTCTATACCTCCACTATATAATTCCTGAACACGCATCACTGACCACTTTTGCTAGATGGGAGATGGGGATCTACTGACAGCAACAAAATCATGAGCAATCGACAATCATAATGATGCCTTAAATGTGCAAACTGATGTTATCATTAGGAATTCCAAACCATAGAATTCAAAGAAAAATAGAAAGTGTATATTATTTTTTTCCTTAGTTGGTATTAGAAAATGAAATGGTAACAATTGTAATAGTCGACTGTTGTCCATTTACGTCTCACGGTTTCTTAAATAGAAAGATATTTATAAGTATAATATTTTATACAAGTGTTAATATTTTGTGCGCGGATTTCAAATATATTTCACTATATTAGCAAGTAGCACGTGTTTGTTAGGCGACGCAATACAGTGTATTGAGTCAAATTGCATCCAGTGAAATGGGATAATACAAGTATTCTATTCCCCAAAGAGTATTCATGTATGATTCATACGTGCGTACAGAATCAGCGCGGGCTGTAAGGAGATTATTTCAAGAGGAATTTCCTGATGATTTCCAGCAGCTCTTTGCTTAATATACGGGAGTAATTTACTTTTCTTTTTAAGTGTTCGTGTTATGTATGTTATAAATAATTTATGTGAAAAACCGTACTATATTTACTGAGGACTTCCTGCCACCCACATCGCCGACAAAGCAGCCAACCTCGCTGGTGGGCCGCACGCTGCGAAACCGGTTGCGTGAACGATCGCTAACCCCGTACATACAGATATTGAATTCGATCAACAAAATAATCAACTCCATGTTTTTTTTTTTTTTTTTTTTTTTTTTTTTTACAATTTTTATACGTTTTATGTTATTGTTTACATGAGAGGTATTATTCTAACAAACTTTTTATTACATTGTGAGTTCATATAATCCTATAGAGTTCAATAAAAATGTGTTGGTATGTTCATTAATTGTACTTATCATTTTTAAAGAGCTTGACTTTATCTCAAAACTGTTCTTGATGCGACTACTTTACTTGTGCTCTGAATCCTTCAAATATAGAGCAAATGCATAGAAAGAAGAAGAGAAATATATAATAAGAAATAGAGGAAGGGTAGGAGAGATATTATATGTATATATATATATATATATATATATGCATGAAACAACGGTAATAATATACAACAGTGAGGTGTTGCATGCTAAGAGAGCTGCTATGTACGGATCCTGCACAGAAAAGCGAAGAGAAGGAATGAATGGGAGAGAGAGAAGGGGAACATAAGTATGGAACAATGTTGAGTGTGAGAGAAAGGAAAAGGAAAAGAAGGACACACATTCGAAAGAAGAGTAATAATAATTCGTTTTCGAAAAAAATAGTCACCAATGTGCCATGGTGTCACAAAAAAAAGCTGCAGAACATGCCTGTCACAAAACGCCATCGACCAGGAGTACAGTGGGATTATTTGAGTAACTACGCCAGCAGAGGGCGGCTGCGTATTAGGTAGTCCATAGCTTCACTATCTATCGTATAGTTTATTGACAAGGTATTGCAAATAGTAAAGTACCATGTGATCATTTTTATTTTCCCCTGGAGTGTTTTGCTTATGGGCGAGCGGACCGCTCGTTAGCCGGTTAGCCGGATTTCGGTGATTAGCGGGGATGTAAAACAATTAAATAAACCAACCAATAAATTTAAGAGACTCACTACTGATAAAATTATTAAATGAGGCGTTGAAACGCTCCGCTTTCATTCTCCACAAAATTTTGGTATTTTTTTTTTTTTTAAGGAAATTATTCATCTCGAGAAATCCGGACAATTTCGTGACGAATACTGTCTTTGAGTTTTTGTATGGTGCGCGGGTTCATCGACATTTTTAATTTACCCCCAGAGATAATAATCGCAGGCTGTTAAATCTAGGAACTAAGGGGGTTATACATTCCTGCTAATAACTCTTTCTTGTGGAAACACTTTGTGAATTGCTCTGTTGGAATTATTCGCAGTGTGAGCAGTGGCAGAGTCCTGTTGAAAATATGCATGATTACGCTCCCTGTCGGGTAATGCTCTAAAAAAAAAAGAATTAATATGGTATTCGTATAAGTAACAGAATCAACCAGAATGGGGGGGGGGAGACCTATTGATTCTTTTACCACTGAGTTAACACACATGAATCGCAGCGCGGAGTTTTTCGCCGCGCCGTAGAGGGAATAGCAAGCCTGTTTTCTTACTTGTGTACCTTGCTGACTGTCGCAGTAGTAGCACAACTGAAAAACATGTCCATCACATCAAAAATTTTAGGAAATGCAAAAAAACATATAACTATACAATTAAGTTTTAGCGTGAAAATAGGACTTTAAATACACGTCTTTATATGATGTGTTCAGTTTCGGTATAAAATGAACACAGCATCATGTAGGAATTCATTCATATTCGTTATCGATGGATATGTTCAGTTTTGTGATGCTATTCCCGGGTATGTGTTGTGTTGTTCGTTTCTTAATTCGACAGCGTACGTAAGGTGTATTATGCCTTATTTTCAAGTAGTTCTATATTGATACACAGAGCAAAACTGCCTTTTCCTTATAACCGCTCTCCCTCTCTTTTTCTTGCCCATTCAACACAAACAGAGCAGTTTCTTACCTGTAATCTGTAAACAGGAATTCTCTATCCCACTGGTAAATGGCGCCAAAAGCGAGATCTGCTCTATCATCAACTACAGCTCCAACAATTCCATTTCCACTTTCGTTCTCCCATATCGTACCCCACCAGTTTTCTAAGTCGTACACCATCCTCCATGTGAAATTACGTTTCTTTGCAAACTCATATATGATTTGGAACTCGAAGCCATCCAGTACTTGGGGTGTAGTGTCCAATATCATCAAGGTGACAGGTGGATAGGGAAAACTAATGAGAGCGATTTCTTTTCCCATTAGATCATGCAGTTTGTTAGGGTAAAGCTCTGCCCCAGTCATGAACCCAAAACCAGGAAGCCAAGTATCTAGATGGCTCTTTTCCGATGACTTCTCCCCGACAAATCGATGCGTATATATCTCCAGAAAAAAGAATATTTCATGTTGTTGTACGGTCTGTATTTTTTCATAGGTATCTTCAAGTTGTTTAACCCCATGGACATTCTGTGAAAAAAAGAAAAAAATGCATAAACAAACTCTCATTCCTACATGCTCTATAAAGCAATTTGAACCATAGAAAGGAAAAGACAACACTGTAAAGAAGTAGCACATGATATTTAAAAGAGTAAATTCTAAATGAACTAAGTTGCCGTCACACAGGAGCTGCGTAAGCTAAGCGAATTCCTCACCTAGTACAGTAAATTTAAAAAATAACACAAAATTCAAATTATGGCCTTATTAATTAATGAAATGAAATAAGATATGGCATTAATGTGCGGTATTCTGAGAGAAAAACTAGAATTCTTGCAATCTACAAGTATCCCAAAATAGAAACCACATTTTATACAATTATTATTGAAATTAAACCACAAAAATTAACGATATAAATAAATGAAATACACGATCATTGATAGACAAAGCTATATTCTATATTCTATTCTATTTTTAAACATTTTAAAATGTAACCATGTTAATGGACTGAGCCCTTGATATCATCTTTACATTCACTAAAATAGAGAAAAATAACAGAAATATTCGAGTTACATAGCGTATTTAAGATGTTCATATGTGTCAATAAAACAAAAACAGATTACTGTTCACAAACAATTGCAATGTACTAAGCAAATGTACACAAGCAATATACAATCGAAAGTTTCTCCATTTTCATTGGCTTTGAAACTTAATTTAAATATTATTGTAGTAAAAACATGTAACACAAATGTTTTGTGAAGGTTATTACAGAACGCTCTTGCATACAAATAAAATTTTCATACAAAGATTAATATTTCGCATTTGCTATCTTCACCACGATGCTTTTGTTAAATATAAAGCATATACATCATTATAAACACATTTATATGCTGAATTAATTTGTCCTTTTATTTTAAAACAATAAATAAAATTAAATGTTAGGGAAGTTTTTAAATTTCGGTTTTCTACTTTGATTTGCTGAATTTAATTTGTCCTTTTATTTTAAAACAATATAGAGAAAATTAAATGCTATTTTTTTTTTAAATTTCAGTTTTCTACTTTTATTTAAATGGGATTTTCTGAATGTTGTTGAAGAAACAATGGTTCCGCTAGAGCGATTTTTAAATTTTAGGTATCAGGTAAACCCCAACTCCTAATAGCACGATTTCCCTGATTTTCAGGAACTTTATTACTTTATTTAAATAATATATACAGGGTTTCGTTGCGAAAAAGGAAATGTTAATGCCGATAGAGCGATTTTTAAATTTTGCGTTTCAGGTAACCCACCCCCTTCTAATAGTCCAAGTTCACTGATTTTCAGAAACTATTCTTGTTATTTTATTTCAATGGCATATACTGAGTTTCCTATAAAAAATTAAAATTGAAGTTGCTAGAGCAATTTTTAAATTTCGCTTTAACTTCAGGTATACCTCACTCTTGATGGCCCGATTGCCCTGGTTTTCGGAAACTACTTTTATGAGTTTATTTTAAAGAAATATACTGAGTTTTGTTGAACAGAAAGCAAAATTTGGGCCGCTAGAGAGATTTTAACATTTTTTAAAACTTCGCTTTTGGTTAATCCCCGCCCGCAATGATCCAATTTTGCTTGTTAATGAGCCCGATACATCGTTTGTTAATTTATGGTTGTCTGCCTAGTTTCGTTGTGAAAAATAAAAAATTGCGACCGTTAGAGCGTTAACGGACATACATTGCGGTCAGTAGTGTTAGCAGGTGTGCGTATGTAAACATTATTCTTCGTCATTTTCGCTACCTATTAGATAGGATCTATGGAGATTTGAAGAAATTGTTCAAAAATCTTTTCATGGATAACAGCAATAACTACATTCCTTCGGAATTCGCTAAAATAAAATATCATAATTTTGCTTTTGGTCGATTGAAATACTATTGCTTTTTATTGGGCAAATTTATAAGATTATTCTCACTTAGTTTGGGGTTGAATCGTAAGCCCGTTTTTGGAGAACCTATTTTGAGACTAAAGTGCCGGTTTTTAGGGTTCCTGTTGTGCCTTCATATCCCTGTTATGGTGCCAAGACATGTAAAATGTCCCCGGTGTATTTTACCATAATGTTTTTATATAACAGACGATTGGAAGCTTTTTTTTGTTTTATTTTTATTTACGGACGCTCTTTAACATCTCAGGTCATCAGCGTCCCATTCAAATCAGGGCGTGAAACTGCCGACAAATTTTGCTCTTCTTTTAGGCTTGAGGTTCTTTATCGTGCCGTAAATCTACGACACGGGACCCACGACTTTACTTCCCTTCCGAAGGAAGTCATACTTAGGATTTTTACGCCCGAAAAAAATTCATCGATCCTGGCCGGGTTTGAACCTGCGATATTGGGTTTAGAAGGCAAGTATGGTAGCCACTACACCACCAGGACCGACATGCATGTTCAGGAATTATATAGTGGAGCTATAGAGTTGACTACACTGACCACAAACAAATGCACGTCTGGTGATAAAACGGACTTGATAATTTTTTTTTCTAGATAATTTCACTCCGTAATTCGGTTGTGATTGGTCAAAATTCAAAATTTTGTTTTGTTTCATTCTTCGATTTTAAGACGAAGTCACATGAGAGAAATAGCCACAAATAAATGCTTAAAAATGTCTGTACTCTCATGGTACATCTAGTAGATATGACCCATAATGATGCAATTTTAAAACAGCAAGCTTTATAAAAAATACAAAATTTTGTTACTTTATTCTGTCGTTTTTATGTTTTGATAACTAGCACAAAGAAAGATGTAATTGTATACCTGTTTCAAATAGTTCAGTTTGTCTGAAACGTTTTTCCCAGTGGCCAGCTTAACGTACAAGAGATCTGGCATCCAATTCAATGACTTGGAGGTTAAGAAATCGTCGTCTATGTTATTAGTACCTGTCGGAAGATAAAGATATCGTCTGTTAGCTCGATATTGTGATCGTGGAGAACGAAACAGCTGGGAGAACCTCTCCATCATCCACTTTATGTCTTTAACTTGGAGGATGAAAGCAAGACAACCTGCATCTAGCGCAGTGAGCACGAGGAAATCCAGTTCGGAGTCGTTGTCGTCGTAATGAATGTAGAAAACGGGCAATTCCTTGTAAAGCAGTTCCACACCAGGCTCTGCTGTGATAAAGGATATGCAACGTGCCTCGGAAAAGTACGTCGAACTCACACTACTGGTAAATTCCTGGATTTCATAAAGTATGCTGTCCTCGATGTTTCGCAAATGTTTTGCTTCACACACTATCAAAGTTACAGTTATTAACCAAAATGTGATCATCCTCGAGTGAAATGTGAAGAATTTACTAAAATTAGTGATAGCTTGTGCGTCGTGTATAATTAAAACAACACAAGAAAACACATAAACATTAAGGAAAATGAGATAGAGAAACGAACAAGGCTTTCTTCCGTCGCCTAGTACATGTAGAACAATTGCAGGTTTTATATTTGTATTCTTTCTCAAATACAGTTTTGCCTTTTTAGGACACACGTTTTACTAAATAAGTTATATATTATGTTGCAGTAGATGATGCTTTAAATATTGAATTGCAATTCTAGTCTATTAGTACCAGACATGCAGCCAAAACATTTTGTCTTTCTTGCTTTTTCAAGTAGTACATTTTCTCGAAACTTAAAACCTGTGATGATTTATTAGTGAATTAAGAAACAGAAACATGATGCATGAATATCCAATAGTGTTTGGGAAGAAATTAACTTAATGCTTTCGAGACCATCTTTATTTATGCATTCTGTATTTTCTTATTTGGGTAATTTTCGAGAAGGGAACAGCATAAACGATAATCAGAACATGCAGAAAGAAACATACGGCATTTGTATTGCATTTATGATATGTGTCCAAAGGCGCGCTCTAATATTATCCTGTTTATTGTTTTCTAATTTAACTCGAATTTTAGTTTGAAGAAATATCCTATACATGACCAAAACATTAATATGCCTGACATAGCCCATATTTCATTGACAAATAAATTAATAACTAAAGACTTGCCGAAAATGCAGTGGGGTACTAAAGAACACAAGCGCCCTTCTCTCACCTATTGTTAACAGGCAGGCGAGGATGTTTATGCACCGCGGCTACACATCTAAGTCTATTTTACAATGACCTAATTAAGTATCTATGGCCCTCTAGACCTAGCAATAGAAAACCATTAAAGAGATGTAGGCAAGGAGAATGTGACGTCACAATCACGTCACGGTACACGTGAGCCTATTTCATTACCGCTGTCAAGTAGTCAAAATTTATCCCTTTAACAAAACTTTTTACAATATTAATAAACTTGAAAATAAATGCAGTATTATATAATGAAGGTGAAGAAAAAATTGAGTTGGTCTCAAAATAAATTGTGGATTTTAAAATACAATAAAGCATTTTGCTGTTTTACATAATGTGTTTGTTTATTTTGGTGTGAGTGTTTAACGCGAATTTAACTTCTTACATATCAATACACGTGTGGAGACAACGAATTAGAAATCCGTAGGCATCGGGTGCTTAATTTATCAAGGTTAAGAAACATTTCTAAAACACTCATTCAGGCAATCGTTCTTGCGGGAAGTATTAAAGGGAAAAGGAGGGGGGTCATTTTTTTGTTTTTGTACCATTTTAATATTTGGAATTTTGTGGATATTTTGATATAATTTTATTCATATTTGTTATATTATAAATATTTTATTACATTTTTAATTATGTCACTGCAGATGCCATTTTTGTTGGATTTCGCGAGCACTTGTTCAGTTAAAATTCTATATCTCAGGAACTATTTGCTTTAAAAGGTTGTGGTTTTTATTGAATGATAGAAAAGTTATATTTAATAAAGTTGCAGCGTTTGTTTCCACGAGATAATCCTTTTGTTGTTTTACAATGCTGGGGGGCTTTAACCGGTGTTTCCCTAAAAAGTTGTTTTTGTGTTTCATTCTTTTGTATGTAGGCTTAAGCTTTTTAATGTCATGAATCTTTTTCTTTTGTTTTGATTTGATCCTAATGGATATACTTTTTCTATAGGAAGACAAATTGTAACCTTCCACTTCTTAATAAAATGCCCAAAACTTGTCACTTTGAAAGGTATTTCCTCATCTTTAGGTTAGGTTTTATCCATACTTTCAATTGACAAGCATGTACACTTATAAAGTTAAGGCCATCATTATTTGAAAACTTATATCATATCTGAATCAGTCATGATAATGATAGGGAAATGCTGATTTATGGCGTAAGGCACTATTTCTGTTTTGAGCAGAACACCCATCAGAAAATATATTCGATTAGGATATAGCTATCAATGTAATCTTTTAAAATGCTATATACATCATTAGGGCCTTTACCTGCAATGCTTTCTTTTTTGAGGGGGGGGGTATTTACGGACGCTCTTTAACGTTATACAACACCAATAAACCAAAATGCTTATATTAAAGGTAAAAGAAAGTTTCTACGCTTGTCTCATTACTATAGTGCAGCTGACCATTATTCATTTTCTTTCCAGGATAACGCACGAAGGCTGAATTAATGAATAAAACTTCACCAGTATCTATTTCTGCTGCCAATCTTCAGGACGGACTAATATCTATTTAAAGATTGGTTTCGTCATTTTATTCGCCATATAAAAGCCTCAAAAGAAGAGCCTATGTTGCTTGTGTTAGATGGGCACATGTCATGTATTTAGTTAGACATGTCAGCAGTTGGCCTTCCACCTCATTCAACACATAAGATGCAGACATTGGATATATCTTTCATGTCATCTTTGAAACTATCACTTTCAAGAAGCTAAAATATAATATTGGACGTCTTTTCACCATTTACCAAATTGAGAGGCGACTTGGAAGAGCCTATTTGAAAGTCAAATAACGGAAAATGCTGTGTGACTTTAAAAACATTACGATTGTATGACGTGTTTCGCTCACATGATTGGTGCTATTCAAGAATCAAAAGCAGTAACCAGCATTCCTCCTGTTGGTCGTTAGCCAGAACCTGGAACATCTTCTCTGCAGGCAACACCATATACAGCGATTTATGTTATTGCAGAGGATTTAAATCCCATTACAGTCCTAATCAGCTCAGTTAATAACTAGTTTTTCTATAATAAAAAACACTTCGAAAACTCACAGAAAATAAAAGATGCAGAGAAGAAAAAGAAATAAATGAAACATAAATGAGAAACTGAGAATGGGAATGTAATAGGGAAACAAAGAAACAAGAAGATAACATAGACGATGCTGAGGGCATCACCTTGGTGGTGATGACTGCATTCAGTGTACTTGGTGTTTGGGATGGTACCGTATACTTTTTGCCAACACAGAACTCAAGTATGTATGTGCATTTATAGAAAGAACTAAGTGATAGTTTTCTCATGTATGTGACCTTTACAAAGACTGTTAAATAGGAATTTGTTGTTTCAATTAGTTAACTCCCCACATTGGAAACAATGGCCACCTCATAACAGAAACACCGTGCACTTTATGTGAAGAAATCACAGCATTCATTATAAATAACTGTATGAAATAGTTGCAAAAACCTAATTATATTTACAGTCCCTAGTCTTTACATAATATCTAAATACAGAGGGTGCCAAAAATGTGTACACTTCAAGCAAAGAAAAAACTGTGTTAACATAAAACTGAATTCACACAAACAGATAATGATGAGCACTAATCATCTTAGACTTTTACAGTTACAACAGTTGCTCAAAATGCCCACCATCGGCGTCGATACACTTCTGAGTACGTTGAACTACTGATTGAGCAACGTTTGCGGAAGTGTCTTCAGCGATTGCAACACAAGCCGTTTCAATTTCTTACCGAAGTGCTGTCAGTGTAGCTGATTTTCTACGGTATACAACATCCTTAAGAGTTCCCCATAGGTAGAAGTCCAACGGCGTTAGATCCGAGAACACGGTGGAAACTCAATCGGACCTCTTCGTCCTATCCAGTGCCTTGAATACTTCAAAATTTCTTTCCGCTGTTCAAATAATAGTCTTAGCTTCATTTTATTGTACCAACGCTAGCATAACGTAATGTGGGTCACATCTGTTTACAGAACATCATACGATAATCTTGGCTTCGTTTGTTCAATGTTGATTTACGATAATCTTGACTTCATTTGTACATTGTTGATCTACCAGTCACGTAGCAACGCTATCATAATGTATGTGAGTCACATCTGTTTACAGAACATCATACTACACATTACTGTTGTTTTTCGGTTCAACTTTGAAATATATTAAATAGGTATCTACTGTGAAAGTGTGCATACATTTTTGGCACCCTCGGTATTTAGAAGAAAAAGAATTTCAACATACTTTGAAAATATAGGAATTAAGTGTACCTAAACAAAATTAATATTAAACACACATCGGCTAACGTAATAGTCTGCTTGGGTAGAGGTATATTAACTTGATCCCACAGAGCCCCTAGTGCAAAAAGGTCCGAATATAGAGGACTTTAAAAAGATATTAAACTTTAATGGTAATACATACAATCTATGAAAATACACTAGGTAATTGCATATTCGGGGTCAATATTTACTTCTCCTTTATCAACTTTATTTAAATGCGGATTTTACTTTAAAGTTGTATATTATTATCAAGCAGCACAGTTGTTGTTCACGGAAACACTTATTGCTTTAAATTATTCCTCTACTGCGTAAGGTTCATGTTCCACTGTCGTTCACTCTTACATAACTTTCTAGCTTAACTAAATGCGCTTACATTGTCTGTGCATAACGCCACAGATCACGTGTTTGTAACTACCTACGTAAGTGATCTGGAATGATTAATGCAGTACTTCCCATTTGTATAAAAAGAATAAAACATTTCAATTTTAAAGCAGTTTGTTATTAACTTATAAGTCACAAACGAACTCGATTGCACGGGGTATTAAGTAGTGCTTGAAAGAATCAGAAATTAAGAAGTCACAATTTACTGCATTCTTTTTCTTTTAGATATTGTTGAAAACAGTTGCTTAGGGTACCTTCGGTGTGCAGAGTTGGTAAGGTAGGGAGTTAAGTCTCCTAAACAGGATGGACAAGTCAGAGAAACGATGTTCACAAGTTGTAGATAGACATTTTTAATACTGTTTAACGCCCGTTTTTATTTCTGAGGCATCATAGAAGGTAATAATAATGATACATGAGAAATATAAATTGGGAAAGGATCTTCTTAAGCAAAAATCATTCCATGCTTAAGTTTAGTGTACTTCGCCGGCATTTGACATATATGAGGACACAGGAAAACGTGGAAAATACTTTAGTCAGAGAGGACGGTCCTGGCGGGAATCAAACCCCAGATCTCCCGTGCACGAATGGATAGAGTTTTATTTTGTGACCATAAAAATGAATTACAGAAGTGTCATGGATGAAGAGTAATATGGTAAATGTTGATTAATGGATTGACAAGTCTGGAAATGTATTTTATATTAATTAAAGTTCAAAGTACAAAGAGACTCGAACAGTGCTGCGTGCACAGCGATACTGTGCACACTTGTTGTTTTTAGTAGGTACAAGAAGTCACTGTAGATCCTGGTATAAACATGGACTTTTCCCTGATATAATTCCCACATTCATTTATATGTTACACATTAACTTTAATGATACCCCATTTGTCTGTAACAAATACCAAACATATAATCTTATGTAAATGACATATAATTGCTTCATTATTTATACTGCTCATTATACCCTTTATTATATGTCTCTCATTATTGTGATTAAATAGTTATTTAAATAAATAACACAAACGAGTAGAAAATCCATTAGTAAATACTATTTGAGGGGACATTTTACAGCACTACAAGTTAAAAGCAGGAAACTATACACCCACTATAAGCAGGAAAGAAACACTGCAAGCAGAAGAAGCTTAAAGAAATAATTTAATTGTTAACCAACTATACATTCATAAAGCGTAAGTATGCATGCCACGAAAGATAAAATATTTTACCGTCCATGGAAGCTTCAGGTCCGCTTTCCAACTGTGACAAACAATACAGCGACGACAAGCGCATCACAAAGACAGAAACTTAACTGAAAAGCAGGAATATATCAAATTCCAAATTTATAATAACGTTCATTTACTCTCGGGGTAGAGTAAAATACAGAGAGTGCCAAAAATGTATACACACTTCAAGCAAAGAAAACACTGTGTTAAATAACAAAACTGAATTCACACAAACAGAAAATGATGAGTACTAATCATCTTAGACTTTTACAGTTACAACAGTTGCTCAAAATGTCCACTATCGGCATCGATACACTTCTGAGTAGGTTGAAATACTGACTGAGCAACGTTTGCGAAAGTGTCCTATCAAATGCCGTTTCAATTTCTTCCCGAAGTGTTGCCATGTAGCTGGTTTTCTGCGATATACAACACCCTTAAGAGTCCCCCATAGGTAGAAGTACAACGGAGTTAGATCCGGAGAATGCATCCACATATCTAATAACAATGCGGTACATACAACTGCATTACTCTGTAATGTCATTCAGCAGGAAAGCATATTTCCTTTGCGACATCCTTCTCTAATGTTGAACATATGAGTATTCCCAAATTTGGATTCAGATCTTATGTAGAGGATCTCGAGCTCCTGCTATTTTTAAAATGGAAAGTGAATGCTACTTTTATCGTCGTTTATCACCAGTTTATTGGTTTAGAACAAATTAAGCAATTTATATACTACACGTGTTAAATGGTTTATCTTGCACGACAGATACTGCGCCTTATGTGGTTAAAGCAAGTCCTCAGGAACTTAATGCGGGTGTAAATACCGAGCAGGGTATCTCAGGCGGCAACTCCTGGCATTCGCATTCAGGGTTCTTGGGGCTGGCCATATGGGGCTCACTTGGATTTTTTCTTGGTTTCCCTTGGTTGCTAAGGCAGATGATGGAATGGGCCTTTATTTTCTACTGATTTTCCGTTTTTCCAATTTAACCTAATTTCATTATATTCATTGGTTCTGGAGTGCCACGCGAGGTGGGCTGGAATTATGTGCGGTGTGGCGACGACTTGCGCTTTGGAAACATTCTGTTCGCTTGCGCTTTGGTGTGGAAGTAAACCTTGTGAGAGGCTCAAATTTCAGGGAGCTCCGCCGATGTGGGAGTGCTTTAACTAGAAAATAGTTAGGGACCCAATCTATGTTCGTCCCTCAGAGACCCTGAATTCTGGCCTGCCAGCGCCCTCTCAGTTCTTCCCTTCCTTTTGAAAGTACTCCTTGGAGGCACAACGCCCAGCCCTTGAGCATATCTGAAGTATCGAAATTTTCTTTTCTGTCTACAACAATCCAATCTGAACCTAATGTAAAATGTTAATTTAACCACCAATAAGGTAAATTTTATTCTCTTGACCCTGGCATACATTTTTTAATCCTTGTGCTATTTTAAGTGCAGGAATATTTTACTAATTAAATATTACAACGTCCAATAAAATAATTCGGTATCAAATTAGGTTTCTAACACTTAAAATGATTAGTTCACTTGTGTGATGTCATCTTTAAACTAACCAATGAAACGAAACAAAATTTTGAATTTTGACCAACCACAGCCAGATATCCTTGTGAATTTATCGGAAAAAATTATTAAATCTGCTTTATCATGCGACGTGCATTTGTCTAGTGCTCAGTGTAGCCAACTTTATACCCCCACTACATAATCCTGAGCACGCGTCACTGACCACTTTTCTGCCTTTTCAGTAATATTGTTAACTTAATTTAATGTATATTCACTCGAGGAATTGTTTTTGCGTATTCAGCCAAACAGCCTGAAATCATTTTATAAATGATGTAACAATATCTGCCTAAGTAACCATAAATCTTAATGAACAAGTTTGTTCAGAATGGGAAAATGGTTTCTCTGTTTTGTTTTTCTTAGTTGATGTTAGTAAATCTAACGGCAACGACTGTATTTATAAAAGTCGACTTTCGTCTATTTCATTCCCACGGTTTCTGAAAGGTAGGTATTCATAAGTACAACATTTTATATAATTGTTAATAATCCGTGTGGGAATTTAAAATATATGTTACTTTTATTCTTATTCTATTCATGAAAGAGTCCTAAACCCGTATTTCGCGCTTCCCTATTGGCATTACTGACAATCGACATTCATTTATTGCTCGACGGTTTGAAAATGTTTAGTATTTACAATACAAATGTGCAATTATTACACTATTATAAGGCAAGTTTAAAGGAATTATATTTAAATTCTTATTTTATTCGTGAAATAGTCCTAATAAATATCACTCGAGGCTCTGAGCTTTCCAAATAAATTCGCTCACTACATTCGTGAATTTACCGGCAATATAAGACCCTCTTGTGATATTACTTGTGATATTTGCAAAAAAATACAAGGACTACATTTCATTTAGTAGATATACAAAAACAAAACAACATATCCAAACCGGCATTATTGTTCTGAGGCACAATCCTTTAACTGCTTCACCCTTTTCATACTCAATTCAAAATGATAATTTTCCAATTTCTTTCCACACAATTTCGCAGGAGTTGTGGTAAAGCCATGTGCCACTAGATGCGTGAATATGTCTGTCATCTCGAAGTTGGCTTCTCTCCAATCAGTCATGACATTCCATAAACCCTTTTCCCAGCCTAATTCTTAACACCCCCTCGGAGATATAAGTAGAGATAGAAATTCTGCCTTGCCATCCCGTACACCATCCTGGTTTGTGTGTACTTCGACAATCAGAGCACCTTCTTTAGATGTTTATCCTTCAGTTTTTATAGGTCTCTTCGTTAGATAGTCCCAAGTTACCTTGTTGCACAAGGAGGAATCTTCGCTTCGAACACCTTTATTGCAGTCTCTAGTGAGGTTAGGCCAAGGTTTTGGGTCTGTTCCAAGCTTCTGACTTCTGGCTAACCTGCTTGCTAATCGCAATGAGAAGCATCTTTCTGCCGTCTGCAGAATAATTACTTCTTTAGAGATGGATATCCTTTCTCCTTTTCTGAAGCATATCTATAACGTCATTTAATATGAAAAACTGGAAAAATTCCTAAACATGTAAACGCTTTCTATAATTTTTCCCAATCTTTTAGATAGGCCACAAACAGCTCTCAAAACCTCTACAGATTGTCTCATCCAGAAATTCCATTGCCTCCGAACTCTTTTCTTGCAACCTGAGGGGTTCAACAGCAGTTACCATATTCTTTTATTACAAGAACTTGAAGTAATTAAACATGTATATATTTTACATTATCACAAAGTCTGAATTTATCAGTCAATATTTGAACTTGCTTTACAGATAAATTAATAACTACAAATTAGTTCATTTTGTCTCACACATAACCGATGCAACGGAAAAAAAAAAATATAGAACAGCTATTCAAAAAAGTTGCTTCAATAAAAATGAGCAGCTGGTCTCAGAGAAAACATTTTGAATTCAACAAGAGTCTAAGAGACCAAAGAAATTTCACTGTATGAATAAATCAAAGTTATGAATTTTTCAGGCACTAGGGTCAGTTGGTGAGGCTCTCAAGATAGTATTTAAAAACTGTGCTTGGTGTGCAGAAATGTCTATAAGTGTGTATAACTTAATTTGGAGTCTACAATCCTCACAAATTTTGCATTGTTGCAACCTTCGGTAGAACCCTCGCATTTACTTTATTCTTTTCAGTTAACTTCGCAAGAGGTTGGACACTAGGATCACGCTCTTGACTTTAATCCCTAAAAATCCCGAACATCATAAGTTAAGGGACGAGGGACACAAATAATACAATGAACTGATAATTGAGTTGAACTGCTGCTACTACAGCTTTGTAGTGGTGTTACCTCACGGTACTACAATGAGAATGGGACGCTGTTGCGATGGCCAGGGAGAGCACTTGTGCATCTTGACCCGCTCACTTCTCTCAATAGACCGAAACGTCTTCCTTACCAAAATCTCCAAATATTGCAGATATACGCATGCGCAGCTTGGAGTGCAATTAGCTCGCTATTATTGACTTCAAGAATACTTTACTGCTACAATAATGATTAGTCTCATTATTAGCATTTTAATTATTAAGCCCCATTATTATCGCATAATTTCCGTTAAGTCCCAGTATCCATGATATGATGCTGAACGGTTGTTTTCAGAGTATTAAAACAGATAACGCACTAATCACAGCCATTGAAAAATCTTGAGAAGTTGTTGGGTGTATTTTGCAATCAGAAAATATTTAAATATCAATAAAAGTTCTCTTATTTTTAAAAGAAGATGTAAAGCTCTTAAAATAGAGAATGCATAAGAAATGTCCATTAATAGTCCAATATTATCAATTACTTATTAATATTCTACGTGATAAATGAATTAAAGTTCTATGGTTTTTGCAAATTTCTTGTTGCATTATTTCATACTTTTTATGCATATAAATGCTGGATTTAAGGATGATGATAAAACAACAGAAGACAATTAATTATAACCGTAGACAGTAAATATATTCTCTTTTGACTTTACCTTTCATTTTAATGAGAAAAAAAAGGCAATTCAAGTAACATTAATTATATAAGATAGCTAATTTGCTCTTTTCTGATACTCTGGGCAACAAATTCTGATATAACTGCCACAAATTGAATCACTAAATTGTAACTCTCATAGAAATAAATTAAATTCGGAATTTTTAACGTATTTTTAACATCCCTAAATCTCTACCCTTCAACAACAGTTACTAAATAGGACATTCCATCCAATCTGTTAAGACATTTCTTTATTGCAGAAAACTCACAATTACTTTTCAAGCCTTAACCAATAACATGCTTTCCTTTAGGTATTATGCTTCTATATTCCTAATTCAAAAACGAAACAAAATAAATAGTTATTGTTTAAATTATTATCAAATAAAAGTGCCGTTGCATTTCCAAGAAAGCTAGGGCACTTTATTTGAGATAGCCGTAGTTCACTGAGGTAACGGGATATGGTCTGGGGAGGTGATGTGGGTCTGATTATTTCTGGCTTCATCATCATCGTCAACATCATTCCTCAGTTCCTTGCCCCAGTTTCTTTGCTTGTGGCTCCATGCCAAGCCTGGCAAAAATCAGGACAACGCATAGGTGTGTTCTTTACATGTCCTGCTCTGAATTCCCAATGGTCATATAACCCATCTAATGCATTCATGTTATTATTGTGAGCATTAAGAGATTCTTGCTAGGAGGATCCAATTAATAGATTGAAATACATAAGCATATTGGAACATATATGTATGTATCGTAGGATTGGAGGTAAAGTAAAACAGAGGATGATCAGAAACTAATGTTATAAAGCCTGCAGTAAAACATTTATTTCATACAGCCAACTGATAGTACATACATTAGATTATTTTTGGACAGTCTCCACATCGGTTTAGACACCTGTCGCTTCTTGGGATGAATTTCAATATTTCTTCCTGATAATATTCCAGCCACGAAGTGCTTCACCGTCTGAAGCGAATCGTCGGCCTCCTAGGTGCTCCTTCAAGCGAGAAAAAGGTGAAAGTCGCTTGGAGCGAGGTCCTGGCTGTAAGGAGGGTGATCAATGATGTCCCTGCGAAACTGCTTCAACAGCATGGTGGTCTTCTGGTCTGTACGAGTTCATGCGATGTCGTGAAGGAAGATGACGCCCTCGATGAGAAATCCTGGCCGTTTCCTCCTGATTGCTTCGTGCAATCGTGTCAAGGTCTCGCAGTGTCGGTCAGCGGTCACTGTGTGCCCTCTTTCCAAAAACTCCAGAGTATGACACTCGCTCTGTCCCCAATCACTATGGCCATCACCTTCCCGGCAGATGGCGTTACCTTAAACTTCTTTGTCTTTAGAGAGGAGGGGTGTTTTCACTCCAATGATGACCGCTTATTGCTGGTGGTGTAGGGTGGATTCATGTTTCGTCACCTGTGACAATGTGGTGAAGAAAAACTGTTCCCTTCCGCGGAGAACCGTTGCAAAATTTGCAGACTTGCCCCCATGCGCTTCTCCTTGTGTTGGTTGGACAAATTTGGTGGAACTCGTCGGGAACAAAATTTCCGGTACTGCAGAATATCGTGAACAATGTGACGAACGCTTCCGAATGACATTCCCAAATGTACCGTCACATGCCGTAACGTGATCCTCCTGTTGTTCTGAATCAGCTTCTCCACGCAAGCTGTGTTCAAATCTGTTGGTGCCGTGCTGGGTCGGCCACTGCATCCTCCTCGGTGACCTTTTCTCTACCGGTCGCAAACTTTTGACACCATTCTTCGACATGATGATGAGACATTACATTCTCTTCGTAAACCTCTACCAGCTGCCGGAGAATTTCAGCCGCGGTTACATGCTTCGCCACAGAAATCGAATAACGGAGCTGATTTGTTCGGGAGACCAGTTTTACAAACGAGCCGCCATTTGTGTTTACCTACAACTAGTGCTTTAGGCGGCGGGTGGCTGAAACTCTGTACAATTGCCAATAGCGGGTATTAGAACTACTGCATACTACTAATTTCTTTATAACGGACGAAACTCCAGGAATATCGACCTTGTAACATTAGTTTCTGATTTCCCCTGGTAATTTCAATAACCATTTTGTCCGTAATTATGATGGTCGGCTTCTTAGGAAAGGTTCTACAGAATGTGACATTGTTCATATGTTTTTATAATTATTTTCAACTATAAATAGCTTATACTGCAACCAACAAATTCATAAACCGTACATGCTTAAGTATGGCACACAATTAGAAAGGGGAGCAAATAATAATACAAATTAACCAGATTAATAATAATTATAAATAAATAAACATTAAGAAATGGGAAGATTGGTATTTACAGATATATGAATGGAAACGTTAATAATTACACTAGTTATTGTGTTCTAACCAGAAAATAAATTCCTTCTGGCTCCGTGCACTTTGGCTAGGAAAATGCCCACACTCAACCAATTAGTGTGGTTTGCAAACAGATCCCAGCATATCAATCGACCTCTAATTGCCTTAAGAAAGTTTTTAAGAAACAGCGTTTTTCTCAGGTATTCCCAGTGGGTACATTCTGCCACAGCATGTACCCTTTCCCCATCTTCTCCATAAAAAGGGGCAGATTCCCTTACCAGAACTATCCGTTATTTTTTGAGCCTTCCACCTTCCCAGTCTAAATCTTCCTGATCTCGTCTTCCACCCTAAAACGACATGCCTCTTTACCCCAGATGAATTTAATTTCATTCGATAGGCTCAATTCTGCCTTCATTTCCTGCCTGCTGATATCCTCTAGCCTTGTTTAACCTTCTTCCATACATTTTTATTGTCTCGTTGCCATTTTGAACCCAGGCCAATTCCTCTGAGTCATCTTCCCCCCTCTGCAGTCCAAAACGTTGGAGTTATATTTTGCATCTGGTGTCTATAGCATTTAGCACGAAGCGTGGACTGATCTACCTGCTTTAGTCTAAGCCAGTGTTTCACCTCCCTCATGGCCCCACAGTTTGACGGTCCTTTGAAGAGTCCGAGAACCCTTTTCCAAAGATGGACTTGAATTTATGTACACATTCAGCTTTCCCCCATCCCCATGTTTCACTTCCATATAACAGAATAAGCATCATTGTTGATCCTCTCTAGTGCATCTACTGGTATGGAACGCGAGTCAGTCAGTACACGTAGTAATGCTTTATAATTACAAGATGACACATAAATTCCCACTCATATTAAAGGTTACTCATAAATAAATTATAAAAATGGATTGCGCTGCATGTAAATTCATTAATAAGCTTTCCAGTGTATACTATCATTCCTTTCCTTTTCATGTATTTGGAGGGAAAAGAAAAGTGAACTAACTGCCTACTGTTAGTGAAGTATTGTTGAAATATTGTTGTACCGCCGCGTAATATTTGCGTTACATTACATTTCATTACACTCATAGGTTAATGTATAATTATATTGATAATATTATAAGAGCATAATTCCAATGGCTAATAAAACACCTAATGCAATCACGAATGCAGAAATCAAAAGAGAATTTACAAGAAGGAGTTGTGTGAGCAAATATAATTTCTATTTAGTCATCATATAGCTAACATCATTCAACTTTTGGGCACAGGGATACAGCTGTTGCGATTGCTTTTTCGGCAACTTTCCGGTGTAGATTACGCTTCATGTGTAGTCTTTTTGTAAACGGCAACAAGAAGCAGGTTCATGCGTCAAAGTAAGCTCTCAAAAACTTACAAACAGTACAAAATCTTTCCTTATGAAAATTGTTGATTGAGCTCATATTCACCACAAACGTCACTATACAAGAGCAGAACGGCATGTCTTTCGTAATACAGGCGATAGAAAGGCGGGCCAAGGTACCCGGGAGAGAATGCGCCGCCATTCCAATTTCGCTATTTCCAATAACGGTCTTGGGCAGTCTGCCCACCGAAAACATAAAAGAAAAGTCCGTCACGCAGGAGTTGCGTAAAGTAAGAGAGTTCCTCACCTAGTAGAGTAACTTTAAAAAATAATATAAAACCCAAATTATAACCTTATTAATGAAATGAAGTAATTATAGCAGCATTACTATGTGGTATTAGGGAAACAAAATTAGAATTCTTGCAATCTATAAGTACAGAAAATAAAATCAGCAGATTTATAATAATAATAATAATAATAATAATAATAATAATAATAATAATAATAATAATAATAATAATAATAATAATAATAATAATAGTAATAATAATAACAATAACTATTATTATTATTATTATTATTATTGTTGTTGTTGAGATTAAACCACAAAAATTGGTTGTATACTATTAATTAAATGAAATATATGATCATTGATAGACAAAGCTATACTGTATGGGTATTATTAAAAAAAATGTTAATGTAACCATATTTATAAACTAAGCTCTTGATATCATCTTTGCATTCACTAAAATGGAGAAAAATAATAGAAACATTTGAGTTACATTGTGTATTTAAGAAGATGGTATTCATATGTTTCTTTAAACAAAACACAAAATGTATTCATATTTAAGAAGATGGTATTCATATGTTTCTTTAAACAAAACACATTTGATAGTTTAATGGTAAATTAATTTGTCGTTTTATTTCCTAACAATATACAGAAAATTAACACGAGAGCGCCATTTAAATTTCGGTTTTCAAATACACCCCTAATCCTAATGGTTCAATTTTCATAATGTTCAGAAACTATTGCTTTTATTTTATTTAAATGGTATATATAGAAGCTTGTTGTATATATAGAATATTGGTGCTGCTAGAGCGATTTTTAAATTTTCAATTTCAGGTAAACCCCCTTCCTAATAGTAGTAGTTATATTTAAGTAGTTTTAGGAAACTATTTTTCTTGTTTTATGGCATAAACCGAGTTTCTTTTAAAAAAAATAATAAATTACAGCAGCTAGGGCTTTTTTTTAACGCTCTTTAACATCTCAGGTCATCAGCGTCCCATTCAATTCAGGGCGTGAAACGGCCGACAAATTTTGCTCAGAGGCCTCGTCTTTCAGGCTTGAGGTTCTTTTTCATGCCGTAAATGTACGACATGGGACCCACGGCTTTACTTCCCTCCCGAAGGAAGCCATACTTAGGATTTTTACGCCCGAAAAAATCCATCGGTCCTGGCCGGGTTTAAACCCGCGATCTTGGGTTTAGGAGGTAAGTATGGTTACCACCAGGACCGACGGGGCGATTTTAAAATATCGCTTTAACCTCCACTGATTTTGCAGATATACCTCAACTCCTAGTGGGCCGATTGCCATGGTTTTCTGAAAATACTTTTAACAATAACTTTTAAATAAATATACAGAGTTTTGTTAAGAAAAAGCAAAATTGCTGCCGCTATAGCGATTTATATATATATATATTAAAAAAGTTCGCTTTAAGTCAACCCCCCCCCCAGTAATTCAATTTTGCTGAATCCCACGAATTGTTTGTTAATTGATGGTTATGTGCCGAGTTTGTTGAGCAAAAACAAAAATTGCGACCGCTAGAGCGTTAACGGACAAACACACATATTTTTCCTTTTAATTTCGGTATCTAGTAGGTAGGATCGATGGTATTTGAAGAAATTTTAAAAAATGGCTTCATGGGTACAATCGTAATATCTTCATTCCTTCGGAATTCGCTAATAAGAGTATTCTAAAACGGTAGGAACAAAGAAGTGGTGATTGTTCACGCATTTTTTATTTTATAAATAAGTGATGGAAATGACACTCACCTAAATTTTCCCCCTAAGTGATATACCAGGAACGATTTAATTTAAGAACTACAACTAGCTAAAACTAGTGACCGCAATCAAGCACAAAACAAGAAATAATAACACAAAACTGTTCTCGAGGACGTGAGGAATGCTCTCACACGCGTTTTGCTCAATTAATTAATTTCAAACAGATAGAAAAAGTAATATACAAAGGGTGTCAAAAATATGTGCACACTTTCACAGTAGATATCTGCTTAATATCTATAGTATAACCTTCGGTAAACAGGTGTGACTCACATTACGTTATGCTAGCGTTACTACAACAAAATGGAGCCAAGATTATCGTTTGAACAGCGGAAAGCCATTTTGAAGTGGTATTGGAAAACCGAGAATATTGTTGAAATTCAAAGGTAATGGAGACGTGTGCACAGAACAGAACCGCCGTTGGACTTCTACCTATGGGGAACTCTTAAGAATGTTGTATACCGTAGAAAACCAGCTACACTGGCAGCACTTCGGGAAGAAATTGAAACGGCTTGTGCTGCAATCGCTGAGGACACTTTCGCAAACGTTGCTCAATCAGTAGTTCAAAGTACTCAGAAGTGTATCGACGTCGATGGTGGGCATTTTGAGCAACTGTAAAAGTATAAGATGATTAGTGCTCATCATTTTCTTTTGTGTGAATTCAGTTTTGTTATGAATTGAAATGAATTTAACGGGTTTAACGCCCGTTTTTGCAACAGAGGCACCACAGGCGATGGACACTGATGATACATGAAATGAAATGATATATTGGGAAAGGATATTTTTTTAAGGAAGGAATCGTTCCAGGCCTAAGTTAAGGATACCTCCCCGGCATTTGCCATTTATGAGGACTGAGGAAAAGAAAATCTCATTCAGGGAGGATGGTCCTGGTGGCATTCGAACCCCAGGCCTCCCGCTTACGAGTCCGCGCCTTAACGACCTCGGCCACCCGTGGCGGTCAGTTTTGATATGTTAACATAGTTTTTTCTTTGCTTGAAGTGTGTATACACTTTTTGGCACCTTCTGTAAAAACTAAGACCATACCTCACTGTACCACCTCCAGGTATATCTTTTGAATAAATACCTTAGAAATATAGCAACACATCTCTTTTAATACTAAGCCTGGATGAAGCAGGTGTGATAAGAAATGGAAACAATAAACAGACATAAGAAAATTCGCACACAAATGCCAAAGCAATTTTCACTTCATTTTTGGCACCAATCAGGTTACACCTTATTCGCTTGATGGATTAAATCTCACTGTTTGACACAATACGTTATTTTTAATGTATTTAACAAGTTCTCCCATTCCTGTTATGTTCCCTGAAAATAAGAACAATTTTGTTGCTTTTACATAAAGGCGAAACTCCCCTGATAAGTAAAATTGTGAGCGGTTATCTATGTAAAACTATTCAGAATTATGGATTGCTCGAAATGGGCCCAAGTCTTCGGAACCAAGTCCAAACGATTCTCTCCCTCTGTGTGTGATGACATGAAAATTCAGTTTACGCTACTCTTGTTTGCAAGAAATAAATAAAAAGCAATCAGTGGACGTGTTTCACACGGGCCTACAAAAATTAAGAAAAATATGTTTATTTTAGATAGTTCCAGGAAGTGATTTTTTTAATAGTATTTAACACACATTTTGCTACTGAGACATCACAGGCGATGGTCACTGATGATACATGAGATGAAATTATAAATTGTAAAAGGTTATTTATTTTTTTTAAGGAAAGGATCGTTCCAGGCCTAAATTTAGGATACCTTCTGGGCATTTGTCATTTATAAGTACTGAGGAAAACCTAGCAAAACCTCAATCAGAGAGGACGGTTCTTGCGGGAATCGAACTCCATACCTCCCGCTCACAAGTCTGTGCCTTAACGGCATCAGCAAATTGGGTGGGTCCCAGGAAGCGGTGATATTACTTTCACGAGTAATCATCTGCCCTAAAATAACCAAGATCTGACAAACTCACAAACGTGCAAGAAAAAGGAAAACTTCTGGTTTAATTTTTTAACAGTAACCGAGTTTCTCAGCTATGGTGGCGACTTACACGTTTGCTGGTGTTAATGAAATATTCTTAAAGTAATATTTCAGAGACTTTCTAAGAAGGAAAGGGTAAGAGTTTGCGATGTGATAGAGCATCCAGTTTATTTGAGATTGTTGGAATCGAATCATCTCACTCTGCCTTCATCTTCTGCAGCTACGTGATGACATCTCTGGTATTTCTGGCACTTTGTTGTTTACATGATAGGTTAGATTATTTATTTTTTCCTGTTTCCAGTGAATGAGCCAGCTTTATTCTTTCTAAAGCAGATGTATTTGTTTTCCGTATGGTTTGAAAGAATCTATCGCCATTTCCCCACCCGCTCCCTCCGTCCAGTAATGCTTTTGGAATAAACTGACTTCTCACATAAAACATCTTACAAATCACAAATTTTATGGATAACTATTAGTTACCCCTATGCTTTGCCTTGACTGACAGCTTACATTTATTACTTTCATGCTTACAACCCATTTTATTTGGTGCATGTAAGATAGGCTTTCGCTCATCTATTTATAATTTGATAAAGAACGCCCCAGGGTCTAAACTTCATTGTTGTCACGATAGACTACTCCGGGAAGTCAATGGCTGGCTCTATTTTGGCGACGCATCTAAATATGGAGAGGAACGGCAAGTGAGGGCTGAGGGGCACGAAGGAGAGGGAGGGTGTCGAGAAGAGTGAAAAGTGCCGGCAACCGCAGTGGGCAGAGCCTTCTCCGACTGAGAACAACTGAAGTCGACTCTTTCTTCTTAACACTTCACAATGGTAAGTGTATTGTTGTGTGTTTTTGTTACTTGTGTGGACTACGCCCGTGTCTTGACTACTTGTCACAGATTTGTGAGATTCCTGCAATAGAGCACGCTCTAGTGAAATGTTATTTCAATATTGTTCCATATTAGCGAAATTTGAAAATGAAACAATTGATATTACAACTGTGGGAAGCTGAAGTGAATTTGTTGCTGGTACAGCAACGTGTGCGCACAATAGAGACCAACAATTACTTCTATAAATGCTCTTCAACTTTATAGACAAGTCGTTGTTATGGTACAACTTGAACACAGGATTCGGAAATCTCAGAGCGGGCAAACAACTGAAACGTTTACCCACTCTTGGCTCAATGCAATTTTTTAACACCTTCAATTCTTCAAGTTTAATATGGTGACGTATGGTGCCCGAAAGTCGAGATAAACCAATTCGAAAATTGCATCAGTGAAATTGTGCACGATGTCATAAACCAAAGTGCGAACATTATTTTTTGAATCAGTGTGATAGATGCTATAAGGAGAAGAAAAATATGAACATCAGAAGGAACGGGAAAACAAGAAGAATCCACTGCTACGTTGTCTTTAATTTTAGCACACGCAACATTTGGCAATATTTTGTTCAAGCGCGTTTGAATATTCGTATTACTTAATTGACCTTTCTCTTCTGCATTTAGTCGCCATCTTTCATCTTGACTATTGTTGTTCATAGTCTCAGTGGTAAAATAATAACAACAACAATCATAATAATTTCCATTACAAACACTTCTTATATAAATAAAATATACGCCTATACTTTGAAAATCACAAAATCATGCCCCAAAACAGTGAAATCATTTGCAAATAGCCTTGCACTGTTTTCCATAGCTTTCTAAATGTCAATGAATGTCAGTAAATAAATAGTGGTTAAGAAAATTAAAATGAAATAAAATATAATCTCTCTCTCCACTAGAAGTACCGCCATAGGTGGCCGCAGTTGTTAAGGCGCGGACTCGTGAGCGGGAGGTCTGGGGTTCGAATCCCGTCAGGACCGTCCTCCCTGACTGAGGTTTTTTTTCAGATTTTCCTCAGATCTCATAAATAGCAAATGCCGGGGAGGTACCCTAAACTTAGGCCTGGAACGTTTTCTTCCTTAAAAAAAATCCATTGCCAATATATCACTTCATTTCATGTATCATTAGTATCCACCGCCTGTGGTGTCTCAGCAGTAAAAACGGACGTTAAACACAATTAAAAAAATCCACCAGAAACTAAAAGTATTTAAAAAAAAACACTAATGGTGAATGCCATTTTAATCTCAAATATTCTATAGCTCATCTTTATTATTTTAAGACGTTTGACATCTTAGCATCAGGTGTAGTTGTACATGTGACGTGGAATAAACAAGAAATAAATAAACGGTAAAATATAGTTTCAAATTCAGAATTTGCCACAAAGGTGTAGTTTATAAAATTCATAGTGACAGGAATCGCTTTAAATATCCAAAGTAGGCAGTTGGAGAACGAAAGTTATTAATGCGTTTGCAGTGTGTTTAAAGCGCATATGTTACTAAAGATGAACCATATTTGAAAACACTATAATCGGTAGTGGAATTCATGCAATTTAGCCTCCATGTATGCTTTATAAAACAGTAAGGCATTTACTAGGCGAATGCTTAGGAATCTACGGACTCTGGACTCACTTGCTTTTATTTCAGTTTTCATTTCGAACACCTTTAAGCTTACCAAAAATATTATTCGCTTTTCAACCTTAATGTATGCACAAGAAGAAAAATTTACCGTTAAATAAAACTCGTGGTATTCATGAATAGCATTTGTGTAGATATGCTGCAATGCTAGAGGTTTTTTTCTTTAGCATTTTGTTTCAGTAGACATAGGGACTGCTATTTATTTCGGCAAATGGTGCTTAAGATGATGGCGAAGTGAGGGCGGGTTGTATCTAATTTTGTTTCACCTCTGCAAGCTGAACCTTGAGGATATTTATACTTTTTTGTGACGTTATGGCTGATACTAAACATGGATCCTAGCCAGTCGGTCATCGCATTACACTTGGTTGCCGATCCCAAATTGGACATGGAGAATCGAATTCACAAATGCAGTGACAACCACATCCTATTTCCGGATTCTTATGATTAATTAGGTAATACAAAATGTATTATAATAATATTAAACCCCATTATAAAATGTTGCTACTTATATTTTCAAAATTCCTGTTAACACAACTTTGGGCTCAAAATAATAATGATAATTCGCTTTTTAATTTGTTAATAGGCAGTTATACAAATTTAGAGGGAAATTATTTGCCCCTGGCTCCACATATTTATTTGTGCCATTTTGCTATCATTATTCTCTCATAACAATGAAATGTAATGATACCCGGCTGATATTAAGGATTCTCCATTGCTTTTTCTCTTACGGGGAAAAATTATATATTATTCTGAAAATACTTTTAAAATTATCTATTAAACTTGATTGATCACTGAAGCAATTAATTCTTATAATTATTATATGCTGATA
Source organism: Metallyticus violacea (assembly GCA_030762175.1). Classification (NCBI taxonomy): domain Eukaryota; kingdom Metazoa; phylum Arthropoda; class Insecta; order Mantodea; family Metallyticidae; genus Metallyticus; species Metallyticus violacea. The sequence goes on along the minus strand of CM060838.1, from coordinate 6,528,687 downwards.
TACTAAAGTATGCAGTTAGTAACATCAGTGTTGAACATTTTAGTCTCCAAACATGTTATGTTTAACTAAAATCATTGCTCACAGGCTGCAAACACATGCAATAAGCATACCAATGCTGCTTAAAAACTATATCTGGGACTTATGGTTAATTTCAAATGGAAAACGGAAAAGCTTTAAAGCTTTACTCAGTGGTAGTGCTATGTAAAATTTAAGTCTTGACAGGTCATTGCCTGTCTCTCAAGTCAACCAACTCTCTCTCTCTCAAAAAGGAAAGGATAGTTATACAATTTGCACTAACATCTTTGAATACACAAATAATGACACTGGGAAAAGTATGTTAAACAAATATAATTGCCTCATAGACTGTCATGGGTTCAGGGTCGAAGGACTTTTTAGGGCATAACTTCCTAAGTAAGACTTTCTTCAGAAGGGTAGTAAAGCCATTGGTCTCTTGTGATAGATTTACGGCATATACAAGAACCTCAAGCATGAAAGAAGAGGCCTCTGAGCAAAATGTTTCATAATAGAAGGCAAATGACCAAATATATTAAACAGCACCCTTAAATACCTCCAATAATAATTAGGTGAGTTATCAGCATATTAAGTAAATGTAACAAAGGTTTTCCTTTGATACTTAATATACTTTTTGCTATTTGCTAGACAAGATCAGCTGGGCAATTCTTTATTTTAAAAATAAAGGAAGAAAATGAATAGTAAAATGTTTATATTATTATAGATGACATTTTATATTTGATTGTGATATTTGTTAGAGAAAATTCTGATAGTAAAGCTAATGTCAGCTACAGCTTCATATTTCTGCTGCTGTATTACTAGAAACAATAAATATATTTTAAAACAACATGCTGTACAAGATCACTTTTCTTTTTGTCCAGAGATGTGAGAATTTCCAGAGTATGAACAGAAGCAAAATCTTTTTGCAAGTTACTGTCTATGAAAGAAACACTTTACTAATTGTATATAATAGCACTCTTCCTTAGCTAATCAAATATCAATGGAAATACCAACAAAGAAGCAGTACGTGGGACTGGTCATTTCATTTTTGTGAATCAAATGAATTTAAGCTTCCATTTTAAATGCTAAATGAATATGGATTCTATTCACTTTTTAAGGGAAGAAGGCCATGTATAAATATTGCATCTATGATTATTAAGACTCTGAGCAGAGTGCTAACCAGTATACACCATATTTCATTTGTCTCAGGAGAGATGCAAAAGTCAAGGGTGTAGCTTTGAGTACTAATTGAACCAAGTTGTCCAGTTGAGGTATATCAGAAATTATCTTAAACCTCTAGAGTACATATAAGGTGCCATGCATACCATTAGTACATCCTACACTTATAACTCCACTTACTTACAAACACTAGGACATGTTTCAGAAGCAATCACTCTCACCATCAGCTGTTGATTCACTACTAGTCAATTTGGTGACTGGATCCCAAGGTGCTTCTGATGGTCTCTGATGGTTCTAGTAGAAACTAGCTGGGCATCCTTGGGTGGAACATCAAATTCATTAAGTTTTTCTTATTTTTTTTAGAATGAAAATTTTTTCTCCAAGTAAATAGCTCCATTAGGTTGTGAAGTTCTTTCGGCAGCTCCACCTCTGGTTTCATTTCATGATTATTGGTCTAAGTGAGCTGCCACTGCTGATTTACCAACTTGCTTAAAACAAATATACCTAAAATGTTCTTTTCTAAAATTTCCAAATTTCTTGCCTTTTCCCAATGTATCTCTGATCACAATCTACACATTTGATTTCATAAATTCCTGAGTTCTATTCTGTTGGTATGATATCTTTTACTGTGCAGCCTAATAAATTTTTATATATTAAATTTGTTCTTTGGGGCTAATACTTTGCCATATTCTTTGAATATCCTCTATAGTTTGTTGTTGTAAGTTGGATTGTATGTGAAGCTTTTGAATTTGTATCTTAATTTGATGTTCTTCAGAGTCAAAACCTCTCTTATAGACTTTGGTCTTTAAAATTTATTGATAAATTTTATTATTGAATCTTTGTTGAAACCATTCATTATTACTGTATTAATTATCTATTGGTAATCCATTTTATACTCTATTTCTGTGTGTGTGTGGGATATTAATTATTCTGTGTGCCAAGCTGTAGAACACTGCATATGTAGAGTAAGGTTAAAGTTATTATTTTTATGTAATTTTCTATGTATATCTTTTCTATGGATTACAAAGTTCAGTCTGTCTTCTGTCTTCATCAATCAGTCAACAGCTGATGATAGGAGCAATTGCATTCGAAACATGTCCTAGTGTTGTGTAATTAAATGGAATTAGCATGAACACATTTAATACATTAGTGTAGGATATATTATCACTCCATTATCTACAGCTTCATAAGTAAAATTTATTTAATCATTGATACATTTACAAGGTTCAATAATACTACATTAATAATATTTATAAAAGAAAAAAATCTATATAAAGTTAAAGCATCTGGTGTTGTTACAGCACAAAGTGTTCAATTTTAAGGTTAAAATTGCTTATCAAGCTGAATGAAATCTATGCTCTAAGCAGTGGAGAATGCCAAGCATCATAAGTAAAGGTCTTTTAATTTTCCATAGATATTTTGACAAAATAACTCCCATTGATTTATTTTATTTTCATTCTTGATAAATATTATATTCAATTTTTTGTTAGCAATTCCCATTACTTTTGTAATGTTTGTTATGAGATAGCAAAATACGCATACATGGTTCTCTGCTATAGGCGGACAAGGAAAAGAAGAAGAAGAAGAAGGCGAAAGAAGAGGCACCAGCACCTGCAGCTGAGCCTGCTCCAGCAGCAGCAGCTCCTGCTGCAGCTGAACCAGCTCGCCAGAGTTCACGAGGTTCAAGAAAGGCAAAGCGAACTGGTAGCAATGTGTTTTCCATGTTCTCCCAGAAGCAGGTGGCTGAGTTCAAGGAGGTAAGCGCCATTAAAGGATAAAAAGTAATTAAATACTAAACTAAGCCCATATTTCCATTTTAATATAAAAAAAGTACAATTTTGTTGAAATTTAGGTTTCGGAACTGAAGCTAATATCTATAAATTATTTCAAGTGCAAAAAATAGAACTATATAAAAATTGCCCTAAATTTTTTCAACGAATTGCTGCATGATATTCAAAGAGTTGAGGGGTCTGATTAATGAACATTATTTTGGTGCAAATAGCACCTAAGTTAGGCTTTCACCTTTTTATTAGCTTTGCAATGCTGGTAAATATCAGATATGTTTACATAATATCAATTTTTTTAGATAAATGTCATAGTTAAAACAAGTATCTCTTGCAATTATAAGCAAACTTTTTTCCAGAACAAAAATAGAAATTAAAAATTGGGCTCCATCATACACACAATTCTATATTATAGAATAAATAAAAAAACTAAATAAATCTATATCCATGATAAAAATATGCTACATTCCTTGGTTCAAATTGCTTTTGAAGCATATTAGAGAACTAAAATTTTTTAATAATTCACAAACACTATTTACATAACATTTTTACAGGCATTCCAGCTTATGGACGCAGACAAAGATGGCATTATCAGCAAGAACGATCTCCGTGCAACCTTTGACCAGCTGGGTCGCCTTGCCTCAGACAAGGAGCTAAGTGAAATGGTTGATGAAGCTCCTGGACCAATCAACTTCACCCAGCTCCTTACCTTGTTCGCCAGTAGAATGTCAGGAGGTCAGTTTTCAAAATAAAAAGTGGCCTGTTATTGATCACTGAAAAATATTATATATATATATATATTTTAACACTTGCTTATCTTATTTGTAGGTTCTGATGATGATGAGGTTGTAATTGCTGCCTTTAAGGCATTTGAGGACGATGGAAAAATTGACAGTGAAAAGTAAGTATCTCGCAGTTTTCCCCTTTATAGTAGGCATTATTGAAATTAGCGGATATGATGCTAACACATCTAAGGAATACAGATCCTCTACTGAAGACCTGAACCATAAACTGAGCCGCAAGACTCTCTAATATCTGATATCAAAGGATAATTAAGTAACATCATTTAAGGAAAGTAAAGGCTGATTAAAAGTCTGTAAAGTTGAAGAGAAATGAATGAGAATTTTAGTTGGAATCGGCCTTCTGATATTCTGGAAAAATATCTCAAAACATAATTATATTAGCAATACATTTCTACACAAATTCCCTTATAATACCTTTAATGTAGTTTATCCCAAGAGAAAAATAAAGTAAAGTGAGTTGCGACAAATCTTTGTTACAAACACATATGTTAATGTTAAAATCTTAAAAATGTCTTTTAAATTTAATTTTATTTGCTTCCTGATGTAAAAATGGTATACATTTGCAATCAGTGCATAAAAGTGCATGTTTTTAAAATAAGATGCTTTTATAATATTAAAAGATTGGTGCATTTTATGTGTTGACAACTTTGTTAGACTAAAGTTCAGTCATAAAATAATTTTACTTAAAGATGTAAGTGTTTAGTAATTCATACAATTACTTCAACAGTTTTCACTAAATTAGTATAAGTGTTCTGTAATACTTATAGTAATCTAGATGCAGCAAGACCACTGCACTTTACTTAAAGGGCAATTACCTTTATCAAAAGATCTAGTAACCAAAATGCTGAAAAGAGTGAAACTATTCTCATTACATGGTGCAAGCATTCAAAAAATTTTTGACAGAGGCAATTCCAGCCCAAAAAATTTATTTTTCATTTTTCAGTTTCAATCACTGATGTTCTATATCAAATTATGTTTTCCTCCAGGCTAAGAACTGCCCTGATGACTTTTGGTGATAAGTTCAGTGCTGAGGAAGTTGATGATGCTTATGACAACTTTGAGATTGACGACAAGGGATTCATTGAGACCTCCAAGCTCATCTCAATCCTGCTTGCTTCACCAGAGGAGGGTGAAGGAGAGGGTGAAGCAGCCTAAGCTATTACCATCTTCTGAGGAATCATCATACCATTATCATCAGAACACATCACATATCATTTCCATCGCATGCTGTGCTGCAGAAAAGATAGTTGAGGATTCCGGCCCCAACTTGAAGAAAGCAGCATTTTCTTGGGGTCTTAAAAAACCAGCCAAGCAGATTTTTATATGAAAACTATTCCATTATTTTCTAAGGGGGGGTCAGTTCTACGTTTCAAGAAGAAAAGGTGGCTACAGCAACATCATACATCATCAGCCTGTCAAATGGAAAGCACAAAGAGTAATGAAAAATCAAGTTTGCACATGTAATGTTCCTTCCTAATGTGCATATACATAAACCAACAAATTTGCATTCATTATCTGGTTTTGAGGAGAGATTGATGTAAAATCAAGTCTGTATAGCAGAAGCAAATAAGATCAAATTTTTATATAAGTATAATATATAATTCAAATAAAAGAACATCTCTTGTGCTTAACAGCAGATCTGATTTATTTAATCTTTTGTTTATTCTGTTTCCTTTATTAATGCTATCATCTTATTTGCAGCTTTTCTATAATCATCACTTCAAATGGTTTTCCTTCCTCTCGTAACTATCTATGTTCTTTTATTTCCTTTTCTACTATCACTTATCTTCTTGATTCTTCCCATCACTTTTCATTTTCTACTTAGTATCTGCTTACTTATATATTTATGTTCTTTGAATTGGTAAAAAGATGAATATGACAACTTTCAATAAAAACCAAAAAAAATCTGAAAATTCTCAATTGGTTTTAATTCCTTTGCCTCTCAATCCATCTTTTTGATTTTAGAGGTATACAATAAAGTAATGTACTATATGCAAAAATAAAAGACTAAGAGGTAAGGAGGAGTATGAGATTCAAGGTTCTTCTGCAGCACTAGAAATTGGCATCTCCTCTTCTTCTACTTCAGATGAACTTAAATAGTTCTGTATTATTTACATTTAAAATGCTTAGAGCAATGTACTGCGATAAATATAGCTTCATGGGTTTTATGAAAAGCCAAAGAGCAGTAGTGTCTAACAACTTAAAAGGGAATAGTTTTGAATTTTAAAAATTATTGCATCACTGAATTTAGGCAAATATTATGTCTTTAACTCATGCATTAGGAAAAGAAAAATGGAAATCTCTCGAGATGCAACTAGTGCAGTAAGAAATGGAGTAACCAGAGAACAAATCAGTCAGTGTCTTAAACAGCATATGAACTAGCATGGAATAGCTCACCACGTTAGGAAAAAGCGAGCTTTTTCCATATGAAATTTATCCATATATATATGAATACCATTGGTGCAGAGTATTCTTTCTCCAGCAGTGTAAAGAATGATGGCACATCTACAGGAAAAAAAGGTGTAAATAAATGTGCAGATATGCTTCTCTATCTGATTACTGTTTTATGACTCAGAAAGATAGTGATATCATAACCTATTTTAAAACTTCTTTCCCATTGGAGAGTTTAAAATTCTAAAACGATTAAAATATTCAACACTCTTTAAATTATTGAAATTCAGGACCTGTTTCATAACTTGTCGAACACATTGTCAACTGATACAACTAATGAGTCATGCTGGAATTGGGGAAGCAGGTAACTGTAGGGACTCTGGTGGTCTATGAAAGAATTTATACAGAATGTTATCTGCTTCCAGAATTTCAAAGTTCATAAAATCAGCCTCAGCCACAGCTGATTTTTGTATCTGTTTGCATCTAATATTTCTCTTGTGTTCCTTCATTCTGATAACAATTTTTTCTCTTAATTTTTCCTATGTATACCTTTAGTAGTCCTTACAATTTATCTGATATATCCATGACTCTTCCTCTTTGGGTCTGCCATCTACCTTGTTTACTTTCAACAATTTCCCAACACTAAATCTATTTTAAGGAGCCAGTATAATTTTTTTATATAAAGAAATTACACATGTTTTACTATGTTGATTCCGATCTAGTTTTATACAAGATAGTGATATCCCTCTGGTCCATGATAGTTCCAGTGGCTAACATAACAGACGTACCATTTTACAAAATACAGATAAATCTCAGGTTGGTCTTACATAGGAAGAACTTCAGCATGTGTTGATAATCATATTGAATTTAGTGTACAAGTTTTATATCCTGTGTAACTTATACCCTTATCAAACACAAATGAGTAGTCACTGGCAGTGTCTTATTCACTCATTTACAATACACAATTTTTTCAAACAACCAAATAAAGGAAGTATGATATATAAGGATATAACATGGATTTTTGTTTGTTTACATCAATATACTGCAGGAAAATTTACAAAAAATACAGCATAGATCTACCACCATATATATTGACTTAGGGTTTTTTTCCTGTGTGAATCTTACGAAAATTATATCACAAAACTTCATAATGAAAGAAAAAGAAAAAAATTTGATTTAAGTACATTGCTGAACTAGACTCACTTTTTAATGAATAAATATCATTAATATTTCTGATGGGGTGAAACAATATGAGTCTTAGACACAATCAATGTGTTGTTGCTAACTTGAATATTCTCAAGAAACTTGTTACTTCGGTTGGTGTTGGTAATGAGAAATTGACCTAATTAGATGCTAAAATTAATTGAAAATGAATATAGTGAAGTGTAGATGTTACGTTTTAGTGAGCGTGGCCAGGTTACCACTCTGGAAAATTTATCTTTTTATTAAGACTTGGGCTTTTGGGGATAGTAAGAGAAAATATTTAGATATAATCAAATGTTTGTCTCAGGATTCATTGAAAAGAATTAGATATTTGGAGATAATAAATAATATAATGCCTCTATTTCTCATAATCAAAAAGGTTATGTATTCAGTGCTACTTGCTTATTTTTTGAATAATCTCCAACAAAAATAATTTCTCACTTACTTGAAAACTTGCTGCACGTATATTAATAAATAAAAGATGCTGCATATAATAAAAAGTTGTATTGCCAGTCTTGAGGAGAGAGCAAGCATGCTATCATGTGGATAAAATTCTCACTCAACACATGAATAGCAAAATTCAATACTGGAGAAATTGGCTACAGTCAAACACTTAAAAGGTATAGCCTTTAATTTTTTAAATGAAGGCACTGAATATTTCGGGAACACTAGAAATCATTGCACAATTTGACCCTTTTTAAAGTCACATATAAAATCTAAAGTGGAAATGTAAAATATGCAGATAAGTATAACAAAACAATTTACAACAAAGTTCACATGAACCTTAAATATATGCTAAAATTTACATGAATATTCAAGGCACATTAAAACATAATATATTGCTAATTGATTATGATAACATAACTAACAATTGAAAATAATCAGAATAAAAGACCTATTATGGGAGTTTTTCTTGAAATTCATTGATGGAGCTTTTGTTAGTTACCCTTCAGTATGGTTAAAAATTCTTTATGATGCACTTTAAGAAACTTAATGAAGAACATGATAGTCAGATTCTTAAATCCATTATGAAATTTAATCAGCTGGGAGGAAGATAAATCACTTTGCTTAGTATTTTGAGTGTTATGGCTGTGAATGACAAATCTAGACAGTAAATTTGTTTAGAACATAAACCAAACATCTAAATATATAAATGCCTGGCAATATTTTAAAAAATGTACTTTATTATACTGTAGATTGCTATACGTCTTAATACATTCTCCTTCCATTTAAAAATGGAGGTCACACCAGGAGAGCTTCCTTAGAGAAACAAATTATAAAAAATGTGTGTGAAAGAGGGTAAAATAAGATCAAAATATGTCAATAGATTATTTATAAGATTGTGCAATAAACAATTACTCTGGCAAGCTATCTACCAATATGTTTTGGATGACATGTTGCAGATCTAGGTATAATAATAAAAGCTTAAAATATTATCAGCATTTGATGTATTATATATAGCGATGTAATTATACAATGCATTAACAGAGAATGGTTGGGCCCTTCTGCAAAGTTTAATTTTGGGCTACCTAACGAAAGATTCATGTTCAAATATATGGGTTCAGCAGCATGTCTTTGACTGCAGGAAATATAAAATTTGATAGGCTGACAGGACCAAGAAGAAGTCGGAGGCATTAAAATTTGCATGTATTATTATTATTATTATTATTATTATTATTATTATTATTATTATTATTATTATTATTATTGGTGGTGGTGGTGGTGGTGGTGATGATGGCGGTGGTGTAAGAAATTAGGAAAGTATTATTATTTCCTAGATGGTAGATATGTAATTTGTAATATGTAGAATCCTTAAGGATTATTGGAAGGGAAAAGACGTATAGTATTCTTTAAGGCAAATTTTCCACTATTTCACTCACGTCAGTTCTTCGTGTTCTCATACTCGATACTTAAAATACCGAATCCACTTAATCGTGCTTGTGGCATAGTGCTATGTCAATATTCTTGTATTAGTTTTAATTTTGAAATGCATCGCTCAGCTGACGCAACAATTACAGGTAGAGAGATTGATAAAATGAAGGCAATGCAAACGTCTGGTATACTTGAAACTAAAGCGTAATTTTGGATTAGTAAGAGGTGTATCAATTCTCAAACAGATGTTTGGTCTTTTATTTCATTCTTAATGTACTTTTGAAGCCGAAGGATATGTTTGCTCACTAAGTGTTGAAACTCAACGTCGACGACCTCTTTCTAGTAAGAGTTTATTTACAGAAGAGTGGAGATTGGAACTTTCTAAGTCCCAAGGGAGTGTTCAGGATGACATTTAAACATCAAAATAACAAGGAGTGTCAAGACGTAGAGTCTTACATACAGATAATCTTATATAGTTCGAGCAACTAGTGTGGCTCGAAGCGACATGAATAATTAATGAGTGTCTGGCCATACTTGCCAGACGCTTATAAATTGTTTAGTAGTTGTTGGAGCTGGACAATAATGTGCGACTGTGTCAGAGCGATCCAATTACCTTTTCAAAATGAATATGCCAACCAACTTCGTTACTTTTACTTATTGCAAGATTTACCAGAGGGTGGCGAGGTCCGGAGATCGCCTCTGTTTCCTTTTAAAACACTGAAAGCTACTTCTCTACACACAACTTTTCCTGAGAGACTCTAGGTGCCAAGAAAGACTTTCCGCACTTGCAATGCTTTCTGTAGAGAGAGGCTTCATCCTGCAGATTCCATAACAGTCATCGCTGCTTGAAAATCATGAAAATGGATTACTCAAACAGATGCGTTATTCCAATATTTGTATTGAATTTTCTCATTCTCTATCTCTTTCTGTTTTGTGAACACACGAGTGTCAATTCCAGCTATTAAGATTACAAAATCTTGCGATCCATATTTAGCTATAGTAATAGTAAAGTTGTGTTTTCAATACCAGCAGTAGCAGTAGCAAAATTGTGCACTCGAGGTTATGCTACATTCCAAGAGTCATTAACACTGAAATAAAATATCGTGTTAACATGCGTGTATAAAGCACATCCAGAAATAGCCGAACCACATAAACAAACTGCATCTGGGGCAGGGGGTAGCAAGGGTAAGGTTCAATGACGGGCAAACGTTCTCTTAGAGCAGCATGGCTCCATTACTTTCGCAAGCATATAGGGAACATGTGGAAGGCAAAAATAGTTTTGGACCTGAAAAGTTACCGCCACGGGTGGCCGAGGTCGTGTGCGGACTCGTGAGCGGGAAGTCTGGATTTGATTCCCACCAGGAGCGTCCTCCCTGACTGAGGTTTTCCTCAGTACTCATAACTGGCAAATGTCGAGGAGGTACCCTAAACTTAGGCCTGGAACGCTTCCTTCCTTAAAAAAATCCTTTCCCAAATTATCATTTCATCTAGTGTACATCCGCCAGTGGTGCCTCTGTAGTAAAAAAAGGGTGCTAAACACCATTAAAAAACATGAAATGTTAACAGAAATTAGGCCCAACACGAATGCGAAGAAATGTTCAGCAAATATTTAGAACCATGCTTTCAGTCAATTCTTTAATTAACATTCCAACATCCAAGTCGTAGATTGCTCCCTAAATCACCCGGTTTTAAGTATAATAATATAATGTTTGGGCTCGAATGGTTTATAGCTGGGTTTCTGAACTAGAGAGAAAAAAGGAGCATTGTTAGCTAGTTAGCGGAAAGCTGCGAAATGACGTCTTTCGGCACTTAATATATTCAATTCTAAGAGTCTGAATGAAGTAATTGATGGAAATGTTGCGTGGACCAGCTAATAATACGGTATGTTACGTTATTATATTTTTGGAAAGTCTTGTCTATAAAATACATTATTTTCCCATTTTTTTAACCCTTGGTGGCATGGCAGTAAGAACATACGTATAACAAAAACAAATAAGAAAGCCAAAATGTTGCTTTGAGTTACCAGTTTTAAACCGGGCAATAATAATGATCATCATATCTGAGATATTGTAAATAAATATTGAATGAATACCTTATATGAACTGCTAAATAATATGTTTATGCTTTTCATATTTTTCTACCTATAAATCAGGATGCCATTTTTCTATAATGTTCTAAACTAGGCTAATATTATATGATTATTAATAAAACATTTCATTTATTACAGTAATAAAAGCTTAAATTTATCCATAAGCATAAGTTTATCCAGCGTTTAATAATAGCATTACACTTCCAATAGATTGGATTTAATCTGTCCTGAAATATCAACTCGCTATTGCATTCGCCACACCAAGAAATTACCAGTAACAGCGTTCATGTTTCTTGTATTTGTAAGGGGAAGATAGGAGCTTCTTTGTTTACACGTCCGAAACATGAATTGCGATTCTATCGTACTTATACGACTAAATGGTTAACGCAATGCTTTAAAGTTGGCATTGAATCCTAAAACTTTTGGTGAAATTACTTAATAAACATGAAATAGATAAGTGTCGCGTGAAAATCTATAAGCGTCACTGAGGATAACTATTATGAATGCCATAAATTGCAGAACGCTTCGGACGTCATTGCGACAGTCAATTTACTCGAAACAAAATCGAGATTTATTAACGAACGCAATTTATGAGGTTCTCCTGCTCATAATCAGTGAAAGCGTTCCTAACAATGTCAGTAGTTGATGGTAAAGACTCTTTAGCGCATTAAGCAGGAACACAGACCAGCCTCACGCAATCGCTTGCCAGCAGATCTAGCCCTAAGATTATAGGGAACCTTTCTTCAGATAAAACTTTAAAGCTGACAACAATGATTTTATCTAATACTGACTAACAAGAACAGCAGAATACTGTAATATGCCTTAAACTGTTTATTTCTTCCTGCATCTCTGCTAAATTGTGTTTTCAAAAACAGCAAAATTATTCTAGAAATACTGCACACAGAAAGTGACTTAACGTATTTTATAAATATTCAACTCTACAGTGAAAGATTGTGGCAATTAGGCTGAAACTTCTGGAATATTATGCAGCAATTATAGAGTACTGTGAAATAACAGTATTCTCATGCTTCTTGAAAATAAAACATACACTACTGCAAACATTTATTGCATCACCCATGTACTTTCTGTAATTTTACTTAACTTAATGTTAACAATTAGTTCGCTATTTCAGTTGTTTCATCTGTTTGTATGAAACGGAACTTCTAAATATTTTCCATTGTTGTGATAATATAGCCTTTATTGTTGGTTTTAATATAGTAGTCAGGGATGTGGGTTTAATAATAGTTGGGCAAAATGGGCAAAGGAATTGAATCAGCTCCTCGTAAAAATAGTGTAGTTGTAGCATTAGCTTCTGAGGGCCTTTCTACTCGACATATTACATCATAGATTTTTTTTATTTTATTTACTGACGCTCTTTAACAGCTCAGGTCATCAGCGTCCCATTCAACTCAGGGCGTGAAACAGCCGACAAATTTTGCTCAGATGCCTGTTCTTTCAGGCTTGAGGTTCTTTTTCGTGCCGTAAATGTACGACACGGTACCCACGGCTTTACTTCCCTTCCGAAGGAAGCCATACTTAAGATTTTTACGCCCGGAAAAAATCCATTGACCCTGGCCGGGATTGAACCGTATAGGAGATAGTTACTAAACGACTAGGTCCGATCCCAGGCTTCATAGTTAACCGCAATATTAGGTTCATTTATTTTAAATGTACTTTTTTCACACAAGCCATGTGTTAGACTAGGTTTGGAATCAAACAGGGCCTTGAATTTTTCCTTCCGATTCCAAACCTAAGCTTAACACAAAATGTACATTTCGAAACATACATAGCTCACATATGCTGAGTGACAAACTTATTCTTTTCTTGTTTTTATATGGCAGTAGATAATATTCCATATTTTCAAAGTTTTGCTTCTACCTTCTGATAGCATTTTACGACCTCACAGTATAGGAACGAACCCGTATGTTACTTGTATATGGAGACACAGTTTTCATGAAACATAGTAATATATCTTTCTGTATATAGTCTGCTGTTATTCTGAGCCAAGGTTTTACAAGGGTGTGTGGGCAATCTATTAGTTAGAGCACCCACGCAGGCTTACTCACATAGAAAGCCATATTTCTATCATGAATGTTGGGACTGTAACAAATAAAGACATCCAATTTTAGCTACACATTTTTAAAAAAAAACCGTTAAGCATTTTCAAGGAAATTTGCTCTCAAGTGTGACATACTACTGAATGTGTGCGAGGTAGGTGTGCTATCTTCTACTGTCATTTAAAATTGTGTATTAATGTCATTAAAATTTAATTTTTCGCATTCCTTTTCCTTTCTTCTTCCTCTTCATAATATTTCTTCTCCTCTACTTCTATTTCCGGATGCGTATCATTCAAATTCATTATATTTTCAGTCGTTTAAAAAGGCGGACCACGTCCTCATGTCTTATAACAATTTATTTCGTCTATTTTCCATAACCTAATGCTGTGGTTCCGAGACGATTTCTGTTCACTACGGATAATATCTACCTAACAGTTGCATTTCGTAGTTTGTGCGATTAGGGTGGTTAGCTTAAAAATAAACGTATATTTCCAATTCAAGAAATGTATACAAGTACATGTTTTGAATATTAGTATCATTGAATAAATAAATCGTATTCAACGGGACAGGTGAGCCTGTTCACTGCCCATCTAAATCCTGAAATCAAGCTGTAAAAGCAGGGATAACGATAGTCGGAAGATGTAAACATGTTGAGGTTGCCAAGATCGCGGGTTCAAACTCGGCCAGGATCGATGGATTTTTTCGGGCCTAAAAATCCTCAGTATGGCTTTCTTCGGAAGGGAAGTAAAGCCGTGGGTACCGTGTCGTACATTTACGGCACGAAAAAGAACCTCAAGCCTGTAAGAAGAGGCTTCTGAGCAAAATTTGTCGGCAGTTTCACGCCCTGAATTGAATGGGACGCTGATGACCTGAGATGTTAAAAAGCGTCCGTAAATAAAACAAATATAAAGTAGAGCTTGCCTTGAATTTCCCACTCCACGAATTACGAAAGGAAAACAGTTGTGTTAAGTGGCCTATGCTGGTTTCGGTAATTCAATTTTCACGAAATATATGCCGTTACTAAAGTTACAAATATAACATACACAAATCTTTTAGTAAAAATGAATTCAGAAATACGATAACGAAGGAATTGAAAATAAATGTCCTTTAACATACGGTAGCCTATACGATTTTACTTGTACTAATATATATCTTGATGACAGCTTTGTAAATCACATAACATATAAAAATTAAATATTTCTATAAAGTTAATTGTTCAAAGGAAAAAAAATTATCCGTTTATATTACATGAGTTAAGTATTACAACTAATAAACCAATAGAAATAAAGGAATATTATACTTTTAGCATTATAATTTCTGCAAATTATTTGAAATGAATTATAACAACAGAAATAATAATAATAATAATAATAATAATAATAATAATAATAATAATAATACATTCAAATGATCTTTTTGAAGGTCTTCCCAAAGTCGTCTACAATGTTGCCCTTGTTCTCTCTTGACCGCTCCCATTTAATAAATCATCTGGGTCCAGACATTCTCTAATATATTCAAATTAGAAGGACTTGAATGTCAGGATATCGAGCAAAGAAATGTTGAATGAGACGAGGTCCATAGACGCGGCAATATGTCTCAACTGATGTGTACGCTGCACGTATTTTCATCTTAATGCTGGCCTTTAGGACCCCAGCACACAAATTACTTGCTTGAATCGGATGAAAATACGCTTTAATCCAACCAAACTATGATATCTCGTACTTGACGCGGCGTAGAAAGTTTCTACAGCGCAAATTTGTCGGAGTTCCCGATGGAAAGATTCTGTTTCTTCGCTGCTCTTCGATAGTAAAGCGCTATGAAGTCGACGTCTTATTGTTACTGTCTTCTGATGGCGGGACTTTTCGCAAATTATGTGAAATGCATTTAAATTATAATGTTGAAACTCTACAAAAAAAAAAAAAAAAATCAGCGGAATATTCATTCTGTATCTTTCACTATATTTAGAAAAAGATGCCGAAAGCACGCCAAGGAAAAAAAAAAACCGCTGCACTTGAAAAATTGTAGATTAGAGCGATTAATCGCTCCAGTTCATGTGCAGATGATTCACAAAATAAAATCGAAAAAGCAGTGTCTTCTTTAATTCCAAATGAGTATTTTCTTAGCTGGGAAGATATCCCCACAACGAAATATGAGTCTCTAATTCGTATGATTGTACTAAAAAGCGACATTAACCTTTGAAAAGTGCATTAAATTTCAGAGTGAAAGGTCCGCATATTTTAGCAAATATACTGCTTCAGAATTATTACATTGTACTGATGAGCTGCTAGACGGTCAAGATGAAACAATTCTCCATGATAAATGCTTTCGTTTAATGGCACACAAATGTTTTTAACCAAAGTGAACGTCTTTGCAATTCGTTATGCTGCACCGACGCCGACACATGAAATCTTTCTTACGACAAATTAGTAACAAGCTCTTTTGATGGTGCAGTTAATTTTAGTGGCTCTATCACTGCGCGCTCGGTTAACAGAAAAAGGGGGGGGGGGTTTACCATACATTCACCGCAGAGTACATGTTATGTCGATTTGTCACCAACTGAAGGAATGACATTCTATAATGAAACGCACTTTGCATATTGTTAAGGACATTTGTAAACTTTTTCTCCTAAACGAGAAAATCTATTGTATGAAGTTCAGTATGCTTTATAAAAACCCGATTTAACAATGTCCGAAGCTGTTGACATCCGCTGGTTGAGAACGTTTCTGTGCTACAAGTCCACATGCTACATGAACACGAGGTTGGTGCAAATTTAACAAGTTTGGCAGTGAGGGTCTTGTTAAAAGTTACAATTTCATAGCATGCCGCATGAACTACAATGAAGAAAGCAGCAGAATGAAGATGAAGGCCGCATTCCGAATGCAAAACCTAAACAAGGAAGGTGTTCTGTTTGTTGAAAGACAAAATCATATAGCTTCAAATGTTAGAAAATGCTGTGTGCTGAACATAAACGAGAATTGTTTGTGAATTCTTAGCTCAAAGTCTACAGTTTCTTAATGAGTAGTAGTGCAAGTGCTGTCACAGACGTTTATTATTAAACAAAAAATAAATTAATAAATGAAATGTAATAAATTGAAATAAAATATAATGGGGTTCCATAGCACCCTATATAAGCAATAATGTATGATAAATTCATGTATGCAATATAGGATTAAATATATTTTTTTTGCTATATTTTGTTTATTTCAGTGTATAATTTGTTAATTTCAGTAAAATAAATAGGTTTGAAGTCTTATGTCATATTTTTTCCTAAATGCCTAGTTGGTCTTATTTTAGATACCTCTAAAACTGCAATTTTTAATGCCTAAATCCAATGTCTATTAATAAATAAAAGCTTGCTGATATGAACTGTCCATAAATGAGAACTTATGGACTTGAAAGCAGACATAGGGCCCTCTGCTCAGTAGCAGTAAATTTGTTTAAAATAAGAAACCAAACATAGATCTTTTCATTGCTCAAGAAAGTATGTAAGAAAGCTACTACAACTTCAGTTAAAACCCACCTCATTTTTTTTAAAGAAACCTACATATATCTTATCTGTATAACATAAGGTGAAGCCTAATATATCAAAATAATTATCTCCCATAACTTTTATTGACTTAACTTGTGTTCTTGCCAAAAACTCTAAAAAATATCTGTTAATGTTCTTTAAAATTAAATTCCATGCATAATTAACTGATACAATCACTTATGTTACCATCCATACATTAAATAACTCTATTCATCACAAAAATATAACAGCATTCTGGCAAATCTCCTATGGAATAAGGAGTATGTAGATTGGGCATTTGACAACCACAGGTGCAGAATACCATTACTCTTGTTTTCTTTAGCTTTTCCTTGGCGGTTTAAGATAACTTTATGCAGCTGCTTTCAGTGATTCACAAACATTAGCTGGAGTTATAGATCATCAGTATATGTTGGTAATTGCTTTAAACATTTCCTTGTATTTGTTACTCTTTTAACATTTAAGAAAAACTTGTGGCTTGCAAATTTTGAAAACCTTTTCATGTAATGTTAGTGAGTGAAAAGTGTTTCAGTGCTGAGAACTATATATAGTACCTACATCTAAAAATACATGACACACAGGAAACCGACAAAATCACTCTGGCTATATATTTTTGAGCCATAAGTTGCTGCCAGCTGTGGGAAATAAGTAGTACAGATATAAATAGTTTCATATTTCTGCTACACAGGGTGCTTTAAAATTAATTGCCAGAACTTTGGTGGTATGAGTATTTAGTTAAAAATATATTTTATATACTCTTCAGTCTCCTCAGAAAATGTAGTGGGGTATTATGAATGGCAAAATAATCCATGCCCTCTTGTGCTCCTCTTTTTTTTCTTATTTTTTCCAAGGCATGATTTGAGACTACTGTGCCAAAGAGCTGCACTGTACCAGCTTCAGACTTCCCTATGCAATTGTAGTACTGCAATACATATTGAAGTGTTCAAATCCATATTAGTTACAATTAAGTCAATAGTAAGCTTTCTTTCACCTTAACATGCTTAGTGAAGTACTTTGTCATTTTTCTAAACAAACAAATGAACTAATATTATTTTTAAAAAAAAACATTTCTTTCCTCACTCTCCTCTTTTAATAAAACACTTGATTGAGACTTTAGTTTCAATGGTGATAAGTATTTTAGCTTTTGTCTCTGTTCTTCAAGATGAGAAAAATGTGGAACATGATTGTCACACTTTTCTGAATGCATTATGCACTATGCCGTAGAACAGAAACCATCAGTTTTAAAGTCTTTATCTGATCAACACATACTACTTCCATAATTTTTAAAGAATTTAACTGATCAACATATACACATATATTATTCCTGTTCCTCTTTCAGTAAGCAAACACTATTATGATACCTTTATCCTGATATTGTTGTAGTTAACAGTGTATAATGCTTTCCTTGATGCCTTATCAACTTCTAAATCAAATTATAATACAGAATGAAACAACTGTCACATATTTATCTTTCAAAACAAGAACTCAATGTTGCCACTTTCTTGTTTTGTTTTAGTAAATGTACAGTATAAGTTATACAGCTTAAACATTATATTCATATAGCAAAGTTTAAAATTGCACAAACATCATAATAAAATTATCAGTTTTAAAATAAGCGAAACAAGGAGAAAGGGTAATTAAGATTTCAATTAAGTAGCAGGTTACAGGAAAAAGAAATGATTCAAGACTGGTATTACCAATATGAGTAGAATTTAGTTTCACAAAAGAAATGTCTATGGTGTATAAATGAATTAACTAGCATGGTGTCATGAAAAACTGCTTTTAGGAAAAAGGATATCCTTACAATGGTTGGCTTGTAGGCATATAGGGTCATTTTAATGGCCTTGAAGAAGGGAATCAGATAACATAATAAAAATTCACATGTATAATTATAAATCTAGAATCCATGGAATTCTTATAAATTTTAAATAAACTTGTAAAGCCCATTATAAAAGGTTTGATACTGTATAATAAATTACCAATGACCATTAAGGTGCATAAAGGAAATAAATTTAAATGGGAGTTAAAAAAGTACTTAATGATAGATGTATATATAGGTTAGATGAATTATAAAGAGTAATTAACATAAGGAATTATGCAATATAGATGTTAGACAAACTATAGTAATGTAATAAGGCACAATTTTTTGTACATATTTTGTAAATCATTTGTATCTTGTGAATCATTTTTGACGATGTCAGACAATTGTAACAAGTCTAATGGCAGTAAATAAAACAATCATCATCATCATCATCATCATCATCATCATCATCATCATCATCATTTCTTTGGTCATATGTGCTACAATACAATAAATTGGGTTTATTCATTAAAGCAAAAAATGTCAATTATATATACCCATAAATGCATAACCAACCAATTATTTAATATCTATTTATTCTTTCTAAACCAGAGAATGAGGAAAAGGTCAATTTAGAACTAAAATATAATACATACATCCAATTGTTACTAAGAGAAGCCTGCTCTTTGCCAGGAGTTAAAAGTACATTATTACGATACATCATAAATGTTGCCATTCACATATACATTTTAGTTACATCTAGTAATCTATGGTTACTGCATATTTCTAAGTACAGTATTTCAAGGGCCTATAACAGTCTTTGAAATAAGTGATGAACTTATGTTAAGTCATAAATTAAATAGGTACAATAATTTTTTTATCAAAATATACAGAAATCAATGTCCAGATAAAAAAAAAAAACCTACGAAGTCAAACTTAAAAATTAAGAGCCAAAAGCAACTTCAATCAGTGCAACCCATAACTATGAGGTAAAGCCCTGAAGTTAAGGTAAGTCAAGAAAATATCATTTAGATATTCAGATACAATTAAGAGGTTTTAATATCACAGAAGCACAGCAAAGAGCACCTTAACTACAGAAGTGTAAGTAAAACAGGGGTAAATATTAAGCTACTCCCTTTGAAATCTCACGTAATTTCTTGGCTTAAAGTTTAACTTACATATGTATAAGAATCTGTACCTCTGGAATGAATACTACCATCAAACTACCATCATTACTATTATGACCAGTAATAAATAATAATAATAATAATAATAATAATAATAATAATAATAATAATAATAATAAAAACTTTCCCTAACCAAGAAATTTTCAAAAATAATTCAGTGCACCACCTTAAAAATAATTTTGTGGGTTTCATACATGAAATACTTTATGTTCTCACACCAACTGCAAAATAGCAGATATTTATAATGTTTTTATGGATTAAATATAATGCAAACAGGATTGAATATTTAAACCATGCATAAAATAGACTGGTTCCAAAAGGTAAATGTACACCCATCTCTTTTTTCAAATTTGCTATATTTTCTTCTCCAGAATGCTTTTAACCTGTCCTGAGAGCATAGTTTGACATTAGAGCTCACTTTAGTTTGCCTGAAAATGTTCTTTGCTTCTGAATGTGACATATAAATCTGAGCAGACAGGTGCATGAGATGGCTCAGTGCAACATTGATGTTAATCCCTTTCAGCAGTATGTGTCCCTCAGCTTTTTAAACTCTCCCTTCCCAATGTCATTAAAAATATAGAAAACTATAATGTATTTAAATGTAGCATAATGGCTTTCTTGCACAGCACTGCTTTTACACATCAAAGGAATATCTGCAATTTAATAAATATCCATATACATAAGTCATGTATTAACGAACTTATATCATTACCCTTCTTTTTCGTAGTTATATTTAATTTATTATATATTATGAACTTAAGTTACGTATGCTTGCCAGCTAAAATGTGTAATTTTAACTATTGACATATCCTGTATCAAAGTACTGTGTACAGAATTGATTTAAGAGGTTTAATAAATTGAATTAAATTGAATTTTTCTACAGTTTTACTAATCTAGCATAACCTTTTATATTCAAGCTGCAACTACTTAAATTCAATGCAATAGCTTTAGTAATTGTTTGCAAATCAGAAACACAAAAACTACTTTTATACTTCAAGACATAATTAACCACATAGAAGTTTTCTAATAAGTCTAACACAAAATTGTCCTCATATTTCTAAACCATATTTCTGGTTACGTGATTCATAATCAATAAATATGAAAGAAATTTATATGTCCTGCTGCTGCTGCTGCTGATGATGATATTTGATGCTGTACTTCTTCAGTAGCAGTGATCAAATTTTATTTATTAACACTGCTTCTTTGATTGAAATTTACAAATTCTTACAGACAGGAAATTTTTCTAAACATTTTGTTTAATATTTCTTTAAAAATTATGAAAATTAATTCTAATACATTAGAATTTTAAGTATCAGAATTGACCCAGTGATTACTTTGCTTCTATTTTTTTAAATAGCCCTTTTTCATTAAACAATTTGCTATAAAGTTTCCTTGATTTATAACAGTTTTGTTGTAATTAATTAATATCATTGTATGATTCAGCTGAACTACACAATCTTAAAATTTCATCAACTGAATCATATAATGATATCAATTAATATGGTTAGCTTCACTGTGCAAGTTCCAATTTACATTCATTTAAGTTTTGTTGTTAATTCATCAATAGTCCAGTTTACTAGAGCTATGACTATTTCATTGTTGCTATTTGAGCTTAACTTTAGGCACATGCTGCTGCAGCTTGGAAATTATATGTTAATCTGTATCTATACCATGATAGAGTGAAGGAAATTAATCCTATATAAATATGGATTCGACCTTCTGACAAATAATGTGTATGGAATTATTTAAAATTGTTGTTATATGTAGTAGCATAGTAGCATATTAGCATTACTTATAAGGAACTTAAAATACTGATACACATACATAAGGACCATAAAAAATAAGTGATTATCATATTTTGCGCTTGTAACTTGTTTCTCAATCCGTGACTCATTTAATAATCATAGAAAAACACCTGCAATTAAGGCTCTGCCTCTTTCCTTAAAATTTTCAGGACTGGTATTTCTTGGTGTATAGCTTGTTTAGGAAAACGAGGACTTTCATTTTTTATGGGATAAGATCAAATTGGAGAAATTTTATTAACTTGTTAGTTGTTAAGTATTAACTTTCTTTAAACAAGAAGGAAGGAAAGAAATAAAAATAGATTAAAAAGTGAACAGTTGGCAGAATAGCAAAAGAGATAGCTTTGATCCTTAACACTCTTTTGCACAGAGTAAGGTACATTTCCAGTGGGTGATGAGGGAGGAAAGGAGGGGGTAGGGCAGCAGGAGATGAAAACTGCTGCGTTTCCACAAAAATGTTAGATTCTCATCTCAACTACATCCAGCTAGAATGTGTTACTGACTCAGTTCATCTGCTCACTTATTGTTTGTGGTGTCTAGTGCTCAATTCAACTATGGCCGATGCATCTGTACAACCACCGAAGGAAAAGGTGTAATTATTATTATTGTGTTATTGTTTCTGCAGCCTGTGATATGAAGTGCTAGATGGTTAAACAAATATGTCTAGCATACCCGGAATATTGAAAAATAACATTTAAGAAGTACCAGCTTTAAAGTAAAAAATCTAACCATGTGTGAGGAGGAGGTGGTGGTGGCTGGTGGGCGGTGGTGGTGATGAAGAAGAAGAAGAAGAAGAATCCATCCTTATTATCATCACCATCACACCATATTATTTTTAGGATAATTGGATTCACTCACAGAATTTGTATCTGGAAAATGGGGGTCTATAGTTTCTGCCACACTTAGCTATAATAAAAGATTATTGAAATTTACCTACCTAAATAACCATAGGGCTGTCCTGTATGCAATAATTCCTAACAATTAGATAACAGGATAATCAAAATCGAATTATTTTATGGTACATAGTTGTATTAGATTTAACTGGACATTCCTCCGACATACAGGACCTAGAAAAATTTACGAGGGTACCTTTTAAGTTTTTACAAAAAAACTAAGGAAAAATACGCATTTTTTGGAACAAACTATACAATTGCTTTTCATAATATTCGCTTTTAAGATTTATATAATTTTGAATGCGTTCAAACCAATTCTCAAAATATTTTTCCATTCTGAAGCTGGTATCTCAAAAACTTGGGTTTTAAAGACTTCCAACAACTTGTTGAAGTGATGAAAAGCGCTATCCACGCATTTTTGTTTTACATTCGGGAACAAAAAGAAGTCGTTAGACGATAGATCAGATGAATACAGGCAATGAGACATTAATTCGATGTTTTTCTCCTTCATATAATCAATTGTTTGACGTGCTATGTGAAAGATGGCATTGTCATGGTGAAGAATTCGGTAATTTTTCCTAATTTCATCTGACTTCTGGGAAACAAATTGTTATATACCATTCAGAATTAACTGTTCTTCTATCCTCTAAAGGAATGGTTGCAACAAGTCCAGTACAACCGAAGAAACAAACGATCGTTTTCTTGGAAGTGCTTCCTGAACGAATAATTTTTGTGGAATTCGGTTCATCTTGGAACACCCAAACAGTGGATTGTTGCTTAGTTTCCGGTTCATACGAACATATCCAAGTTTCGTCATCTGTTACGATGTTGTATACGAATTTTGCAGTTCCTCTGTGGAATATTTTAGCAATTCATTACACAAATTAACAGGGGCTGTTTTTTGAGTTTCGGTCAAATTATGCAGAATCCATCGGAAACGAATCTTTTTCACAACCAAATTTTCATATAAAACCGAATGTACTGCAGTCTTCGATATACTTAAGGATGCCTATATCTCACTGTAAGTCACAAGTCGATCTTCTTCCATCATGTTGCACAGAGCATCGATGTTTTTTTGGAATGACAACCGATTTTGGTCGATCTTCACGAAATTCATCACTGACGGACGCGGGACCGCGACGAAATTCTGTAAACCAATTGTTAACAGCCTTTTCAGATGATGCTTCATTACCAAAAGTTGAACGAAGCGATTCTCTGCATTGTTGTTACTTAGGCCTTTACCAAAATAGTAAAAAATCATCCAACGAAAAGCTTCGCGTGAAATTTCCATTTTTTCGAAAATAGCTTTGTTTAAACTCTCACTGTAAATAAACTACTCTGTTAGTTTCTAAGCTACAACTATTTTCACAATGACAAATGTCAATTGTTGCGAAAATAGTAATAACACATCTCAATAGCGCCTCTTAGTGGTAGATTATAAAAACTTATTGGTATTTAAATATTTGGATTGGTGATACAAGTGATGAAAGCAGCAACAATGGCACAAATGATCAGGTAATAATGACTGCCATCAAAGCGGAGAAATTAATCACTGATTATTATTACATTACAATTTAATATACAAACAAAAGATGAATAATCCAAAATATGCACTTTTAATTTAATTTATGAATAAATAAATAGACATTATTTATAGGGCTCTTCAAGATTATATATATAAATTAACAATAATTATAAAAGCAGAAAATGATAAAACATTAAGAGAAAGTCACATTTGTAATCGCTATAATTCGAACTGCTAGAGTTCTTAGAATAGTTCGAAATATAGCGATTACAAATTAGTGTTTAATCCTTTCCTGCTTTTATAATTTATCCTTTAAGACTTTCTCTTATTGTGACTTTCTCTTAGTGTTTAATCCTTTTCTGCTTTTATAATTTATCCTTTTAGAAAAGGATAAAAGACTTGTAATAACTATAATTCGAATTACTAGTAGAAGAATCATCATGAATAAACTGTTTTATCTTGCTTTCCATACAAAAAATTACTCCTAACTAACAGGAGTACTTTTGATTTTGCTGAGGGGGAGTCTGAGTTGGTTTCAGGATTTAATTTTGAGTATGGGGGAGGAGGTTTTGCTTTAATTTTTTTAAGTGAGTATTCTAGAATTTTATTTAATTAAATCATTATTACAAAAAAATTCAATTTTTAATCTCATTAAATATTTAAACTAAAGCATCACTATACTTCTAACAGACCGAAATCTCAATTACTCTTTTTTTGATCCTGATTATAACTATAATAATAAATCCGAAAATATATTTAAAGGTGACATATGGATGAAAAGGAATTTTATCAATGTTTCTAGCTTAAATTAGCTTACTTTTCTTTACATTTGAAGGAATAGGTGTTATTGAATTTGTTAAAATATTAATTAAAGTGAATTTGATTTGTCTTATTATTAGATTCTGTTTGATGGAGAAAAAGTAAATGGATTATAACAATTGCTCTAGAACTCTAGTAGTTCGAATTATAAAGATTACAAGTATGACTTTCTCTCAGTGTTTTATCCTTTTCTGCTAAATTTCTTAAGAGAAACTCAACCTTCGATATAATTTTCTGCAGTTTACTAATTATGTGATTATTATTATTATTATTATTATTTGTTTTTGCTGTTAAACGCCCAAAAATAATAGAGAACCCTTTGCTACAATGAGCATTATGGTTGTAGTTTTATGAAACATTATTAGTTGCTATGAAAAAACGTAGGTTGTTAATTTAAAAGAAATTGAGTAGAAGAATTGTATAAATTGTTTACAGCCATGTGGCTACTTTTAATACACCATATAGCAGCTTTGATACTTCCTGAATACGTTGGTTTAAATGGTATTCTACAATGTATTTGATCCTCCAAACACAGGATAGTTAAATGACCATGAGTTATTTGTACGGAAGGAGCCACAGAGGCCTAAATAAATCCCCTTAACATTCAAGATTAAAGGATAACTATTGAGTGATTATAAAGTCTGGTCTTAAAAATGTCAAAATCGTACCTGAGGGAGAAAAAATTCTCTAGCAACTGGTAGGTTACGTTGAAGTCCACAGAGCAATTCACTAATCAATTAGGTGATTCTTGTAAACAAACTCTCTTGAGATCGCCATCAGGTAAGTTGTTTGTACAGTTCCCTGATGATATTAGCCTCTAAAAGCCTGGATGTGTACAAACAACTAATCTTGTTGGGATCCCGAGAAAGTTTACAGTATACTTCCAGGATATCTTTGGGTCTTATATACAAGTTTTAAGTGTGTGCGAACTCAAAAGCAGTACTAGATTGTTTTCAATGTTATCCTGACTCTTGACGGATGGTGTATATAGTTATAGATAAGTCTATTGTGTTGAGAGCCATTTTTTAAATTGTACACAGTGTTCAAAATAAACATACTATAAAATTTCGTGTGTTAAAAACATTTTTTGAAAGCGGTAATGCCTGCAGAAATTAAAGCAAAGCTGGACAAACATTTCCACGAATCTGTACCTTTGCTTAGATTGATGCATAATGGTTTGGTGAGCTTAGAGTGAGTGCTTGAGTGGCCAGGGGGTGCAAATGGATGGGCAGTCTTGGAGCCTCGTTTCACTCCAGAGTTGCAACTAAGAAAGGTCAGATGATTCACAGTGTTCTGGACGTCGTGTCGAAATAACAACTGCCAAAATGATTAAAATAATCATGGTGCTAAGCGATCATAGACTGAAGGTGCAGGAGATTGCTGAAGCTGAAGGCATTTCTAGAGATTAGGGGCATAATATTTTGCACAATAATTTGCAAATGAAAAATTATAGGCAAATGTCATATTTGCTAACAATTGACCAAAAAAGAGAACAAGTTGTCCGTGCGGCATAGAATTTTGAGTTTTTTTTTTTTTTTTTTACACGGAATCCAAGTTTATTTCTGACAATACGTGATAGTAGTGGATGAAACGTGAATCCGCACGAAATGCCGGAAACTAAGGAGTCGCTCCGAAAGCAAATATTATCTCATCAGAAGTGAGACTTATTTTGGGATTCCCATGGCGTAATTTTAATTACCTTTTAGGAAAAGGGCAAAATCATAACGGGAGAATATTTCGTTATATGACTTGAGCAATTTAACGACACGATCAAGAAAGATCAGATTATTTGCGGAAGTACAAAACCCTGTTCCATATAACTTGCGAATTCAAAATGATTGCACTTAAGGTTTTAAATTCTCTCTTATCCCTGTACTCTCTGCATTTGGTGTCCATTTTCCCCAACATGGCTAGTAGGAAATAAAATCTCATCAAATTATGAGATTATCGCTGAATAAATAAGTTTTTGCAGAGCTGAAGAAATCACGTTTATGGATGGTATAAAAAATTAGAAAATCTCTGGAATAAGCACTTAGATTGAAAGAAAATAATTTTGAGAAATAAAACGATTTTTTTTAAAAAAAAAAGTTGTAACTTCTTTATTTTTGCTTGAACTTATTGGAAAACTCTCATAGGTATTTCTTAATTTGATGTTTTGCATAGTCTTGCTATATGTAATTTTCATATCAGATGAAGTGGCGTTTTTGCAAATATCTCAGCTCTTTGATTTCCACGAGTGTATCATCTACATAAGCAATTTCCTTATATTCTGTAGAGAGGGATAATTGCAGATCCTTATATAAGAGGTTTTAGAACCAGAGCTGCAGATTGCCTTTGTTGAAGTTATTTGAAATAAGGGTACTTAAAAAATTATTTTTATTTAGATTTTATTTATAGCTTAACTACAAAGCAATAATGCAGCAGAAGAATGAGGATAATCTCCTTGATGATGATGACGAGAATAATTACTATTTCTAAAGCATGTCTCTCTAATAGGAGTATAGGAAAATCAATTACTGTAGAACATTTTCTTAATCATTTGTGTACAAAAGTACATGATGGAAAACAACATTAATCAATGTTCATAATATTTTCAAACTTTGAAAAGGAGTTGACACTTCATAGAATAGAATATTTATTTCATTCAGTCATGACAAAAAGTTTAACAAATACTTTTACACTTTTACCATTGTTCCCAGAGTGCGCGTTTCTGGAATCCTACTACTCAATACCCTGGTTATACATGTATTAAATCCCACCCTCCCTGGTTCCTTCCCTATCTTCACGTATACATTCTTCCTTAATTTTAATCCCCCTTTCCACTACCTTCCCAATCACCAAATTTTCTCAAAAACTCCTTGTTACCAGTTTCAAAAAATTTTAGTTTCACAATTGCTAACTGTAAATTGTCCCATTTCTTAATCCATACACCTTCTCTCCATTTTTTTAGTTTGTGAACATTCAACTATACAATGAAAATCCTTCTGTATTTATCCACATAGTGGACACACTTCCTTTATTTACTTTTATTCCTCTCAGCCCAAATATATCTGCTCCACTCCAAGCAAATTTCTCCCTTCCCCATTTATTATAAATATCTACATATTTTTCCTGCCACCATTTTTTCTTAAATTTCCTATAAGGTATCCTAAACTTAGGTATTAATTTTTTAAACTCCATTTACTTACATAAAAGTAAGACACGTTTTGGGAGAATCTCTCCCATCTTCAGTTGTTCACTGAACCGCTGTTACTCAAAACGATGGCTAGACAACTGGATGTTCCTATGGTGGCCCTTTTTGAACTATTCTCTTTAGTTGAGCTAACCAACTTCTTTCCCTTTTAACTTTTTCTTGTATCTGTAAACAGTGTTTGACAATGTCCCCTTCTTCTCTTAATGGTATCTAATACCAATATTTCAGAATATGTTTAACTACTATGCCTTTCCTGCCAGCACTTCCTATTCCACCAATGCCACCTCATTTGGAGTTGCCCTCAGTAATCCCAACACCATTTTACAGCATGCTCTGTGAATATGTCGATATACTCCTACCCTTTCTTTGTACCCCATATTTCAACCCCATACATAATTTTTGATTCAAACATAGCTGAATAAATTCTCTCAAGCCATTGGAATCTTCTTTAAATAGTTCTTATAATATTAATAGTTAATTTTCCCTTTCCTCATATATTCTTTCCTGCTCTGTCCATCTTCCATAATTATTTACCTAAACCATAAATAGTCCAACCTCTTTATTACTTTAATTTCATTACCCTCTAACCACCAATTCTCATCTCTTTTGAGTTTATTGCCTTTCTTGCATACCATCATTTTTTATTTATTTTAACCTCCATTCTTTACAATATCTCGATATTGCTTCTATTGCTTTATTTAAACCTTTGCTCGTTATTCCAACTGCTACTAAATCACCTATAAACAATAATCCTGGGATATCTTTATATTAATTATAGGGAAATATGTGCTCTCCTTTCCTATTTTCTTTAATATGATGTATATAAAAACAATGAATAATATAGGGCTTAGTTTGCATCCTTATCTTAACCCCCCTATTATTAGGTATCCACTCCATTATTTTATTTTCTACATATGTAACACAACATATATTTTATTTATATAACCTCTGTATTAACTCTATAAACTTTCTTACCCCCTTTTCCTTCAGCTTAGTTCAGAGTGCCCCTCAGTTTATTGTATTAAATGCCTTTTCTAGACCTACAAAAAACATTATACTCTTCCTCTTTTATTAGCTAGATATTTATCTATAATACAGCTTTTCTTCTCAGTTATATCTCCTCATATTTCAGCACATTTTGTTCTTGAGATAAGTATTATGAATGCATTTCAATAAACAACTAAAGCCATTTACAACAATATACTGTGTGTGCGTGCGTGCGTGTGTGCGTGCGCGCCTGTATATGTATGTGTATGTGCGCATGCATACACACTAAAAATGAAAAAAATAATCTGTAAAGAGCAATTTACCCAAAATAATAAGAGCCAGAGAAGCAGAAATGAATATAAAACACTGAAAGAGTCACATAATTCTAGTTTTTAATATTTTTGCTGTTTATATATATATAAAAAATCAGCCCAAATCTTGCTTCTTGTAACAATGTTAAAAAATATTTTAAGTTTATATGAATAATTTTCCATTTTATATCATGAATACCTTTATTATATTAATATGTTTCAATTAATTAAATATCACATCTGTATGTTTTTATACAAATGCTCAGACAAAAAAGAAGAAATCAGATAGCAAAAAGTCTGAGCAGGCTAAGAAGTTACCAGCTACTGAAAGTGCCACAGAAGGTGTGGAAAGTGTGGAGAAGCCTGCAAGCCGCAAACCATCTGCAACTCCAGAGACAGAAGCCTTAGAAAAGTCAAGCGAGAAACCATCAGCAACACCAGAGAAAGAAGTCATCGAGAAAGTTGAGACTTCAGAGACAGAAGTGCCCACTGATAATGTAGAGGAGATACAACAACCAGTGCCAGAAACATCTTCAGCAGCCAATGCTCCTGAGCCGTATGTACCACCTGAACTAGAGGAGCCTTTGAGCACCTATAAGCCCCCTCCAGCAGCAACCAAAAGGGATGTTGAACTGTTAGAGGATCTGGATGAGGCAAAACTCAAAGAGCTACAAGAAGTGAGTATTTTACTTTCTGAACAACTTTTGTGTATACTTATTTGCTAACAATGTTACATTTCTAAGTCAAATAATTATCCAAAATATATGCCAAAGGCTCTAGTTACTGATTCGCACATAAATACATATACAAATATGACTTAGCTAAATAAAAAGGATAAATAACAGAGAAACTTAGATAAGTACAAATTAATTGATAGAATAAATAATTTAATAGATAACTGGTATACATGTATACAAAGAATTACAGGTGACAGATTTCCTAAAATATTAGTGAATTACAGGCCAAAAGGAAAGGGAACAAGATTAGCTGTCCACTGGTTAGATCACAAGTTAGTCTCCTGATGTAGAAACAGAACGTCTAACCATGAATAAAAAAGAAAAGAAGATAATGATTTAGGATTTTGCTAATAAGTATATGTTACTTTATTTTGACTAGAACAAATCCTGAGGCACATTAAATTTTAAAG
Source organism: Metallyticus violacea (assembly GCA_030762175.1). Classification (NCBI taxonomy): domain Eukaryota; kingdom Metazoa; phylum Arthropoda; class Insecta; order Mantodea; family Metallyticidae; genus Metallyticus; species Metallyticus violacea. The sequence continues at coordinate 6,498,106 of CM060838.1, read as the reverse complement.
CTGAGTGCTGTCCATAAAGTCTTGCAAATAATTATGCTTCATTACATTCTTTGAAACCATGAAAATACGTAAATTTTATAAAGATGCTAAGAGTGTTTATCTCTTTTATTCCTTCTACTATTACTTTTGCTACTTCTTTTTAAATTTGTGTAATTATATCCTTAGCATATAAGAATCCAAATGGATTTGGAGGCTAACAAAATGGTTAACATTTTTCAAATTAAACCACCTGATACTTTTTGTAATAAGTACATAAAAAATGTAATAGTACAGTTAATACAATACTATATACTATAATTAGCCGAAGTTCAGCTACATATTTACCATTTGAATCTTGTATGATATTATGCATTATCTTTGTCCACAATCTCATCTTTATCTTTCTCTAAATGAACAACCTCTTCAAAAGGCCAAGTTTCTGAAATAAATTCATTTATAAAACTGTTCTTTTAAACCTTCTGAGAAAGGTTTACTGCTTCAGTTGTAATATTTTCTAGAAAGAATAAAATATTTGTCATCTCTATAAATAAATAATTCTTCAGACTAATTTCATAACTTAATACTATTTTAGATTTAAAGAACTGGGATTTTCACTCTGAAATATAGTATAATTATTTATAATTGCTTCAGCTTAGTATTAAAAAATGCATTTTATATGCATTTCTACTGCTATCTCATGTTTTCTTTTTTCAAAACAACTTTATTGTTGACAATGGTTGACAATGTGAACAAGGTCTCATGAAACATGTCCCAGTTTTAATGTTAAAAGTTTTAAGAGTGAAATGTCAAGGGTGTTTTTAATGTGTTAACATGATTTTAAGTAGTTTTACTTTTAATGTACCTAAGATTTTATTGTGCATGTTTGGTTATTACTTGTTCATAACATATCCTTAGAAGATATATACTTCATAGTGAAATATAATTTGTTTCAATTCAACAGGCATTTGAATTATTTGATTTGAACCATGATGGGGTCATTGATTTAGAAGATTTAAGAAGTACTTATATGACTCTTGGCAAGAAACCTGAAGAAGTGGATGAGAATGAGATCCAACATATGATTTCAGAGGTAGGTATGCTGATCATTAGATTTTGGCCAAACTTGCAGTAAATGGAAAGCAGTAGAGCAGTGGTTCCCAAACTACTCAGTTCATAGAGCACCTATTTTCACCTAACACTTATATAACCATAGTATTGAGGAGAGAGAGTAACATTTGGAATTTAGAACTTTAGACATCATGTTTTATTAGTTTATTTAATAACAAAATTTTTTCATCTCTAATTTAACTACATACATTACAAAACAAACAGAAAAAATCATATTAGGATAACACATTTTAAAACAAACTGAAAGCGAGTATTGTAAATCCACATGTCCTCATAGATCTGGTGCATAAAATGATTTTTAATATTACAAAACTAAAATTGCTACTTAGAAACATAAAATAATTATTCCAATGAGAGGGATGAGACTTAACTTAGCTATATCTGCTTGAATTTGGATCAGTTGGAGCCAAATATCTAGCTGCACATTTAAAGTTTTGTCTGATAAAAGTTAAACCGTCCTTTTGCCCTTTGCTACCACTTATTTATGTGAATCAGTATTCTTTGCTTATACAACTTTCTGAAACATATCACCCCAATATGACAATTTTATTAGCCAGGACATAATGTACCTGCCAAAGCGAGGTTATTGTCCACCAGTTAGGTTCTGACTTCAGCCCACATTTAAAAGAATTGAGTCAAAATTTTGCCTCAAGAGATGCACTTTATTTCTATAAATTAAAAATAAAACAACACTATGAACAATTTAACTAAAATAAAATAGCTAAAGAAGCAGAAAAAGGATAAAACACTTAGACACAGAATATCTCTTGCTATATTTCAAACTTCTGGAGTTCTTCTAAGGCAAGAAGAACAACAACTCCAGAAGTTCGAAATTTAGCAAGAGATAAACTTTATTCATCTAAGTATTTTACTCTTTTTCTGCTTCTTTAGCTTGTTATGTATATGAATATGTATTATATATATAGTCAATGCAAATAATCATCTTATGCAATTTTATAATGAATTTCATAATGAATATTTTTAATGTAACATATTTATCATATTTTACAAAGATTATATACAATCATCATTTAATGATGGTAACATTTATAAATTATCTTTTCCTTTTACCTCCTTTAATTTAGTTTACAACAGTGGTCATGCATCACAGATTATACTGGCTGCGCATGCGTCCCATCTCCGAATCATCAACATCCGATACATAACGAAATGTTACTATACACGACACGTCAGCAGACCGAAGGAGTACGGGGAGATATAGCCACCTAGTGGTCAGGTATTCCCCAGGAACCGGCTCCATAAAAGCCAAGGAGTTTGCTCGAAACGGACTGGTCTGGTCACCCTCAGTAGGAAGGTATGAAGTGAGGGGAGCCTGAAGTTTGGACCCTGTAATAGAATGAAATGGGAGAACAGAAAATTACTGGACAGGAAATATCCAAAGGAAACTATGAAAAAACTTAAGGTCAGGAGGCCGGCTTCAAGAAAATTGAACCCGGAACCTTCACAGTGCGGGTCCCAAGCGTTACAATTGAACCATCTTGCTCAGTCTGGTATAATACTAACACGTGTGAAATAAAAAACTGGTCAGAGAATTCAGAAAACTGCATAGTGATAACTTAGGGGGGGGGGGCATCAGGTGAGAGCGGGTAAATTACCTGTCCTTATCCCCTATATCCTATCCCGGATGAGGACCAACTTTTCTTCTTAGGAAGTATGTTGAAAAATGTTCATTTCAGTACTGATTACATATCGCATTGTTATGCTTGACAACATTATTTAAAAGGTGGCAACATTGAAAACTGAAATCGGCAAGAAAAGCAAATATTAGTGGAGTAGGAGGCTACATTCTGTCACGATTTGTAACGAACATTTATCAAACTCACCAGTATGATCTGTGGCTATAAGCACATTAAGTATATTAACCAGCTGTTCAAACGATAATCTTGGCTCCATTTTGTTGTAGCAACGCTAACATGACGTAATATGAGTCACATCTGTTTACAGAACATTATACTACACATTACTGTTGTTTTCGGTCCAACTTTGAAATGTATTAAATAGATATCTACTGTGAAAGTGTGTATACATTTTTTGGCCCCTCGGTATAACGTAGGATATTTATATACAAACCACAATGTTGAGATACTGCAATCATATCCTTTACATCTATATCTGTATTTATTTAAAAAGAAACTGTTTTGTATGTTTTCTCGTTAAATTATAATTTAAAAAGTAGTGCTTAATTGCGTGTAGCTATGATGATTGTGACACGTTTAATCAGTTGTTGGAAAGATACAAAAACAACTTAGCTATTTACATCATGATTTGATTGTCATGTTTAATCATCAAGTTTTTACAACACTAGAATACCTTTTCAAGTATTATAATCATCTAATCATAAGGTAAAATATTCCAGAAAAAAATTAAGTGATCACCACTATAAGACAAGTGTTTATTTTATAATTTCAGGCAATTAATCCGCTAGATTTTGATGCATTTGTGGTATTGCTTGGCTACAAAACAATTGAGCTGGATCCTGAGGAAATACTACGAGAAGCGCTGTCAAAATGGGACTATGACAACTCAGGGCTTATATCAGAGGAAAGGTAAGACAAGAGGGATTATTAACCTGTACAGCCTCATGTTACTCGGCAAGTCCGATAAACAATTAGGCCCGTGCTATATCAGCCAAAGAGAGAAATTTCCGAATAACTGGGAATAATTCTGTATCTTTTTGTATATATTCTACTTACACGTTTAAATAAATTGTTGTAAACGAAAGCAACCTATACAAAATGGAATATGTCTCCTCGGTCGAATAAAATGGCTAATAGATGCTGGCGAAAGCAGTAAAAATTGCCTCCTAAACCCAAGATCGCGGGTTCGATCCCGAACAGGACCGATGGATTTTTTTCGGGCGTAAAAATCCTAAATATGGCTTCCTTCGGAAGGGAAGTAAAGCCATGGGTCCCACGTTGTACATTTACGGCACGATAAAGAACCTCAAGCCTGAAAAAAGAGGTCTCTGAGCAAAATTTGTCGGCCTTCTCACGCCCTGAATTGAATGGAACGCTGATGATCCGAGATGTTACAGAGCGTCCATAAATAAACCAAAACAAAATAAATAAATAAAAAATAACCTAGCCTCGGGTAAATGCTATAAAAGGTGGATCCAGTGGTTTACTGCGGCTCGCTGCAACCTGGCGGCCTATGCACGCCACCTTTTCGTAAATATAAATCGATAGGTGCGGGTAAATCACTGTAATGAGGGCATTGTTAGGCGGGTAAAATATTGTAACTGTGGGAAACCTGCTGTTATTCGAATTCGCAGGCTGCAGTCCTGAGCGGCAGCGGAGAGAGTGTAACTACTGTTTGCATGGTCGCTTGTAATGGCGGCAAATCTCCTTTGATTGCAGCACAAAAAAAACTCGTAGACATCAATTTATAGGACAGTCTGTGCGTGGTACTAGCTATATATGTACAAGTCACTACCTTCGATTCTCTCCGCTGTCGCTCCAGCCTGCACACAGCAGCAGCAGGAGTTGCACTAGCAGATTAGTGATTTCTGCCCTGCGTGTATGGGAAAGAGTCATTCTAAGGCCTTGATAAGTGGTTCCAGTACGCAGCCGCGCTCTGCCGACCTGTAACTCAAATACTTCGATGTACTACTACATCACGTAGACGGAACGGGCCGCAAAAGAAGACAAACTGCCAGATTGACATAGTTGTTGTATGTAGAACAATTTGGTGCTGTGTAAAGCAGTACGAAGTTTATCAAGTAAATTTGGGCGTAATACTTGGATTTAGTTAGGCTTAAACAACACAATAATATTTTTATTTTACATTTGCAGGATAAAACATGATTTAATGACTTGGGGTGACCGATTTACACCAGAAGAGGTATGTAAACTGCAGAACTTATGAACGTTAATCTGATTGATTATATATTGCAAATATTACAGACCTTCTTTGTTACAGGTTGAAGTAGCCCTAGAAGATGCTCCAACATTTGTTGGCAAAAGGGAAGTTATGATTGACTATGTTAAGTTCTGTAAAATTCTGTGTGGGTTGCGCAAGAAGACCAAAGAACCAGCTGCAGAAGATTTCATGAAGAACTGAGTACATTAGTATTGTCTTAAAAAGCAGCTTTCCTCTATTTTAAGATATTCAGATAAATGTGAACTTGGTAATGTGCTTTGAAAACATTTGATGGACATTTGTATAAACTTATATTTCTTAACTTTTGCTATTAACATAAAAGAGCTATGAAACCTACGTGAGTCTCGTTTTACCTGGGAAAAAATTCTTAATACCCTACTAATATTTTCACTACAGTCGATTAAACCCATTGAAGAATATTTGAGATATACTTTTTATTGGAAAACATAACCAGCAAGGAAGAAACAAAATTTTAAAGAACTACTGCAAGCTGTGTAATAACGGTGTGAACGATCCTTGACGCAACCGGTTTCGCAGCGTGCGGCCAGCCGGCGAGGCTGGCTGCTGTGTCGGCCGTGCGGGTGACAGGAGGTCCCCAGTAAATATAATACGCTTGTCGCGTAAGTTATTTCTAACATACATAACTACTTAAAAAGAAAAGTAAATTACTCTTGTATAATAAGCAAGATGCTGGAAATGCCTCACATCTCTGTTCAAACATTTCTGACACTGAACTTGCTCATTACACTCTGCAGTTCCCCCTGAGAAATGACAGCAATTTCTTGACGAATGCTCAGTTTTAAGTTCATCTAAAGTGTGTGGATTTGTTTTGTGCACTTTCTCTTTCAATGCCCCCAGAGATAAAAATCGCAGGGAATTTAATCGGCGGAACGAGAGGACCATATATTGTTAGTGATAACTCTATTTTGAAACACGTCACGAATATCCTGTAATGAGAATACTATTTGGGGAATAGAATACTGTATATCACTTGATACACTTTCACTCAATACACTGTATTGCATCGCCTAACAAACGCATGCTACTTGCGCAAAATTTCAACTCGCACCGAAGCCTCGCGCAGCGGAGGGGAAATATACTCCCCCCCTGCGCCGACAAAGCGCTGTCGGCCGGTACTGCGGTTACGTCAAGTATTGCTCACTCAGCATAAGCACGACAATCTTTTGAAGTAGAACAAATGATCTATTCTAAATTGAAAACAACGACCTGAAGAAATTGGTTAGGGTAACTACTTTTTAACTATGTTTCTTTATTTGCTCTTTATAAAAAAAATTACTCACAAGGCTACACAATGTATTCTCATAGTTGCTGCATACGTATTATATAAAGACATTTTAGTGCCAAATTTAACATATAATTGATCCTAAGTCCAAGCAAGAATGCTGTCCCTTCTACGATTTTCTAAGCCTCTGTTCAACACAAATAGAAAGTTAGTAACGTAGTGATCATATTAAACAGAATTTAGTAAGACAAGTAAAAGCTGAAATAAAATTACTCATTTGGTAAAACAATTCTTAGAATTCAAAATGCTTGTTTTAATGTAATGAAATATTAATTAAAACTGTACTCATATGATATAATAATAATAATAATTATTATTATTATTATTATTATTATTATTATTGTTGTTGTTGTTGTTGTTGTTGTTGTTGCTGTTGCTCTAAAAATTTTTCCTTGTCTTCCAGCAGACTAATTAATTATATTCTTGCAGTCAATACCTTTTGCTCTCCTTCACTGAAAACATGGCAAAATAGTCTAACTCTAACCATCTTTGGAGATAGTGGACCTAATAAATTATCAAAATATATTATTCATTGGAACTGCTGAAGGAAGAACAAGATCTACGATAGTGCAGGATTCATTAAACTGGTTTTTAATCTATAAGGCACAGAAGTAAATTACTGGAGTTTCTAACTATGATGTTCCTGGTGATTTCGAACGCAAGTGTTCTCATAATCTTCTATAAATTTGTTGCATAGCTGCAATGATATTACATCGTTGATATTCGTTGCTAAATACCGTATTTACCGAAGGTAAATCTTTCAGATCGCAAGTGACCGCCAGGAGTGGTCGAGGTTGTTATGTCGCGAACTCGTGAGCGGGAAGTCTGGGGTTCGAATCCCACAAGACCCGTCCTCCCTGATTGAGGTTTTCCTCAGTCCTCATTAATGGCAAGTGCCAGGGAGGTACCCTAAATTTAGGTCTGGAACGCTACCTTCCTTTTCTAAAAAAAAAAAAATCCTTTCCCAGTTTATCATTTCATATATCACCAGTGTCCACCGCCTATGGTGCCTCATTAGTAAAAACGGACATTAAACACTCACTTACCAAAGATCACAAATTACGAATATTGCGTCTTGTTTAATTCACTAGCCGAAGTGTATTAATTTACAATGTACCGTGTTAAACGTATAAACTGCTTCACAGGCAGAAAAATATCTATTCTTTTACCTTGATTCAGCATTCAAATTTCTTCTCTTTTGTAGTCATATCACGTATACCTTGCACACCATAGATATATGTATGGCTGAACTGCAAAGTCTTAAATTATGTTAAGTGATTCTATTGGGCTTTTAAAATACGAAAGTGCTCAAGAACATCGCTCCAAAGTGTAATTGCGAGCATTAGAGTTGTTTATAGACTTTAAACAATAGTTTATGGAGAGGTTATTTAGTTTCGCATATAAAGTTTGGCATCTGTACATGCATTTAAGTTATTAACTTCATTTTGTGGACTAATTCTCTTAAATTTTGGTAATTTGATATGTTCGTTAGACCAGAAACCATCGTGGGGTTTTTTTTTTTTTTTTTTTTTTGATAAATTGTGCACTTTTACATTGGATGTTTTACTCATTCACTCCCGATTCCTAATTTTATCGTTTAAATAACTAATGAATATAGTAATTCAATTAAATTTTAGATACATATACATCAGAAGCGTGGTTATTGAAGGACACAAGGACAAAGCTACTCTATCGCGCATTCTTGTAGTCCGACTGTAGTTTGCTACGGTATCCTCGGCAATATTATCAAACATCTGACTGCGCTGTTGTTACGAATTGTCTTAGTACGATAAATACATAATATCTATGAATCGGTACATAGTGCAACAATGCATTGTCTGCACGTGCTAAAAATTTTTTAAAAGAGAATTGCTGCAAACAACCCTTTTAGCAATTTTAAGTTCGGAAACCACTAGCTAAATGTTCCATCCAGTGTCTGGTGAAGAAACTGGAAATCACAGGAGCATTGTAGGGGAACTCCCAACTGGCAGGAGGTGAGACTTTTCTCAGAAATTCTTGAGTAAAATATCGCAAGTACGTCAACAATCAGCAAAATAAACAAAATATACATGCATATCGAGTTACTGCTTGGTACGAACTGAAATTTCCCTACGGAAGTAAAGACTTAATCATTGATTCCAACCGGGGTTTGTAAACTCCAGAATAAGATAAGATCCGTAAATCCACATGTAAATTGGGGAGTTAACTAATGACAGGTAAACGTAAATTGCGGAGTAGAGTAAGAGGTTGTCAAGATGGTGGGGCAATTTGAGATGAACTATTTATAGACTTAACAAGTTCATTCCCACTTTTCCAGACTTAGGACTCGCAGATTTATTGCGAAATCTATTGTGGTTAAACTTGCTTACTATTATAGCGTGTTATTTGCTCCTTGTGTTTATACAATTGCATTTGACTTTTTAGTGTATTATTTCGGCTCGTCCTGTTAGCCCACGTCTTTCTTGATAGTTTAAATGAGATATATATCTAACAAAGTCTGGGCGGCTTAAAAATTCTATTCCTGTATTTATTTATATTTTTAAACAGGATGTTGTATTTGTGATTTACACGTTTAAGTTGACGTTTTTTCTTTTGGGTCTGTATTATTCTTTCTGATCACAGACTGAGTTTGAAATATCTTGATCGCTTCTATTAATTCATGTTTTAGGATGTGAATGGAAGAAGTGAGAATTATATCGTGAATGGAAACTCTCGGGCGTTAGTGGTTTGTTCTATGAAATCTGTGCTATCCGCCCATACTTTTAATGGAAATAAAAAAGTTTCATCTATAGTTTTCGACTAGATCATCTGTTAGATGGTTTAGTGGTTGAATTGCAGCCAAGTCTGTTGGGAAACATTCGTCTACTTGTTCAGGCGGAAGATACGAAAGGCTAAATAAAAGTTGTACCCATTTCTGTTGTTGATATTAAATAGTTAACCTAGCTGTTGCAATTTACGGTACCACGTTTGGCCCAAATGAAATCTGCAGCCTTTGACAGTAAAATGGGGGCAAAACTATGTTAAAAACAATATGCACAGCTTTCACATAATCAATAACAGTAATCTTAGGGTTGAACCTGTAAAATATTTTATATTTGCTACTTAAAAGTTCAAATAAAGTTGTACGGAAGTTTGTCGGGTAACATACAAAATACAACAGGAACAGAGTGACAGTTGTCAATAACAGTTGAAGCCTATACTTCACAGAATATTTGAAAATGCCATTATTGTATATTTTGATACATTTACACATGAACTGTAACAGAAATTAGAGGTCAGCATTACAATACCTGTATGTTTGTTGCACAGAACGGTGAGAGAATCTAACTTCGAAGTCGTAAAACCCATATTCTCCAAACCGTCAATGTCGCCTTCATGGGTTGTGGGTAATGAGGATATGTTCTTCTTTTGCTATTGTAGATGTTTCGTTGAACGCAGTATATGTCGATATATGTTCCTTTGCTTTGCTTTTTACGTTCATACTAAGAATGTTCCTGTTTATTATATCAACTGAAATTTGATGATCATTTCGACTAATGACAGTTCCACCTCTAAAGTGAACAATTTTGCGTTACATAATTTCACTGAACAAACTCAAAAACACTCCACACTTTTTAAAATTTGTTGATTGCAAATAATTTACACACAAACATACACTCAAAATTCCAACTTGGGGTGTTAATATCACGATACCCCCCGTGCTCTCCCACTAGAAGGATATATATAAAATGATCGCTTAACTCCTGTAATAAACAACTAATAAGTGAACGTCACTGCATTCTTATGTTTACCCCCACCCCCTTTCCCCTCCACAGCTTTATGTTTCATGATGATAAAGAGAAAGATATCAGCACTACCAACCCAAGGCCTGAATAACACTTCTAAATTCTAGAGTAAATGAAGCCATTTTGATACCTTTGAACCGATAAATACTCTAAAACAGGCTCACTGGTTGGATATCCTATAACGTTTTTAATAAATATACTTTCACTTAGTACATTCGAGCACTACTACACGCCAAAGAATTAATTCATGTTTTGCATTACTGGGGATGACTCCCGCATCGGTGGTGAATATAGTCTGCTAGCACCAATCACTTCGTGCTGCATTGTGCATTATTGCCAACTCTGTTTTAACCGCAGCACGTGCGCCCAGTTTGCTGTGTTGGTTCTAGCAAAGCTGGTTTCTTTGTGCTTGAGCGATTTACGTTGTTATTATTGTTATAGTTCTTTTAGTTATTGTTTCAGCAACATGGCTATGGTTCTTCATAATCAAAGCAGAAAAAAATCGGGTCTTTTACAGTAGCGATACACAACTGGCAACAGAGCTTCTCTCGTTCACGGCAAATGTCAGAGCCGGAGACTGAGCGGCCAGGGTATCGTCGTAACGTTGTGTTCACTCAGGAATGTACCTGACCCAAGACGAGGCCAAAGATAAGATACCTTCTTCAGTCCGGAATTTCCTTACGATCGTTCTAACATTTAGTGAAATCCGGGAATTTATGGATGTAGCGTAATTTCACTAAATGAATACGTCAATTCATAGAACCCTATTTGTTGAGAATTCAAAGATTATTCATGATGAAAACATTACAGTGTGGTATGCTCTGTCGCGGCACTGGTTATTAATCTTCTTCCATACTTACCGGAGTTTTGAGAAGACGAAATAGTCACTGGGAGCTGGATCTGGGTTGTTGGGTGGATAGTCGATCTCCTTGAAGCCACATTTCTTCATAGTTTCCTTTGCAACAAGAGCCGTGTGCACTTGCGCGTTGTCGTGAAGGCGCACATCACCACTCACTTTTTTTTTTTTTTTTTTGATGGGATGGAAGCACGCAGTCTGTGCAATAGGCCAGCATAGTACTCCCCATTTACTGTGGTGTTTCTCTCCTTGAAGTCAATGAAGAATATCCTTCACAGTCCCAAAAGATTGTGGCCATGATCTTGGTTGACTGAGTGACCTTCGCCTTTAGAGGCGGTGCTTTGCAGGTTTACGCCACTCCATTAATTCTCTTTTGGACTAGGGATATTAGTAGAGGACCATAGTTTCATCTCCTGTAACAATGGTTTGTAGAACTTCTCTCTCGTTGCCACGGCAGAGCTCCAAAATTGCCTAACAACATATGACTCGATGCTGCTTTTGAATTGAGGAACCCATCTTGCACTAACCTTATTCATGTTTAAATGTTGATGAATAATTCTAAGGACTGTTGTTTTAGAAAGGTCCAACCTTGCTGCTATTTCTGTAACTTGAGCCGCCGGTCTTCCATAATTTCTCCTTTCACAAGAGCGATGTTTTCAGTAGTGAGTACTTCCAAGGGCCGACCTGCACGCTAACTTCGTCTTCAATGCTTTCTCGACCCAATTCGAAAAAGTTTGGCCCATTCTTTTACGGTAGAATATACGGGGGATGCTTCCCCATATACACCGTCCAATCGCTGTTTAATTTCATTTGGAGTAAGTCCTTTTTTTTGTGAAGAACAGCTGGATACTCCATTTTGAACATGTCACAACTTTCTACACACATCCTTCTTTATGCAACTATATCTGAACTGAACACAGCGGTGAGGAAGTTACAGCTGCAATTATTTACTTAACAGATAAGGCATGACACCAGATAAGGGTTTTGTGAAGGCGATAATCCTTATCGGTGAGGCCGGAAACTTATGGACCTATCCTCGTACAACAATGGATACCGCAATTAACATAGAGATATTTAATGTGTTTGTGAATGTGTTGTACGACGCTCTTTAAGCCATTGTTTGGAAGCATAGAAAGTGCTCTATTAAGAGCATATGCTTCAGCTGTAAAAATAGATATCGAAGAGCTAAATAGGCAATTAAAACCGTTTAAAACAAAGGTATATCTCTCGCCAGTATCATCGTTACAGATAAAATTACGTCCAACAAGCAGGAAGACAATCTTTAAAATGCTGGTGGATAACAAAAGGGGCAAATGTGGACTTTGGAAAGGACGTCAATTTAACATGAATCTGGGCTTTCGCTTGCAGCCAAGGCTCTGTGGTACAAATAGCAGGTAAGTGGACATCCAAAGCCGTAAAAAAGATCTCGAAACCAATATCTGGTAGGCTTTGGAGCCAGCAAGTAACTATTAAATGAGGTTTAAAAAGCATTTCTTTTTGGGGTGCATATGCTGAGCAGCCAATAGAATAGCCTACATTAAATAAACTGCCTTGTTTAAAGAATAAAGGCTTAGCAGCATTTCCGGATTGGTTCGCAACAGGACTTGAGAGGGAGCCGCCAATGGCAAGACGGTGACAAATTAGTACAGGCGATGGAGGCTGCACTGAATACACCATGCTCCCGTTTTCAAGTTTAGTCCAGGCCCTTGACAGTAGTTGACAAATCTGCTGGTATGTTGCAACAACTAATTGTTTCATAGGGACAGGATTTTCATATTTCTTCTCTGCTGTAAGAAAGTATAATCATTTGGTATGCGAGTTAATTACTAAATTTCCAACAATTTAAACAATATTTTATGTTGCATATAATGAATATTTTGCCCGTTTTGCTAATTAGTATATTTCAGTACTTTGCAAATTATGCAGTATATTTGCTTGTTTATATTTTAATTTATTTATTTAATATTCATATTTGATTACATATTTATAATTATATATTTCCAAATAATGCCATCAAGTCAGTCTTAAAACTTGGTGATACACACAACACAATCAATAGATGAAGTCATATTGGTGAATCTCCGCCTAATCTGATTTTTTTTTGATTTGGTTACGGACACTCTTTAACATCTCAATACAACTGTACTGAACATTGTGAGCAGATCCAAATTAGGGGAGTTTCTATGGAAGGTAAAAATGAAATGGAAATGGTCAGTTTAAAGATATGTAATTTAGATAAATTTTAGATGATAAAGAATACCTGTATGATTATGAAAAATGTCATTATTCTGGGAATGGTAAGGAGTGAAATTATATCAAATTTGTTGAATTATTGAGCTTGGAATATTGGAAATTGATCTAGAAGTGAGTAAATGTATTATAGTTGGTATTTGAGAAATAAAGGATTTAGTAGTTTGTAGGGATTATAGTTAACTGATAAAATAATTGGTACAGGCAGAATAATGAAATATTTATTTTAGTGCCTTGCATTCGGCCGGAGTTTAGTTCCCTAGGATTACAATAGGTTGCTGCTGATGAATCCAGGACTGGGAACTGACACAATAAACGTGGAAACTTTAACTATCTAGAATTTATGTAAAGATGTTAGTATAAAATGTATTATTGTATGAACAATGTAATTGTGAGGTATTACACCTAAAGATAGGTGGAGGCCCTGTTGTAGTTTGTATTTAAATTTTTCTCAGGACTTTATATTTCATTATAGTAGATGTTTGAGAAATAAAAGAATTAGTTGTTTGTACAGACTATAGCTAGCTGATAAAATAATGGTATAGTAGAGTAATTGAAATATTTTATTTTAGTCCCATGGAGTTGGGTCCGAGCCTAAACCCTTGGAGTGCCATTAGGCTATTGATGATGAATCAGGGACTGGAGTCTGATGCAATCAAAGTGGAAATTCTGTAATTATGAGGAGGTACACCTAAAATGGCCTGGGCCAAATAGGTGGAAACCCCCTGTAGTTTGTATTTTGCTTAGAAATTTCAATAAATGAATATACCATTTGATCTTAGCAATCTGCATATTAACTCTATTATACCTCACTTACTGGTTTAAAATTCAAAACATATTTCAAGAGCACTAGCTCTCATCAGTCAGTCTCCAGCTGATGAAGAGAGCAAGCATTCTTGAAACATGTTTTGAATTTTGGACAAGTGAGGTATAATAGTGTTACTATGTTGATTGCTATGATTGCGTATAAAAATATATTTAAGAACAATGACTCAAGAAAATTTTAATGATATAGGACTGCTAGCTATATCAAATGAGTTCTGTGAAAAATTAGACTTATTAAATGTTACTGATGTACTTACAAATAAGAAAGCAAGAATGCTGTTCTAATGTAATGAATAACAGTTGCTTAGATTTGATACATTGTGTACATTTTAGTGAATTCAGTGCACCTCTTGCAGTTGTACACATCAACAGATTTTTAAAAAATTTCTTTAAATCTCCATTGATCCTTTTCATTAATGATGAAATGACAAAAAAATATGTGTATGTGTTAATGCTCTTGCAGCCACAAAACTCAACGAATTAACATTTTATCGAGTTCATTAACCAGCAAAATTGGACCATTTGAGGTGGAGGATACATAAAGAGAAAGTTTAAATATAGCACTAGTGGCCACAATTTTTGTTTTTTTCTTAACAAAACCTGGTATATGCCAATGATATATAGTAAGCAAAATAATTTCTGAAAATCAGCGAAATCAAACTATTATATAGGGTTTTAGCTGAAATCCAAATTTTAAAAATTGCTCTAGGGGCTATTATATTTATTTTTAGTAATGTAACTCTATATATACCATTTAAATAAAATAATAAAAATAGTTTCTACAAATCATGAAATGAGGATAATTAGCAGTTGGTGTATATCTGAAAACAAACTTTAAATAGTTAACCTAAAGCAAATATTTAAAAATCTCTTTAGTGGCCACATTTTTTTTCAACAAAACTCAGTATATGCCATAGAAATATGAGAAAAATAGATTTTCAAAATCAGCTATTAGAAGAGGGGGGTTTACCTGAAACCCAAAATTTAAAAATTGATCTAAGGCATCAATATTTGTTTTTTTCTCTAGGAAACTCAGTATATACTATTTAAATAAAATAAGAACAGTTTCAGAAAATCAGGAAAATCAGACCGTCAGGAGTGGGGGTGTACCTGAAAATCAAAATTTAAAAAATGCTTTAGCAGCGCCAATTTTTCTGCTCTAGTGCTCTGCAATATCCTTCACAAATTTGGCTTACTGAAGAATTTGGTATGTTTATGCACCTCCTGCGTGATGGGATTTCTCTATATTTATAAACCTCAAATAAATACTGTAGTCTGTATTGTATGTAAACTATTTTATTGATTTCTCCTTCCCCAATTATATAGTCCTGCCATAAAAATATACTAAATGTCTTCCATGGGATGGTTTAAGCTGCAAATGTACTTGCCATTTGCATTGTTTAGGATGGCAAATTATATCTATCATGCAGGTGCCTAACAACCCAGACAGAACCAGTCTTATTTATTCACTTGTCTTCTGCCTTTGAAGAAGAACAAGAGCTGTTCAAGATATAGCAAAAATTGTGTGACTATTTAAGTATTTTATCTATTTCTGCTTCTCTAGTTCTTGTTATTAGTTACACTGTGCCAAGAGTTACTTTATTTTTCATTTTATCATATATATTATAACAATAATTAGAAAAGCAGAAAAGGATAGAACACTAAGAAAAAGTCACAGAGTTGTAAATATATATATTTGTATGTGTTCCCTACAGAAAGTTTAAGGAGCACAAAATTATGTTGCTGTTGGGTATACATTACTTTTAGGAAATACAAAAATCTTTAACTTATTTATTTATTTTCCACATTCTAATACACATAAAAGAAAAGAATATTCTTTCTATCTTACATATTGATCCTTTCCTGCAGCTTTCAATTTCTGCTGGTAAACCAGATGAACTTTTCCTGTTGAGAAATGGGTTAAAAAATTCATCATTCTCATAATTAGATCAAATGCATACTATAAGAAAGCATACGTACAATCACAAAAAATTCACCAATGTAAAGATTCACATAATATTTGCATTGATAATAACATACCTGGCATTCGTTTAATATGGCTTCCGTATAGCATTTGTTGACGGAATTCTGCTGCTTGTTGTGCAATACTCTTTGGTGCTCTCAACATTTTATTTAGTGGAACAGCTCCAAATTCAGTTGCGCCATACGTACTTAGTGGAATGTAGTCTACATCTCGCATACTTTTAATATCTTCTGATCCTAAAATGTAAACGACTTGAAGCATTATGAGTATTTAATAATACCAGAACAGATTGTGATATACATGTGTGTTTTATTCATTTATGCTTCTCTAGTAGAAATAAATTAGATAATAAATTAATAATTTAATAAATAAATAAATTAATAAATGCAGACCTTAAGACATGTAGCGCTGCAATGTACATATCTGTCAGTGGATGCAATACAGACAGAGAGAACAAAGTAGCTGCATTGAGAGAACAAGTTGCCAGAATATGTCTAGTATCTAGCTATGAATAATGTAAACTAAACTTTAATGAATTTAAACTAATTAATTCACTACAATATATGCATATGTTATGTCTTATTTTATGATTCATTCCTATTTTCATATTAACCACAGTTCCATAACTACTTACAAAACTGTCATTTGTTTCATATAGTCTTTTCATAAAAAAAAATAAATAAAACAAACACAATGCTTTTTTCATTTGTTTTGCAGGCAGAAAGGAAGATCTTTATATCCCTAGACCTTCAAAATTTGGAGATTAGTCAAAAGCAGTTAGTTGTAACTGTGCACTTAAAATTTTTATCTGTAATAGATCTTTTGGATGCTCATTTTTTTTTTAAAAAAAAACTGCTTACAAATGTAAGTTGGTGCAATTATGCCAGCAAAGGGCTTTAGATCTGAATATTTTGAAGGAACCACGTACCAAATATATCCAAACCAACCATAATTGCAGATTTACTTTTTAGACGAGGCATTAGACATTTGAAGTACTTTTCCTTCCCCTTTAGAATGCACGAATTCTTGACTTTTCTTTCAGTTTTGGAGACTTTGACATCAAACTACACTGGTATACTCCTACTTTTCAAAAGACCTTTGCGAGATGATAGTATTTGCTAACTTTCTTCTGAATAAAGTAAACAATGAACATTTCAACAAAGCCATTCTGCTGGTGCTACAGCTCATGTCATTATCATTATGCAGGAAGGAGTCGGATGGATAGCCTGGTTGTTTTGTTCTGATTGCATTCAGGGGCTAGTGTTGCAAAACTTGTTTTGCTGATATTAATGAGAATAAGTACTTTCTCCACTGATAATTATCTCTAGTACTTATTTAGTTTTTTCCTTTGCTACTGAGTCAACTATTAACGGACTGTAGATATAGCTTGTAATGGTCTTGTAGTTGTGATCCCTAAGCATTCCATAATGATATAAAACACATGTTATCTCTTTTATATCAATGACGTGTTCCTGTATAATAGAGCTCCCACTTCCAAGAGTAGCGTCTGTGAACTCTATGGTTTGATGAGTCATATTATAAATGTTTAGCTTTATAAATATAACCAAAAGTCTCTCAGGTTCCTTCAAAGTAACACTTCAGGCATATGCAACTAAAGCAGCTTCCCAGTATAGCATTTTTGCTTTACACCCTAATACAAAAGACTATAGTTATGAGATTTTGATACGATAAAATAAAAAAATAATTTTCAATAAAACCAAATTATTTAATTTATTAAAACTCTATGTGCAGAATATTTCTATGAGGATATAGAGATGGAAGATATTTTGTTACCACACAAGATGTTTGCAGCAGAAGGCAAGTGTCTGGAATTACCTTTATGCTGGTTCAGAAAGACTTACATTAAATAATAAATAAGGAAAATGGATTTCACACGTTGGATGTTGATCGAGTTCAACCTATGACTGTTTAGATGAATTATTAATATATTTTTTTCAGTGTTTCAAAATAAGCTTACAGATTTCTGTTGGTTGAAACATTACATTAGTAGGTTAATAAATAACATTATTTTATGAGTTGGCCTTACCTTTAAGAGTTTTATTTTTATGCTTTTCTTTTCTATTCTTTTCCTCTGCACGTGTCTTCTCATCAGTTTTCCTCATCTCTGGAATGGTATCTGCCAGATTCTCCAGAATTTCATCAGCAAGTTTTTTCAACCCTCCAATACATGGCTCAGGCTGTATAACAATAACAATAATAATAACAGCAACAACAATAATGTAGTTGTAATCTTAAAAGTAGTAAATTAACCAATGAGAAATTAATTATGGAACAAGAAATCGTGTATTTTTGTTAATTTTTTTTATATACTTATACATTATTATACAGTAAGCAAAATTATTATTTAATACCAGTCATTTATTTCTGATATAGATTTTATTATACTGCCACAAAACCCCAATTTGCTAAACTGTTCCACATACTTAATTACTGCTTAATAGAAAACTATAATTGGTAAACCTCAAACAGGTTCAGTTTAAAGCTGAAGAATAAGGCTTTCATTATATATATATATATATATATATATATATATATATATATATATATATGTATATTATCATTGTTAATAGAAAATTTTACATGTCTTTGACCTCCAAATTTCAAAATGTTATTTAAATGATAAAACTTATACATTTTCTTCTTTGCATCCGCCCTATAATAACAACATTAACAGAAAGACTAACTCTTCCCGAGTATACCTGCAGAGAAACTTATGCTTATGCTAAAGAAATAGTTAACATCAATAAATTTAAAAACAGAAGAAATAGAACACTCATTAAAACTTACTAATATTTGCATTAAACAAAATTACTTCAGCTTCAGCAAAAAATATTACCAACAAGTTTCAGGCCTAACTATGGGAAACCCTTTTGTCACCTTTTCTAGCAGAATTATTCATGAGTTCATTTGAAATACATATCACAATAGCCTTCCCTTTGATTTTCAAGTCATGGCATAGGTATATGGATGACATTTTTGCAATAATACCAAAGAAACACTCAACAGATGCCCTGAAACTTCTTAATGTGCAACATGAATCTGTACAATTTACCACAGAAAAAGAGAGAAATGGGTGGCTACCATTTCTAGATTGAAGTACTAGAAGTCCTTTCTAAATTCTGAGTTTGAATAAACAATTATTAACAATAGGTGGCCAGATATTAGAATTCCATAAATGAAATTCTGCCGCCAAATGAGCACAATTGTCATTACTGGTAAAGTAACCCCATAACTTGATTTCAGAACTGACATTTCCTCCAGCACAATTTCTAATAATCAAATTATCCACTATAGTATGAATTATATTATCTATTGTTCTTTTTCCTTTTCTAAAACCTGCTTAGAATTCTGATAATTTACCTTCCATCTCCACTAAAATACCAGTGTATATTTGACCTAAAATTGATAACAGACTAATTCTTCTGTAGTTACTTGGGTTATTTTTATCAGCTTTCCCTTTATATAGTGGTACGATCATGTTCATTTTCCAGCTCTCAGATATTATCTTCCTCTTCTTAATTCTATTTAATAATTCTGTTAGTAGCCTGGTACCTCCTTCCATTTCCCCAATGCTTTCCAAAATGCTCCTGGAATTCCATCTATTCCTGCAGCCATTTTTCTCTTCAATATTTTGATCTAATACCCTACCTCATTCATAGTAAATTCTATCTAAACATCCTATCTTGTTTATTATCTAAATTTAATTCATAACTCAGAACCTTCCCCCCTTCTAACAGATTTATAAAGGGATATTTCCATTTCAATGGCATTATCTTATTTCCTACCCTTTTCTTTCTGAAAATATCCTTAACAACTGATCATATATATATATACTATCTTTAGCTAACACAGCTTCCTTAATTACTTTACCCATTCTATGCTGCCACTCTGTTTTTTTATCCTGCACTAGATACTTAAATTCCCCCCTTTTTAACAAAAATATTTGCCTATCATCCTCTTCTGACCTTCTCCATCTTGCTAAATCCATACATGTGTCTTTCTTTGCCTTTACACACTCTCCATCAAACCATCCATATCCTTTTATGTTTCCTCTTTGATTCAACCTTTCCAATGCCCCTTATATCTTTCTTGTTTTTTCAGTGCCTCTAAAATTCCATACTTTCCTATTTTCCCTATTTTGGATATCAAATTATCCAAAAAATAATCTGCATATTCCCATTAAAAACATCTTACATATTTCAGCTATATTGCTTCCTCTACCCTATGACATTCCCTTAGACTCATCCTGAAAAAAATGGAAATAAGAGAAGCATGCAATAAGGACTGAAAGACAGACTTGAACAACAATTTACATAAAACATATATTTATTGGCATAATATTTCAGGGAATATGGAAGACAAATTGGCAAATTTATTAGAAAAAGAAGCAAAGATTATGGGATTGAAGATTAATGGCAGGAAAATGAAGGCAATGAGAGTAAATGTGAATACAAATGACAGTTTCAGAGTAACTTAAAATTAAATAGAACAGGTAGATTCCTTTACATAATTAGGCACTGCAATAACAAGTCAAGAGTGCTAAGTAGGACATAAAAGTATGTATAAAGAAACTAAATCACGCTTTTGTTCAGCTTTATCCTGTGTAAAGAAACAAAATATATTGAAAATAATTAAGACCAAGCGTCCTACTGTATGCTGTGGAACATGAGAAAAACAGGATTTTAAATATAAGAGAGAGACACATAATACAACAAATAAAGAACTCCGGCACAAAATAAACTATCAGCCTAAACCCAGATCTTGAAGATAGAGTGTATGCAAAGAAGATGGTCAATAAAACTAATAGTCCTAGATTTGAATCCACAAAATGCATGGAAAGGCCAAGGATCAATTGGACAAGAAGTGGTATGAGAAGCCATGAGTAATGGAAATACTTGGAAGCTAATGAAAGTTCAGCCAACTGCCAGTGGGAGCAGAGGAATTGATGATGAAATATGTTAAAGAGTTTCACTTCTTTTTGTTTAGAATAAGAAGCCCCTAAGCTAAAGCGAAGCTCATGCAAACTGACATAGGCAATTAAAATGAAAGAAAGAAAATAAAAAAGCTCTTCAATTGTAACTTAATATTCAGAAATGTTAACAGGAAAAATAAAACATACACCATTGTGCACATTAACAGCAGCAGCAAACAATGTTTACATATTGAAAATATAACTTTATGCAGTACAGGTGATTACAAAGAAACTATAACAAAATATATACAAACCGCTTGATTTTCAGATATGTCCAGCTTATTTTCTCCTGCACTTTTTTTCTCCTCCATCTTATTGTT
Organism: Metallyticus violacea; assembly: GCA_030762175.1. Lineage (NCBI taxonomy): Eukaryota > Metazoa > Arthropoda > Insecta > Mantodea > Metallyticidae > Metallyticus > Metallyticus violacea. The sequence continues at coordinate 6,476,783 of CM060838.1, read as the reverse complement.
AATAATATCCATTTTCCTTCTCTTCTTAGGTAAAGCATCATCAATGTTTTCTTTTTCTCCTGTTGTAGAGGCTTTAGTACCTACAAAAGGAGAAAATAAAAGAATTACTAACATGCTTGATGCAACAAGTTATGTTTTCAGTTTTAAAAGTGTTAACTTTATAACAAAAACCCATAAAATTAATACCATATTTTAACAGTGATCATCATATTTATAAGTATCCATGTTTATACATGTATGGGTTTTTTTTGGTAGGATTAAATTAAACACTCTTCCTTCATTTCACAGATATAGTTTTAAAGCATTACTGATATTTGGCTAAAACCTACCTAAAATGCTTCAGAGATTTGATCATCGATGATTTTAGCAAATTCTGAAGGAAAGTAAGCTATTGCGGCTGTACCCATTGATATTGTTTTAGAAAAAGACAAAAATATTATAAAATGTATCTCTCTCTATATACATATGTGTGATTATATGTTAATGCTCTAGCAGTTGCAATTTTCCTTTTTTCTCAATGAAACTTGATATATAACCATCAATTAACAAACATTTGTCAGTTCATTAACCAGCAAAACTGGACAATTAGGGGAGCGGGTTAACCTAAAGTGAAAATTTTTATAAATATCTAAAAATTGCTCTAGCAGCTGCAATTTTTGTTTTATCCCAATGAAGCTCAATAGATTTCTTTAGAAAATTGATGAGTAGTTTCCGAAAATTAGGACAATTGGGCCATTAGGAGTGGGAGAACCTGAGAAATGAATAGGGGTTCAAGCAAAATTTAAGTTGCTCTAGAGGCCCCAATTTTAAATATTTTTAAAGGAAATTCAGAATATGCCATTGAAATAAAATTAAAAGTTTCTGAGAATCAGTGAAATCGAACTATTAGTAGGGGGGCGGGTTTACTTGTGACCCAAAATTTAAAAATCACTCTAGAAGCATTACTATTTACTTTTTTGCAACAAAATTCCATATATACTGTTTAAATAAAACTAAAACAAAAAATATTGTTTCTTAAAAATCAGGGAAATTGGGCAATTAGGAGTGGGGGGTTGACCTGAAACCCAAAATTTAAAAAACAAACATCCTAACAGCACCAATTTTCTTTCCTTTCTTTTGTTTGCTCTTTAATTTTTTTATTTATTTATTTTTTCCCACAACTAAGCTTGTCATATACCATTTAAATCAAATAAGAAAATTTGTTTCTGAAAATCAGTAAAATCAGATTATTAGGAGTGGGGGATTTACCTGAAAAACAAGTGGGGATTATAGCAAAATTTAAAAACCGCATTTTTAATTTTTTTAGATGAAACTCAGAAAATGACATTGAAATAAAATAAGAAAAATAATTTCTAAAAATAAGTGAAATCAGATTATAAGGAGAGGAATCCCAAAATTAAAAAATTGCTCTGGTGGCACCAACATTTGTTTCTTCAAAACAAAATTCATTACACACCATTTACATACAATAAGAAAAATAATTTTCTGAAATTAGGGAAATTGAACCAAAAGGAGTAGAGTAGAGATATACTTGAAAACCAAAATTTAAAACAACGCTTTTGTTTTTAAAATAAAAGGACAAATTAATTTACCATATAAACTGTATTTATAATGATGCATATTTAACAAAAGCATTGTCATGAAGATAGCATATGTGAAATATTAATTTAATATGTATGTGAAAATTATATTTATATGTAAGAGCTCTCTGTAATAATCTTCAGAAAACGTTTACATTCCATGTTTTTACTGCAATAAATGTTTAAATTTAAGATCAAAGCAAATGAAAACTGATGATACTTTTGACTGTTTATTGTTGTATGTGCATACTTACTTAGGACATTGTAATTGTTTTAAATAGTAACATGTTTTGTTTTATTGAAACATGAGCATCTTCTTCTTAAATATGCAATGTAACTCAAAACTTTCTGTTATTTCTTTCTATTAAAGTGAATGTAAAGTTGATACCAAGGGCTCAGTACATAAACATTTATATTTAAATTTTTTTAAAAGTACTTCATTAAAAAAAAATTGTATTGATACAACAGCAATAGCTTACAATCCTTCTGAATTAGCTATTAAAAAAAAAAAAAAAAAAAAAAAAAAAAAAAAAAAAAAAAATGAACGTAAAAACATTTGTAAAGGTTTAAGGGAACAATTGTCCAATTTGGCAAATGGCTAATTGATGTCCCCAATATAGGTACTTTAGTGTACAGTCTAAATCTTATCAATAACAAAAACAGATCTGGTAAGAGGTTATGACCCATTTCTGGAGCGTCGTTAAGAGAAAAATAGTTATTTACATGAAATAATTCATCGAAGACTGTTTTCCATTTTATCATGCCCAGTATTTCTCTTTATTGCATGATGCAGTAAGTAGAATACATTCCCAGGGGCTTATTCCTGCAAAGCTACTTCAAGTGTTCTTCATGTATATGATCCAACATCTGGGAGCAGTAAATTTGTTTTAGATGGCTGTTTCATTCCAACTTGTTCTCTAACAATACAAATCTCTTCTCGACAATGTAATGTTCTCTTTTCTTGGACAGCATTATAAAATCACATATATTTGATGTCTTTCCCACTAAACAACATTTTACAGAAAGAATATTAGAATTTGTGCATTCACAGAATACCGAGTCAGTACCCATAAATGGCAAAAGTAACATTGAACTTACAAATTATTTAAGTAATATTAGAATTATTATATTGTTACCCTTACATAATTACAGTCATTAGACATGCATGTACTGAGAAGCCTTTATCACTCTCTAGTACCCACTATTGCTCTGTTTAAGTATTCCATATTACCTCTGTGGGTTTTTTTTCTTTCTTTCTTGTAAAAATACCTAATTTATTTGTTAAAACAAAATACAAAGCAATTAAGCAAAAGAAATGTTATATCATATGAAATGTGCTTCTTTCTATTATTTTTCTTTTTCTTTTATGAAAATAAATTCTTCTAATAACTTACTATCCTGCAGCCAATTATTAAAAACTCACTTTTAGATAATGAAGCAGCATCTTCATCTTCTTCAAATGCAGATTCTTCAGAACTGCTACAAGATGCATCCTCTTGACTTGCTCTTTTTTCTTTAAGCCGTATTAACTGCCAACAGGAATGTATTGCATTACATATTAATTTCTTAACATAAAATATGAATCTTTAAAAAGTTATTTAGGTATAGTATAAACATTTTTAATGATCTCCCACCATTAACTTCAGCTGCAAATATGTTTCTGTTTGATAATGATGCCAATCTTATATTTAGGAACCCAAGTAAAATGACTTGGCAATGCTATACCAATGATGTACTGCAAAATTTAAATAATTGGTTAAAATCTAATAAGTTAATATTAAATATCGGCACAACCAACTACATAAATTTTAATAAATGTAATCTTCATAATAATTCATATGGCATAGAAATTGAAATTATACCTATAAAAAACCTTAACAGTACAATATTTTTAGGTGTTGTAATTGACTCAAACTTATCTTGGAATGAACACATTTTTACGTTATGTAAATATATTAAGTCAAATATCTTATGCAAAGCACATATTAAGTAGGATTAGCATTAAAGATATTTTGAGAATAGTATATTTTGGTTATGTATATTCCATTATTAACTTATGGTACCCTTCTGGGGAGCAGCAAAGTTCATCATCTATGATTTTTAATGGCATAAGAAAATATTAAGATCTCATGCTCGTAAATAAATTTTTAAGGGCTTAAAAGTTCTTTCATTACCGTCCATATATATATTACAAACTGTATCTTTTGTTCATAGTAATAAACAGCTTTTTAGGAATAATGAGGATATCATGTGTATCATACTAGATCAACTGGGATAATTCACTTACAATATTACAGATTTACAAAAAGCATCAATTATGTATCGCATAGAGTTGCAATCCTGTATCATAAAATATTAAAATCATTTAAAAGCACTTCAAGCACAAAATTTAAAAAATGTGTTATAAACATATTGTTAAACCATAATTTTTATACTGTGGAGAAATTATTGGAAACTAAGTTATAGATTAAGATATATTTATAATAAATTTGTAGTTATGTATTAACACAGCCAAGCGTGCAAACTGTACATAATTGGTGAATAAAAAACCTTGAACCTTGAACATGGAAATAATTTTAAGACAGCATGTTGCATTGTCTCAATTTGATATAAATTCCATGGTAATCTGTAATGTTCTGAGAATATTTGAAGGGTAAAACAAAGTTCACTTTTAACTTTTTTACAGGAATGTAATTTGAAGTTTTAAAATGCTATAAAATTAAGGACGTTAGACGTATAGAAACTTTTTTTCTAGAATAATTCTTTAAGATAAGTTCTCTAACAGACCCTTCTTCTGAAATTAGTGTCATGTGTCTCAGTAGGCTTACCATATTTGAGTCGAACGCATGAAATATTTTTGAAATTATTTAAAAGTCTTAACAGTTTACTGAAATAAATTTTATTTATTCAGCTATATTTTTCACTAGACATGACTTTTTTTTTTAAATGATTTGTTTATTTTAATTACATCATAAAATTCACAACAATAAAGTTCTGAATTAATTTTAACATTTAGTAGATGTGTAACAGCAGATACTGAAAATCTACCCCTTTCTGCAGACCAAATGTTCCCCATAATTGAAAAAAAACTCTCAACTGCAGCAGAGGTCCCAAGCAAAGACATTGCAAATTCAACTATTTTAGAAATATTGCTACATGAAATACCAGTCTTTTGAAACACCTTAAAAATTACATTCCACTTCTCTTCAACAGCATCTGGTACTTTTTTAAAACTTGAACCATAACCTACCCTTTGGTTTTGAATTACCTGGTTCAACAATGTATGTCTCCGTTAAAATTAACATCAGTGTTTGTTCTTGTTCCAAGGTCGGCTGAGAGATGCAAGGCCCTAAGAGAATGTTTAAAAATGAGGTGCCAAACATACAGGTCTACAATTAAAAAAAAAATTTGGGGGGGCACCGAAGAGATTATAAAGCTACTCCTCCAGTTCTAACAGTGAAGAGAGGCAATTTCATTAAAGAATTATTTCTCTCAAAGCGCTCCTACTAGAAGAATTCAGAGAGAGAGAGAAAAAAAAGAAGAACAGTATTTTGAGGTGGTAGTCAAATTTGTTTTTCAAGAGGAATGATAGAATACACCCAATGGGTATTGTTGAGGGGATCTATTATAGCTAGTTTGAAGATTTACATGTAACATAAAATCTGTTTTGTTGTAGCTTAAAAATTAACACTCCAATTGCAATTTCATCATGGAGTGTTGCTTAATAAATGTTACTGAACACTCTGTGCTTCAGCTTTTAGAAGGGTTATTACATACCACTGATAAACTTTTTAACACCACTTCATACATATTTCTGATTGCAGTCTTATACTTCTAGGATTCACAAGACACCCTTCCTTTCGCTTATAATTATATACAAATATAATAAACAAAACTGTGGATAATCTCTTCTAAGCTGGATGTTTAAAACATTTTTTAAACGAGATTTACTCAGGACATATATTTCGTGGAACTATCATCCACATCACAGCTGATGATGTGGACATATAACAGCTAATGATAAGGATAATTCCACGAAACATATGTCCTGAGTAAATCTCATTTAAGTGAAACCATAAAGAGTGTTTTAAACATCCAACTCAAAAGAGATTATTAATGGGTGTTTCACTGTGTTCAATTCCAAATTGAATTATTATTAAAACTGTGGATAATCACCTTTTCTTCTTTTTGTTGTTTATACTTTTCAAGCCTCTCTCTTCTCTTTTCTTTTTTCCTCCTCTTTTCCCTTTGTATGCTTTCTACTGCCTCTTTGAAAGAATCTTTGCTCTGCTGACGTGCCATGTTAAAACTTACATTCTCTGGACCACTATCTGAATCTGAAGAAATTTTCAAATTCTGCAATGTTGTTACTGGTGGCACTGTTTTTCTGGATTCAGATTCTGAAGTACTTATACTCTCAATAATTCTTTTCTGAGCTGACTGCATAATAGCCTTTCTGCTTTCTGCATCAGAATCAGATTCACTGCTTTCATTGACATCCTCCTTATTGCTAACAGTTTTCCTTCTATCTGTAAATATACATGGTGAAGATAATTTTACTTCACATCTTCCAAAGGTCCTTAACTCTTTCTTTGTAAAGATTTTGCTATTTTTGTCATCTGTTGATCCATAACTTCTTTTATGTTCTTTATCTACCATGTGTGAAGCCTTATCTACAGAGCTCGTAGACAAGTTTAACTTTGGTTTCTTGAATTGCAATCTGAAGTTCTGTTCTGTACGATTTTTTTTGGTCTCACTTTGATCAGTATGGGTGCTTCTCTCACTGCTACTGTCTTCTGTTACTGAGAAAGATTTAAATAAAAAATCTGGTAACAGAGGGGAATTTTTATTCGTTTCCTTTTCAGAATTACTCTGTCTCTTTTTAGTAGGCAATGCATTTTCTGTTATAAGTGCTATAGATTGTTCCTTACCTGTGTTTCTATCATTAGTTTTTACTGGTGGTGTTATATTACGTGACTTTACATAGAGGTTTGGATGGTGCTGAGAAATTAGTTTTGTATCTTCAGAACTCTTTCCACTGAAAGCTATTATCTGTGTTCTTTGAGAAGATGATGACATGAATGCATCTTCAAAGTCACTGTTTTTACTTCTACTTGATGCAGTACTCTCAGGTGAAATTATTCTTTTAACTTTATCAGATTTAACATTTTCTATCTTTGAAGTTTTCAACTGTTCCTTTGGTGTGGTAGTCTCAGAAACACCCTTGAAAGATGTGTCTTTTTTATTTGGTGAATCATTTTTTTTGTCACAAATACTTTCATTTTGTTTATTTACATCACATATTTTGTTGCATTTCAAAGTATCATTAATATTTTTTCCTGAATCAATCACATTAGCTATTATCTTATTTGTTTCCATTTCATCTAAATCTGATAAGCTTTTGTTTTCCGATGACTTTATTTTACATTTTCTAGCAGAATTCACCTTTTGATTGTCTCTGTTTGAGCTAGTCCTGGAAAATTGCTTTGTTTTATCCAGTTGAGAGTTTTTATCATCATTTTCTCCAAAACTTTTTAATTTACTTGCAATTTTAGAGTCAACTTGACTAATTTCACTCTCTTGTTTTATGCTTTGCCGGATTCTTAAAGATCTTCTTTTTGAAGCTTCACTCTTAGGGTTTGGGTCTTTCAGATCCTGCAGACTGTGGCTTTCAGAATCCTGATTGCTGCAATTTTTTGCTCTTTCTGGGCTATCATTTGATGTGGCAATTTTTATTTTAGCTGTAGCTCGGTCTGATTCTTTTGATAGGGGCTTAGGGTTTGGAGTTCTTGCAGCTACTGTTGACAGACGCTTTTTCTGAGACCTTGTCAACACTCCCAGTGCCTCTACTTCTGCATTTTTTACTGGTGTCTTCAATCCTATATCATCCTCTGCTGTAGCTGCACCTAAATGAGAAAAAGCATATAGTAACATAAACTGGAATATAAAATATGAATATGCATTAATGTAATGCATATCCAAATTGACATACCCACATATAATAAATATACAAAACAACATTTAGAGTTACACACAAGACAATTTTCTGACTGATATAGGCCACATAGCTGATAGTCTGAATCGGTGCATAATTTAAAGGATCAACAAAGGCCCATCATGATTATGCTACATTAACTACCTACGGCTAAGCAATGAGGGAATCTTAACCAAATAAATAAAACGTTCGTTCACAAGTACTAGATTTTTGAACTAATAGGTTCGGTGATGGACAACAAAAGAAGTGTGCGCTATCGTACCGGACCCTCGGCCGAAAACTTTGTCATTGTGAGGCTCATGCCGCTAAGTGTTCGAGAACTTTCCGCAAGTGCGTTAAATTTTTGAAGCAGCACCATCCAAAGAATTATGGTGAAAGATCTGCATATGCACACATACAAGATTCAAATGACTTAACAGACTTAAACCGAACTACCACGTGAAACGACAAGCATTCATCGACTGGGTCCTGGATAATCTGTAAATGGATAGTGATTTTTGCTCAGAAAATCATCTTCAGTGACGAGGCGTATTTTCATCTGGATGTGTATGTTAACAAGCAGAACTGCCGCATTAGCGGAATGAAAAACCCTTGTGTTATTGAAGAAAAACCGATTTATTCCCAACGATTGATTTGATTGAATAGTGTTTAAACGCCTGTTTTTACTACTGAGGCACCACAGGCGGTGGACACTGATGATACACAAAATGAAATGCTAAATTGAAACAGGAATTTTTTTTAAAGGAAGGAAGCGTTCCAGGCCTAAGTTTAGGTACCTTCCCGGCATTTGCCATTTGAGGACTGAGGAAAACCTGGAATAAACCTCAGTCAGGAAGGACAGTCCTGGCGGGATTCGAACCCCAGATCTCCCGCTCACAAGTCTGCGCCTTAACGACCTCGGCCACCCGTGGCGATATTCCCAACGAGTGACTGTTGGTGTGCACTTTGGTGTAGTGGATTATTGGGCTGTACTTAAGTCCGGAATTGCAGAACCTGTCAATGGTGTATGTTAGTGCGAAATGATAACAGCATTTTTAGGGCATCAGTTGGAAGCCATGGACTTATATGTTGGTGAGATGTTGTTCCAGCAGGATGGCACCAGGTGTCATGCGGCGCGCGAAATCATTGAGTTATTATAGCTGAAATTTCATGGATGGTTGATTTTGCGCAACTGTGTTCACAATTGGCCACAAAGGTCATGTGATCTTACACCGTGCGTCTTTTATCTTTGGGGTTTACAGAAACCATTCCTGAAATTAAAGAAGAAATCCGATGTGCTATCGCAACAAATGAGCCAAACGTTTGGGGAAATATGACTGCAAATTTTAAAGAGCACGAGTGTTGTACGAGACTTGGAGGACATTAGCTGGATATTATTTTCCATAGTTAATCAGAGTTTTCCTTCCAACTAAGTCACAACTTTGCCATTTCATGTATAAACAAAGGTTCACTTTGTAAATTTAAATCCTGCATTACTTTTGGGCTACCCCTTATAAATGACACCATTCAATTGGCTATAATTGTTAAACACAGTGATAAGGACTGGAAAATTACGTAGCTTTAATAGACATAATTCAATGAAAGGCATAACAGATTTACACAAATTCAAACATATGGACGCAGGTTCATATTATAATTTGTTATGGAATAAATTGGTTTCTGTACTTATAGATGGTGCTCCTGCAATGGTTGGAAATCAGATTGGATCCATAGGGCACATAAAAGGTAACTTAGATAAATGTAATCCATGAAATTATTCCTATTCATAGTATATAACATCAACAGAGCCACTGCTCTAAAAGTATTGCATTTATAATGCAAAGATGATGATGATTATAAATTAACAAATGCTATTAAGATCTTAAGGACATTAACACTTCAGTTCAAAGAATTTTTCAGAGTTACAGTAAATAAGTTCACCTTCCATAACATATGGAATTCATGGTTAAGGTTTGGTAGAACAATTTTTATTGAGAGATGAACCTGTGCTATTTGTGGCAATGTAAGAGAAATCAGTGTATAAACTGAAAATGAACAATGTTGCAAATTAGCCTTTCTTACAGATGTTAACTGTACTAAGCATCTCTCTTCAATGAAAGGTTCAAATAATCACCAATATCCATGAAAAAGTAACTGCTTTCAATTTGAAATTATGTTTAAGAGAGCAACAAATTCTTAAGGAGGACATTTCACATTTTTCATATAAAATGTTTGGTATATAAATTGTTCAGTTAAAAATTTCTGCAAGTATTAAAGAGCTTTCATGTAGAATGTATTACATGCTGACACCTTTTACAATATTTACTGTACCGCTACAGGTGGCCTAGGTGATTAAAGGGCGGACTCGTGAGCGGGAGGTCTGGGGTTTGAATTCCCACCAGAACCGTCCTTCCTGACTGGGGGCTTTTCCCAAGTTTTCCTCAGTACTCATAATGCCAGGGAGGTACCCTAAACTTAGGCCTGGAACGTTTCTTTCCTTAAAAGTCCTTTCCCAATATATCTCGTCTCATGTATCACCAATGTACACAGCCAGTGGTACCTCAATAGTAAAACGGGCGTTAAACACTATTAATATATATACTCTCCCATTTTCTATAGATTAAGTTTTAAAACAAAAATAATATTAGTGAATATTACAAAAATTTTGCTCATGAAAGTTTTCTGTGTTTGGTTTGGCTTGCTGCTCAAATGTTACGTATACAAATTTAGGGTCACATACTGCATGAACAGTAGTTTTTCTTATAAAAATGACTCAGGACAGAAATCATACAAACTACAACATATTCTTTGTGACTGTATAAATAATTACATGATATATTGGTATTTTTTTAAAAATTCACATATCATCCATGGGCTACGGAAAAATTTCAGAATATTCTTAAAGATTTTAATATTAGGTTGGCACCTGCTAATAGGTTTAATGTTAAAAATCTCCTGATAGACAATGTTAATGACAGTATTCCACAGGAGAAAAAAAACAGGTACTTGTAAAATAAGTTGTGCAGAATATGAAAGAATCTACATTAGAAAAACAAAGAGAAACATAGCACACGAAGAACATTTCAGGAACTTAAGACCTACAGAATTAGCAACATGGGAGAAAATCTACAATTATAAATACAAAGACAGTCTAATGAACTTCAACATTGCCGGAGATGAAAATATAAACTACAAGTTTATCGCACCTCCACCAGAGCAGAATACCCATTCCCATAGCATAATGAATTATTAGCAGTTAGCTGACGATGAGAACAAACGGTTCTTGAAACCGGTTCTACATATTATACACAAGTGGTGCAATAAGAGTGTGTAGTTTGACTCAATCATACAATGATCTCAATTATGTGATTAGCTTCACTATACAAGTTCCAATTAACATTTTTTGTTACTACTAAGTTAAATGTTTAATATTGAAACATGCTATTTCGTTTCAATCCCAAATCTGTGTTAGTATATAAAGTGATAACTATTCCTAATAGCATTAACTTACATGAAACTTGAATAAATAAGATAGCGAAAGTGTTATAAACATAGGCTCTATAAACTTTAGTTAAAAAATTCTTAGTAATAACTTTCAAATGGGAAAGGGATTTGGTTGTAGCCAATGGTATATAAATGCTTACCCAAAGTTGCCATATCACTTGTATCCCTCCCTGCTTCTATCGCTCTCTCTGTATCACACTTATGCAAGCAGCATCATGTATGTTATAACATTACAGTTTCCTAAAAATACATGCATTTTCAAAATAAATAATATTGTTTACTTGCTATTTAATACAGTGAGAGTGCTAGAGGCTTAGTGTCTGTGTCTCTACTATCACCATTATCATTGTCTTCATCATTTAGCAGTTCGTCGCTGTCATCATCAGAATCTTGTACATTTATTATTGGTTCTAACATTTAATCATGTCCAATTTCTTTCCTACAGTCTTCCTCTTGTAATTTTTCAGCATTCTGAATGTAGGATTCCCAGTCTATATCATGTTGTCTATTTCTTCGTTAAGGAGGCTTTCCATGTCTTTTATACAAAATGTCACATTTTCATATGCAACCCCCTGCTTTATATGAGACCGCACATTCTCAATTGGATTGTAATGGCAATGATGAGGCAATTGAATTACCTCATACCCCCTTTCATTAGCCAGTTGATAAACTGATTTTTAAATGGTAAAACAAATTGCAAAGGTTCATTTTTTGTTTTGTTTACCAAAAACTGAATCCCTTTTTTTTGCAACCATTGAATAATATCATCTTTTCTAGTTGATGTATTTGGAATTTTGTTCATAATGACTGAATGATAAGGGGCATTATTAATTATTCCTATACTTCCCTCTTCTATAATTTAGGAAATAATTCAAAACCCACTCTTTAAATACTGTCATTCCTCAATGCAGTCAGAAGTTGAGTTAGAACAAAATATCCATTGCCCACTGATACAAAACCTGTTTTAGCCAATCCTACATTACAAATAATAAGTCTACTGCCAGTCCCCAAATAGTCTAAAATTAATAAAGAGTCTTTACTAAACAAATTTTTGAGTGTGGTTTTGATTAACCCATGTTCCATCTAAATAAAAAATTGGTCTTTTGTCGCCAGGAATTTGATGCACTGTGCGCAGCAATTTAATGGTGCTGCCGCAATGTCGTCACTCCTCTCCAATTAGAAATTCACCATCATAAAAGCCCCATACAGTCCTTCATACGTCCTTGTCAAAGTCATTTAAATGTGTAACTTTCTTGGCGGGTGTGGGGTTTCCTTTATGTTTCTGATGTGACAAAAACACTGTAGTATTATAACAGATCTTTTGACCTCAATGCAGATGCTTGACACACTATTTTTATTTATTCCACATGTCTTGCTGTTGGGTTTTTTGATCTTTTTAAAATCAAGATTTTTTCCTCTCTTCTTTTTCTGAATATTTTTTAAAAAAATGTGTGTACATCAAAAATCATCTTTCATACCTGATTTCTTACTACTTCTCTTTTAGAACTAAGATCAATTGTACTTGGTTTACTGAACATGATTAAGACAATCACACACTATTCACTTTCAAATGAACTTACTGAGTAAGCAGAATTAAGATATGTTTAGTTAGAGTGGTATGTTATGGTCCCATAAACATATTATCACAGAAGCTGCTGGCATTGCTACTGTTATGGTTACAACTTTACAGACTCAGTGCATTCATGCCGTCAGTAATAGGAATGTATTGTCATTTTGTATAGTATACTGAAAAGTCTCATAATAAAATTAGTCAGCTACTATACATGTGAAATAAGAACAGTGGTAAAATTGGATCTACTGAAGCTAAAAAGATATCGTTTGGACATCATGAGCACAAAAATGTTCTCCTTTTGTCTTGTTAGTTAATTTATGTGATATAGAAATATTTTGACCTAGCACTAGGAACACTTATGATGTTGGTCCTCTTTTCTGGATTGTTATATAGTAACAGTGAGGACATTATATTACAACACTGCAAACTGTTGGTTGGCCAGAGACTAGAGGCTGGAGAATATACATCCCTTTCCCATTTTAAATATACCTTAGCAATCTGGATTCCCAACTGAAGTTATATATTGATGTAGCACTCTTGACTGCATTTACTTCTATTTGGTATTTTTAAAAAAGTGTAGTTATTTTATGTACTAAAGGTTAAAAGATTTGTAGAATGTGAATCTGAGACTAGAGAAAATTACATGCATAGTGAATCAGATCAGTTGTTTCAATGTTGCCAAGGTTAACAATATGGCTCATAAATAAAGTAGGCAGGGGTGACAAAAGTTATGTGATGGCATACCAAGTGTCACAAATTACATCTTGTGCTTCCACCAATCAGATACATGCAAGCTCTACTCTTTCTACTTTATGATGTACTTGAAAGATGGAGGCTCGCCATGCAGCACAGAGATATGTGGACAGCTCTCTTAGCCGGACATGAGGACAAAATGTGAGGTTTCCTGGTGCCAACATAAATTTGCTCATTACTTGAGCATTCTTCTTGGATTCAAAATGTTGTAATTTAAATTTCACCTTATTTACCATGCCTTTGGTCTAAATTTCCATTTGTGAGCTTTAAGTTAAAAGTTCAAGCCAGAAGCTGCTAGAGGAATTAATTTTATTTTCCTTTTGTAGCTGCACCTCTTCCTGATATATTATGCACACACAAATAACAATTTAAATTTAATGCTTTGGCATAAATGTAGGAAATTTAGTAAACTGAAAAATGCAAGTAATTTTAAAAATAATGTTGGAGTGGAGTTACTATGTAACGTTTTTTCAGGTTTTATTGTTTTGAATTTTGATTGCTCCTTTTGGGCTGTGTTCCTTAGCCTTTTGGCGATTATTGCAGTTTTTACCTGCCAATGCTGTTTAAAGATTTTTTGCATTGGTTAAGCAACAATTTGATGTGTGTGTATTTCTTTAACAATCCAAGTTCCTGTACTCCATCCCTTCAGAAGCCCTGCCTTTCTAGGGATATCCTTCCCCTTTGTTAAGAAGTGGAATTAAACTTAACTTCAGGATGAATTGCATAGTGAGGTTTAAGCTTAATCATTTGATTGTTTTATGCTCACATTGTGACAGTGAAAACTTCATAAGAATTTGGAATTTATTATGTTGTCACTCTAGTGTTTCCACCATTGACTCTCACGCTGTGCTGCCTGCCCATCTTGACTCTAGTGTTACCTGGTGGCTTATCAGCCAATGTAGTTCCCCAAAATTTATGTTGGTCCTCAGATAATTGGATAACTTGATATTTTAATAACAAATAAAACCTCAAGTTGTTTTCTTCCTTGTAAGATAAATGTAAATAAAAGCTTTTTTGATGCTTAAGTGATTACAATTATTGGAGATGACCTGAAAGGACGTGTAAGTGCCAGAATGTCATCACCTTATTCATTTCTCCTAATCCTCACTGCACACTAGCTGTTGTCAATAGAACTGAGCAAGTGAGCAAACTTTGGTTCTACTAGGGTGCACTAACTTGCCGATTCCTGCTTTATGTTCTTCAGTATCAAAGAAGATATCAACTTTAAGTGCAAATGAATTCAGAGCTACACAATAGATGCAAGAAAATATGATAAAAGCACATAACCATACTCAGCCTGCCCAATCACAGCTTAGCCAATTTGTGAAAACTATTCTCTTTAGCATTTTCTCTGTATCATTAACCCAATTATTTTTGGTCTTATAAATAGCTGAAATTATTAAAAGTGCCTACATTAAATAAATGTTTGTGAGAATTGCTGATCTGATACTTAGAAAATGCAGCTAATAAATGAAAATATAGTTATAAGAGTGATATAAGCATCATGCATAGACTTAACTAAGCATAATTTTTGCAATTTTTATGACGAAATCACTCAAATTTCACTAATTTTTTTTTTCTCGCTTACTTGGACATGTTTCCAAATTGTGTTTATATTGTTTTAGATTATGGCTGTTGTTTTTTAAGTAATTATCTTTTCTGAAATGCCAAATTCCAATATATTGCCATTTTTATAATATTTACATCCAGAAAGGAAAGAATATTGTTGTTTTCTATTTCCATTGTGAATTTAATGGCGCTTTCTTGCAGGTTGAGTAGTTTTATTGCATCCTATCCCCATTTTTCATTTATTATTGTAAAGACTTCACATGATGGTACCAACACATGTATATATATGGCAAAGCATATGCTCTATACATATATGCCAAGAAGTGAGTGTGGATTTCCCATTGCTATACCAGTCTTTTGTGTATAAGCTTGCCTCTGAATGTGAAGTAGGTTTGAATAATGCAAATTTTGGTGAAGTTTAGATATTCGTTCTATTAGGAGGGTAGGTGCATAAGTTTCTGGCCTCCCCAATAAGAATTATCACCTTCACAAAACCCTTATCTGGTGTTATACCCTTATCTGTTAAGTAAATAATTGCAGCTGTAACTTCTGCTCTGCTGTGTTTAGTTGTTAAGATATAGTTGCATAAAGAAGTCTATGTGTAGGAGATTGTGACATGTTCCAAATGGAGTATCCAGCTGTTATTAAGTTCTTACAAAAGAAGGACTTACTTCAAATGAAATTGAACCGTAATTGGACGGTGTATATGGGAAAGCATCCTCCTCATATTCAACCAAAAAAATGAGCCAAACTTTTTTGAATGGGTGGAGAAAGCATTGAAGATGAAGAGCATGCAGGTTGGTCCTTGGAGATGCTCACTCCTGAAAACATTGCTCTTGTGGAATGAGAAATTATAAAAGACCAGCAGTTCAAAGTTACAGAAATAGCAGCATGGTTGGGCCTTTCTAAAACAACAGTCCTTAGAATTATTCATGAACATTTAAACATTATTAAGGTTAGTGCAAGATGGGTGCCTAGACTTCTTTCCTCAGCCCAAAAGCAGCAACAAGTCATCTGTTGTCAGGCATTTTTGGAACTCTGCCGTGGCAATGAGAGAGAAGTTCTGCAAACCATTGATACAGGAGATGAATCTATGGCTACTATGATCCCTTGTCCATCAGAGAATCAATGGAGTGGCAGGCATAAACTTGGCAAAGCACTGCCTCTAAAGGCCAAAGTCACTTAGCCAACCAAGAAGATCATGGCAACAATCTTTTGTGACTGTGAAGGAATACTCTTCATTGACTTCAAGGAGAGAAACACCACAGTAAATGGGGAATAAATGCTGACTTACTGCACAGACTATGTTCTTCCATCAAAGAGAAAAGATGAGGAAAGCTGAATTGGTGGTGCACACCTTCATGACAATGTATCTATGCACACAGCTCTTGTTGCAAAAGAAGCTGTGAAGAAAAGAGGCTTCAAGAAGATTGACCATCCACCCTACAGCTCAGATCTATCTTCCAGTGACTATTTCTTCTTCTCAAAACTCAAGGATAACCTTCAGGGAAGGTAATTAATTTAACTGTGCAAAGAACTATGGATGCTGTTTATGCCCATTTTGCAGACAAAAGACTTCTAATTTTGGAGAAGGGGAGGAGGTTTATTTGTTAACTCAAAGATGCGAGAAGTGTATTGCAATAAAGGTTAACTATATTGAAAAGTGAAATATGCTTTTGTCTTTATCATACCTAGAAAATGGTTAGGCTGGAAACTTATGGACCTACCCTTGTACTTCTCCAAGTAGGTTTATTGAGGTTAGCCATTTCTTTTTGATAATTAGTAGTTTTTCTTTGGAGATGCTAGGAAAGAGAGAAACTAACAAGTCCCTGTTTTTTAATATATATATTCTCCTGTTAAAGATATTTAATTTTTAGAAAAGAAGTTTACAGGATTCTCTTCCTTTCCTCCCATAGATTATTATAATAGTTTTCTTTTGCAAATTCAAAGCTTTTTCTTTATAAAGAAGAGATACCCCAAAAAGCAATTCCATACCTCATTTTAATGCCCATTTTTACTATTGAGACACCACAGGCAGTTAATTACAGAATGAAAACATGCAAAATATATCATACGCTAGGTGGGAGATACTTTAAAACTCTTAGAGAAAAATAGGCTGAAATTTAGGAACTATCATTTCAACATGTTTCTCCCAGTTGATAATTTAATCAATTTGTAACACCCTAAAATCCTCTTATGCAGAACGCCCACATTATAATAACTGCAAGTAATATAGCAGTCTCCACATCAAGCCTTAAAATGTAGCACGTTTATGAAACTATTATATTTTTGTTATAGCACGCCGACTTTGTAATTAAGCACTTTAAACAAGAGTGAGAGAGAAAAAAATACGCTTAATTACTGTTAGCAGTAGTAGTACTGGTAGTAGTAGTAGATACTTACTAGATCCTTTCTTATTTACGGTTTTCATTTAAAACACTATGTAATACTTTTCCGCGGAAATAAGTTTAACAAACTTTACGCACTATTGACTATTCGCAGACAAAACAAAAATGCAACACCATTCACTAATTAACACACATTCACCATGCTGAACGCCCACACTTCACATTTCACAAGTACGTCAGAATTACCAACATATTTAAAAATTGCACTTTTTACCAAATATGAAAGTGGGCTGCGCAATGGAGAAATAATAAAATATATTCTATTTAATATTGTTCAACGTGTTTTGCATTTACCTCGGCAAGAGAATGCATTGCTCAAGTTTCCGACTGATAATGGAGAAAGTGCCATTATTATTATTATTATTATTATTATTATTATTATTATTATTATTATTATTATTATTATTATTATTATTATTATTATTATTATTATTATTTAAAAATTTTGAAACTGTACATACATCGGGCCATTTCATCTAAAATTACGTGCCGGTATACTATAAACACCAATTTTGGTCGCATACATCCGTACTTTGTACAGATACCCATTTTGAAGTGTTAGGAAGAAATACGGAAAAGTGGTATTTTCTGTATTGACTAATTTATTTCATTTCATTGATGTTATCTAGTTACTATAGACTATACAAAAGGATTTGCACAACATAGACTATAGAGCATTTAGGAATTATTATTTTGCTGACCCTGACTATTTGTAATAAATTATAAAGCTATTGCTGTAGGCGAGCTGAAAATTTTCTATGACTTCTCTCAATAAATGAAAAATAAATTAAATGTGAAAAATTATCTTGGCTAAAAGCCGAGAAATCGGCAGAATGCATTCCCTTCATTAAACTCGAATGAAATAGAAAAAATATTTGATGAGGTATTAAGTGGTAGTTGTTAATGAAGTACTAGGAAAATCAAAGTTATCTTTTTGTAAACACCAGTATGTAAATACTCAGATATTTAAGGAATTTAGAGCTATTCAATCCAAATTTGTAATATTTTAGAAGGTAACAGAATTTATTTTACTGTCTTTCCGGCACATCAGCACTGGGGAGGATATTGTCGCAAGCGTCTACAGAGTATAGATAGCACCCTACCACAGCCCATGTTTTCATCAGGTCATATATAAGTTGATTAAACATTCCGTATTAGCCTGGACTGTCCCTTTCCTCCTCCTCCTCCTCCTCCTGTCTCCTTTTTAATTGTAAAGGTTTTTAAATACTGGTAAACATTTTAGGTTATAGCAAAACAAGGTAGCTTTCTTTACTCCATGAGGTCCAAAATCTTCTGTTTTTTTTCCCCTCTGAAATCATATTTTGAATCTCAAAATAAATGTCTATTTCTTATCAAATCATTTCTTTAATCCTTTATCAGCAGCATGACTGTGCTTTCTTCACAACCAAGCATAAAATTTTCACCCTACAATTTCAAGAGTATAGGGTCAAGAGTTTTTGCAGTAACTTATGTTTCAAATTATTTAAAAACTAATGTAGTGTCCAAGGATGCAGATTGCTTTATGACTTCAGGAACGCAGAGAGCCAAACCTAATAATACTGAAAGAAGAATGAACCATTACAAACCCAAGACAAAAAAGTAGCCATAATATGCATATCTATAGCTCAGCAGCCCCTTCGTGCAACCTAATATAAGATAAGACAGGAATCGAAGAACCTGAAACTGGACAACGGAGTATGGAAAAGAAGGGGAAACCCCCTTGGACAACCGTAATAGGCCGCAAAGAAAGGCTTAAGACTCACAATACCCAAATATAAAACAAGATTAAGAACATCCCCAAACAGTCAAAGAAGCACAACAGTAACCGGTAAGTGAGAACAGCAGAAAGGAATGTGTAGATTTACGTTGGTAGATTAAGCCACGAAATCACAGCAGAAGATATTACGCAAATGAGAACAGCATTGAGAAGGACACTGAATGCGAAGTGTTAAATATGAGAGGTACTAACAAAGCCTTCAAAGTCGCAGTACCCTTCAAGTTTCCGGAGAATGTATTCAGCCCCGTCTTCTGGCATGAAGGTTTGATGTTTCGGCCCTTTCGGTTTTGTCAACACTGAGCTCAAACTTCTACTTTGGAACGTAGAAGGATTAAGATCCCAAATGAAAGCACAGGGTATATCTTTAGTTTACCAAAACCTGTTAATATTCACTGAAACTTTTCTTCTGGAACCAGTGGACATTAATTGTTACTATTCTGTTCAAGCATTATCAGAAGCTGGACAGAGAGGAGACCCCCCCAGGAGGAATGTTACGCTTTTATAAACCATCCATCGGACAAGTATTCAGTAAGCATACTAAAGAAAACATTGCAGTCATCATATTTAAACAAATACCAGTTATTGGTATGTACATAAAATCGCGGCTAAAACCGAAACCGTAAAAGAATCTATCTTATAGACGCTACAACGAATTGGCAAAAACAAACATCTCTCTTATACTAGCTGGTGATTTCAGTTGTCGAAAATACAAGCCTAAATGGAAGGTCCTAGCTGTTTTTGAAACTCTAGAGGAAGAAGGATTTTCTCTAGCCAGCAAAGATATAATACCAACATACATTCCCTACAACGGATCCAGTATGAAAGACCTAATACTTTATAGAGGAAAGGAAACAAAAATTATGAATCAGAAACACACGTGGACGCCCATTCAGAAGCATATATTGGTCCAGATAAACATAATAGACATCGCAGAATCCAGGAATACAGTACAACGCTGGACACCACGTTAAATCACGACGCTGTTCAATGAGAATCTGGACAAAGACGCAACTATATTGCTAATGGAGATAGGAAACATCAACAGAGTATTAGAGATACTCGAAACTTCGCTTATGGTGTCATCCAGAGAGAAATTACCAAAGAGAAAAGGTAAACCCTGGTTCGATTAAGTGCTACATTCTGAGGAGAATAACTCTAGAAAAACTGCTCAAGTGTAGATAAATCCAATCAGAAAAATGCTGACGGAATACGCAGAAGAAAGGAGATATAAAAATTCTAGAGAAAGAAAAACTACCCCAGTACGCCAAAAATAAGTAGATCGAAACCATATTATAAGTGGAAAATACTGGAATCCTGACGATGTAATATAAACTCCAAGTGACAAGGGAGGTTTGCTAAGAACACTTCTCCAAGAATTGAAATTTAACAACATTTCCGGGCTTTTTGATCGTGATCTAATTAATAGTCGATTCATAATTTTAGTGACCTGATGTTTTTCCGACACTTTAGTGGACATCTTCAGAAGAAAAAAATAAAATGTGTACTTGACACTCAGCGGCTGATTCTAGGGTTTAGGCTTTGTCGTCCATAACTGAGGTGAGACGTGGGAAACGAATGGGGGAGTGACCTGCTTACGGTCATGATGGTTGTGGCACTGATCGACAGCAGGGTTTGTAACAGGCTTCTTAAGAGCAGGAATCCAAATTCTGTTAAGTTTCGTGCCTTCTTCTTTCCTGTTGAATTGCGGTGTTAAAATATTTCAATGGCTTTCCTATGATAATTTCTGTCACAGCCAAGGACCTTGCTGTTTTCGTAAACCATCCTGGAAAAAGCATCGCGATCGAGCCGCAATACAAGTCGTCAGTAGCCATTCCATCACTTTGCAAACAAAACTAGTGAAGGAAATCGGCTAGTAGCTGCACATCTCCTCTTCATTGGTTGTTAT
This sequence comes from Metallyticus violacea, assembly GCA_030762175.1. NCBI lineage: Eukaryota > Metazoa > Arthropoda > Insecta > Mantodea > Metallyticidae > Metallyticus > Metallyticus violacea. The sequence continues at coordinate 6,455,739 of CM060838.1, read as the reverse complement.
TTCTCCTACTGACACCTGCCGACATCCTAGGGAGAACTTTTGCACAAGTATTGCTCTATCGCTAATTAACCTCTTGCGTTTGAGTTGGATGTGGAGTGAAGGAGCTAATTTGACTGCGTAAATCGGGAATACTTTAATAACGCAACATAGAGAAGGTGGAGATGAAGAACGTGCTAAGAATAAGAAAGAAAATTCTCCAATTCGTAAGCTGTAAATGCGCTCAATGTGGTTTCGTGTACACTCGTTTATCGACCTGTCTCTTTACCACTCATTATGGGATGGATATCTGCGAAAGTGCCAAAGAGTCATTTCACATCAAATAGCACACTATGGTACAATATTTTACTGTAATATATCCGATTCCGTTAGTAGATTTGAAATTGAGTCTTAAAGATTGAGAAACAATATATTTTTACATATTAATACAATTATTTAAAATGTTTTTACGATTTCTTTTACGTTTGATATAACATCGAAAAAAAAATGTAATGAAATGAAAGAAAATTGTCTAAAGTTTGAAGGTTTCAGATATACCTGCATTAGTTTGGTGATAAATTAAAACCCATACTTTAGAAATAGATGTATTGTGGCTTGGCAGTTGCTACAGTATATACCCTGTACCAAAACTTATATAACAAATTTAAAAAAATAACGCAATATCGTAACTTGTAGGTTGTAAATTTTCTTTGCATTCCATCAAAAACTGACTTTGTTGTTGAGGCATAAAGACATACAATAATGAGAGAAGTTTAGCTTGGCAGTTTGTCTAAAACATGAGTAAAAAAAACTGAAGCGTTTTAAAATTATTGCAATCATCTGTAACCATTATATTGCTAATATGTTACCTGTTCAATAACCTTGATGTGAAACATCACTTGAATGTGTCTAATTATATTTTCAGGTTCTGGACAATTTGAACATTGTTAAATGTAACAAGAGGATGGTGGATTACAATGTGTGATAATGAATATTTATAATTATAGATAATTTTATTAGAAATGTAGTTTTCATTATCTGTATTGAATTTATTTCCACTTTATAAAACAACAAGTTTCCACAGTACAATTTTACAATCATTCAGTCATGCAAGCAAATACAACCATAGTCACTCTAGTAAATCTTCGAGTTGCTGTATAACCAAGTGGCCTGAATAGTTTCAACGTTGTGGTTACTCAATTCTCATGCAACTTACATCTAAAAATTAGGCCAATCAAAGTCCAGCTTAAATTAAGTTTCTACCCGCTTTGGTTCCTCATTTTTACTTATTTTCTTCAACCCTTTTCTTTTAACCTTAGCTAAAAATTCCCAAATTCCAAGATTTTCTGCCTTGTTTTAACTTATTTCCCCTTATCTATACTGGTAGGTTGCCCATTTCTCAATCCCAAGTTTTGCTCTCATTTCTTTGGTTTCTCCACATTCCAAAATTCCATGCCAATAACTATCTTGCATTCCAAGCATCGAACATTCCTCTATGTTTAAACTTCCTCTTATTCCTTTCAGATTCACTAACCCTGTCCAGGCCCATGCAATTCCCTCCCTCGCCCACCTGTCACCCTCATCTACATAATTCTCTCTGCTTCATATTTCCTAAGACCTCATTGACTTTTTACTACTAAATACTACCTAATATCTCCTGTCTTTTCACACCAGCAATTCTTTAATTTCTTTCCAAAAACCTCTTTCTTTAGTTCCTCTATAATGCCACACAATACCCAAGCCAATTTTTTCCATAATCCCATTGATTCTACTGACCCAAGTATTTGCAAATTTGTCCCAGAATTTTGACATTTTTAATTGTGCGCATATGGATATTAACTTTGCTAACTTCTTCTAAAATATTAATAAATAGGTTAAACGGTATGGGACTTAGCTTACATCTTTATCTTAGACATGTGTTCAAATTATTTGGAGTCACCTTATCCTGAGCAATCTTAATACTGTACTATTTTCATATTATAAATTTTGCAATGCTTTTATATATCTGTCGCTAACTCCCATCTCATTTAATTTTGATCATAATGCCTTACAGATAATTGTAACAAATGCATTTTTAAAATCAACATGTATAGTCTCCCTCTTTTTGCCCTAGATATTTCTCTACCATTGTATTTATAATGAAAACAGTGTCCTCTGTTCTTATTTTTCCTGAAGCCTGCTTGGAACTCAGATAATTTATTTTCTTGTTCTGCCAAATTTTAAAGCCTTTCTGCCAGAATGCCCATATATAGCTTACCCAAGACTGATAATAGATTAATTCCTCTATAATTAGCTGGTTTGTTTATATCACCTTTTCCTTTAAATATAGGTACTACAATCACTGTTCTCTAACCTTTAGGGACTTTAGCCTATTCATATATTGAATTAAATATGTGCCAATAACATACCACTATTTTCATCCTGACCCCATGCCCCTCAGAATTCCTCTGGAATCCCAATAATCCTGCAAGCTTTATTTCCTTTTATTTGTTCTTTTACTTAGTTTGTATCAATCTATCCAGAATTGTATCAATACACAAGTGAAGCAATAAGAGTGTTTGGTACGACATATATTACATGAATTGATTCATATGACTTGGCTTCACTGTGCCGGTTCCATATATAGTTTTTAAAATAATTTTTAAAAGATATTGTTTTAATGATGAACAATTTTACAGAAGATTGTGTTTAGTGATGAGGCCAAATTTCACCTGTGTTGTCACGTCCTTCACTTTAACATCAGAATATGGACTTATGAAAATGTTCATGCCTACATTGAGTGTAAATACGACAACCCTAAGTTGACATCTGATGTGCCCTAACTCCTGATAAAATTATAGGCCTACATTTCTTTACTGATTACACTATGATGTCAAACATGCAGTGCCACAAATTCAAGATGAAGGCAAAAGTTCATCTTTTAACAAGATGGTGCTCCTCGACATTGTGCCAACATTGTTTACAAATTTCTGGATACATTTCCCCAGAGTTGGATAGGAAGGGGTGGATGGAAGGCATGCTACCATGATTGCCGAATTGAACACCTTTAGACTTTACTTCTGAGGATACACCAAGCAATGTGCATACAGTATTCATATCAACAACATTGATGAAATAGACGCTATTCACTCTGTTATACCTGATGTCCTTAGCTGTGTGTGGAATGAATTAAGAGTATTGTTTAGATGCATGTAGGGCAACAAGCTGAAATCACATCTAACTGCACTGAACAAGTATGCAAACTTAGAGGGGGTTTTCTTTCATTTAGTGAAGGTTTCACATTTCTATCTTGTTTTGTTGCTTTTGTGTGACTGTTCAAAACTTTATGGACAAACTTGTATTAGCACCTCTGAAATAAAAGGTAATTTTATTTGTAAGTATATGCTAGCTTTAATTAGTAGTTGTAATCCTGTGTTGCCAACAACTACCAATCTGGTGACTTAAACATCTTTAAATTTGGCAATAATTATTATTAACATTTTGATGGAATTCATATGCCTGATAGCTGTTAATTTATTAAATAAAGAGTAAAAAATATTCTTGGATTCATTTATGTCTTCCCTTTATTTATGCAGAGCCATCTGAAGGAGATAAACCCAATTTCTTGACATGGGCACTCAGTATTTGATTCCATGAAATATCTAAGTTGTTCCTTTTGTATATTCTTTGAATATAGACAGTGAAAAACACTTTTTTTTACATTCTAGCGAATGCCTTCTAATAGAGGGTTTCTTCTTTCTCTTTTTTGCACCATATATTGATTAAATTGTACATGTATATTTTTGCATGTGCAATGTACATAATTTATTACTTATAATTATAAAGTTTAACAGAGTTATATACACAGAAATCTCTTTGTCTCTCAGAATTTAGATCAAGTAGAATAAACAATTGTGCATCACCTCAGTATTTCAAATTTATTGATTATTCCAGAGAAAGAATGTTGTGGCATAAATTACAGGTGAAGCTCTGCATAGCACATGAAGTTACCTTTTTTGGTCTCCTAGGTCTTCAATCAAGCTTTCATCAATCTGCAAAGAGAAATGCATTTAAAAATTCTCAGCATATATTTAAATTGCAAAATGAGTCATTGGTGCAAGAAAGAAACAATTAAAAATGTTTGCCCCCTAAACATTTTTTGATCCCAGACAGACAGAAATGTTTCTTTAAAGCACTTAGCAGAACACATTATTATTATTGTTATTATTATGGTGGAGCTGCTGATGATAGTTTGTTGTTTACAGACTGATTTGTACTACTTCAAACAATGTTAGTTACATATCTCAAACACAACATTTTAACCATAAAATAATTTCAAAGAAGATGGCAATAGCGTTAACAGCTTGTTTTTCCTGCTCAATGCACAAGTTATATTTACTAGTCATCTATAGGATTACCTCCTTGGTCTAGTGGTTAGCATTGTTAATGGTTGGTTTGATTCTCAGTACCTACTTAGGAATGTTTCTAAGTTGGGGGGAGGGGCTATAACGGGATCCACCCAGCCTCTTGAGGACAAATGGGAAGCTGCCTAATGGAAAAGTGGCATTTTTTGATCACAAAAGTCATGTGATAGACAACTGCTGGGGTGCAGGCATGTTGATTACATGCCCCCATGCAATACTGCCATGTATCAATGCAGTTGTAAGATGAAGGTAGAGGATGCAGAGGATGCCATGGCAGGCCTGCTGTAGATCCAAATGTAAAGGCATTAATAGTATTCAAACATTTAGGTACTAAGTAGCCTTTCAGTTTCTTTTTAAACTCTATACCATTAACTGATTTTATGTATAGAGGTAAAATATTGTACAATTCCTTTGCTATAATATAAAAATCTTTTTTTCATTATTGGTCTGTTGCTGCACACCCTATGAAAGTTATTTGTTCCTCTATTACAGTAAGTACACATGTGTGTGTGTGTATATATATATATATATATATATATATATATATACTATTAATACAGTAATAAAAACTTTTAAAAAGCATAAAAACTCATAAAAACACTCAGAGTGCAATATAAAAAGGTTCACATAAAATTTCACACTAAAAACCGTAAAATTGAACACTAAAATCACACTATATTTCGAGCTTGGCTCTTGGTCACATGATGAAAATGAACTGAGCTCTGGCAGGCAGCGTCTGTCGTTGTGAGGCATAGAGATGTGACGTGGCAGCAAAACTGCCAACTCTAGCTGAACAAAGTAGTTTGGCAAACCTGGCAGTATTACAGGGAGATGTTGAGGCCTGGAGGAATACGGGCTTTATGTAAAACTATTGCTGCCATCTCTACGTCTCTAAGTAAGGTGTGTTTAGATGGAGGAGCGGCATCTATGAGAATAAGAGAGAAACAGTTGTCGAACGTGGCCTGGTGAAAATTGGCATGTTGTGATACCGGTAATGGGGAACAAGTTTTAACTGAATGCCTGTGATTGTTCATTCTAATAGATACCTTAGTGGACATTAGTCCAATGTAAAAAGCGGGACAAAATTGGCATTTAAGTAAATACACCACATTTGTGGAGGTACAGTTGAAAAAAGAGTGAATTTTAAATTCTGATTTCAGATTTGGACTAACATAAGATGAGCATGGGGATATCAAGGCACAGGTTTTACATTTAGGGCGGTTGCACGGATATGAGCCAAGTGTCGAGAAGGAGGGCTGAGGATAATCAATATTTTTGCGAAAAATGCTTCTGAGGTTGCGAGCTGACCGGAAACATAGCCTTGGTAATGTTTGAAAAAATGATGCAGTTAGTTGGTTTTGCGTGAGGATATTGAAACTGTCTTTTAGGACAGGTTTGAGTCTTTCAATGCCTGGAAAGTATGTCACTGTGAAATTCAATGGATCAATATCTGCTGTTTTACGAGTCTTAGGAGTATGCTTCTGATGAGAGGCCTGGACTTTTGATTTTACTAGGGAAGGGGGGTAACCCCTGTTGACTAATTTGTCAGTTAATTGGGTGATGTATCTATCAAGAGCTGAGTCATTATTGCAGATTCGGTGTCCTCGTAGTGACAAAGAAAAGGGTATGGCCTTTTTTATATGTGATGGATGGCAACTTTCGAAATGTAAGTACTGCTGTAGGTTGGTAGGTTTAGCATGAATTGATGTCAGAAATTGCTTATTGATTAACTGAATTTCCACATCCAGGAAGACAGCTTGAGTACGGGAAACTGTGGATGTGAACTTAACTGGATAGTTGGTGTTCAACCTATTGAAGAAACTATCAAATGCCGTAATACCATGGGTCCAAATGATGAAAATATCGTCAATAAATCTGCGCCACACCAACGGTGCTAAGGGTTCTAAATGTAGGAATTCTTCTTCAAGTTTGGCCATAAACAGGTTGGCGTAAGATGGAGCCATTCTGGTCCCCATGGCTGTCCCCTTGACTTGAAGAAAATATTGACCTTCAAATACACACACATTATGAGTGAGGACAAAAAATGCTAATTGGCAAATAAAATCATTGGAAGGAGTCTGAGCTAAGTTTGATTTATCTAAAAAGTAGGCTAAAGCTTCTAAACCCTTATTGTGGGGGACAGCCATGGGGACCAGAATGGCTCCATCTTACGCCATCTTTTACGGTTTTTAGTGTGAAATTTTATGTGAACCTTTTTATATTGCACTCTGAGTGTTTTTATGAGTATATATATATATACACAGAACACTTACAAATACTAGAGGAACAAATTATGTGTATATATATATATACTGTATTAATCCAAATATATGTTGACCCTGAATATAAGATGACCCCTATTTTGAAGAGATGTTCTAAGAAAATTTTCTTTATTCATTTATCAATACCATTCCATGTAATCACCATCTTCATTGTCACTATAATCATCACTTTTTTTTTCCCCTCTCCTCATCAGTTCTATTGGTGTAGTGGTAACCATACTTGCCTCCTACACCCAAGATCTAGGGTTCAAACCCAGCCAGGATTGATGGATTTTTTTCAGGGGTAAAAATCCTAAGTATGGCTTCCTTTGGAAGGGAAGTAAAGCCGTGGGTCCTGTGTCGTACATTTACGACACAAAAAAGAACCTCAAGCCTGAAAAAAGAGGCCTCTGAGCAATATTTGTCGGCCGTTTCATGCGCTGATTTGAATGGGACGCTTATGACCTGAGATGTTAAAAGAGCGTCCATAAATAATAATAATAATAAAAAAATTACTTCCCTTCCTTTTATGCCATAAAAATCAATTGACCTATACTGGATTTGAACCTGCAACTTTGGGTCTTTGAGGAAAGTACTGTTACCACTAAATAGCTAAGAATGACTAAATTTTTTTGTCTCCTAAATACTATATATTTACCTCTGGCCACTTCTCTGGAATAATGTCAAATAATTCATCTTTAACATCACCCTGTATTACTATTTCATCATCACCTGTCACAGAAGATCCACATGCAAACTTTGTGCCAAAAAATTTGGATGCTACCTTGAGATCAATGTCTGGAAAAAAACAAAAATAATAAAAATTCCATTTCTTTTAATTAAAATTTAATAGTAAGAACAAATGCTTATGGTAAATACTTTACATTTTTCATAGTTGGTCTATTGAACTAAACTCCAAATATAAACCAATTTAGATAATAGATTGTTTCCATAATCCCTAAAGCTACTGCTCTATGTGGTTCCCATTCTATGTCATATTTCCTTCAGCCCTGCAATTCAGATAATCACTCTCCATCTCGTGAACAAAATTTGCTGCTTTCTGGTAATAAATAGATACAACTGCTGCACTGGCTGTGCACTGCTGATGGTTCAGTCCATCATTGTCTTTAAATTTCTCTTAACCAAAAATTAACATAATGTACTTGACCCTGCCCTAAGTTCTGTCCCTCATAGAGAGGCAGTTATTGTATATAGAAATGATGACAACAAACGTATGTACCTATAAGTTAATCAATAGAGACTAAACAGAGTATGTACAATACACAAACAATTAACTCAAAATGTCCATTTTTGCCTTGATGCAATACCTCCTTAATTGCTCTGGCTATTCACCTTTCACCAATGCACATCTAGAGGTACTGAGGATGCTGTCTTTAAGGAAGTGATATTGCAGTGATGTTTAGAGCAAGCCTTCTCCTTTAAAATGAACCATAAACAACTGTAAAATAGATTTTGGTCTGGGCTTCATGTAGGTCTATCAGCAGTGGTAATAAATTCTGGAATGTTGCTTTCTAGTCAACATTGTGTGGACTTCACCTTGTGAGTAGGTGCTGAATCCTGCTAGAATATCCAGTGCTTACCTGCAAACAAGATGGTGTTCAGGGGCTTCATATTCCTTTCCAGGTTGTCGGTTTGATAGTTGGAGGCATGTGTTTTCATCTCCTGTTAGCAAAAATGCAGTGATGAAACACCCTCAAATGACATCACGCACCAAACTATCACGGATGCTTGATAGTGACCTGTTTGCAAATTTTAGAAATTTGGCAGCAGTTTCCTTAGAGTTGTAAGCATACACTCAATCATTCTGGCGGTTGAGATTTTCTTCTAAAATGAAAACTTTCTCATATGTTAAGAGAATTAGTAGTGACTGCTGTCGGTTGCTGTCCTGTGCTTCTTTGGTATGATGCCTGACATATTCACAGAGGAATTTTCATTTCCTATGCCATGATTCTTTGCTTGCGAAACGGATCTCCAAATTCTCTTGGCAATGGCTTTGACATCTGCTGGTGTCCTAATCTTGCATAGCAAACCACATCTAACTCTATCATCAAAAGAGGAAGTCTCTGTGTATCATTTAATAGATCAAAACACAAAATTTATTTGTCTTTGCAGTGGTTGCAACAAGTTAAAAATCTTTACTAGTGCCTTATTACACTTGTGTAATGCAATTCTCTTTGACTCCCCCCCATCATGTTAACTAGTGGCAGCTAACCTTGAAAACTGCATGCGGGCTGGAGCTGAGACTACTACAATGTTACTACTGTGCCCCAAACTGCAGGCATGCCAACTAAAATGTGCTTGCAAACTTAGAAACTTATGGATAGAACTTAAGGCAGGACTAAGTAGATTATGAGATTAGTAAGATCAAACTACTTCTACTACTTCTCCTGGTCCAAATATAATGTATGGTGGTACCCTATCATGCATTAACCACATGCTTTTTTGTTGATAAAGATGGAAGTAATTTTTTCTAAAAAAAGATGTAATTTCATAGAATGGAAAAACCTACAAGTCTGTTAATTTAATATTCCTGCTCGCATACTGATAATGCTACCTTAATTCTCAAGATTTACACCTGCCTACATATGTGTGACAGTGAATTGAAATCACATAAAACACCTGCTTAGTCAGGAATGGATTTATGGGGGAGCCCATCTCACTGAATCAATTTTAAGGTCCTTTGTCTTAAGACATACCAGGATGTATTTGCTACAATTCTTAATTGGGCTATAATTTATTTAATCAACTTCACCATTATCAATCATTTCATGTTTTCTTATGTCTAACAAAATGAATACACTATTTTATTCACTTAAAAACATAGTATTTTACCTACAAAAATTTCTGTCTGAAAAAGAATTTGTAATGGGCAACGCCTAGAAATCAGCTAGGACCAGAATTAGGTTTCTTAGCATATCAATAAAATTCAATTCTATGTATTCTATTGTTTAACCCAAGCGCTAATCATTATTAACATTAAGTAAATTGAAACTCACCAAATGTGCTCAGTCCAGTAACAACTGTCACAGATTTTTTCTTGCCTCTTGGAGCTCTTGAAATACATACTTGTTTTGGTCCATCTTCCTTCTTTCGTGCTTTCATTATTCCTTTTCCACCCCGTTTTTGACGTTTCTTCTCCTCATCCCCTCCACCATCTCCATCTTCTTTTTCACCTAGTAAATTATATAAAAATTATTCAGTTTATATGTTTTAAGAGCTACAGACTTTCTGATTAATTTTTTTAATAACTAAGGCCTTATTTATTATTATTACTATTATTTTTTTTTACAAAACTATTCCAATGAATGTATCGGTAATTTGGTTTGTTTGTTTAAGGACGCTCTTTAACATCTCAGGTCATCAGCGTCCCATTCTATTTAGGGCGTGAAACGGTCGATAAATTTTGCTCAGAGGCCTCTTCTTTCAGGCTTGAGGTTCTTTATTGTGCCGTAAAATTACCACACGGGACCCACGGCTTTACTTCCCTTCCGAAGGAAGCCATACTTACGATTTTTACGCCCGAAAAAATCAGTACATTGTATATCAAACTTCCCATTGCCTGAATAAAACTGATGCTTTTGATTTAGATGCCTGTATTTTGCAAAAGCTGGTATAGTAAAGCATTAGTGGTCTATAGTTGGTATGATCTGATATGGAAACACAAAGTTCAAATGGATAATATGTATGCAATGAATACAAAAGAATCTCAAGTGAAGAGAGATTGTAAATGGTAACCATCAGCCTACTCACACATAGTAAAAGAGCCACATGTCATCCTGTTTCAAAAAAAAAAAAAAAAAAAAAAAAAAAAGAAAGAAAGAAAGAAAGAAAGAAAGAAAGAAAGAAAAGAAAAGAAAAGAAAAAGAAAAAGAAAAAGAAAGAAAAAAAAAAGAAAAAAAGAAAAAAACTGAAAAACTGAAAAAAAAAAAAAAACACTACTCTAACTAGCATAACGATTCAAGAGTACCATTTAATAAAACCAACACTTTAGTGTAGTCTTAGCTATGTTAAAAACATTACTTAAATTTTGTAAATAGAATTAATCTATTGTTTCTTAGCAAATAAAGTCTACAAGAGTAAGAAACATTTTAATTAAATTAAAGTTTTATATAATTTTAAATTTGAAAAATGATTCAAATGTGTGTTTTCAATTTATTCTACTTGCAACAGTATCAACATGCTTTGGTGTTCTGCATAGCAAGCCTGCAATGCAAATAGTACTAACAGCATTCCTATTTAATTACTGAAATGAGAGTACTTTACATTTATCTATATATGTGTGTTTGTTAACCAGAAATGCTTAGTACAATTTTGAGATTTAAAATTGATTCTGTTTAGAAAAACTCTTAATAGGCATATATCTTTTTTGTAGCTACATTTGCAATACTGTCAATGGTTTTTAAAATTAAACTTTTGGAACATATTTACTTTAGCTTTATAATCAACTTAAACTTATGCACAATTTCTAAATATGCATTTATTTTTAGATTTTTTTTTTTAATGAGGTGTTTTGCTCACTAAATTGATATTTAACACTAATATATGTTAAAGGGCCTATATACATGACTGCAAGTGAATAAAATACAAAATGTGCTTACCTAGTTTAACTATTTTTTCAAATTCAGTTGGTATGTTTCTTTCTAACCACTGCTTGCATTTTTCATACTCTGGGTAGTATTCACAGTACTGCAACACATTTTAAGATTCAGGACTTTATTTAACAGAAAAAATTAAATTGTTAAAACAAAGTAAACAAGATCTATACATGATGTAAATTCATATTCTTAATAATGAACGTACTTGTAGTGATCCATTGAAATTATGAACTAATTTGCAGTGTTATTCTACTGAGCATGTGCAGTGTTTCTTGTCACTGATTGGAACAAGGTCACACCAGCTTCCAGCTATCAAGGATGGATCTGATAGTGGTAGAGTTCAGTTCAGTTCATTTATTGTATTGTTCTGCACTTAGTATGATTCAGAATGTTTTCTACTGCTAAACATGTATTTATTTATGAATCATGTGTGTTAACTAGTTCATCAAGTTCAAAAACAACTTGGAGAAAGATTCTTGGCCTTATTGAATTCAATGTGACCCGCTTATTCAATCAGATCATTTTTGTCCAAGATAATGTCATGATAAATACATGCCTTAATACAATGCGATCAGTGGTTTTTCCTATGAGTGAGTATCCACATGTTTGGTGCCACATGGAGGGGGTAGCAAACCTGCTTGCTTACTTGTTCACCTTGCTTCACCTTGTTGACTGTCGCAGTTGTAGCTCAGCTTTCCTAGTGTGTGTTGTGTTGTTTATTTCTTAATTCAACACTCTATATAAAATATAATATGCCTCGCGTGTTTACTATGGCACAGCATGTCTTTATATATGACTTATGTGTTAACTTGGTGGTGAAAGAATCTTAGGTTCAATTTTTTTTCCGAGCATGCAGTTGATTCTCTTACTTATGTGATTACCATACCTAGCCCCCTTTTTTCAGAGAATTATCCTACAGGGAGCATTATCGTGCATTAAACTCCTACACCATTCAAAGAACTTATAGATAATACTCTCAGGAAATTTTTGGATTTCTCAAAATTAATTACAGCTAGGGATGAATTTCCTATGTGTGGAGAATGAAGGAGAGCAGTTTCAACATATCATTTGACAATTTGGTGGGTAATGAGCCTCTTAAATTGGTTTGTGTACTGTATGTTTTACCCTTCTGCTAATCACTGAGACTGGCTGGTTGGCTAACGAGCAGCTTACTTGCCCATAGGCAAAACACTCCAGGGGAAAACAAACCTGATTGCACAGTATAATCACATAAGGAAAGTCTACTGAAGTCACATCAATACAGCCTGTGGCCCATTGAGACCAAGCCATCTCCTGTCATACTCTGGATTAAGAACTGTGCAGAGAGCACAAATCGTGTTGTTGGTGACCATCTTGTTCATATCACAAATGAGGAAATCTTGTCAATTTTTCTTCCTTTACAGTGGGAGGGGGGGGGGGGGTCTTCAAAGAACCAAATGAAAAGAAAGAATACCTCAATAAGTTAATAGTAGAACATCTAAAAGTGTTACAAATTTCAGTAACAAAGTACCTCTCTAGCTTGTCTGCTTCAGAGTTAGAATAGGTAATTTATCTTTTGGTACAGAACTGGTGAGGTCAACATTCAAAGTGCTATCCATCTAACTGTGAATGAGTAAAATGATCTGCTAGATTTTTCATGCAATTCTGCTATGAAAACAAAATTTCTAGAAAATTCAGTGCAGTATTTTTGGATGTATATGAGATGGCAGTATCCCACAATTGCAAAGAAGGCCATAAACATTTTGCTGATGTTTTCAACATCATATATGTGCAAAGCTGCATTTTCTATCACCAAAATAGTGAAATCTACACAAAGGAATAGACTGATGCATCTTGAAAGTGATTTACATGTGGCCTGAGGGGAGGCGGCTTTGGTCGTTGCTCTTCAGATGCTCCAGGTGCGGGCTCTGCGGACCCTGAGTGCCCGTGGTACCTCTGACGTACTAGAGGGAGCCGGGCCGGACTTGATTCGAGCCCCTTCCGGAAGGGAGTTGTCCAGATTGGGTTGGACTCGGCTTGGCAGTGGACCTGTCACTCACGGGGAATTGAGGAACTACGATGGGGGCGTGTCCCAGGGGAGTGCCTAAGGCGTGTACCCTGGGGGCCGGTGCGCCGGAGTTGCCGTTGTTGGTAGTGAGGGTGGTGGCTACCTTAATGCTGGGGTGACTCACCTCTTAAATACGAGGTCTAAGCTAGTATGACCTATCCACCAGTGAGAATCTGGAAGCTAAGGGAACTTAGCGCGCCTGGGCGACACAATCGTCTGCAGCCGAAAGGTGGGTCGGTTTAGGAAACAAGGTACCGTTCTAATGCAAAAACCCACGGGTAGCATAGACCTCTGTGTTATACCCCTGGACCCAGGGCCTAGTAGTACCCAAATCAACCTGTCAACCATAAGGCCATTATAGAGAAACTATGCAACCCAGGGTAGATTTCACATTAATATAAATAGGTGAATTTTCAAAAATGTTAACAAAAATCTTTGGAGGACATCCAGCATAGATAGGTTGGACTTTTCTACACATACCTTTGTTTTGTTGTAATGCTACCCAAGTTTCTGCTTGTTCTTTTTAGAATTTTCATTTTCATGTTAACAATGATGTATCTACAACACTTGATGTCTGACACTATATAGGTTATATTATCATCATCATTATTAATTAATAATAATAACAATAAGTGTGTTCCAATAGCATGGGCTTCCAATAAAGTGTGCCATCAGTAAAAAACAGCTGGGAACCACTGTCTTGAGCCCTTAAACAACTAAACATTTTTTTTACCTCAATGGGTAATGAGCAGTTTCCACAGTACAAGGCTTTAAGTGGATATGTAATTCCTGGCTGTGGACCACAAGGAAGGGTTGTTTCTTGAGTATCTGACATCATGAACAGGCTGCAAAGTTCAAGTCATAAATTACATATCAAACAACAACAAAAGATTTATAATTAACAGCAAAACAATTTAAATACACATTAGAAAAACATTTATGTTAGTGAGAAGCATAAAAAATATTGATAGTGCAGCTCAAATGTCTGTTAAATAATGTTTGCATTATGAGCTTGGCTGTGACCTTTGCTGGAATGAAAATGTCAAGACATGAATAAAAGTGTTCAGTGTTTTTTCCTGCTGGAATGCATTTTGTATAAAAAAGATAGAAATGCAAAAATTGCAAATATTTCCCAATTTTGGCTTCTAACATGCCATTTGCTCATGATTTTATAATTCCATGAAACAGACTCAATAAAATATAAGGCAGAGTCCAAAAGTATTCTTAATATGGCATAACAATTATAAATCAAATGGCAGACAGTTGTATTATGGAGATATTTTTATATATGTCTCAAAGAGTGAGGGAATTCTAATGCCAACCCACTTACCAGCAGGCCAGAGTTATTACACAGGTGGCAGAAAGCAATAGTATAGTCCATTTGAAAATGTGTGCATTGAGAATCAGCATACTACATTAATATAAGCATTATATTTAGTACTATAATTTACCTCAGCTTAGCAATTCATTTCCCCTAATGAGGGCGTCTTGTACCCAAATCCTCAACTAAGAATAATAGTAGTTGTTTTTCATGTTGTCACTATCATTCTACGGTTTTTATAAATGGTTAATTTAAAGCAATTCTTCATGCATCTCAAAATAAAAAGCTGGTTGTATACAGGATCCACACATTAATTATGTTCATTTTTGCTAACCCTACATTAACAATGCTCTGCTAACAGCTGTCTTGTTTCTAGTAAAATAAAGCTACATCTTGTTTTCTTTTTTAAATTTATTTTCTTCCCACAGCCTTTTTTGTGCTTGCGCGTGTGTCGTCTATTCTTTTATTCCCCCTCTCTCCTTGCATTACTTGATTTGGAAGGAATCATAAAATACATCTTTAAATTCTTTTTAATTAACTCTTTTCACCAAAGAAAATAATAATCATTCTTTCAGATATCAGAATGTATATTGTATTTCTAATTTCTATTGTTTGATGTGACTTCTTGAATGGCACTTTTAGACTCAAAAAGAGTTTGTTGAAGTATGGTTGCATAATAGTTGTTAGGAATCAAAATTAACTGCTTCTGTTAAGCATAAAAATGTCTTATTGCCTACTGGAATATAATGATTAAATAAGTGGCAATAAATGTTAGCACTTACTCCATCTTTATACTAAAATTCATCCATACCACTCTTCATGTACATCATTTAACAAAAGTGCTACCCTGTGATTGGATCTCTTCGAGTTATTCTGGTTACTTATAATGGATTGTTTTTTTTATTCATTTTGCATTATGTGTACACATTATTTATAAGCACCCTGCACAACTCCAATTAGTGATTTATATTCTGCATTTCTCAAAAACTCCATTGTGACCAAATGAATGTGCTAATGGGCCTTTGAGAACTTTCTATTAACTGCACGATCCAATTTTGTACAGTACAACTGCATTTAGTGTGTTCCAATGGAATGCATAGTTCAGCAAAATGTTTTACTGCAGCATGAAAACATACAGCAGCATGCAGTTATAATCAGTTTATGTGCTGCTTTGTTTTATTTACTTTTTTTTGCTAATAGTACAATTTAGCTCACCATAAGAGACATGCAGTTATGTGATGGATTCTAGTTCACATGTGATATTAAAACAGCAAGAATGATTGATATGGATGGAAAATCACACATCTAATCATATATTTCTTAAGTAAAGAAACAAAAGAAGGATAATATTTGCAATGTCATAGCAGAGGAAGCTAAAATAACAAACTGTATATTAACAATATTGCAGAGCTATCATAAGTAAATTCAAAAGAATAGATGTTATAAAAGGAACTACCTATACTCCTAGCATTTTTAACAGTCTATCATATAAAATGCTAGGAATCTCTGTATCATTTGAAAGGAAAATAAGTTAGTTATTATTGATTATGCCATTAGTTCAAACTTAGATTTACTCAACTCGTCTAAAGACACATATTTTACATAGTATTTCTTTAATACCTGCATATATCTATGTTGCTAAAATAAATCTATGCTCACTTGCTACTTAACCTAAAACTAAACTAAATGTAAATCCACAGTTTTTATCATGTTGATCATGGAAGATTATTTAAGGCTTGTTATGTTGTCATATGTTATATGGTCAATACTTTTTAGATGTAAATCCAAGATATACTTCTGGTGGACCCATTATTTGACATCTGAACTAATTTTCATTCAGGGTTATTAAATTTCACTCATAATCTTTGTTTTTAAATTGTGTTTAACACACGTTTTTACTCCTCAGGCACCAAAGGCGGACTGACAATCATGTTGATCCCAGTGCCATGTGTTGTGACTAAGAAATTCATTCATTAAGCCACGGTCTACTGCATCACCTGGCTATCTACCAAGTATAATGTTTTAAATTAAGAGCACTTGTTCTTGGTTTTTTAGAATGCTGAAAATTAGGTTTGTGATCAGATATAATATTTTGTAAAACACAATTTGACATTGTCATTGCTTCAATAACAATTTCATATTTCAGTTAAATAGCGAGCTTAGCAGATTTTTTTGAACAGTAATTCACAGTATAGACCTGCAGTATATTTATTTAATCAGATACCATTATTCTGACATACTAAAATTATTTTAATTTCAGGTCAGAAGCAGTTTGTAATCCAGTGCTACAGTTGCTATTAGTGGTGTGTATGTATGTGTACTCAAGACATTTTGATAGTTAAGTTTGAGGACAGGAAATGTACCAGGATATAGTATGCCTTTCCATTATTAAGTGACTAGTGTAGCTCTACAAGCCATCTGGTTGTAACTGTAAGTTTGACTTACATGTCATTAGAAAGAGAAAAAATGGAAATTTATTTTGCCAAAGTGTAACATCATCTCCCCAAAAAACATAAACCATAATAATTTTTTTCTTAAAATATAAAGTAATTCCAAAACTGAAAGAAAACAATAACATTTAATTACAAAAGTAGTGCAGTTTCTGCAAGCATGTTTTCAATATTTTCATAGTGGAAATTGTACCTTCAGACATTATGTATACTTGCATAATGAAAAATAGCATTCTACGTCACATAAATAATAGAAGAAGACTTGTATAATACTACAAGTATGTTTTTGAAAATAGATTTTGTCCAATCTAAGCTAAGGAAATTGGGTGTATGAAAGCATGAATAAGGTACAGGTTTTTGTAGATAGATCAGTAAAATGTAGCTTTTGTATGCTCAGGCAACTGTTAGTGCAACTGAGGCATATTTCTAGGTGCGGTACAGTTTCAAAATCCCTATCTATATTATGAGCTAATGCACATTATGGAATCTACGGAGCATAACTATCTAGGATAGTGAAGAATGGGCCAAAACACAAGTTATTCCGCTTATCTATTTCTTTAATTCGTTTTTTACTTTCATGCACAATACTTATATTTACAAAATACTTGTATAGGCCTGAATCAAAGTTAGGTTACCTCTTATTCACTACACCACAAGCACTAGCTGATAACAGCATTTAATGTCTTGCATGCATGCTAGCTTATACTCTAGTTTAGACGTTATCTATCGTATTCCACCACATTAATGCTATAAGGTTTCGAAACAATGCGAGACTTCTGTAAGTGAGGTTAATTAATGAATTCAATGGACTAGTCAAGGGTTTTTACCCAGCTGGCCGCTTCACAGCATCTAATATTGACAGGTAACAGCTGACAATATATAGGTCCATCAACCAATAAATTAATAACCTAAAAACTGGTATATTTACTGCATAAATGTGTTGTAATTGCAATCAATGAAAGTCTCCTATATATACAGCAAATCAATTAAACGTAAGCCATTACGGATTAACAAATATTTTATGTTACCTTTTAAATTTTAACTCATTGCCAAATTTACCTTTTATAAAATCTCACTCATAAGCAATATGCGGAAATTTTGTAAATGGGCATTACTCATAGATCTCTTGAAATGATGGTGCCGTCCGTACGTCGACTTTTTGGGTATGCAGTGTTGCTAACCTCAGAACTTTGGCGTGACCATACTGATTTACTCGTACAGACCACAGGAACATTAGCTCCAATCACGCCTCCTTTCACGAATGCCCGCGGCGTGATTAAACGAGTCTCTTCTAAAAATCAGCTGGGTTAATGTTTTGTTAAAGCGGATTGGGGGATTCCCATGTGAGTTACACAGTATAAGTGTGGGATTCCCGTGTGAGTTACAAAGTATAAGCGTGGAAAAAACAGCAATCGTCCGCCTATCGTTGTAAAATATGCAGTTAGAAAGTGTTAGTGTTGTTTTATTTTTACTTTAATAATGAATGTATCAAAACAGCTCGTATGCCTGGGATGAGGGAGGGAATATCAGTACAATAAAAATCTAAGGCAGGCAGCATATGTCCAAAGTAAACACTGAAAGATTGATGTACCGCCGTTAAACACCATTAAAAATTATAATCTATGGTTGTTTTAAAGATTTAACATTTTGACATAAAAATGCACCTTTGTTTAGAAATATGTTCCATGCTACAACTTTTAAAATGTAGAACAAATTAAATAATTTTATTCGTTTTTATCCTTTTATATATATATATATATATATATATATATATATATATATATATGTTTCTGAATATTATATTTCTAAGTGGTCTAGAAAGTTTCAATGTGCATAAAGACGAAAGCGTGAAAGGTTTCGTATCATTAGGTTGAATCGTTTTTATATTAGTTAATAAATTTCTGTTTGTGAAAAATGGCAAAATAAGAAAGTACTGCATTTTGTAATACAATTTTGCTTTTCGATCTGTTTTCTGGTGTCGTTAGTATAGGTATCGCGTCAATATTAGGTCAAACACTGAAGACATTTCTGTTCTCAATGAAAAGGAGGAAATACTAACACTAGTGAGCAAACATGAACGTCGCAACTATTCTGTGCCCCTATCAGAACAAAAAGAAGAATTTGCTTGCGTTTTTTGAGATGCCTTTATGGGAATTTCCATAATAACAGAACTTGAAGTTATGAAGAAACACGCGGCATCTTTACAGGCAAACATTGGTCGCAGTTCGAAACCAAAGCAAACGTATCCATGCCCAATCCTAAAGAAATGTCCCAAAAGAGAAACATTTTTCCACAGAAAAGACTCTTTGCTACAAATAAATAATAAAAAAAAAAATAATAATAATCTCTTCACGTTAGCCTTGCAAAACCTGACAACGGAAGCGAACAGCCTCGCGCTTTCTTTGCTGCAAGATGGAAAAGAAGCCATTTGCACCACCTCAAATTAACAAATATCACACCTACATAGTTCGGAATACATGCAAACTTGTAATGTTGCAAGTGCATGCAATTTCCCGTTTCATTATTATTATTATTATTATTATTATTATTATTATTATTATTATTATTATTATTATTATTATTATTATTATTATTATTTCCTTTTCGTGTTATATTGCTACATTGCAGTTTCCCATTTGATTCCGCCGTGAATAACTATTAAAATGCTTCCCACAAAGTTTATTTTTGGCATGCGATTGCTGTTCTGTGCGTTAAGACTCTTCCATCTGCCTGCTTTTTTTGAACTCACACTACTACACTTATGTTGGAATTGCCTCTCTTTTCTAATGTTTTTCTCCGCTGGCCACTGACATGACATAACATTCCAGTAATCGTTCACCGCTGTGGCTTAGACGGTAGCGTGTCTGCTTATGAATTGGTGAACCCGGGATTTGCCTGAATAAGATTTTGCTATGCTGAAAAGGTGAATACCAGGAAACTTTGAAACGCAAACGATTCCAAGTTCCTTTACGCCATCATTTCATCTATTTCATTTATCGTCTTGAAAGAACTTACCAAAACTTACAAAAATTAAACATTTACTTTTATGAATTTATTAAGTTTATTTAAGACGCACTGAAGAAGCTATGATGACGCGTGTACATACTGATTAACCTCCTATCAACGTCTTTGTGCATTGGAGGTACAGGGAAGTACGGTGAGGTTGACTAGGGCTTTGCGCTAGGAGAAGCATTCAGGTGACCCGTAATTCATATAACCTCACTATAGTTTTAAAACGTCTTATTAGAAAGCACCTTAATGGGAGGGGCCGCATTTAAGCTCCTGGCTTCTATACTTCTTCCCCCCCCCCCAAATGAATGCAGCATACACTAGTCACTAGGGTAGGAAAACAAGACGTTTGAACCTGTAATCAGTGACTGGATGTAAATGAACTCAACAATGTACAATATAACATCCCATGCACAGAAAATTATAAAGAATTCCATATGAAAGCAAACATTCTTCAAAGTAAACAATTTAAATTGGTACATCAAGAAACCAGGTAAGCATTGATAGTAGTTTATATCAACAAATATAAATGCACTAACTAATATAAAAAGAGATTTCCTTCATTATTTCATTTTCTTGCATGACCTGCACAATTCTCGTTACGGTGTCATATTCTTATGAAATTGAAAGTAGTTTAGTTTTTATCCCTGCCATATAAAACAGCATTTGAGAGAAGGAGCTTATTTACTTAGAGTAATATAGAATTTAAGGTATCTATTTGTGCCTACGCGACAATTTTCAAGTCTCGGTTGAGTGCATTATGCGTATTAAGGATACATTATTTTTTCAGCTTTTCCAAATGGGGTAATACTATGATGTTAATTTCTCGATTAAAAACATTCGGAACTTAGTTCAACCAATTGTATCGATCGACTCGCCATCTCAAGCTCTGTCCACGATTATACAGTTTGTTTCGCTAGAGTCCAATGAGGGTGGCAAGCATGAATAATTAATACGAGAGATAACCTACAACACAGGTAAGCTCTGCCTGAAATTTACTGGTAGAATGTGTGGCCAATATAATATGTGAGCAATATACTATAAAATTACAATCTTATGTGACCAACGTAATTTATAACTATGGCTTTACAACTATTTCATAGAGTTACGACGAAAGTTAGATTAAGTAGGGAGCGTAAGTTGTTTTATGTTTTGTTTCAAATTTTACTAGAACACGAAAAAAGGTTTGGATAAATATCTTGAATGATTCCCTATATAGATATACTATAAAAGCTATATTTTGTCATTCCATAATTATTCTTTTCAATTAAATTTCATTAGTATAATAGTATTAGTTATTTTACAATATTTCTTATTTACTTTACGTACATTTCTTTTTATTAATATTTACCATCAAAATGAGAACGTTCATACAACACTTCTGTGTTCAGTTCACTAATTCGTTTCTTCTCATCTAGGGGTTTCTTTGTTTTGAATTTTTACTACCTATTTTTTTTAACTAAAACATCAAAATGAAACGCATTATTCAACCTTCATTGGACATCTGTCGTGACGCGACACCGTTAGTACTAACCTATGTCTTAGAGACCTACATATTTTTCTACAAATGCCGATTAATGAGATTCGTTCTAGAAGGGTTCAGCTTTTTCTGGTGTTCAGAGAGCAACCGGTTTGTCCTATATATGAGACGTGTTAAAAAAAAAAGGCCGAACTTTTAAAATAGCGCCACATTAAGTGAACTTCGTTCTCTGCCCCCCCCCTCTCATTTAATTTTCCTGTGCCTCTACCAGCCATGGCGGACTTTTCCGAAATCACTCCTTTATCCACCCCCCTTCTTGCCTCGTAATGCTGCCGATCAGAAGGAACAGGGAACCATCATCCGCATAAAATTGTTGCTCCGAGGCCAAAGTGACGACTTCTTATCCAACGTTGTAACGGAAAATGAAAGAACTTCTCACTACGAGCCTGAGACCAAGTGACAACCTATGGAGTTACATGACAATATGTATTCTTAAAATTTTCAAAACATTTTCCTCAGCGGTGAAATCGTGCCCACATTCTTCTAGGTTCCTGAAGGGATTGTTTTCATAAGTTTATTATATGGCGGTGAAAGAGTTAGGTCCGAGGTGTGTCAAAATTATTCGGAAACTGAAGAAGCGGTTCCTTTATACGATTCCTCGCAAAAATGTTCTTTTTCTTCACGACAGTGTAAAAACATAGACGTCTATGCATCCAAGAAAGGATCATTGAACTCTCAACACCCATACTATGGTCCCTATCTCGCATATTTTGGTTTTTACCTATTCCATTCTCTGAAAATGCACTAATGGAGTTTTTACGACGCCATAGCCCCAACATGAAGATGGTTGAGAGGCAGACCTGTAGAATGATATCACGACGACATATAGGCTCTGACACCCATGTGGCGCAAAGGAACATACCTAAGATGATTATATTTTAAATAAAATATCCAAGCCAACCCAAAGAATTGACAACAATTCACTGTATTTGAAATTGAAATAAAACAAACCTAAAAGAGAGAAAATATTAGCGTTGCTTATTGAAAACTGCTTGCATGTTATATATCAATATGTCCAGAATCCAGACTACCCTCCAAAAAATTGTACATTTTTGTTTGTTTGTTTGGTCTATTTGCGGACGTACTTTAACATCTCAGGTCATCAGCGTCCTATTACAACCAGGGCGTGAAACGACCCACAAATTTTGCTCAGAGACCTATTTTTTCAAGCTTGAAGGAAGCCATACTTTGGATGTTTATGTCCAAAAAAATTCATCGGTCTTGGCCGGATTCGAACCCGCGATCTTGGGTTTAGAAGGCAAGTGTGGTTACCCCTATACCACCAGAACCGACATTGTATATTTATAAAACGATAGGTTGCATATACTTCCTTATGACTACCAATGCACTCCATTAGTGCGAACAGATTTTGCCTTTTTATTTATTAAAAAAGGGAGGTTCTTATTTACAAAATATGCAATATATTTGAAAGTGTAATGGATATGTAAGTGATAATTTATATTTTATATTCATGTTTTAACAGTTCGTGATTTTGTATCATATTTGGATTGACCTTTTGGAAATTCAACTTTATGTGATTAAGATGATATGGATATTCTACTTTGTCGTCGCAGTAACTACAATTTTTCTCCTTTCAACAGTAAGTGAAAACAATTTAATTTAATATTATGGAATATATGGAGGTCTCCGAACCGCCATCCACTTTTGAAGTTCTACCTCGAAGTTGTACCGGCAATGTTGGTTGCATGTTATAGAAGTGTCAGAGGTGGGTGGTACACAAATGATTCGATGTGAGTTGGAATATTTACAGGCTGTTCCGGATAAGGGCTTTCTATAGTTACTAATGTCACATCCCTAATATTTATTTTTTATTTTATCTTATAAGAATTAAACCTTTTGCAAAGCTGCACCCAACTCGGTATTTCGCTTATTTCCAGTGCGTTGCGATGAGACAGGTTATTAACTGAAGGGTCAGTGTCATCTGATTTGACTGTGGAGCTGTACTTTTGAGTTCTAGTAAATCGTATGTTCTTTTTGTTTGTGTAGCTTATTATGACTTTTTGTTCTGATTTTCACTTTAATAAAATGCACAGTTTAAGGGATGTGACAGTAGTTCCGGTGTAATCGTATTAGTATTACCAAAATATGAAACGTGTACCATTCTCCCACCGCCCGCGGGAAGTTTTATATTACCCCGGAGGAAAACGACCGGATTAATCACTATTGCGGAATATACTGGTGTATTCGAGTGGTGGAGAAGAGCATGAGCGCGCAAGCAACTAAAGAAAACTTGCTTGTTACGCACACCAAATAATAAATGAAATTGATCTAAGCCAGAATTAGGCATAGACGATTTTCTTAAGTGAGATATTTACAACAAAGTGTATGAAAATTTCAAACCACCAAACTTGAATAAGGTTTTAGAAAGTGTTAATAACGATCCTGCATTATCCTGTTTTAAGCAAGCAACATTTCACACGCTACAGCTGGAAATGAGTTCCATTTAATGAAATGAGTGCCACCATCGGTTGAGATGATATCATGTCAAAGAGGCGGCGGTTTTTTTTTTTTTAAATATGCGTCAATACAAGGGAGAAAGCAATTTCTATTACCTTGATGAAATATGGGCTAACGAAGGTCATGAGACTTCCAGTACATACATAAGCTGATACAACTACAATATTAGAAAGCAAGAATTTCTGTGTGGAAATTCAATGGGCCTACAGGAGAAGAAATGCACCTCATAGTAATGCATATTGACATAGACGCTGGTTTCGCAGAAACTTTCCCTTACATACAGCAGAAATGGACAAAACAACGAAAAGCTAACTAACAAAACTGTTTCGGGAAAACTGAAATATCCGGGATCTCTATCCTAATTCTTATAATCCTTTTCATCACCTAGCATAGAATATAAACTATGTCCAAAATAAAGGGAGATAATTTGTTATTGTCCTCTGTTATTCAAGCCCATAACTCCAGCATCAGATTGACAAGTGAGTTGATCAAAGACAACTTCAACAACAGCAATATCACCATCATGACATTTTTAGTTAATGAAAGCTAATAATCAATATCCAAGAAGTGACTAAACCCAATTTAATTATGAATGAACTTAGCATTCCACAGCTAAATAGGTAGATTGGTACTATATATTCTCACAAGGCACAGCTTGAAAAAGTACTTAGAATGCATTTTGTCTATTTCTATTGTATTCTAGGTTCCCAGAGATGTATTTCAGCATATATACAGTATGAAAGAAGATTGTGTTACAAAAGAATCAAAGGTACGTGGTGGATTTACTTGTTACATTATTTATAATACTCTTTACACCTATACATATCAGAAGTATTTCAAAACCAATTATGCCAATAAAGCACATCTTTTACATGACCGAGTCAGTTTAGAGTACGGAAATTGTTTATTTTTAAATAAAGAATCTTTATTATAATTGTTGATATGGACGCCCTCAAAAGGAGACTAGTAGAGTCAAAGGCTTTTTCGCTACTGAGTATTTGTTTAATGACATAACTATGATATTTTATTGTATCCGACTCGCTCGGTATAAGGGAAAGTTAAATTACCTTTACTTTTTGTTTGTATATCCTGCACTAGTTGAATCTGAAATCTGTTGTTAAAGAACACTCACCACTTGAAGGGTTCAGTTTAAAGGGGGCACTTTTTGCTCTTGTTCACAGTTACAGTATGATAAAGTCGGGAAGAGCCACGTATATTTACAAGGTTTTGTAACCAAAGTTCGTTATGTTGCGCCGTTTCCATCTTTTGAAGGGAAGGAAAGATTTATTGGTTGAATTGAAGAGTAGTGAGGTTGAATCTATATTTACTGCAATTGATAATGAACTAAAATAAAAACGAAAACGCTTAATTAGTAACTAACTCCAGTGAGGTCAAAGCCCACCCTGGCGCTAGAGACTAGGGTCATTGACTTATCTGCGAGTTAATATGCTTAAAAAGTTTATTGACGTCAACCCTTGGAAGGTGGTTGACGCCATAGATGACCTTGGGAATAAGGTTATCGCTGGCGTAAATGCCTTGGAGTCGCGGATCTAGTGATGAACTTTAAAGGTTATCGGACCCCAACGTCCGGAGCGGCGCCAAGGGCGTGGGACAAGATAGTCGTCGTTCCGGAAGTCGCTTCTTTATTCATACTTGATACACTATTGGGCTTATACATTATACATGCATATTTACGAAGTATAACAATACATTAAACATACATAATATAAGTATACATTATACAATTTCCACAAGTTTTGCAATATGATGGTGAAATTTGTCACGCGGTCTTCGACCGAAAAGTCACCGTTTCCGCTGCTGCCGTTTGATGACGGATGTCCAGCTTCCTCGCCGTTGGATGCAGGTGTCGGAAACAGAGCTGGTCGTTGTCCATTTCAAAGTCTTGCGGGCGTAGGATAGAACTGGCACGTGCAAGGTAGTCGCCAGAGGATCTGCGTGATCCACGCACCTCAAGATGCTGATGCACCTTCATTGAGTGACGCATTGATCCAGAATGGTTGTCGCGTCCTCCTCGGGTCATACGACGATCATACTGAAGCTGTCCTCGACTCGAGCTTTCATCAAAGCACTCCTGAAAACGACGCGCACAGCCAAGGACGAACCGCTACCGCTGATGCAGAGGGTCAAGCGAACGCATCTCGCGTCGAAGTTCTTAGTTCTCTTCGGCGAAATTATGATGCTCACTGGTCGAAGACGACGGCTGTTTCTGACGTATTTCGTCGCTACCGTCGAAGCACTTGCACATGAAGAACTCGTACAAACAATACGGGCGAGGAAAGCTCATTCCCATGACGACGATCTTCACTCGGGTTTCTGGAACGAGAACAGGACAGGTGTCTCCTCTGCCCGTCCTGGATAGTCTCTGCACTGTTGTAGATGATCAGAAACCTGTTGGTATTGATGCATTCCAACGTTTCCGGACTCAGATTGTAGAATCTAGATTATAGTAATAGATCTCTCGACTTCGATCTTCATGACGGTTTTATTACCAAACCTCGTTCTAAGGGATCGGATCTCGTCTGTGGGATAGCCTTTACGTATATGCAAGTTGCGCAACCTCAGCGCTTTGCGACAGATCGTTCTCCCGGCTCGTTGGGACTTAGCAACGCTTTTTCAGCATAGACATTGTCGCTGCTACTGGCCGCTTCTCCGCCGTCCGTATATCCATCCATTTCGCAAGGGACTGTGTTGGAAAGAACTAGGTCTCCCACTTTATACCGGCGGGAAATCCTTGGGTACAGCGCGAGTTATGTATCTCGTGAAGGTTGAATGTGTCATACTTTTGGTATTTTACATTGCGTCTTTCAAATATATGATGTAACCGACAATTAAGTTGGCAACCTCCTTGCCCTCTTCGCTTCTATGTAAAACATTTCATAAGCGAGAGAATATAATTTAACAAACATTTTCCACTTTTCTTCCACAGGTTGAGGGTCTCCCTCATACTTTTCAGGATGATGTTAAGAGCGTCGAAAACGTGTTGATGTCCATCTTTAATTCTTCATTGATGTTCACGGTCACTTTACGTTGTCCTTCTTGGATATGACATCTACGTTGTCGACGCACTTATCACATTCTTACAGTTATTTAAGTTGTTTAGCCGAATGGCGCAATTTTAGCCGTGTTTTCCGATGGCGATAGAGAGCCTAGCGTGGAGAACCCCAAGATGAGGAATTTCTTTTCAGCCAGATCCAGGTTGAATGTGCTGACCCTGATGCCAAACAGGATATGCGACTTGCCTGCTTGATTTCCATCGTTCTAAAATATGAAAAAGAATGCGCGTTAGATGGTGTTTTTCAGAAGTCACGACAATTCTTCTCTTTAGCGGAGATTTGGAAACTAGGTGCAACTCGACCCCGTGAGCTGTATCATCACGGAGACGATATTTAGCACATATTTATCTTGATTGAATTGCGCGCTGGACCTGCAGGCTATCATTTCGAATTTTCTGCTACCCTTAGTGACGTTTTATACTTATTTATTATGTATAATATATATATATAAGAAATATATAATTACCACATATATGTACTTGTACAATCAAATATGTATATATAACATATGAAAAAATCCCCAACGTATGTGTGAAAAATTAAGCCAGAAACTGCCTCCACAAAAACAATATCGCCAATTTTTCCCTGGCGGACGATCTTGTCAGTGTGACGTCACTTAAACGCGCTCCGCGGGACCAATTGTATTTATGACGGATACAGCATTACTAAATAATGCAAAGAAGATGGTCCAAAATATTTATGTTATTATATATATGTGTGTGTGTGTGTGTGTGTGTGTGTGTGTGTGTGTGTGTGTGTGTGTGTTTACTGTGGATTTATAGAGAAAAATAAATGTAAGCAGGGCAGGTTGGTTGTTGGATGCCTGCGTGCTAGACATATGAGTAATTGGCCGCCCTAAAGAATGCAGATCGAGATTACGTTAACAGTTTAACACTAAAAAACCACGGAAGGGTTCAAAATAACCTCTGAATAAATTAATTGATTAAAGGTTTAAAATAGGTCCAAGAGCTTGCATAGCTCTCTCCTTTAGAAACTTTGGAGAATGTTAATGTCATCAGTCTAGAAAACTTGGTAACATGAAAGTGCAAGTTATGCCACGTGGTTGCACCTCATAGATTAAATAAAAGATGGCAGGGGAAAGCAGGTAAAGACAATAACTAATTTTTTCTCCTCCATGTTTTGTAGCATTAACTCCCTCTCTTAGTGGATGTCTTACTTTGTAACAGATATAACTTAACACAGTACTTAAACATATACGCATTGTATTTGGTACATAAATGTTATATATGAAAATTTTATATAAGCCTCTATTTTCCAGATACAACAGAAATGCGAGCTTATAATAAATGAACTAAAACTGGAACTACAAGAAGTAGAAACAGAGGTACAATGTCTGAATATATTTGGAAGATGATTTCAGCAGTAAGTTAGAAACTAATATTCTAGAATAAGTAGCAATATTTTTTATTTATTAATTTAATTTGCTGTTGCAGAGTAAGAATCTCCAAGGACAGGTTGGCAAGATAATTAATTGTCGCAATGCTCTAAAGCAAAGAGTGGATAAGGTATGCTTCCTAAATTTTGCATTGTCATGAAGTACATTTATTAAAATAATTGATTTCACAGTTAAAATTTATTTCAGGAGACAATATCACAGCAGGAAATGATGGGAAATCAACTTCATAGTTAACTGAGAAACAAAGGATCTCGTGTTCAACAGCAACATATAAAATGTGTGTTCATTATCCACATAACTTAGTAAATCTCCTGTGATGAAACATGTAACAAAATATTAAAATATTGCAAAATGAATAAATATTCACCTACTAAACCAGTAATTAATCTTAAAATGTTTTCCAATAAAATTTTCTTCATCTTGTTCTACATTTTTGGTTATACTTATGTATATGATCTGGTGATTTAAAAGTTAGTTTTATTAAGTGTTCAACAATTTGTCAAATTCAGGTCAGATTATAATTAAGATGGTTCACTTAGGATTTTGCCCAATATCTTACAAAATATGCCAATATCTTTGTGTTAACTTTTCCTCATTAGTCTATGAAAAAATTAAAAGTTGGTATATTTATTGGCCCACAAATTCGAAACTTGATGATGGGCAAACATTTTAATAAAACTATGAGTGAAAATGTAAAATATGCCTGGACTACGTTAAAAAATGTTGCTTTTAATTTCCTTGGAAATAAAGCAGACCCAAATTATGTTAACATAGTGACGTAATGTACGACACGGGACCCCACGGCTTTACTTCCCTTCCAAAGGAAACCATACTTAGGATTTTTACGCCCGAAAAAATCCATCGGTCCTGGCCGGGTTCGAACCCGCGTATGGCTTCCTTCGGAAGGGAAGTAAAGCCATGGGTCCCATGTAGTACATTTTTGCGGCACGAAAAAGAACCTTAAGCCTGAAAGAGAGGCCTCTGAGCAAAATTTGTCGGCCGTTTCACACCCTGAGTTGAATGGACTGCTGATGATCTGAGATGTTAAAGTGTGTCCATAAATAAATCAATAAATAAAAAAAAAGGGGGGGGTTAATGGTAAAGATTGCTGATTATTTTTCGGGGGAGGACTCCAAAAATCCAAGAAAAAATATAAGTATCCATTTAACATTTATAAGTTGCCCATCTCACTTCACCTATAGGAGGCAGAGGACAGTTATATTTTGCCATATTAGAAAGGCACATTATTCTGATAACTGTTTTGTTGTATGTATATTGTGCAAGATACTGTGCAAAATCATTATGAGTTAACCATCCTGCATGTGTGTTTGTCTATAATTATAAATACACACAGACAATTTATTTATAGGATATATCAGATATTAAAAATAATTTGCAATGAGTCATATGATTAGGACACAAAAAACAGTACAAATCAAATAAATAATAAACACTATCTGTGCCAAGGGCATCCACAGAATATTTTTGAGGGAACATATTTTTGAAAGTAGATGATTAAAATTTACCAGGTTTGAAATATCAAGTAAAGAACCCAATTTTTAAAATTGATATAATAAAAAAAATATAGGTTAATCAGTTATGTTCACCTTAAATGCTTTATTTTAAAATATGTTTTTTTGGTGTATTAAATGGAAATTTATGACTTTAAAAACCTTCGAGGGGGGGGGAACTACCCCTGTGTCCCCTCTTGTGCACACATTTGATCTGCACTTTCTTGTATGGTTTCTTATTATTATGACCTAAATCTCCATTTTTGTGTGCATGCATGTTTCCCCCCCCCCCCCAGCAGTATGGGCTCATATATTGAAGCAAGAACTTGCAATTTGTTTCAATGAAGTAATTAATAACACATTTATTTGCTAATATTTTTGTTTTACAACCAATCTTTTACAACCTTGAACTTTGGTACATCTTAACTTTACCACTTAAGTACCAATAATCTGAAAGAGAAAGAGTAAAACAAAAAGTTCTTCAGTAAAATATTTTCATAGCATATTTTGTTACATAATCTGCTATTTCATCTCCCATGGTTTTCTGCAGTTCATTCAGTACTAGAAAGAGAACAATATGAGGAAAGGAGAATGAACTTTAATTACAGCTGTTATGAATGAATACCTGTGACTTAATTACATGCTGTATTTTGTATTTTATGAGAAAAACAAAATATTTAAGAAAATAAACATGTTCATCTTGTGGTTTTGAAAATACTGGGAATGTTTGAAATGATGAAACTTAGCTCAGAATAAGCAGGAAGGGGCAGCATTACTTCAAAGTTTGCTTTCTGACTTCTGATGACATGATGCAGCTTTTTATAAGTCCCACTGTACTTGTGAATGACAAACTGGATAGCAGAATATACCAACCAAATCACCTCCAATTTCTCCACATTACCTGAAGGACAGCACAAAATTGCATTGGTTAATGCATTTTAATTCATTAAACAGCAACATTAATATATTTTGAATGAGAAAATAACTTAACAGTGTATAATTCTGAATGTTCAATAATGGTACATTGTAATGGCCATCAATTATTTCTAATTTCTCTACAACAGTCTAAAAATTTTGAAATAATCCAGTATCTGTTACATACGAGAACTCAAATCCGCCTACTGCTCATTGCACACTCAGCTGTGCAAGGGGATGGGAAAGAGGGAACTATAGATTGTTAAATCCCGGTAGTAGGTGCATTGTTTGGCTATGTACGCACTGAGATATGAAACACCCTTCTTAATTAGATTAAATTATTAAATTATGTCTTGAAATCATAATAAAAGGTATTTCAAACCCATCAAAATTGCATCAACATGCTGCGATTCTTTTGACAGTGTAAGGGTGAATAAAATTCATTACTGCATGAATGCTGCATATGGTGATAAATCTGCATCAAAGATAACAGTAAAAGATTGGGCCTGCATTTTTTGGACAGGACTTCAGCACACTCTTTGAAGAAAAAATTCTATCAAAAGCCTGTTTGCAACATTGAGGAAGGTAGTTAATGACTTCCTCCTACACACAAGGGACCTATAGCTCTAGCCTATCATCTTGCAAATTTCACTAGTTTGGACTTTCAAGGAATTTCTGAACAACAATAAAAACTTCTTCACTCAGCTACTATCATGACCCTTCTTTTTGTGTGATACTAGAAACTTGGTGAAGCAGTGAGATGCCCTGGGTACCTTTCTCATTTTTATTCTTTAAATAATGGGTACTTTTATCTTCAATTCATTTTATCGGTTTATATTAATAAATGCACCTTGACAGGTTTTAGTTCACCACATATCATATCACTGTTAAGCACATATTATTCAAAGAATTTTTTCTGGCAACAGTGACATTATGATTTTGTGCATGTCTGTTACTTTAAATAAGATGAGCTAAGCTCATTATTTGATGATCCAGTCAGTAGTCTGAACGTTATGTGTTCTTTACATTCATAACACATTAAACTATTAATTTTTGTTCCAAAAGTGAGCTGCTACTGCTGATTTAGTGATACAAATTACCAATAAATCTAAAAGATAAAGAGATAATGGAAGTTTCCACACTGAAAAACACAAAAGAAGGATACAAATTCAAATGTTTCACATACCATCCAATTTACCACAACAAGTTCAAGAAAATTTTCAAAAAACATGGGATGATCTCAATTAAATGTACTAACAGAGCTGTTGACAATGCAGTGGTGTGTGTATGTGTGTGTATATATATATATAAAACCAATGTACAAATTTTAGTACATTGGTTATAAACGTGGGATAATGATAGCCCCAAAGAACAGATATAATATCAAGAATTTATTAGGTTACACAGTTAAAGAGTCAATACCAACAGAACAGAAATCAGGAATTTATGGAATAAAATGCACAGATTGTGAGCAGCGCTACATAGGAAAAATAATGCGAAATTTAGAAATTCAGAGGAAAAAATATTTTAGGAATATTTGGATTTAGCAGGTGGATAAATCAGCAGTAGCAGCTCACTTTTGGACCACAAATCATGAAATAAACCCAAAAATTAAACTGCTGAAACATCTTCACAACTCTATGGAGTTATCCACTTGGGAAAAAATTTTCATATTAAAAAATAAAAAAAACCTAATGAACTTTGAGTTTCCTCCTACGGATGAACTCAGCAAGTTCCTACTTTAGTCAACAGATGCCAACACAGGAACATCCAGGTGTCTAGCCATCATTTCCAGTAATGGCGGTTCAGTAAGAACTGAAGATGGGGGAGATTCTCCAGAAACGCGTCTTATTTTTATGTAAGTAAGTGGAGTTTAGTGCAAAAAAATGAATACCTAAGTTTAGGATAGTAAATTAAGTTTCTGGGAAACTATTTCCACCTCAATGCATTGTCATTAGGATAAACAGCAACAAATTATTGTGTGTTGTATTGTGAAAATACATATTTTTCTTACTTTCTCATTTCTTCCAATACCACATGCCTAAAGAGTCAATCCTTCCACTTTGAGAAATCTATTTTTGCAAGTCCATCAGCAGACGATAATCTCTTTGTGTAGTAGTTAGAAGAATGTAAATACAATATTTTCTTCTGTATAATATTTAGAAGTCTAATTGCATTTATTCACTGGCAACATTCACAATCATGGTGTTTTAACAATTGGCTTTTTTCTGAACTTAATCTTCCCATAAGTGTCTGTGTTTATTGTGTGTACCCAGTGTGCATATGTTAGCATTTCAGTTAAATAAGGTATGCCAGAATATTGTCAACCATTAGGGATAAAAGTGTAGAATTTGCATTGCAAGTTATATCTGCAAAAGGTACTCATGGGTTTCTGTGCAAAATATTTTTGCATGCAAATAATATCAAATACTTACTACTTTTGCATTTTCCAAGTAGGTATTCAATATGTGAAGCCAACTTCAGTACAGTAGTCCTAATCAATTTGGTAATAAATGGGATGTGTAGGTGTTTTCTTTCAAAATGCAAATAAATCACTGCATGCATTTTGAATGCATGAAGCAAAGCAGCCTGAAATATACCAGAAAGCACTATCTTTCGTTCATTGTAAGTGCCATCTAAATGCAAACCACTCAACTTCAGAGAAATAAAATTTGTCATCTTGGCCTGCAACACTCTAGAATTGAAATAAGGAAAAACATATTTATAGTTGCTGAAAAAAATTACTCTTACTCTTTTTCTATAAGAAGTTAAAACTAAAGTAAATGAATGCAAAGATATAAGAAATCTATGTATTTTAAATTTAGAACTCAATTTGTAGAATTAGATGGAATGCAATCCACTCCCCCATTGATCAAGTTTGATGTACCACATAAGCTTCAATATTCAGACCAGTTTTATTTATAATCTATATTAATGATCTTATAGCATTAACTTCACCTGCAAATATGGTTCTGTTTACTGATGATGCCAATCTTATATTTAGAAACCCAAGTCAAGTACTTTGCAATCCTTTATCAGTGATGTACTGCAAAATTTACATAATGGTTAAAATCTAATAAGCTAATATTAAAAATCAACAATACTAACTACATAAATCTCAATAAACTACTCATCTTAATAATTCATGTAACATAGGAATTGAAAATACATCTATAAAAAACCATGATAGTACAATTTTTAGGAGTTGTAATTGATTCAAGAGTTATCTTGGAATGAATACATTTTTACCTTATGTAATAAATTAAGTCAAATATCTTATGTAACGCACATATTATGTAGATATGCTTAATTTTGAAAATGTAAATCCTCTACCATATTGTTAATTCCTTGGGATTGTTCGTAGCTTTCAACAGTTTCACTTCTTTTGCAATATCATGGTCTCAACTGCTGATTTATTTACCTTTACATTTTAAAAAATAAGCACCGAGTTATGAACTTTATATCCTTCCAATGGACTTCCTGTTCCAGTACTTATTGGAACCACCAAAGGCCACACCGTCACCTACCAGTGTTAGTTGGTCCCCAGCTGAGGATTAGAGCGAAAGCTCTTGAAATATGTTCTAAGAATAAAAATTGATAGTGAAGTGCAGTATCACCTAATACTGACTTAGTTGTATAAACATCATTCAATTTTATTCACATTCCATGTAATAGATTTTCTTGTTTACACATGAAAGCAGCAGGTATAATTCCATCTCAAGAATTTATTGATCACAAATGACTAATAATCATCTAAAAGTAGCTCTTTGTCTGCACATCATTACAAGTATTAGTTTAGACATTTCCTTCTTTATTATAAATAATAATCATAATGGAAACTATGCCTAAGTTTTGAGTCTATATTATAAATAAAATTTTCCATAATCCTCGCTTACATTTAACTACACAAATAAAATCAAATAAAAACGGCTATCTCAGTTGCATCCCTTAAATTAAATGGTGACAGAATTTATTACATTCCAGAATACTTTTTAAAAGTGACTTTCAATAACAAAATATATTAATGAAATTTTACTAAGGGAACTTATTTTTATTGAATTATTAAATTATTAATCTGTTACTTACTTTCCAGGTTTCCCTTTTGCAAATTTCAAGCTATATATCATTTTGTAATTCCTATATCTGCAATAATCTCCTGAAATGCTAAGTGTACTGATGTTGATTAAGTTGCCGCAAAACAAAATGCTGTCTTTTTCACAATTTATGTTTGTCACACATTTGCTTGCACTTAATAAGCATCCATATGTTCCGAGCCCTTCTGTCATCTTTAAAAGAAACCTGAAATACATAGAACAACTTTATTTTTGATACTTTCACAGTAATAGGGGAGAGCAAATATAGTGTTCTGGAGTAAATGAATTCCTGATTTATCCAAAACTGTTGTTAGAATCTTTTAAATTTGCATGAAAATGCAGCACTCTGTGTTATTACTATATCAGTTATGAAGAATTATAGCAATTTCTGCTTATGCTAATATTATATTAGTACATATATTTTTGTTTCATCAAATCATCATTGTCATTGTAGGTACTTTTAACTTCAATTAAAATAAACAAGTTTAATGAATAGCCTTTAATAAGATAATCATTATTATGAATAAAAGATGTGAATTATTATGGATTCTGCTAACCTTTTCACTTGGTCTCTGTTAGCACTTATAAAAAGGTAGTCATCAGCAGCACGCAGCATGAAAGTTTCATCGCTGCAAAACTGATGAAGATATACTTCATCCATATGGGACAGATAAAGGTCACAGAGTTTAGATGAGAGCCAATGACCTTGAGCAACACCTCTTAATATTAAAAAATGTTTGCTTTTGAAACGAAACACTTGTAGTTTAACTGCCATTTTAATCCATTCAACCAGCATGTATACATCCACATTCTAAAAAAGACAAGCACCCTAGTAATAAAAAGTGAAATAATAAAGCAGACCCTGTAATAAAATTACTGAACAAGTACATTAATTAAAATTTTTTAAAAATTGTAAATCTTTAAAAAAGTTTTCATATGGAACTAACACAGTGAAGCTCATGTGAATTGAATCTGTCGTCTTAACACTCTTCATGCTTCACTAATCTTAAAATATAAGGAACCGGTTTCAACGATATGTTATCTCCATCTTCGGCCGTGGACGACTGGTGTGAAACGTTGTTGTTGCGTAGTATCAGAAGCAATGTTCCACTCTGGTGATTATGAACTTAAAATTTCTATTTTCTTCTTTCGGAATGTCAAAATTCATCAAATGATCTTTATGTTTGTAGATTTAAATCTTTTCCCAAATATCCAATACTACTGGTCCCTGTACAGCTCTCAATAATTCAACTTTTTTCTTTATATCATGATTTTCTGTCGAAAAGTGATATGCCACTGCTGATTTTTCTATTTGTTTGTATTTTAAATTCCTCATATGTTCTTTAAGACGTATCCCCACATTCCTCTTGGTTTTTCCTATGTAGATCTTATCACAGTCAGCACATGAAATCTTGTAAATTCCTGCTTTTTTCTCCTTTGGGGTATTATCTGTAGTATTGTCTTTCAAAATATTGTTTAGACTAAATCTATTAGTGGGAGCCAATTTTATATTAACATCTTTAAATATTTTTTGAAATTTATACATCACTGTTGGGTTATATGTGACTTTTTTAAAGGACATTTTTTCTTTAACTGTTGATAATGTAGTGCAATTTTCAATTCTTTTCTTCTTCTGGAATTTTTTAATCTTATTATGCATCAAGTCTTCATTAAAACCATTTAAAACTGCTATTTCTTTAATTTTTTTATATTCCATGTTATATTCTTCTTTACTGATTGGCAAATGGATTATTATGCATCATTAATAGTCTGATATGCAGAATGATCAATTGCCACTGGGCTTAGAGTGTATTCCCTTTGCAATAGTTTCACATACAGAATCTGATAGAAACTTTCACTATCAACACTGTGAAAGAATGGATTCTCTTAGAAAAACCTGTCTGAGAGACAATGGACCCTAATATGGTTGCAGCTTTAGACCCCTGGCTCATACTTTTCAATTAGTTATCAAAGATGGTTACTGAACAAGAGTGTAATTGTAGGAATAATGTCAGTCTGCAAGAGCATTGTGGAACATTTCAAGTACTCTTCTAAAGCCACGAGTTCTCAAACTTAGTTAAGATTCAAATCCCATTGTTTGATACAAGATGAACCAACTACACAAAATTCTTCATCCGATGCAGTTGACAGATAATGAAAAGTAAGATGATGAACAGCTTACTGAGTTTGTTCATTGCTTCAAACCTGATTTGAATCTGATGTTTAAAGTATTATAGTATGAAGGACAATTTGGAAAATATATCCAAACATTTCCACTTCACTAGTTATTTTCATTACTATCTCTGACTGTAGTGTAATTTTAGATAATGATTTCATAATATATTAAGTATAATGTAAAAATTTCAGTTAATCAGATCTTGAAAACCTAGATGTAGAACAAAGCTGATAAAGATTTAAGTAGCTGGGGATTTTCACAGTAAAATATAGTATAATATAACAAATTATTTATGAAGAACTTACTCAAATTTCACTAGTTTTGTTCCACTATACTTGGAATGCTTTGAAGGCTATTGCCTTCATCATCAGCATGGTTCCACTGCCAGCTTTCCAGCATGGCATAAGATGTCACTCTGTGGATTTTATGAACTTTGTGATGAGACTACTGTTGTTTGAAAGATCAAAATTAACTAAATTTTCTTTGTTTTTGTTTATGAATATATTTTCCCACACTGATAATGATATGGATTTTTGAAGAGCTTTAACAGTTTAGGTTCAATTTGGAATTGTTTCTTTTTATCAGAAATGGTATGCTACTGCTGATTTTTTCATGTATTTACATTTCTCATGTGTTCCTTAAATCATAGTGTAATGTTCCTTTTTGTTTTACCTATATATTTCATATTGCAGTCTTTGTAACTAATTTCATAAATGCCTGCCTGTTTTCCTTTTAAAACTGCATTTGTTCACTGGAGTCAAAATAATGTTGGCATCTTTAAAAATCTTCAGGAATTTTTGGTTGCCCATGGATGGAATGTAATGTTCATATATATATGTGTGTGATCCCCTTTGTAACCTTTCAGTATGGTGATATCTTTTATTTGTTTTTTTTAATTTTTCTATTTTCTTCTGAACCAGATGTTTTGTAGCCATTTTTCTCTGCTATATCTATGATTTTTCTGTACTCCGATTTGTATTCTGTCTGCTTATTGTAGTCTTGTTAATCTAATGTGAGGCTATTGATTATTGTGAGTTTATGTTGTTTTGGATGGTGGCTGTTGTTTTGTATATAATTATCTGCAGGAGCATCTTTTCTGAATATGCCAAATTCTAGTATATTGTTATTTTTTATAATTTTTATATCCAGGAAAGGAAGAACCTTGTTTTTCCATTTCCATAGTGAATTAAATGATACTGTCTTGTAGGTTGAACTTTAACTGCATCCTCTTTCCATTTTTCATTTACTATTGCAAAGACATCAACATAATGGTACTAATATTTGCATCTATGTCAGAAAGCCTCAAATAATGTTGTTTCCAAGAAACTCACGTACATATCTTCTAACATTGGTGAGAATGGATTTCCCGTTGCTAAACCCGTCTTTTGTGTGTGTGCGTGCAGTTCCCGCCCCTCTGAATGTGAAGTAGGTTGGTTGATCCAAATTTTGGCAAGGTTCAGATATTGTTCTATTACTTCTCCAGGTCGGTTTATTGAGGTTGTCATTTTTTTAAAGATATTTATTAGTTCTTCTTTGGTGATGCTAGGAAACAGAGTCCAGATCATAAGAAACTAGCAAATCCCAGTTTTCCAGTTTTGATATATGATTTTTTTTCTATTAATTCTAATGAGTTTTTTATGCTTTGGTTTTTGTATTTTGATAAACTATTGAATTCTTTTAAAAGATAACTGGCTAAATTTTATGTGGGTTAATTTATTGCATTTACAATAGGTCTCATTTTATTACCATATTTATGTATTTTCAGTAGGCCATAGATTCTGGGTGTGATACGGTTGTCTGATATAATACTATTTTTTGTACCTTGTTTAGTAGTTTACTTACTAAACTAACATATTTCTGGGTGGAATCAATTTTTGTTTTTTCACAATCTTGGATATCTAGTGAATTGCACATGCTGTTTTCATAGTCTGTCTCATTCAACATGAAGAGTTTCTTTCCTTTTTTCAGCTCTACTATAAATTATGCCTTTTTCTTTTAGGGATCAGAGTACCCTATGATATGGTCTTTTTTTGATTATTTTCTTTTGTTATCAGTCACTCTAGGACTTTCCTGCATTGTGATCAGATGCAATTTTTTCTTTTTCCGATTTATTGAAAACTGCTAATTCAATGTCAGCTACATATTTGGCTAAACTTCTCGAGTAATCTATACAACAATAAATTGCCATGTTTAAATTTAAGAGGAATTTAAAAATGAAATGTTAATGACTAATGAGAAAGTGCTTTCTCACAACTAATGACGCAGGCAAAAGTCTGTGAAACATGTAAAATTCAAATTTTTTTACACTTAACTCCATTTACTTACACAAAAGTAAGGTGCTTTTCGGGAGAATCTCTCCCATCTTCAGTTGCTCACCGAACCCAACTCATCTTACTTTTATGTAAGTAAATGGAGTTTAGTGTAAAAAAAACAAATGAA
The DNA here is from genome assembly GCA_030762175.1 of Metallyticus violacea. Taxonomy (NCBI): domain Eukaryota; kingdom Metazoa; phylum Arthropoda; class Insecta; order Mantodea; family Metallyticidae; genus Metallyticus; species Metallyticus violacea. The sequence goes on along the minus strand of CM060838.1, from coordinate 6,416,012 downwards.
CACCCAAGTTTAGGATATATTACCACTCCATTGTCAACAGCTTCATAAGTACAATATGTTCTGTATAATTCAATGGTCAGTGGAACATGAGTTTTAAATCAACTTACTAGTTAATTAAATGCTTCGCTGTATTAGTTCTAACACAAAATTAATTTTAAATCTTTGGTATTTGGGTTCCAGTAAAAGTTTCTCCCAAATTTCCCATAATTGTGTGGTGTTTTCTTAGCAGCCAACTGACTCAGATCTATGTTAGTACTTTTTAAAAGGTTTGGAAACATATAAAAAGACAGTTTTGTCTGAGTATCAGCAGATCAAACAACGAATGCAAAGAAAAATATATAACTTTATAACTGGCTCATTAAAAACAAACTGCTCTACAATTGCAACATTTTTCATTCAGAAAATTTACCACGATCAAATGTCATTCAATGTGAGCGAGTACTCCTTTCTGTGAGTATGGTGATAATTACATAATCAGGACCATAAATCTTACAAGTAATATTCCCAAATATTATACATCTGTCTAGTGCATGCTTCACATCATGATGAGAAACAATCAGAGTAATTTTCCCCTTGTTGATAAACTTGTAAAAGAAAAGTTTTAATGAAAGCACCTCATAGAAGACAAGTTTTTAAAACAATGGCACCATATATTTTTCTCCCTCCCAAACCCAATTTTAACTTGGTGGAGCCATGCTTGTTGCCATCTACATGTAGTGTAGTAAATTCTTTTGATCTCATGACGTTGCATAAATCAAGTAGTTAAAAAGGTCCTTTCAAACTCAGAAGTGGAGACTATTCTTTGTTTCACAGCTGCAAACTACCGACATCATCTTTTTGTCATTTCACCACTGGAAGCAAATAGTACTAAAATGTGTGAGTCCTTAAATGCTAGTTCCTCGTAATATTGATGAAATTGTTAAAATTATAGTTCAGAATATTATTTTCAAAAATTCTGGATATGAACAAATATGTGAAGTAGCTACAAGAAATTCTGGAGATGTGCCAAGCACCAAAAAATTAAAAAAAAGTTCAGTGGAACAAGTTGCAGCTTAGTGTATGTTTCTTTATCATCATGCAAATGTGTTCTACTAATAATATGAAATTATGTTAACATTATAATATATAAAATCTTTACGCAAATTAATAAATAATTTATGTGATTTAAGTTATGCAGTGTGCCCTTTGTCTCTCATTGACTGCCATTCTCAGCTCATTTCAGGCCAAAGGACACAAGTACTAGCAACCAACAAAAGTAAAGGATATAATGTTGACTTATTTCACAAAAATGATACATTTAGCAAAAAGTTTGATATTGTAAAGGACTCTCTAGCTGCAATATCAGCAATTACATACTAGTAAAGACATTACCTTTTCATTTAATATTTGAACTTGTGAATATTTGCTCAGCTTGTCATTGGGTAGGCCATCATATGACATTTTATATGGAAGCCATTTTGTACATTTCTTTGGGATGCACTTATAGGTTTTTAATACCATGTTTGCACCTACAAGAAAAAGAAATAAAGCTGTAGAGAAGAACAAATAAAAAGAGAGGCACACTTGACTAAGAACTTATCTCAACAGGGGATTGGTATATTTAGGGAAATACCCATTTTAAAAACACTTGCAGTGATATATATTTTAAAGTTCGTAATGTTAGTCAGTACTGTATTAAAATATTTATGCTCATAGAGCATTACAAAATATTTGAGGTAAACAGGCATGTAATAGGCACAAAGATAGAGCCATTGTTTGCACATAGTTGTTTGCATTGCATTGGATCTTATTTTAAGCTTAAAAAAGAAAAAGGATGGGTTATAGAGAAAGTTAATATTGGAATATTTTTAACCATTATTTTAATTTATATGGTTAGCCCAGAAATTCTTTCAAGAAGTAGAAGACATGGACATTCATATTTTCTTTACCTTGATTTTGAGTAAGTCATTTTTATACAATAGCTGCAGTATATATCTTTTTGACTTCAAGTGAATCTAACCGATATTAATCTTGTTAAACTATATATAATTGTGCATGATTAACATTCTAACTAGTGCTGAATTCAATGTTACACATAATAATTTTATTAATTTATTGTAATTCAGGAAGCATTCATCTTATCAGAGTTTCTAATTGCCCAAAAATACCTTGCAATATTATTATATAAGCTATAAACATTCTACAAGCTTTTATATTTTTGCAACATGTACATTTTACACACACACATATTTCTTTACATTTTTTAGAATTAACCTAAGACATACTTAGTCACCTGTTGAAAACAAGCAAAATAACACATTTTTAGTACGTAAATATTTACTCAGATCTAGGTACACAAGTGAATGTGAAATACTAAACAAGAGCTAATTGAATGCAGCAATTCATGCTTTTAAATTTCACAAATTTACGAATTTCACTTCACACATATAAAAACATAAATTTTGTTTCATATTAATAATAGATGTAGATCCATTTTAAACAATAAATATACTATTTTAATCAAAACTGGGATACTGTTTATAGGTTTTAAACTAGTGCATAGTGATCTGAAAGTAAAAAATTCATGCCAAAATTAAAAAAATGTTACTATTAATTTTTACAAAGCTGATTATGTAATTATTTAAATAACCAATTAGAGGAATGTACTCTGTTAGTTTCATATTCCAACAGTCATTTTTATACCAATCAGGAGTGTCCAAATTAAACCTTTTTAATTTGCTTGACTTTAAGATAGGAAAAGAAATGTTATAATAATACCAATCTGCAATTATAAATAGCAATTTAAAGATATACCATTAGACTTCATTCATTATATTAAGAATTACATAAAACTGTCTTGTGACCTTTCTGTAAATATATGTAATAGTAATTTATGTGTAATATTTTAAATATATACAGACTTGAATATGTGATAAAGTCAATAATTTTGTTACAATATTTTCTCTGAAATGTGACTAACATTTTTCTTGAAGAACATTTTGTAGAACCTATAAATGGAGTGACAATATTATGCAACAATGTACACTGTATTGTTATAATTTCCATTAGGATTATGATAAGACAGCACTGCTGACATGCCAATTCGCACACTGTTCAAAAAGTTTTATATTCTTTTTTAAAAATACAATCTTTTGTAGGTTAGCATATTTGCAAATACAAAGATTTTAAATTATATGATCAATTATATATTTTTTCATAAATACATCAATTGCAAATGTTGGGTCAGTCAGTAATTTGCACGTAAGAAAATAATTACAAATAATCACGGGAATTTCTCACTAAATAAGGTACTTTTAATGTTGATAATGAGTTGGTTTGTTGACATTTATACTTCAATTACTTATTTTTTAATTGGACATGTTTCGGGAATATTTGCTCCCTTCCTCAGTAGAAGACCAATAGGTAGAAACATAATCTGTAGGCAATCAAAGAAATTTATTAAAAATATTCAAGGATAGTGACTCAAAGTTCATGATGTGGTTTTTATTTTTGATTATGTAAATTTTTTTCCCAAGCTGCTGGTTTCAAAAGGTTGCAAGCACATTTAAGTATGTTTTTTTTTTTATTATTATTATCAATTTCATGGTTTTCTGACCAAAAGTGGGCTTCCATTGCTGATTTCTCTATCTGTTTGTAACAGATGTTTCTGAAATGTTCTTTGGTAAGGGTTTCCAAATTTTTTTTTGTTTTTCCAATGAATACCCGATCACAGTCTTTGCAATTGATTTGGTAGATACCTGACTTCCTGTCAGAAGATATAGAATCTTTACAGGAAGATATGACACATTTTTAATACTGGTGGATGTTTTCAGTAGCCAAAATTATTTTGTGTTTTTGAAAATTTTTTGAATTAATGAATGTACCAGAATGGTTTGTGAATTTTTCTAATTGCATATTTCTTTTATTTGTAATAGTAAACTTGTGTCTTTGACATGTTTACTTCATTTAAATTTTTTAATGATTTTTAATTTTCTAATTTTTTTTATGGAAACCATGCAGTGCTGTGTTGATGATGCAAAGATGTTCTTTGCATTCTTTTATACTGAGTGGAACATTCAGTCTGTATGCAAGGCTGTTAGGATGGCATGCTGGTGTGTTTTGGGATTAAAGATATTATTTTTAATGTAATTGCCACTGTGGGGTACATTCCCTATATATTCCAAAGGCTAATCTGTTATTGTCTTTTATAACCTTCAAATCTAAAAAGGAGATCCAAACATTCTTAAATTTAATAATTTTAAGGCATCACTGTCAGACAGATGTTTGGGTATAATGGCAAATATGTCATCCCCAGGGCACTTTTCCTGTTCTGGAACATGTGTTTGATTTCTAATTTTACAAATATACAGATGAGGGCCTCACTTTAAGTATCAACATATTTTAGCAGTCCCACTTTAAGAGCTCAGATTGCAATGAACATCACTTTCTGAAATACTTAAAAGTTAACGGGTCATAAAATTAGCCTATAGTCTATATTAATTATTTGGGTTTTTATACTTTAAGCATTTACTTTTTTTTTGCTCTACCACCTTTCTTTAATTTCCTTATATCCATTGCAAAATGTAAACTGATGCATTTTAAACAATCTTTTAGTAAATAAAATAGGTGTGATGAGATTTACATAGCTATTAATAAAGCACATAAAAATGCACCACCATATTTTAGTTACTAATTCTAACTCAAATTTCCACTGGAACTTCTTTAACTCAAGGAGGAGGAGGAGGAGGAGGAGGAGGAGAAAACAGTTGTTGCACTTTCCCTATGCTATTTGGGTAGATGATAATGTAAGGTAATGTATCGTGTTAGACAATCAGAATTGCGAAAACATTTTTATAGATAATGAATATAGTTAAGATTGATAAGGAGGAAGAACAGGAAATGCAAGATGAACAGGAGGGAAAAAAGGGCAACTGAGTGCTGAGAAGAGTTTTAAAGCAAGATGGTACCTTCATATGTATCCAGCATTATGTTCTATGCTAACCTACTTACCTTTGCATATCTATGTGTGAAACTAAAATTAAGGATTCATGAAGCATGAATTAAGGCATATCAGTGTACAAAAGGGGAAAAAAAGGAAAACTGAAGAGTGCCGACAAAATCAGCCAAACATTTGTCTGATGTCTGAAATGTGAATTAAGCCCTGCATAGTGTTCTTAATATTGATAAGCTGTTGATAACCAACGGAATATTTTGGCTATATTATATATATAATATCCCTACTACCTTAGCCTAATAAAATGGATTAGAAATAAAAGCAAGTACAGGAAGACTAATTTTGTAATGTTATATCATAGTATTATATCTTTTATCTCTAACATTACCTAAAAATCTACTCTTCATGTCATCTAAGACTTCACATAGTCTATTCAGCTGGACACTCCCAAAGGCATTTGCAATATCTGCTTTGCAGAAATACAGCTTTGGTTGCCCTGCATCTTTCCACCATTTCCAGAAGTGCAGCCAAAGTGTATGCATTTTTGCCTCATCTTTTGGACCAATTCTGTACTTGTTGATAGTCTGAAGCTGGTAAAGAAGCTGCTCTATCTCCTTCTTGTAAGGTCCCCCCTTGCTACAAACAGAAAGTGGTGTCAGAGAACCTTAGTATTTACTGTCAATAAACTCATTACAAGTGTCTGTCCATTGTCAAAAATAATTCACATGGTACAAATTATTTACAAAATACATACGAAAAAATAGTACTTTTTTTTAACTCATATTTAAATTTATTTCCTGTATGCACCTTAATTGTGGATGGTAATTTATTATACAGTATCAAACCTTCTATTACTGGATCTCCATAAGTTGATTTAAAATTTATATGAATTTCAAGGAAGTTATCCCTAACTCTAATATTATAATTGTATATGTCACTATTTATTATATTAATTCCTTTCTTCAAGGCCATTAAAATTACCCTATACACATACAATCCAATCACTGTAAGGATACCCTTTTTCCTAAAATCATTTTTACATGACTGCATGCTAGCTAATCCATATATACATCATAGGCATTTTTCTTTTGTAAAACTAAAATTCTATTCATATTGGTAATACCAAAACTTCCTCATACTTTTATACCACAAGATAAAAAAAGGATAAACTATGCCATAATATACGGTTTATAGTATCTAGATACAAAGATTGATATCTGAACACATGTAAGTTTGAGTTAATTGTTTACAAATATATCCTCGACATGGGAATCCCACGTTAGTTCGTCATTCCAGTGCACTCCTGGAATGTAACTAGTGATCTTTTGTATTTTGAATTATTTAAGTATACAACAATATCTATCTCCTTAAGTAAATCGCAGCATTCATACTTAATTTACTTTTTTCAGGGTTGTTTAGATGTTTATTAGAATAAATCACCTTAAAAGTAATAAAAACAAGAGTGGGAGGGGGAGAGAGGAAGAGAGAGAGTGCAACTGATTACTAATGAAGAATAAACAAATTTACAAAGCATATTTAAAAAGAAAGAGTTGAAAATTTCTTTAATGTATTCTGGGACAAGACAAACAAAAATCATAATAAAAACTATAAGACAACATTGTCAAACAAAAGCACAAGGAAAGGAAACACAAAAAATAACAATGATATATTCAATGAAAATTTCAAATGAAGACTATATAAAATACAAAAGAGAAAAAAACAACTAGGATGCAATCAAATCTATCCAGAATACATTAAACATTTTGGTGAAAAGACTTTGACTTACTGCTGTCCACAAATAACAAAATTTGGAAATTCCAAAGACAAGTCCAGCTGATTTTATGACAGCAAAACGCATTCATCCAAATATGAAAACCACATAAATCTCCAGAAAAAATAAAGTTCTACAAACTAACAGCTTTGACCTAGTATTAACCAAAATACAAGAAATGATAATAAATCAATTGAACTGATTTTTAAAAGAATACACCCTCTTAATACTAGGACAAGCTGGATTCAGAAAGAACAGAAACAAATACTTAAGGGATACAATTGAGTGGTAAGGCTCAGGTGATAACACTTGTGAGTTGCATTTAGGAGGTTCCAAGGTCACTTGAAGGGAGGCCTATCTTTGAGAAATGGAAGGGGAAGCTGACTCACCTGGTATATATATATGGTTTGCAAGAGAAACATGTTAGAAGGGTTTTAGAGGGGCTTAGGTTCAGATTTGAGGACATGGATAGGGAGATTTTAGGTTTGTTAATATATGAGAAAAATCTTAAATATATTGTAAGTATTACAATATAGGATTTATGAAGGAAATGTATATTGAAAGGCGCAATAGACAGGAAAGAAAAGAATGGCCTGGTTTAGACCTGGAGTTTGGAGGCTGAGGGTTTGAGGAATAATGTTCCACAAGGAATATGTCCAATATGTGAAGAGGAGGAACATTCTGTTAAAATGTAAGGATACTGAGGAATGGAGGAAGGTTTTAATTAGAGAAATGGTTTAAGATTAATAAGAAATTGGTGATGAAGAAAAAAATGTTATAACTTCAGCTAAGGGGTATGGAAAGTAAGACTAAAATTGAAACAACCAGTAGAGAAGCTGAAATAAACTGAGTTTATATACTACATTAATGTGTTCAGTCATTAACACTAACTCCACTTACTTTTTTTTAAAACTTTGGACTAGTTTTGGGAGAGGTTCCTCCCATCATCAGCTGTTGTTGACTGAATGCAGTTGTTCGAAACAGGGGATGGATGCCCGTTCGCTCCTGTGGTGGTATCTTGTGGTTCTAGTAGAAACTTGCTGAGTTCATCCAGCGGCGGAAAATCAAAATTCATTAAGTTGTTCTTATTTTTTTAAATGAAAATTCTTTCCCATGTGGATAGTTCTATTGGGTTGTGAAGTTGTTTCAGTAATTTAATTTCTGGTTTTATTTTATGATTTTTGTTCCAAAAATGAGCTGCTATTGCTGATTTATCTATCTGTTTCAATCTAATGTTCCTAAAAGTTTTCTTCGAATTTCTAAATTTATTTTCGTTTTTCCAATGTAGCTCTGCTCACAATCTGCACATTTAATCTCTTATATTCCTGATTTTCGCTCTGTAGGGATGGTATCTTTCATTGTGCAATGTACAAAATTTTTTATATTATATTTGTTCTTTGGGGCTAACATAATTCCATGTTCTTTGAATATCTTCTTAAATTTGTTGTGGTAAGTTGGGTGGTATGTGAAACTTTTGAATTTATAACTGTCTTCGGTGTTCTTAAGTGTGGAAACTTCTTTAATCGATTTTTGTCTTTTAGCTTTATTGATGATTTTTGTTACTGAGTCTGTGTTGAAACCGTTGGTTATAGCCGTCTTCATTATATGTTGATGTTCCATTTTGTACTGTTGGTATTGACTCTTTAACTGTGTAATCTAATAAATTCTTGATATTATATCTGTTCTTTGGGGCTATCATTATCCCATGTTTATAACCAATGTACTAAAATTTGTACATTGGTTATAAATTAGTACATTGGTTTTATATATATATACACACACACACACCACTGCATTGTCAACAGCTTCGTTAGTACATTTAATTGAGATCATCCCATGTTTTTTGAAAATTTTCTTGAACTTGTTGTGGTAAATTGGATGGTATGTGAAACATTTGAATTTGTATCCTTCTTTTGTGTTTTTCAGTGTGGAAACTTCCATTATCTTTTTATCTTTTAGATTTATTGGTAATTTGTATCACTAAATCAGCAGTAGCAGCTCTCTTTTGGAACAAAAATCATAAAATAAAACCAGAAATTAAATTACTGAAACAACTTCACAACCCAATAGAACTATCCACATGGGAGAGAATTTTCATTTTAAAAAATAAGAACAACTTAATGAATTTTGATTTTCAGCCACTGGATGAACTCAGCAAGTTTTTACTAGAACCACAAGATACCACCACAGGTGTGAATGGGCGTCCATCCCCCGTTTCGAACAACCGCATTGTCAACAACAGTCGATGATGGGAGGAACCTCTCCCGAAACTAGTCCAAAGTTTTAAAAAAAGTAAGTGGAGTTAGTGTTAACGACTGAACACATTAATGTAGTATATATTACCACTCCATTGTCTACAGCTTCGTAAATATAATTTTTACTTAATAAACTGAGTTTAATTAGAAACCTTGCTATCAGTAGATAGTTTTCAGTTGTAAAATTTGGTCTTTATTTTATCATGAATGGGTTGTGCAAGTATATTCACCTATTGATTATTATTGAAAAGGAGCTATATTTGAAGGTGATTATGGCTAAGTTTAGGTACAATTTTTTGTGTAACAATAAGATGAAATGCATGTCTCCTGGATATTCCAATATTAGACTACTAATGAGCAAGAGACATGTATATGATGGTTTAATGTAATTATAACATATTATTTGTATAAAAACTTGTAATGGCAACATCTGGGCCATAATTAGTGACTACCATTTGGTAACATTTTTTAGCACATCAATAAATACAACAACGTAATCATATAAATTTTTCTCACTGAAACATAACTATTTCTTCAATCTACAAATAACAAAATTCCTTAATACAGAAAAAGAAACTATCAGATACCTAGGAATACACCTTGACAACTCAACGTGAAAGAACACATTACCTCAACTGCAGAAAAAACATTCTAAAATGTCTAGAAGGAACAACATGGGGAAGCACACAAGAGACCCTGAGTATAACATGTATAAAATCTGTCATAACTTATGGAAATGAAGTACTGATCATTGCTCCAAACTTAAAATGAGAAGATTAGATGTACTATAAGACAATGCATTAAAATTGTAATGGAAGCAGTAAAAACAACACCAGAAACTGCATTACAATTATATACAAGTAATCCTATAACAGAGGAAATTATATATAATGCTTCAAAAACACCCACAACTAAACACAAACCACACTTCACATTACAAGCAAAAATTGCAATCAAACCTACTAATCCACTCCAGTTTTTAGAATATGAAGTATATATTCATTTACTACAAAAGATCAAGAAACAAGACACTTCTCCAAAAATAATGAAAATATTCAGCATACAGACAAGACATACCAGATTTTGAGAATCATCCTGACTAATATTTTTACTGTTGCCTCTAAAAATCCACCAAACTGGAATTTTGTATGGTTCACGATCAACCAATAGAGAGCAGGTATGAGACAAGTGCTAACAAGCATAAGTTCATGTGACATTCACAGATGAATTATTAAAGCCACTGAAGCTCCCAGATTCATGGGTAAGATTAATATCGATGATAAGAATTAGGTGTATACACGTGAATCAGTGAATGAGAAACAAAAAAGTAGCTGTTAAATAGTATATCTCATCTCCATGATTTAAGTATCTTGGTCTGCAAAATAAAATGTGAACATAATGCTTATTGCATTTATTTGTAAAGATGAAATGGTTCACCACAAGTTTGTATCACCAAAAACTAAAATGTTGATTCATATACATTCTGAAAAGGCTGCCAAAAATAACCAGAAAAATAGCATCATTGGCTGCATACTGCATCAAAATAATGTCCAATTTCACACAGTTTTGGAAATGAAGGATCCCTTGGGTGAGAAACAAATTCCAATTGCATGGCAACCATCATTAACATTTGCTGACTCCTGGCTCTTTCTTACTATGAGTTTTACTGCTTAGCATTTTAGAACTGAGGACCTCAAATCCAATGTAATACAGAGTTTGCGTCCCATCTCAAAAGAATTTCAGAACTGCCTCATAAAATGGCAGAATATCATTGGAACAAATGTATATGAATGTGGATTGTGTGTGGAGTAGTGGCTCTTTTGGTGATGACTATGCTAGAGGAAAGAAAGAGCAAGTGCATATGATTTATTGCTCAATTTCTGGAACTTTTTTATCATTTCCTTGTACAAATAAAGACATGCAAGAGTTCAGAATCTCTTTACTTTAGCTGTGTGATTTTTATGAGACTTCTGTGTGTTTGACTAATGCGAGAAACTATAATTAAAGTTAATGTTTTAATTTATTCAAACTGTCTTAAACATACCATTATTTCCGCCCCTGGATCAGAATGTTAAGATTATGTTTTTAATGTAGCATTGTATTTAAATTAAATATAAATGCTAGTGTGCATGTGCAGGTATGCCATAAGTCGCTGTATTCTCACTTATCTAATAACCTAATGGGTCTGTGTGAGCTCTATCATTCTCTCAGCAGAGTTGGATGCATCTCCAGGTCCTTTGTGACATTTTACACATCTGTAGTGTATTGGTAATGAAGGAGGCCCTCACAGCTTCTTTTGGTTAATCATTTGTTTTAACGATTTGCAGTCATTTCTCTTTTATGTATCTCCAGTGTTGTCAAATCAGGACTTCATGGAAGCCATAGTATGCTAGAGATCCACACCTTCCTAAGAAGGTGTTCTTGGGAAGTTTTCATTTAGAAAATCACAAACTGGTAACACGAAATGGGCTAGCATGCCATCCTGTTGCAATCACACCTGTCTATAAGTTCTAGTTCAGTTAGTTGAGGTATTAACCAGTCTGGAATTATTTGCAGATGCTTCTTCCATTTACAGGCTCTTCATAAAAATATGACCCAAACACGTAATTTGGAGCAAAACCTGCCTACAATATAACATGTGATGGATTAGCTCCAATTGTAATATGAAATGTGGATTTTCCTTTGCCAAAAAAATGATATTCCAATCACAATTGCTGTGATAAGTCACACACTCATAAGAAAAGAGGACATGTTGTCAATATAATGGTAGAAACTCCTTAAGTAACAAAGCACATGCTTTGCTAGATTTATTTATATCAACATTGTTCATTGACAAAACAAGGGAAAAATGGTCTCAGCTGTAAGTCTATTTTCATACGATGATGCATTGTCTAACACTGTACTCTGAGTTTGGCTGCCCTTTTACATTCGATTTATGAGGTGACCGATTGATTGATTCTAACACTCCAGCACAATTAGTTTATCTGGTACTGCTTGACCATTTCATGGACTGTCTTTGACACTACCAGAATGAAATGTTCATTTCTCCTAAGTATTGCTTTTCTTAGAAGTAGCTTCCCCAATCTGTTTGAATTGTATTATAATTTGTTGCAATTTCTGCCAGTGTATGGTCTTTCATGAATCCAAACATTTGTTACCATGTGCTCTTAGATCGAATAACTCTCGTATCTGCCATCTTGGCCAACTTCCACTATCACGATTTTCAACTATTTGTTATTTATACCAATTGTTTCCATGACCACTCACACATTGTTCCTTTGTTGCTAAAATACTCATTTTTTATCAATAAGCAATATTCCGAATTATAATTACACAAATATATCAGATAAACATCTGCTAAAATACTCTTTTTTATCAATATGCAGTCGATCCTGGTGGTGTAGTGGTTACCATACTTGGCTCCTACACCCAAGAGCGCGGGTTCAAACCCGGCCAGGACTGATGGATTTTTTCGGGTGTAAAAATCCTAAGTATGGCTCCCTTCGGAAGGGAAGTAAAGCCGTTGGTCCCGTGTCGTACATTTACGGCACGAAAAAGAAGCCTGAAAGAGAGGCCTCTGAGCAAAGTTTGTCAGCCGTTTCACACCCTGAGTTGAATGGGACACTGATGACCTGAGATGTTAAAGAGTGTCCATAAATAAATCAATCAATATAAAATATTCTGAGTTAAAATTTACACAAATAAATTACACAAACATGGCATATTGTGCAAAAAGAAATAGGGGTATGGCAATTTATGGTGCTCCTGTACGTGTAACAACACCCTTTTATAGGAAGTTATGTATGGCGAGTGGAATGATAACAAGTTTGACCATGCAAACATGGCATTCATGAAGATTTGAACCATACAGAGTCCAGAAATCTTGTGATGTGCACTGCTGGAACCGAGTCTTTTCTATTTGTCAAAAACTTTCACATTATACACAGCAGTAACAAGCAATGCAGCTTGCTAATATCCGATAAGGAAAATTCCATCTCTTGTGACATATGAGCACTTCTGTGGGGCAGCTTGCAGCTGCTTTTTTCCTCCTGCACCATTGACTCTGACAGTTTAATAAGCTCTCATTTTTGGATTTGGGACAATGTTCCCAAGGCTGCAGTTTCTTCAGCAGATATGAAATGAAGTCTTTGCTGTCAGTTTCTGAACCTCAAACTACATAATAAATTGTCTTTGGCATTCTCTTACCCATGAGTTTTCCAATATAGGCTAATGATATACTGCTTGTAACACAACAGCACAATGACTGTTCATATCCTATAACAACATGGTCTGGTGTGCTGTCAAGAACAGGGAATATGTAGTTGCATTTCATGGGTATGTGCAACACATGGGTTAAAGTAAAGTATTACCATTCATGTCTTTTATAACCAAGCTTCTCATACATCAAGGTATGTATGTGTCAAATTTCAATGAATTATATCCATAAGTTTAAATGTTATAAGACAAACTTGAGAACTATGAGCAACTTAAACACTCATAATAATAATAATAATAATAATAATAATAATAATAACAACAACAATAATATTAATAATAATAATATGATCACAAAAATTGTATTCTAAGCAAGTATATCAGCATTTTCTAATACTAATCTCAACTACTCACCATCCAATTAAGATGGGTCTGATTGATGTTTTTGCTGGGATACAACGAAGAACACTGCTTCCAAGATAATGTGATAAACTAGAGAATGATTTAACCTCATCCTCTTCCAGACGTCTTATAATGCCCCCATGCAGCATTACTTGTACCATTGTTTTAATGCTGTCAAAGTACTTGCGTTTGCTGTAGTAAAATATTTCATTGTTGTGTTTATTTAATTTAGTTATGTGGAAATAATGACTTAACAGAGTTTCTACAATGTTTTCCATTAACCACAGCAGTACCTGCATATAAAAGAAACAGTTATCACATCTCAGAGAGAAAAAAAAAAGGGCAAAATGGAAAAATACATACATATAGAAATGGCCAGATAGACTGCCCCACAAAAAATAAATAAATAAATAAATAAATAAAAATAAAGGTTAATGATGAGCTTTATTGATATTCTAAAAAATAAAAAAATGATGAGGGAAGTTTCCACACTGAAAAACACAAAAGAAGGATACAAATTCAAAAGTTTCACATGCCATCGAATTTACCACAAGTTCAAGAAAATTCTCAAAGAACATGGGATAATGTTAGCCCCAAAGAACAGATATAATATGAAGAATTTATTAGGTTGCACAGTAAAAGATTCCATACCAAAAGAACAGAAATCAGGAATTTATGAAATAAAGTGCACAGATTGTGAGCAGAGCTACATAGGCAAAACAAAGAGAAATTTGGAAATTCTGAGGAAAGAACACTTTAGGAATATTCGGTTTAAGCAAGTGGATAGACCAAAAATCATGAAATAAAACCAGAAGTTAAACAGCTGAAACATCTTCAGACCCAATGGGGTTATCCACTTGGGGAAAAATTTTTCATATTAAAAAATAAAGAAAACCTAATGAACTTCAAGTTTCCTCCTATGGATGAACTCAGCAAATTCCTACTTCAGCCAACAGATGCCACCACAGGAACATCCAGGTCTCTAGTCATCGTTTCCAGTAATGGCAGTTTAGTGAGCAACTGAAAATGGGGGAGATTCTCCCGAAATGTATCTTATTTTTATGTAAGTAAGTGGAGTTTAGTGTAAAAAATGAATACCTAAGTTTAGGATATATTACCACTCCATTGTCTGCAGCTTCGTAAGTACAATATTCCTGTAATGTGTTTAGAAGGATGCAGACATGTCTAAGAGCAGACATTTTTGTGTATCTTGTGTAAAGGTGAGTGCAATTTTATTGTTTATGATAAATATTTCATCAATATTGAGCAGAAAACCCAGTGTAATATTTTCTGCAAAGCTTCCATTTTACTGGCAAGTGTTGCCTTGGTATAATACAGACTTGCCAACAGCATATAACCTACTAGGTTAAGCTTGAAGAATAATTCCCTGTATGAATTTTAGCTTGTATACAGCAACATCCTATATAATTTTAATTTCAATATATTTAGGAATCAACACTCAACACAGTGAAAACTAGTATAAGGTCTCCAGTAGATAAAATATTTTAAAATGCTAAAAACATTTCTATGGCTTCACTTCCAATGAACATGGAAGCAGTCTGAGTTAAAAACATTTAAATTAATGATACAATGATAAAACACTCTTGATGTTTCACTCTCAAAATTAAAAAAATTCAGAACATGTTGAGTGAAACCTTTGCTCAAATTGTCAACTGTTAAATGACTTCTTCCATGTTCAATCCGAATAAAGCCACAGAAATATTTTTAGCATTTTATAATATTTTATCTACTGGAGATCTTAACATCCTATGTGCTGCAACAGCCCTCACTAAGATTAAGGCCTGTCAAAGTAATCTCCGCCTCCATCATAGTAGTTCATTGGTACAGGAGTAACACTTCAAGGGGGCATGTGATCAGCATACAGGTATTCTGCCAGTTTCCATCATACATCTTTTGAGATCAAAGGAATGCAACAACAAAATAACCATTTATCAAGCAGATCCCCAATTGTCCCCATTAGGGTGGATGGACATTCCCTTCAACTCCGAAGATTTCCAAATGCCAGGAATTTGAACCTAGAACCTCCCAGGCAAAATGTGAAAATATTTTTTTAGCTTTATAATGTGGCCTAACTAATATTCAAAATAAAAGAATTGTTCTTTTTTTTTCTCTCTCAAAAAGCACAATGTTATAGTTTAGAAGGTAATAGCACTATCATCAGCATTATCACTTCTGCAAACCATTTGTCATAAATCAAAATTATATTTTACTTACAGTGCCTAGAAGAGTCTGCTTTCTCTGACTGTACTTTTCAGGAAGACAATTAAGCCAAGGAATTACTTTTATTCTCATGCAGAGTGTGATTTTATGAACTTCAAGTAATGCTGGTGGTTTTACACAATTAAGATATTTTCTAACAAACATGAAAAAATGTCTTGCATTTCTACATGTGCCAAACAGATCAGGGGGGAGCAACTTTCTTAGCACCATGTTAACAAACACTGTTACTGTATTGTAGTTTATACACTCCAACTTTCCTGAAAAGAAAATTGACATTATTATAATTAAGAGGCAAGTCAAAATATAGAAGATAGGAGAAAAGAGTAGCATTATGTATTCTACTATCACCTAAACAGTGAGGTGACAGGAGTAAGGGTATTATGTTCATAGTTCCTTGGAGTTAGTGCCAAAAGCTTAAATGATTACTTCAGGTATGGCAACACAAAATCAGTCTAAGAAAGAATTAGCCTAATAGGAATGAATGAAACATAAACATAAAACTATCAATAAAGTCAATAATTTGAGTTGGTTTTATATGCTTATATTTTGCATACATATCTTTTTTATGGATATGTTTCAGAAACCTCATGACTGTAAAAACAAATAATTGTATGAATATTTAAAAAACATTCAATGGAGAAGAAAAGTGTAACAAGATTAGTTTAAATTGCGGAGAGAGCACGTATGTTTCTTTGTGTAAAAGATAAGAGTGAATTGGTTTTTATTTTCTGATTCACTTTGTGAGAGCACCACATTTTTTTGCACTTTGTACATATTACTATACACACTTGTACCTTATATTATTTACACTATTCACATAATAATAATCTTAGCAAAAGTTAATCATGCAACGTTGGGGAAAATAATGAAAGACTGAGATAGCCCGTTGTCCCCAAAAGAATTGGAAAGCAACAAATTGAACAGCAACTTTTTTCTATCACCTCAGAAAAGTATAAAGTAATATTATATAAATAGCTGAAAGAGGAAACATAAAGTGAAAAAGGGCATAGCAAATCAGAAAATTCATAGAACTAGGCTTACTTTTAACATGCACTAAATTGAATCCTTCCTTCCACTTCTAAATGAACATTCCCAATTATGTTTACGGAATTTGGGAATCCACACAGTGAAACTTTTGTTAATCTTATTTTGATTTAAAGTACTTACTTTAAATCAAAATAAGATTCCCAATTATTCCCAGGTAAAGAAGTACTTGTATAAAATATAGTGAACTTTTGTAACAGTGGTGTCAATTATTAACATTTAAGAGAAATTGAGTCGTGATAGTAACATACACACCACTAAATTTTAGTGGTATGTATGTTACTATCACGACTCAATTTCTCTTAAATGTTATAGAAGTACTTTTCCATTTGTTTTATCTGCAACAATGAAGGACTAATTAAATTAATGAGAGTCATGTGTAGTGACTGCTGAAAATTATACATTCCAAAATCTCAACAAATCCATATTCCAGAAAATAATGAAGATAATTTTCCATTCTATAACTGTTATAAAGAAAACAAGTGTGAATGATTTTGGTTTTGAAGTGTTAAGTTTAGCAAATTCATCTAATGATGAGCTTTATATAGCTGCAAAACTGAATCTAAGCATGTGAAATGCATAAAATATAGAGACAAATATAATATTTTGTCTTTGAATTTTTACAGTAGTTTAGTTTTTTTTTATTATTTATCTTTCATCAAAGTGATTTTGCATGTTTTTAATAAAAATAATAACTAAGAATAATAAAAAAGCTAATTTGAAAATAACAATTCATGTCAACAGATTTAATTATTTTACAGATATTTCTGTGGTTAATCACCTATAACTAAAATTTGTTGGCTAATCATTATATCAAAATTAACTTTTTTCATTTACTATTTATCCAAGATTATAAAAATATAAAGTAAAACAAGAGTATGGAGAAATAAAAGAAAAATAAATATTAAACTACATCTGTAACCATAAGGTGCATTATTAATTTTGATTCATTAATGAGTTAATGAAGTTACCCTACATAATTTATTCTTTTTTTTTTAAATTGTTAGTTGCAAGCATGTTTTAAATTTTTCGTTATTTTTCATTTAAATTATTGTTTTCTCAAATGCACTCTTTTTATCCATTCCCTTAAAAAATACTTACATATTCAATCTTATGAATACATTATTTACTATAAATCAACAATAAAACTGGTTCCACATAATCATTCCTGATCTATGAGCAAAGAAACATATAGAATAGTTTTTATATAAAAATATGTATATTTTGCAAAATTGGGGCTGAGTGTCAAAAATAAACATGCTTTCTGTGATCATTTATAACAAGAAATCAGGAACTTTACAAACAGTAGGCAAAATTATCACATACTAGTGCTATTCTCCAGGAGAGAGAATAAAAAGAAAGAGGGGGAAGGTACAGAGAAATAAAACAACAAAGCTTATAATAAAGTTCAGAGAAATATCACCTTTGTAAAATAGTTAATAAAAATGTTATAATTACCAGGTGTTAGTTTCAAATGAGCATTTTGCTCTTTCTTTTTTGCTCGTGCAAATTTTTTCCTCAGAGAGTGCCAGTTTCGGCTTCTTTCAGTTTTCCTTCTTTTGCGACCCTCTGTATTATTTCTGTTCTCAAAGTTCAGCACCTGAGAGCTTCCAGGTACAGCAAGTTGAAGCTCTTTCTGTGGGGAACTTTGTTGCACACCAAGTTCTGGTAGAGCTTTTGCTATTCTGTTATCTTTATATCTAGAACAACGTCTAAAACAAATTAAAATCAATGTTAAGTATGTACAAATTTAGAACATTCTAAAAACAGCATTGGAAGTCCTTAGCCTACCTAAGTACAAGTAATTTTGTTGCCAAGAGTACGTGAGAATGTAGAGTAAAAGACAGTAATGAGCATTAATAAATGTATACAGGTATAAAAATATTAAGAAAACTGCCAAAGCTGCTAAATTAATTGGAATAAAAGAAAATGTACCTCATCTGAAGAAAGATTTCTTATGAATAAGATAAAAACATGGACTGAAATATATTTTGATTAATATTGATATAGAGTTAGATTGGTGACACTTATATTTCACTATTAAGTTCATATAATATTTTGATTGTGTATTATGTTACCAGTTCTGTTAATATGTGCAGCAGTCAGATGTATCATTAGGAAGCAACAATGGCTCATTTAGCAAAAATGCAGATTTTCAAGAATGGAAAAAGTTTGTTCCCCTTGTGGTCCCTTTTGGAATGAATGGAAAAACAAAAATTTGGCATTCATTATAAGAATGTATGGTTTCTGTATATTTTGGATATATTTTTTTTTTTTTTTTTTTTTTGAGTAGTGTTTAACGCCCGTTTTCACTACTGAGGCACCACAGGCGGTGGACACTGATGATACATGAGATGAAATGATAAATTGGGAAAGGATTTTTTTTTTAAGGAAGGAAGCATTCCAGGCCTAAGTTTAGGTACCTCCCCGGCATTTGCCAGTTATGAAGACTGAGGAAAACCTGGAAAAAACCCCAGTCAGGAAGGACGGTCCTGGCGAGATTCGAACCGCAGACCTCCCGCTCACGAGTCCGTGCCTTAACGACCTCGGCCACCCGTGGCGGTTTTTGGATATATGAATGTTAATTATATATATATATATATATATAATATATACGAAAAATACAAATAAAGTAACACTATCAACAATGTAATAAATTAACAGTAATTATGATGGTAGAAAAAGATAAAACACACAGAAAATGTCACACTTGAGATCACTCCATGAGTCTGAAATATAGCGATCTCAAGTGTGACTTTTTCTTTGTGTTTTATATTTTTCTACTATCATAATTACTGTTACTTTTTATACACACACATATATATATATACACATACATATTTTACAAATACTTGAGGTGCTTCGAGCCATAAGGACCTAAGGCATTCCTAATTGATTTCAAGATTTTAATATAAATACCTGTTCCCGATATCTGTAGGGTAACTAACTGACAAACTAGCTATAGTTATGTCTGAATTCTAAGTGTGCATATGAGAAAAATATTTTAGTTTCATTCTATAAACTTTTAAAATAACCCTGTAATTGCATCTTTCTTATATTATTCTCCTTTAATAAACTATTAAAGTAAAATATTTAAAAACAATTACTACATATCATTATTTTTGATAACAGCTAAACAATAACATTTTAAAACCAAAGAAAATATATTACATTATATGTAAAGATAAATGCAAAAATACCTGAAAAAAATATACACTTACTGCCATAGTTCATCAACACTTAGATGTACATAGTTGTTTAGGAAACAATGAATAAAATTAAAAAGAAAATTAAAATCTTTAGGGTTATAGTCATCAGTCTTTCCCTCGAATGAACATTGTAAAATCTCATTCAAGATTAATTTTGCTGCTGAATTCCTGTTTTCATCATTACTCATCCAGCTGCGATTTGTAGTACGCCATCCAAAATTAATACTTGAGTTCCGTTCGCTCATATTTCTTCCTGAAATGAATCCAAATGTAACATATCAGAGTTATTCTTTGCACATTATACTCCAGTAATGGTTAACATTGATAACATATTCCAATTTTAACAATTTAAAGCAACAGTATTGAAACAGGAGGATGAGTGGTTATTCTGAGGATATGCTATTGCTGCAACCCTAGTCTATATAACTAATTGTAGCACAATAATTAACCATCTTGTCCTTTTCTCTGCTTACCTCTTTACAGTGCGACATTTATTTTCGAAATTTTCTGTTAAGAGTGCCAACAGAATTTGTACTGAATGAGATCTACTGGTGACTCCACTATTATAGGCCATTCTACTTTGATGGGGTAATAGGAAAGGAATTCCTTTAACAAAAAACTTCTTTTAAACAGAAAACTTCAGTTAGATATCTTCAACTTTTCATATTTATAATCTTATAGTACATACATCAGCAGCAATTATTCCATATAGGATATGAGGATCACATACACCCTCCCTCTTTTATGACTTAGAATTTATCTACTATTAATTTTATAATATACTGTATAAGGTTCTTCTTTCCCTTTGAAAATGCAATTGAAAATCTAATATTTTCCCTTATCTATAAGCCCAATCCATCAATCCTTGTGCCACCATGGGTGGTCAAGGTTGTTAAGGCACAGACTCGTGAGCAGGAGGTCTGGGGTTCGATTCCCACTAGGACTGTCCTCCCTGACTAGGTTTTTTCCCAAGTTTTCCTCAGTCCTCATAAATAGCAAATGCTGGGGAGGTACCCTAAACTTAGACCTGGAACATTTCCTTTCTTTAAAAAATATCCTTTCCCAATTTATCATTTCATCTCATACATCAAGTGTCCTCCTCCTGTTGCGCCTTCATAGTAAACATGGGCATTAAACACTGTTTAAAAAATCTTTGTGATAAACTGCCAGTACACTCTTTACAATTATTGCTGATATTAATATCTCTGTCGTTATAGGGTTATGTACATTTCCCTTATTCTAGTAAATTGGTACCATTATTCCTGATCACCTTGAAAGATTATGCTAAATAATATAGTGGTTTTTTTATTTGGTTTATTTATGGATGCTCTGTAACATCTCAGGTCATCAGCATTCCATTCAATTCAGGGTGTGAAACGGCCGACAAATTTCGCTCAGAGGCCTCTTCTTTCAGGCTTGAGGTTCTTTATCATGCCATAAATGTATGACATAGGACCCATGACTTTACTTCTCTTCCGAAGGAGGCCATACTTAGGATTTTTACGCCCGCAACATCCATTGTTTTGGCAATAGCGGTAGTGTTGAGATTGTCTCCAGAACCAGAAATACACAGGAAAGTAAAAGAGTCTCAAGTTAACAGATAGCATACATGGCAGTATTGTTTTTTAAGAAATCAACCAATGTATCACTCATTTCTTGCCAGAAATGACGAGTATCAAATTTGCCTTTTGAAACAAAAAAAATGATTCTCCTAACGATGTGCAATGCATGGCAGAGAAAAATTTAAACCAATGTTTGAGATGACATTAGAGAATTTAAAAAGTATAGCACATAAGCTAAGCCACTATATCTGAGGAAAATCAAGCAAGCTATATACTTATTGATAATCTAGACCTGAATATAAGGAATATCTTCAGTTAAGTATGAAGTCTATCTTTTGAGAAAACTGGAAAAAAACTGCAAATGAAGTACAAGACATTTCAATTTCTTCACAAAAACAAATTTCACTTTTCAGTTTCTGAAAACTGACATGGCTACTGCCAAAAATGAGAGCTTAAAACTTATTTAGGCATCACAGGCATTGATAATACACGAGACATAATGATAAATCGGGAAAGGTTTTGTTTTATTTGATTTATTTTTATGGAAAGAAACGTTTCAGTCCTGGCATTTGCCATTTGTTAGGATTAAGGAAAACCTGTAATAACCGTCAGGTTGGACGGCCCTGGCGGGAATCGAATCCCAAACTTTCGTTCACAAGTCCACGTTTTAAGACCTTGGCAACCTGTGACGGTAAAGTCATGGTGAGTTTATGGAATATTTTGACCAAGGGTGGTATGAGGAAGCGTTAGGAGCCTCTTGGATTACCTTCTTTTAATTTCATTATTTTTTAAAGAGCCTAATTACAAATGCCACATATTATAACATTTATGTTAATGTTATAAAAAGTTGCAATGACCTTCTCTAAATTATTTTCAAAATGGTTCAAATTTCCTGTTGAATACACACACATAGATTGCTGTTGCACTCAAAATGTTCTTCTCTACAGTTGGTGCAGACATTAATTCTGCTTTTTCTATTTAAAAAAAATCTACATCTCCACCTCCTAATTCCCGAGTTTCTAGCAACTAAGTTTAATGCCAAGTATCCATAATAACATGATCTCTTCATTCCCACTGATGACAAAATAATACTATGCTTTCAATAGCTAGTTGTTTCTAATTTTTACCATTTTTGAGACGCTCTAATTTAATCCATAATAAGTTTAATCTTTACCACTAACACTTCCCTACTATCACTTTTCATACCTTTTTATTTCCTTCATTAAACACCACTACCATTGTTTTTCTTAGTTAATTCTTGAGACTTCCTTTAGCATAAGGTAATACAGAGCAGATAAGGTTTGTATATAATGCATTCAACTTTCTCACACAATTACCAATGCCCTTTCACAAAACAGTTACCCTGCAAGTTGCAACATGCAATACCGAATTTAATTTTTTTGCAGTATTACATTTTCCCGCGTTTTGTAAGATTCTGCCTTTGCCAATATTCATTAAAACATTCTCCCTTTTGGCACACAAATTTCCTGCATATTACATGCGTTTTCTTAAACAAGGTTATATCAAGACCAGGAATTAATTATATATTGCTTACTTAAAGGTTTGTTTGATTATTTTTTTTTCCCTTTTGTCCTATTTTTAGCTTATAAATCAACTAGCGAATGAAAATGGGCATGAACTAGTTCGATTGTCTTCTTATCATTATGTTCCAATTGAAATTGGATGGTCTCAAATAAAACGAGGTTACAATAAAAAATTGAATGATAGACTGGATCGGTGGACTGGAAACACTTGTTTACAAACAAATGGAAAATGTGGCAAAGAAAGGCTGGGCATCCTAGTTCGACACGCTGAAAAATTAGTCCAGGAATATTTTAGGAACGAAATAGAACGTGACGAAATGTTAGAACCAATAATAATAAATTTACAAGATTCTGATGAAGACAGTGACGAATTGATAACTGAAGAATATAATGACTATAGTAATGGTAGTAACCGACACCAGCAACGACAACGACCTTCTAGCACTTCCACTGGATACTTCCATATCAAGTATACAACATGATTTATTTTCAAGTGCATATATTTTTATGAAAATGTACTTGTTATCATAGACATGACATGATTGCATAAGCGCTACAGAGAAAGCGATGGAAGCAGGAGGGAATACAAATGATAGTGACAACTTTGCTTAAGCATTTACGTTCCATTGGCTGCAGCTGAATCCTTTTCCCATTTGAAAAACCACAATAAATGAACACTTGTTAATCATATCTTATCTCTCTTGATTGCAAGAAATTAATAACCACCATTCACTAACTACACTAATGTAATGGGAACAACTTGTACATTATTGTTAATGTAAACTTTTTTGGATTTTCAATTGACAGCGACTTAAGCACATTCTACTTTTAGCAACTAAAAACGTAAAGGAATGTATTACCTATTAAGAAAATTAAGTATATGTATTAACTTGGAAATATTAAAAATTGTGCATTTTCCTTTAGATTTACAGGTACTTGTCATATGGAGCGTTGCTAGGAGACCTGAAAGCTCTGCAATGTTCAAACTACAGAAGAAAGCTGTTAGGCTAACACGCATTCCTCCAACACGAAGCCATTGCAAATCATATTTACTGAGACTGGGTATTAAAACATTGCCTTGTATTATTGCTCTTCAATGTCTATTGTAACTCAAGGAAAACAACGACGACGACGACGACGACGACGACGATGATGATGATGATGGTGGTGGTGGTGGTGCTGGTAATGGTGATGAACAAGTTGATTTTCACGGGTATTATAGAATAATTTGTTTGTTCAGATGTTCCATAGTAGAACACAGGAAACCCGTTATTGCATTTCTTTGAAATATTTGAATACTCTTCCACTGTCTATTTGACAATTGCATTATAATTATAATAGAGTTAAGAATAGGGTTGAGAACTTATTCACAAAGCACTGGTTCGTATAAAAAACTTATTAATATTTCGATATTGTTTAGTGACTTCCTATTTAATAACTCTATACTTCATTGCATTTAATAATATAATGGAGTGACATTCAGGGAATTGTTTTATCATGTATTTTTTCAGTGACATAATGGGCATCTTTAAATGTATTCCTATTTAGATTTGTCGATCAAGTAGTATATTATTCAATTATTCTTAAAGAGTACTTGTGTACAGTAAACAGTTGATTGTTAGTTGTTCTTTTAATCATATTATTAAGCAAAGATAAACTAAGTTGTATCAGAAAATTTACTGTATACATCTCTACTATATATAAAATTAATTTCTATTTTTGTCAAATAGCTTCAGAGTTGAATTGGTTGAGTTATTTATTAGCCGTCACAATTGCAAAAAAAATTCAGGACATCTCAGGATTTAAAGTTATGCGAAAGTTTATAAAAATATAAACCTATAAATATAAAAAAGACAACAAATTTGATAATGTGTGTTCTATGTTGGAATATGGTATTACAATTTTTTAATCTTTTCATTGCAAAATTTGTACAGTATTCAGATGTATAGTCATGTAGCTTCTTCTCTTCCACCCAGTTTCAGTACATAAAACATAACAAAATCAGAATAGTATTTTACTAAAACTATTGTCTTTAAAACAAATTTAGTATTTAAACTTTAGTTGCAAATATTCACTGATACAGATAGTTAGCAACATTTGTTTCACTGGTTCATAAAAACGTTTATGACTGTATTGTTCGATGTGATGTGAAAGAGGATTATAAAACATGCCAGCAAGACGAGATACTCCATGAAGACTTCTGATAATTCTATGAAAATTAAAGTGTAAATCGTTGGATGATCTCCTAATATACTTATGAAAATTTGAATATGACTAGAAGAGATCAATGTTTTGGTGAATGAGGCATATTCTAAAAAAAATATATGGATGGTACTGACAATATTTTATCATTGATTTTATTATTCCTTTTCATAATATTAAAATACGCTTACATTTTGATAATGCTCCCCATATAATTATGCCATGTAATAGTATTACATGTACCTATCCATAGTGCACTGATTTTAAAGCTTCAACTGGCAATACTTTAGACAGCATTTGAAATGCATTACACAAACGACACAATTTTGAAGCTATGTGCTCTATATGGTAGTCCCATGAGCAATTGAAGTCAATCCATAAACCTAGGAATTTTTTGTGCTCCAGTTTTTGAATTGTAGTGTGGTTTAAAATGATCTGGACATAATCACTCAGATTTTGCTTACTGAAATGCAGTTATGATGGCATTTAATTTAAATTTATTATTGAATAACCATTGTTCCAATGTGTTTAAAGTCTGTGCAATTTTTAATTGCAGGTTTCAAATGGTTCTCAGGCACATCAGAATATGACTCTTGTTAATATTGCACCATATGGTAGCGGTGGGGAACTTGTATAATTAGATTATGTTTAGTATAACATGGGTTGCTCTGGAATGTCTTAATTACGGTAGTGCACCGCATAATATCACATTTACATTTCATAAATAGCAGCGATTAAAGGAATGAATAAACAACAGTATACATCATGTAAATTTTGCAGTTAATGATGAAACTGTAGTGTGTATTAAACGTTTGGTACCTAAATTTGTGGTTGCGGAGGACTTTCACTGTGCAAATTTCCGTGATTTACTATCGTATGTGAAGGTATGAATTGGCAAAGAAAGTACGAAGCGGAGTTTGGGTCGAGATGATGAGAGTTTTAATGAATGATGTGAATCTCTTGTTATAACATGTTTGCAAGTCAGATTTAAACAAGATAGACAAACTATTGCAAGAAAGAATAAATTATATGTCCTTTTCATTAAAATATACGATAACAAATATGATGCTTTCCCGTCTATGTCCATTAGTTTTAAGTTGTCCAGTAATATGGTAGTTTATTTTATAAAGATTTGTGCCTACCTGTGGAGAAGTTTATAATACTTAATATTTTATATTTCGTTTACAGATAAGAAGAACTATTTTCTATTTACAATAATTGTTTCTTAAAAATCATCGAAACATTTTATGATAAATAATGTCTTGTAAAAGTAATACTGCGTAAAAGTTTCGTATTTGTTATTGGCAATAGTAGGGCGATTTCGGCCGCCATTTTTTTTCTGTAATGTACATATAGTCGATCTTGGTCTTGACCGTAGACGCAGAGGCTTCTATTATAGTAATTTCGCTGCAATGATTGTCAGCAAATGTGCATTCAGTTTTGAAGTTTCGTAGTTAACTAGACATTACAAAGAATACATACGTATAGGATATGCGATTCAAGTAGCTTGTGTAGTTATGGCTCTTACGAACGTTTTGTTGTTGAGCCAAATTGCTGGATATGTAATAGCATCCATTCTTTCGTTATGCATAACTGTGCCAATGAGTTTACATCAAGATGAATTCAAGTAAGTCCACAAAGCCATAATCATACTGCTTTTAAAGTGAGAACAAGAATTACTTCACAAATGAAGAATGCACTAGAGTTTTCAAATGGGATGGTTAAGGGTGCCTTGTTATACTTACAACGAATCGCACAAATTTGTGAAATTGAAAGAATAGGCGAAAAATGAAGCTTGTTTTTTTGTTGGGAGGGCTGGGGCTATATAGCAGTTTACTGATTAAAGCTTTTACGTACCTTGTGTATATTTCGTTTCTCTTAGTAGGTATACCGGAAGTATTTGAATTCTTGGTTATTCTTGTTTAAATTAAGTAGGTAAATTAATTATTGGTACATTATTAAAGTTTAGGAGAGGTTAAAGAACACAATAAATAGTGATTGTGCTATTATAACTTGTTTTTATAGGAATGCATTTACTTTAATAATAGATAATGGCATTTTCATTTAATGCCTAATGCCTAATTCAAGGGAAAAACATTTGGAAAATTATACAGACTCTTGCAGCAAGCTAACCAAATGATCCACAGATATAATGATAAACTATGGTCATTGAGTAATCCTGCAGGCAATTTTGTACATTAGAACTATCAATTTTAGATATGTACCAAATGTTCAGGAGACTTAAAATTTCTGTAGCCAGATGATATGATTGTATTTGAAACATTTTCTACTGTATGCTGATTTTGCTATGTATTGACATTGGAGGTAGATAAAAGAATCAAATAGAAAGGCTGGGCCATGTGCTTGTGTCATTCTTGCATAATGATATGAGCAACATGGTAAACAATGTAATTTCCAAATTAATAGTTTTTTCCAGGAGCTTTATTTATATATTAATTTTCATTGTTTCTGTAGTTTAACGCTGTGCCTGATGGTCATTTAAATCTTCCTGTGGTTCCTGGGTACCCAATACAGATGGGTATTTAAATTGGCTGGAAATTTAAATTTTCCATGTTGTAGAAAAACATTAATCTTATCACAATGCACTTTCATCAAATTCAGGCTGCTTATGAAGTGAAATGAAACTCTACTTAGGCCTGGAATGCTTTCTTCCTTTAAAAAAAATACTCCTTTCCCAATTTATCATTTCATTTCATGTATCATCAGTGTCCACTGCCTGTGGTGCCTCAGTAGAAAAAACAGGCATTTAAAAAAATGAAACTATGTTGCCTTCT
Source organism: Metallyticus violacea (assembly GCA_030762175.1). Classification (NCBI taxonomy): domain Eukaryota; kingdom Metazoa; phylum Arthropoda; class Insecta; order Mantodea; family Metallyticidae; genus Metallyticus; species Metallyticus violacea. The sequence continues at coordinate 6,387,839 of CM060838.1, read as the reverse complement.
CTTTTTGAAAGCCATTAGCCATTATGCTTATAATGTGAAGGTCAAGCCTGGACCTTCAAAGCTCCAGGCTTGACTCATAGCTTGTGTTTTCATCCCTTCCCCTTCAGCAAGGAGCAATGTATTTCAAGAGACTTGCTTAGACCTGCTAAATTTATTAGCTCTTTATTATGGAAAGCCAAAAACTACTCTTAACACAGAGCAGTATGTTCTTCAAAGTACATACTGCGGTGTATAGTCTCATTTCATTTACAACAAACCACAATTTTGAAGAAAATGGATCACACGGTGAACTTCATGCTCACCTAGTATATGGGTTAGTGCAGCTTTGGTTGAACAATCAGAAAAATTAAACTTTATTACATGCTACATTTATCTTTTTGCAGGGGACATTGTCTGTTGTTTTCTACTGGAGTCTGGCAAGAAGCAGATGGACAATTCCGAGTTAATTGGGCATCACAAGCATATTGCAACTATACAATATTTGTTGGTGTAATATTGTTTGTCATCTCAGCAGTGCAGATTTATCGCATGTCAATGTTGTTATATAAGGGCACAGACAGGTAATTATCAATTGATACTAATTGTGATGATGGTGGCAGTAATCATATTAGGAATGTTAAATAAAATAGCTCTTGACAGCAAATTAATACATTTAGGTATAATCTAACATTTGCTTAAATTGGTGTGGCTGAAATGTTGATTACTTTTTGCTAGACTTAAAAATGCTTTCAATTATTAATGCTGGTAATGGTAACACAGATAAAGTTTAGAACAATCCACGCCTCTGCTGGTAAATATTCAGTGAATTTTTATATATTAGTCAATATGAAACTGTAACATAGCTTCATTGATTGCTCTATTGATTTAATGAAGAAAATACTGACCTTCTTGGCAGTTAATACTGGAAACATAATTATAAAATGCTTATTTCTCTTATGAAATAATGAAGTGGTGGATGCTGTTTATGCCTCAAACTAAATAGTTCCGTGTGAATGGTCTGCATGATGCTACTATACAAAGACCTGGCATCTCCATCAACAACAGTGATTGTGTTCCAGGGTGCTTTATATAAATTCAATTAAATAAAGAATATGTTTATTTTTTTCATCCAATATATAATGCTAAATAATTAGTTTATTGTAATCTTTAATATTAATTTATAGAAATTATGTGCATTTCCATGATGTTTGACTGGGGCTTAATCTTTTCTGTTGGAATAGCTGAATCTCTCAGAGCAAATCTTAAAATGGTAGTTTTGGCTTGCATTACTGCTAAGCAGTGACCAAATGCATTTGAAAGCAGTATTAAAACCCTTTTCAGAAAAATTAACACAATTTACGTGCATTAAATATTTGTGTGAGCTGCATGTATATAATTCTGCAAAAATGTTAAATGGATGAAATGTATAGACATTTGATTTTGTTGCTAATATATTATCTTTAGTATGTTTTATGTTTTTGATCTAATAATTCACATTTACTGTACCTTCTTTTGCAGCTCATTCCTCTCTGCATTTGTAGATGTAATTGGGAGTTTGTTCCTTTGTGCAATGACAGTAATAGCAGCTCTTATGATAACACTGGGCTTTATGGTATGGTGTGAGGAAATGACAAAAAGATTCCCATCGTAAGTAATCTAAGAACATGTTTTTTGTTTTCATATGGTTTTTCTTTTAAGGAGAAAATTAGCCTGTATAGGTATGAATGAATGAACGAATTTATTTTCCACAACCATTGTTACAATTAAATTCACATAACAAACAAAATATCTAAAAATTTACAATACCAAAACTAAGGTTCTCTCATACCATAACCACCTGGTTATAATTATGGTAAATGAATCCCTACAATCCATTTCCACAACTGTGTATGCCCACAAACTCCTTGTTGTACTTCTCCTCTACCTATCCCTTACCTTTCCTAAGAATTTCCCAATCTTTTTTATTTTTTCTACCCTCATATCTGACATTTTAATTGCTACTATATCATATTGTAGTTTATCCCATTTTTCATCCCAGATACTATCCGCCTACCTTTTAGTGAATTAAATATGAATGAAGCTATTGCAGCCATACCAGTGAAAAATTTGCTATTTTTTTTAGCAAATTCTAAAGGATTGTAAGCTATTGCGGCTGTACCAATAAAAAGATTTTTTACTGATCTATCCATATCTGCATCAATCGTACCTATTAGGCACTTTTAAAAAAAATAATAAAAAATGAATAAAAAATGCGCGCGCGTGCACAGACAATGTGTTAATGAACTACACTGAAATAATTTCAGAGTATAGAGATGTCATATTTAAGCAATTTGAAATAAGCAGTATATGATCTGCAATGAAACATAATGCAGTTTTATGGTGTTAAATATTTTTGTATCAGATGCTGGTAAGTTGGTATTAAAGCCAAGCCAAGTGAAAATTTGGTTTAGAATGTCTTTAAAACTGCCTTGTGAGCATATAAGTATCGATTTTCTGCAGCTCGTTAACAGTATTTTCAAGATTTAGTGCCATAAAACTCCATCAATCTCGAACTAATCAATTGACAATGTGACACTGAATATTTGTTAGCTCCTATTTGCATTATACAGCCAAGACCAACTACATTAAATGTCGTTTTGATGTAGCCTAATCTAGAGAGAAATTTTTAACTGCTTGTGTAGCATAATGCAAAAGGATGTTCCCCAGGCTGCAGGTTCAATTCTTGCTATGCTATTAATTTTTTTTTAATACTAAGTGCTGCAATATACATACTAAACAATTGTGAATAAAATTTACTGAATGCTTTCAAGTTTTATTTGCTTTTTCAACAATGAATTTATGACCAATATACAATGGTTAATAAGCTTGCTACTAACATTTACCTAATGCATACTCAGGACTGTACTCTGATTGTTAAGTACTATAACAACTACAAAGATTGTAATTATATGAACTGATATGATAAGATTTAAGTGTATAAATTGAAAAATCAACTTATAGGTTAAAAGCATATTAGACCTAGTCAGGAAAAAAAATGAACAAGACTGGAAATTATATGACCACCTCTTTTCTCGAAAGCTAATGTCATAACCATTGTCAGAATGATACATTTCACTGAGAAACTGCTGAACCAATAACAATAAATGGTCTTTGTTCATCGGAAGGTTTTAGCTTTGTACTGCCTTGACTTGTTGACATGTCCTTGTGAAAACATCCATTCTACAAAGGTTTATGCAAGGATTTCTTTGGAGAAATCTGCAGTTTATTATTTTTCACCTTCTGTACCATTTCCATGGCTTTCAATTTCTTCACCAGATGGTATAACAAGAATTCTGTCAGTGATTTCTATATCCCAGACTATACAATAAATTGTTTGAAGCACTTCCTTAGACTGCAATTTTGCAGTACATATGATTGCATAACAGCAGCACAGCATGTACAGATACATCTTGCTACTGTCCGAACAAGTTATTGACCTCTATGGGCATTTTCGTCACATAAGCTGGAGTTCTATAAGCATTCTTCTCGTACCCCAAGGTATGCTCTTGTCAAATAGCATTGAATTAGGTTCATTTGTTTGAAAGTTTGAATGCAAAGAAAATATAAACTAAATGGACCTCTATCTATCTGGCCCAGGCCATTTTAGATGTACCCCTTACAATTACAATTTTTACAATAATTAATGATGTATTAATGCCTTAATCTAAATTCCAAATAAAGAGAATACCAATTATTCACTTCTGTTGCATCAGACCCCAGTCCCTGGTTCATCATCACTACGTACTGGAATTTCTGAACCAGACCCCAGTACCAAAATATCTACTCTGTCTATACTATTATTTTATCAACTATATACTATTATATAAAATATAGTGAACTTTTGTAGCAGTGGTGTCAAATATTAACATTTTTAAAAAAAATTGAGTCGAAATTGTAACACTTTTAGTGGTGTGTATGTTACAATTTCAACTCATTTTTTTAAAAAAATGCTTATATACTATTATTTGAAAGTTAAAATAGAATATAAGGCACTGATGAGTAAATGAAACATCTAATATTAAAACATTATCTTTAATATTTAAAATTAATTGCAGGTGTGAGGTGGCTGCAGGAAATGCCATTGACAAACAAGATGGTATTGATACATCTGGATTTCATATTGAAATGGGCACAGCACAATTTGGAGCATGGGCTTCTTGGGCATGCTGGGTTGGTCTCTCAGTGTTTGCTATTTTGAAGCTTTGTCGTTACCATCAACTTGAAAACATGAAAGTCAGCATGTACAGAGAGCGACAGCGTCTTATCAATGGCAATGGTGCTCCATGTAGCACAGGGCAGGAAAACAAAGGTGGTGAAGGTCCATCGCATGCTGCTCCAGGTGACTCACTCCAGGCCGTATAATTGAGAATAAGAAGAAACAAGAAATGCTTTAAATCTAGTCGATAAATGAATTCATGAATAAGCTTAGATGCTGTAAGATTTAACAGATCAACACATAGGATCAGTGTTTTGTGGGTATCCTCACTAGCATGATGTAAAGCAACTGATTTAGGGACAACGGGTGCTGTGTTAAGTGCATATAACTCTTCTAAAACCAGCAGTATGCTCTGGCTTAGATGAAACAGTATTTTGTATAAAGTAAGCACCATTATTAGCTCTGATAATAAGAGACATTGCTTTCATTTGGCTGATATTCATTGTATCTTTTACATTCATATAAATTATGCATTCTATATAAGTTACAACTATATTATATATTGTATATAATTATAACATCACAGCAGTTATTACGTATGCTTCAGAAGTTCAATTTTTTTAATAATGGAATTTTTTAAGTGCTTGATCATGTGAGAAATAGCAGTTATTGAGATATTTCATATATTTTCTTATTTATACTCTGTATTTTTTCTTATTTTAATAGTTTTATTTCATTTGTAACTTATTAAATAAAACATTGTTCAAATGTGAGGATATGCAGTACTTTTTTATTACCTTGAAGACGGATATAAAATTTACAATAATGATGGAGTTATTATTGCAAATAAAAGGTCCATTATGTAAATAAGACAATCATTTTTCTCATGCCTTTTTTATTACCTTGAAGACGGATATAAAATTTACAATAATGATCGAGTTATTATTGCAAATAAAAGGTCCATTATGTAAATAAGACAATCATTTTTCTCGTGCCAAACATTTCCAGAATATACATTTGAAAATTCATTGGTTGCACCACTAGAGAGGAGTTATGGGCAGTGGTATATTACTGTGCAATCAAGTTGATAGTGTGCTGCCAACACCATTTGAAGATGGAAGACATTAAAGTGGAGCACTAATCATAAGTTAATGAGGGTTACCTTTGAAGTTTTTACAAATGACCACTAGGTGGAGATATTGAGATATGTCATTACTATTTTTGCAACAATTGACATTTATTGTGAAAACAGTTGCAGCTTAGAAATTGAGAGAGTAGTGTAAAATGAGCATTTAAACAAAGCAAATTTATAAAAAAAATGGTTTATATGGAGGTTTTGTTGCATTCATTTTTTACAATTTTAGTAAAGGCCTAACTCAAAAACAATGCATAGAATCGTTTCATTCAACTTTTGGTAATGAAGCACCATCATAATATTTACAATTGGTTTCCAAAATTTCATCATAGTTGTGCATCTATTAGTGATGAATTTCATGAAGATTGACCAAAATCTGTTGTCATTCCAAAAAACATCAATGCTGTGCACAACATGATTGAAGAACTAAAATTATTAATTGGAATTTTGCACAGTGAAGCTAATCAAATATTAAGATACTATGTTATTGAGTAGAACTAACACTCTTTTGCTCCACTTGTTTAAATATGTAGGATTGGTTTCACCTGCCCTTCGTTTGCATTGTCAGCACATAGATTTGACAAGGGGCTGATGATGGGAACGAAGAGTTCGTGAAACTAGTCTTACATATTTAAACAAATGGAGAAAAAGAGTGGTAGTTCAATTCAATCACACAATGATCTTAATATATAATTGATGATCATATGATCAGCATGTGGCTTACAGTGAGATAGAGGCATCCTTAAGCATATCAAAGACTGCAATACATCCAGTTTTGCATGAACATTTAGCTGTGAAAAAGATCTATTCCCAATGGATTCTCCATAATTTGATCGAAGCTCAGAAAAATGCTCATGTTAATTGATGTAATGAAATGCTCAAAAAATTCCACCAAGGAACTGCAAATCTGTATACAACTTCATAACAGGTGACGAAATTGATATATATTTTTGGGTGTTTCAAGATGAACCCAATCCCACAAAAAGTGTTTGTTCATGTACTTCCAAGAAAATATTTGTTTCTTCAGTTGTATTGGACATGTTGCAACCATTCCTGCAGAGGATCAAAGAACAGTTAATGCTGAATAGTATACTACAATTTGTTAGCCAGAAGTCATTGATGAAATCAGCAAAAACAACTGAATATGAAAGCCAGCTTTCACACAGTACATAAACAATATTATTTGAAGGAGAAAACATCAAATCAATGTATTATTGCTCGTATTCCCTGAATTATCGCGTAATGACTTCACTTTTGTTCCTGAGTGTCAAAAAATGCATGGACAGAAATTTTTTATCACCTCAAGAGGCTGTTAAAGCCTTTAAAAACCATGTTTTTGAGATACTAACTTCAGAGCGGGGAAAAAGTTTTGAGAATTGGTTTGAATGCATGCAAAAATATGTAAATCTTAAAGGTGAAAGTTTTGAGCAATAAAACAGTTTGTTATTTAATGTTTTTTCTTTCCTAGTTTTTGTAAAAAGTTTAAAGGTAACCCTTGTATTACAGTTCTTTGCAGCAAACTTGTAAATGAGTGTCGTGTGAACTACAAGAACCTTTAGATGCTTGTGCAGGGTTCAGCAGCAACGTGGATGCATAGCAACACATGACCTGCTGATATTTATTGTTATTAGTCTGTGCATAGAGACATATCAATGGCTGTTACTCTACAATACTTAAATGAAGATAGGTGCTGAACCATGCAGGAATTTGTAGAGCATACTGGTATGTCAAGCTTGTAATGAGATATGTCGCAACTGTCTGACAGTCACCATCAAAAGTATATGTTAAATTGCATAATTGCAATAAACAAAACATGAACATATTGGTATGAACGTGAACTAAAGTGGCACCTTAATCCTTACCATGACATCCCAAATTTGGACAAAATTGTTCCCTGTAGAATTTCTTAATCATTTTCGTGTATGATAGGTCAACATGTTCTTGTGTGTCATGCAGTATGTGAGTACTGTGTATATATGAACAGTATTATAAATAATTTCTTTAGTATCAGCTGTATTATGTTGTTTCTGAAAAACTTTCAGAACTGCTTTCAAATGCCATAAACATTCATGATAACACGATGTGCCTTAGGGCAGTTCCTGTAAGGGATTTGTTATGTTGTTGGGGTAGGGATTCATGAAACATCCTCCATATTTACAGCTCAGCACATTCATATTTAATTTAATTCCTAAAGACTTCCGAAATCATTTAATGAAGAAGCCATTTTGTGGACAGAACTTTGCAAACAGGATCTTTTTGCACTGTTTAGGTGGGAGATGCAGCACTCACTTGTGCATGCAATCAATGTATTCACCAACATCCTCAACATGTTGAGAGTTTATATTCAGCATTACTGTGTTCATTATGCTTGAAAATACTATGGTGGTTGCCTTATTAATCTATGCTCCTTTGTAGTCAAAGTAAATTTTTTAATGTCCTCCTTATTGTGCTCTCTTCTCTCAGACTAGTAATGGTGTCAGAAGCACAACCAGTAGACTTTCAAATGTATATGAGCGAATGCAGAAGGAAGTAAGTTATTGGGGTTGTATCTGTGAAACATTCATTATTTTTAGCAAATTCCGAAGGAATACAAGCTATTGCAGCTGTACCCATGGAACAATTTTTTAATAATTCCTTCAAATCTCCATCAATCCTGACTACTAGGCACCGAAAAAGACAAAATGTACATATATGCATGTGTCCGTCAAAGCTCTAGTGGTCCAAAAACAAAAATTGCTTTTTCTCAACAAAACTCTGCATATAGCATCAATTAACAAATGATTCATCTAGTGTGTTTTGTTAACTAGTAAAATTGAACCATTGGAGATGGGGATTAATGTAAAGCAAAAATTTAAAAAAAATTTGAAAAATTACTCTAGCTTAAAACAGAAAGGGGGGGGGGGTGTTTTTGATAATTTTCCGGTCATTCCACCAGAAGAGACATTTTCAGACTAAACATCAGTACTATCACAGTTTTCTGATACATGTGGCCACTATATGCAGTCTGTGCACTCCCAATTCTTGCAGCATGTTGCAAACTGGAGAAAATACTTTCACTGGCATAACCAACTTTCAATGTATAGCAGGAGAAAGGGAAAGGTGTAAAATGAAAGCACTTTTTCATGAAAAATAACTTTACAAATTTTAAGACAGAAAAATAAATTATTATAACTTCTTTTTGTTATGATAACCAATGATTTTACAAGTATAAGGAGCGAGGAAGAAATGAGGAAATATTTAGAACACTCTTTATGGTTTCACTTACAGGAGATTTACTCCGGACATGTTTTGTGGAACACTTTTCCACGTTCTTAGATGTTAAATGATTGTTGGATTATTTGTAGAAGTTGGGTAGGTAGGCATCTGGGTTGACTCTGCTGGTGTTGTGATAAACTTGTATAAAGAAAGCTGATTGCTTCCGGGATGTCGAAATTCATTGTTTTTTTTTATATAAATCATTTCCCATACGTTTAATTCTTTTGGTTGTTGAACAAATGTTAATAACTTGTGCCTTTTCTATTTCATGCTTTTCATTTCAAAAATGTGCTGCCACAGCTGATTCTTCTATTTGTTTGTAATGGATTTTTCTGCAATGTTCCTTCAACCTAATGCCTATATTTCTCTACATGGGCTTTTTCACAATCCTTACAATTAATCTGGTAAATACCAGTTTTTTTTTCTCTTTGGACCTGAAATCCATTTTGTTAATTTCAATAAATTTTTTACACTGTTTTCGGTTTTAAGGTGCCAAGATGATATTGTAGTGCTTGACAATTTTTTGAAATTTCTATTAGAGGACAGGTAGTGAATGAACTTTTTAAATTTTTTTTCCCCTGCTAAATCATTCAAAGTTGTGATTTGTTTAATTATTTTTCGTTTTTGGAATTTTTAATATGTATTTTTTTGTGAATCATGCGTTTGCTGAATCCATTTGATTTACTGGATTCTATTATGTGTAGATTTTCATTCTTGTATTCTTCTTTGTTCAGTGGTATATTTATTAGTCTGAATGTCATGCTGTTGAATCAAGATCTTACTATGATCTTGGATTGAAACCATGGGCTTTGATATAATTGTCTGTTTGAGTGTCCTTTATGTAGATGCCAAATTCACGGTTTATTATCTTCAGATCTAAAAATGGCAACATATATCTGTTTATCTTTCAACAGTAAACTTAATTGTAAGCTCTTGCAGGTTTAAAAGTTTTACTTTACTTTATTTGGAGTTATATGAATTATATTTCAAATTATCAAAATCATAGGCACAGGAATTTAGAAAAATTTGGAAAGAAATGCCTTTGAATTTATCAGTATCTGCATAAAATAAAAGCCACCTGCCAAAAGTGAAAATTTAAAAAATGATATAAAAACCAGTGAGTAATAAAATTATCTTCACAATTAACTGCAGCATCGTCAACCTCTGTAACAATAGTTTTAACTCAGAAGAACTGGAATTCCTTAACAAAGGCATTAACATATGTGTAGGTTTCTCATGTAATCTGGATGAGTATAAGTAGATATGGAGCTGGTAATAGAGAATTTAAACATAACAGACAAGAAATTTTGTTGGAAAAATATCGGAAAAAATACTATAGGAAATTGAAAATAATAACTTTGGCCCAAGATCTTATTTGAAACTAACAAAAGCTCTGAATAATAAAAAATGTAATTTACACAAAGGTAAAAAGTGAGGAATTTGTTAAAATTAAAACAGTCCCATTGAATAAATGCATTAAATCCACAGAAGAAGCATTGAAAAATAGTATCCTAATCTCAAAAACAGAACAATATAAAATTAAGGTCCACAACTCTTCTTTAGCCAGAATATATGGCCTTCTGAAGATCCACAAACCTAAGAGGAAGTGTGAGGCCAATTATTAACAACATAAATACTGCAATCTATCGTTTAGCAAATTGAATTACCATTGCAGTTACATTCACTACCTAAAGTTGATTGCTTAAGTTTAAAAAACTCCATGGACATCATCAACAAAATTAAAGATAAAAATAACCACCAAATGACACACTGGTTTCTTTTAATGTCAACGTCCTGTTTTCCCAGCATACCACAGAATAAATTATTAGTTTTTTTAAGAAAACGGTTACAATAAGCTGACCTAACAGAACATACTGAAAATACATCCAATTCACTAAGTTGTGCTTAAATTAAGCATTTTTTATATTTGAGGACAAAATCTTTAAATAGAAAGCAGGACTAATAATGGACAGTCAATTATCACCTTTTCTAGCCAATTTATTCATGAGCTATTTTGAGATGCACATCATTAAGGCTTTCCTGTACATTTTTAAGGTTTGACATAGATATGCAGATGATGTATTCACCATTATAAACAAAAAAGCATATGGAAGATGCATTAAAATGTTTAAACTTGCAAGAGGCTACAATTAATCTCACTTTCGAAACAGAAACAGATAACATGTTGCCATTTTTAGATCTGAAGATAAAATATCAAAATAAAATTGAATTTGGGATCTACAGAAAGGGCATGCATATAGACAATTATATCAAAGCCCATGGTTTCAATCCAAGATCACATAAAGAAGCAGTATTCAACAGCATGACATATAGACTAATAAATATATCGCTGAAGAATAATATATCAAGGATACAGGAATGAATACATAGTGCAAGTTGCTAAATCAAATGGGTTCAGCAAACAGATGATTAACAAAAAAATTAAAAAATTCCTGAAACAAAAATGAATTAAACAAATCACAACTTTGAGCGATTTAGCAGAGGAAAAAATGTTTAAAAAGTTCACTTACCATCCTTCAGTCAATAAGATATTTCAAAAAATCTCAAGCAATATAATATCATCTTAGCACTCAAAACCGATACAGTTTAAAAATTTTATTGATATTAAACAAAATGAATTCCAGGCCCAAAGAGAAAAAAATCTGGTAGTACCAGATTAATTGTAAGGATTATGAAAAAGTCTATATAGGAAAAACAAAGGGAAATATAGGCATTAGGTTGAAGGAATATTGGAGAAACATCCATGCAAATAGAAAAATCAGCTGTGGCAGCACATTTATGGAATAAAAAGCATGAAATAGAAAAAGGCATCAAGTTATTAAAACTGTTCAACAACCAAAAGAATATGGGAAAGGATTTATGTAAAAAACGCGAGCAAAACTTATTGAATTTCAACATCCCGGAAGCAGACAGCCCATATTCAAGTTTAAAGTCGCCTACCTACCCAACTTCTATAATTGACACAACAGTCAAGGATGTGGATAAGTGTTCCACAAAACATGTCCTGAGTAAATCTGCTGTAAGTGAAACCATAGAGTATTCTAAATATTTCAACTCAGAAGATATTATCAATTGCGTGTTTCCCTGTGTTCGATTCTAAATTGAATTAATATTCAAAATATTTGCTTATTTCTACATTCTTGGTATATTTGATTTTATTTTGCATGGTTATTTGTTTCTCACTATTTGAGTTCTCTCCATTGTTTTAATTCCATTTCTGTAAATTTGTTAAGTATATGCAGTATAAATTAACATTAAAGATGGTTAACCAAATTAAAACAGTAAAATAATAACCCCAGGTGTCTTTATTTGCCACACAAAAACCAATGCATTCTCAGTACAGTATCTTGCACTATGTGTACACAGTAGGAGTGAAGTCACCACACTTAGGAAAACCTGGAGGAACTGGTGGAAGATCACTAGGTGTACCAACCTGTAGGACTAGAGCCATTCCTGTTGCCAAATGATACTCAAAGTGGCAATGGAAGAACCAAGCCCCTGCATTGATAATGAAAAACATATGTTATTCACATTTATTCTTAATTCAGTTTACTTTCATTTTAAAAACTTTAATATTCCTCTTCCTTCCTTTCTGTTTCAATTTCTCTTGACTGACAAGTTTCTCTTATAGCAGTCCAACTAATGAACATAACTCAGCAAAATTTGTCATGCTTAGGGTATGAGAAGTGACAGTGCCATTCTCTAAATCTGCAATATACATATCCATTAGACCAACTGTATGTTTACTGTGTGGTGTGGTACATCTGCCTAAACTTTTGATTTTGGATCAACAGTCATCATGTCTATATGTTATGAACAATACCGTACCTATCGTACAGTTTGAGCTAGTGTACAATGAAGAAGTATGTATTTATTTTTTGCACATGCTGGAAAACAGCACCAATAAAGAAATCCCAAAGACAGTAATTTATTCCATAGTTTGGGATTTTGAAACCACTGGAAACATTCTTCATTCTGTGTATGGTAAAGCAACTGGAAACTATTGGTGCACTGTTATATATGATGCAGAATCTCTGATAGAGCTAGAAACAATGTACAAATAATAAACTATAGACTAAAGGCCTACCCAAAACGAGTATTGGGCATACCAATTCCCAAGCATATTTCAGCTTGTATGAATCCTCAAGCTGTCAATGGGACACCTCTTCTTGATGAAAAAACTTGGTATGATGTGCTAGGAGGGACATTATTGTCTCTATCTTCTTCCATACAACAGTAGGTACCACACTCTGTGTGAAAATTGTGAATCTACAATCAGCAACAAACTCTATACTGGCTATTTTCAGCAGTATAGTTTCTCTTACCGGTCCTTCAGAGTCAGCATGGCTGAGTTGTTTGATTCTTTGGAAAATGTTATAAAAGACTTGGCCATCAAGATTGCCTGATCTTACCCATCAGATTTCTTCCTGTGGAAGCATGCTGTAAAAGAAGGTGTAATGCAACAAATCATAGGTTCTTATGGAATTGCAAGAAAACATTTTGCTGGAAATTGAGACTGCAACTCCCAATATCTGATGAACAGCTTCCATGCTTTGGAGAGGGTTTGCAGATACCTTGATGCTTTTGGCAAACATTTGCAACATTTGCTATGAGATCATCATACTTCTTGAACACTGTATATTACTGTAAAATGTTATTGATTGCATTCATTTAGTTTGAAAGTTATAAGGGAAAATCAATATATACATATAGTTATTCATTATATATTATAGTTATTCATTATAAAACTAGCTTAACTTATTTATATTTCAATTTTTGCATGTAACACTTACATAAAAGTAATTATTTTGAAAAGCAACAATAGCCCAAGTCCACTGTTTATTAGCTGTGATTTTTTCAATACATTTTTTTTATTTATTAAAATTTTTACTTTTATTCTAAGGTACTGAAATATTCGTTCTTTTAACTCTTGCAAATTGTTCATGTTGAAGGATAAGAGAAAGGTTTCCCAAAATTGAGCATAATATTTAGTTACATGCTTAGAATTTCAAGGAAAGCGTCCAAGAAGCAATGAGTGGAGTAATAGTCTTAGGATTATTTTAGAGAACAATAGAATGGGGGATATTTGGAGGAGGAGGGAGAACAAGGTAAATGGTTTTTGGAAAGTTGTAAGGAGATTGGAAGATATAGGAATACAAATATTGTTTAGCAAGATAGCACACAAAAGATACTTAATATTTTATAAAATATAAAATAAATGGAAATGAGAGAAGTATATCGATAAATCTAATAAAGAACAAAGAGACAACATTGCATTGGTAAGAGCCACAGGTGTGTGGAGATTAAAAGGAATAAGGGAAGAGTTTCCTCAGAATAAGTGTCCAATATGTGGGGGAACGGAAGATTTGTAACACACAGTTTTTGAATGCAAAGGGATGGGACTCTGGAGGAAAGAGGTCATAATTGAGAAATGACTTAAATTAGTTAATAGCTGTATGTTTAGATAATAAAGACATTTTGGGGTATAGTCATGGCAAGCAGAGCTTGGATTGAATCTTTAGCCATATTATCTTATATTGGAAAAATGACATGGACCTAGGAATGGGTAGGAGTGGAAATATATTAAGTTTGACTGAAATTGAGTTTGTAATTGAAAATTTTGAAAAATGTGAATAAATGTAGCATTATAAGGGCATTTGAGATAAGCACAGAAGATTAGTTTGTAGAAACTGTAGCTAGCTAACAAAATTAATGGCACAGTAGAGTAATTGAAAAGTTCTTATTTTAGAGCAGGGTTGAGTTCGAGCCTGGTCCTATGGAATTCCAGTAGACTGCTGATGATGAACTGGGGACTGATGCAATCAAGATGAAAATTCTGTGCCTTGTGCAATTTATTTAGCATTTAGGTGATGTATAAAACTAAGTATTGTATCAGATTTTTTTGTAATTTTGAGGAGTTATAACTAAAACGGCCTGGAGCGGGTAGAGGAGTTTGTATTTGTATTTTTTTTTTTTTTTTTGGGTTTTTTCCTTAGCATTCAATAAATTCAAATTAAAATATGATTACACAATTCAATATACAATGTATTGAGTCATCCAATTATCTAATGACTGACGCAATAGCAGGGATTGAATTGGCTGGTAAGTCACTGCTCAAGGCCAGCCAGGCCACAATTGCGGCAAGCTAGCAGGGGCTAATTATACTACGATGATTTATCCGGGCTTCTTGGCCGTGGTCTAGAGGTAACACTAGTACCTGACGTTTCGCCCGTCACTCCGTCGGGCATCTTCAGAGGTAGACTCATGACTGACAAAACTCTGACAAGACTCTTGAGTTTTGTCAGTCATGAGTCTACCTCTGAAGATGCCCGACGGAGTGACGGGCGAAACGTCAGGTACTAGTGTTACCTCTAGACCACGGCCAAGAAGCCCGGATAAATCATCGTTTTATTGGATTGACGCCGGCCGTGAAAGCCTAAGTTTGCTAATTATACTGTTATGTTGGCCTCGAGTCTCATGTTACTGAGTCAGTATCATTTGAACAGTGAAGGAAACAAATGTGTCTAAAGAGTAAAGTCTAATGGTAAATATCGGGATTAATTATTCTATTCTAATCTACGGGGTGAACGACCCTTCATGCAACCGGTTCCCGGCGTGCGGCTGGCCGAAGAGACTGGCTGCTATGTCGGCGGTGCAGATGACAGGTAGTCCGCAGCAAATATAGTACGGTTTGTCACGATAAATTATTTCTCACATACATAACATAAAAACACAAAAGCAAAGTAAATTACTCACGTATATTTAAGCTAGGAGAATGTGGAACTGCCTCCCGTCGTTGTTCAAGCATTTCTGACGTCGAACTGATTTTCTAGGAGACCTTTCCAGAGCATGTCCAATGTTATCCAGAGTTACTTCTGTGATACTGTACGTGCTTGTCTATGTTTCCCGTTTCACGAAATGTATTTACTAATCGATGAATTGAATTACGATTACGCAAGTATGAATCATACATGAATATTCTTTGGAGAATAGAATACTTGTAATGCCCCATTTCACTTGATACACTTTCACTCAATACACTGCATTCCGTCACCTAACAAACACGTGGTACTAGCGCAAGATTTCAACTCGCACTGTAGCCTCGCGCAGGGGTAGAGAAATATAACTAAACGTTACAACCTGTCAATACCTCCTGAATGAAAATTGGCGAGCCGTAGCGAAGAAAGCCGACTGGTTACGATTGCTTAGTGTGACGACAAAGGTGCAGCAATTAATTACAACTGTGATCGAAACTGTTTCATAAAGTCGCTGTACCGTGGCGATATCTGACAGATAAGCGCCACTGCGTCAAGCGGTTGCCTTCGAACTAACGAAGCTTAATGAACAACACTACCATATGGTCAAATAAATGCATCATTTGTTTTCTCTTTTTATAATTATATAATTAATAAATAGCGGAAAATTCACTGACTTATTAATTGTATGAAAGAAAGAAAGAAGAAAAAAAAAAAAGGAATAAGCCCGCTGAGACTATCAGAAAATGAAAAGAGCAGTATAACTGCAGATTTGCAAACAAAATTCCTTTTCAACTCACAATGAAAAAAATTATAAATTCAGGGTTTGATGCAAAATTAGAAAGAATTCATCTATTAACCAGGCAGGATTTATATAATATTGAAAGATACTACAATTTGTGCTGCTTATCCTCCAGGCATCAAACTGATGGGACAAGTGTTGAGGCATGGGTAAATTAAATAAACTTGAGTGACAGCCCCTGTGTGTTGTTTCATAAACCACAAGACATGGTCAGTGACTCCCACTCAGAATTGAAAAACACAGATTTTGTATTAATTATTATGAACAATGCACAGGAGGAACTATTAAAAAAGTATGGAAATGACTCTGTATGTATTGATGGAACTCATGAACTTAATAGCTATGGTTTTGAACTCATTACACTATTAATACTAGATGACATGAGGCAAGATTTTCCATGTGCCTTTCTTATATCCAACAGGAGAGATTTTCAGATGTTGTCCATATTTTTCCAGTGCGTAAAGTCAGTAGCTGGAAATATTTCCCCTAGAGCTTTTTAGATTTAGCAGATTCCTTCTATAAGCTTGGATTTCAATAATGGAAGCACCAACAATGAGAATGAGAATCTATTGTACATGGCACATGGGCAGAACTTGGAGAAAAAAATACAAACAAAGTCAAAGGCCAAGAAAAAAAAAGTAGATGTTTACAAGATTGTAAGAACTTTTCTGGAAGATAGAGATGCCATCTCATTGGAGATAATGCTTATAGTACTTCTTAGGCTTTCATGGCTGGTGTTGTAGTTAAAACAGTGAAAATCTCCCGGGCTATTTTGCCGTGGTCCATGGTTTAAATTACTACCATAGCTTTCACCAAATACTCTGGTTATTCCTTCTGCAATAGATAAATTGAATGTGATCCTGACACAGGGTCACATTTCATACTTCCTGGAAAACTACAGGAATAATGCAGAATATTGGGCTTACTGTCACAGGTTGCATGCTGGATTGAATACCAACATGCATATCGAGCAAATGCATCAGACATTTAAATATATCTATCTGCATGGAAAATATATAAAACTCCTGGATAAAGCACTATTTGCTTTAATGTCCTTTGTTAAAGACAAGCTATTTGATAGGCTCGTAGTGATTACAAAAGGAAAACTTACTAGCAAATTAAGGACATTTGTCTTAGGCACAAAACAAGCTTAAAAATAAACAAGAATATCATCATTAAGGAAGATGATGGTTGGAAGATCCCATCCTCACTAAATTAGCTGAGATATATTTTGTGCAAGATAATAAAGTGGACTATAAGTACAAATTAGTTTGCAGTGAGTGTAATAGATGCATACACAGATACTCTTGCACTTATGTTGATTCCAGTATTAAATGGAATATGAGTAAACACATATGCAGAATATGTAAATTTTATGTCTGCCAAGAACACCCCAGATATTCTGAAGATAATAATGACTTAATAATAGACACTGAAGATGTTTCTGTTGCCAATGAAAAGGAGGAAATACTAGCCCAAGGGAGCAAACAAAGTCCGAACTGTTCTGTGTCCCTATCAAAACAAAAAAAAAATAAATAAATAAAAAAAAATAGTGACTTCCGAGCTTTCAGATATAATTAAGGAAATTTCCACAACAGGAGAATGTTGTGAAGAAACAAGCAGCATCCTTAAAAGCAACATTGGCCATGGTTTGCGATCAAAATAAACAAGTATCCATGCCCAAAACTAAAGAAATGTATGAAAAGAGGGAAATTTATCCACAGAGAAGACTCTTTGCTTAAAAAAAAAAAAATACTAGTGCTACCTCAAATTAAGAAATGTCTCATTTATACAGTTCAGAATTCATGCAAAGCTTACAGTGTTAAAACCATTATTATTTCATTTATGAATGCTTAATGCTAAGTCTCCTTAAGCATAGTTTAGTATCTGAAGTTAAATAAATGTATATAAATATCATAACAAACTTTCAAAACTAGCTTAAGGGGAAAGCATCCTGCAGTCCATATCTTCAAGTAAACAAAATTTTCTCAAAGAATTCCAGAGAACCCAAGCTTTCCTATTTAATTAATATCTATATTTATATCATAAAATCTATATCTTAAAATAAAAAAAAGAGTTATGCCCAAAATTGCAATTATAACTGAGCATGGTCTAAAAGATGGTCAAATAAAACTGTAAATATAGTGGGGCTATTACTTCAGATCTACTTGCCGGCCTGTGGTGCCTCAGTAGTAAAAATGGGTATTAAACACTATTTAAAAAAAATATCTATTTGCAAGAGTGGTAGTGTAATTGTAACAGTTAAAAAGAAATTGTATGTCAGTTCAGTTCAGTTCCTGGAGCATTTCATGAGTTCACAAAGCTGTCATACAGGCTCATGAACATAGAATTTGTCCTTTGATTTTCCCAAATAGAATGATGAAAGCAATAGCCTTCAAAACATATCCAAGTAAGTAGAAAAATTTTAGTGAAATTTCAGTAATTTTCTCATAAGTGATAGTTATGCTGTCATTTTGCACTTCATTCTGAAGTTTTTTCAAATGAGATCGTAAATAGTAGTGTTTAAGGAAAGAGATAAATTAAAAAGGGATGAAAAATGGTTCTTGAACAGGGAGCCATTGGAAATGGTTAAAGAATTTGATTATTTACAGGTGAGGTTGTCAAGTACTGGAGGGTGGGAACCAAAAGGGAAGAAAGTTATTATTAAAGGTAAGATAGCCATGAGAGCAATTAAAATATGCTTGAGGAAAATTCCAAATATGTCAGAAAATTGGTTGGAGAAATTGTATGAATTGATAGTGGAATCAAAAATGCTATATGGAGTAGAAATATGGGAAACTTCTAAGTAATAATGGTTGGAATTTGATTTAATTTTTAGGAGTTTTATAAAGAGATGTTGGGATTACATAAAACTTTACCAAAATGAATAGGTTTAGTTCGGAAGGGTAGCGAGGAAGGTTTTAGCAATGAAAAGAATTTAAAATATTGATAAAGGATTTTGAAATTAGGGGACCATGGTGTTCTAAAAGAGTATATGAAATATTAATGGAAAGTAATGAGAGGAATGGGGAAAATATTTCAAGAAATTGAGATGGAGGAATTTTGGAAATTTGGAGATAGAAATACAATGGGTTTTAGATGGAAGTAAGGCAAAGAATTGAAGATATAAAGAGACAGGAAATTTGGGATAATTTCAGAGATAAAAATTCTTTAAAATTTTACAGAACAATTAAAAAGTAGTGTGGATTGTTGTGATAAATTTTGGAGGGAAGGACTGGCATGAATGCAAGCAGAACATGTTTTTTTTTTAAAAGGGTTTCAGAAGAGATAATGGGGAAGGGTGTGTTATGTTTAGAGAGCCTGAAGGAATATTTCATTAATTTATTACAGTGTGAAGAGGTAAAGAGATAGAGGGAGGGTGTTGGGAAGTGAAATGGATAAATTACAGAAAGAAAGTGTAGCATGTAGAATGTTGACTGATATGGGGACAAAGAGAAATAAAATGATAGGGAAATATATAGGAAAAGTAAGGAGAAATGGACTAGAATAGTTAGAAGAATGAGAGAATTGGGGTATGATTGATAGAATAGTGCTAACAAGGGAAATATAGGAAGTAGGAGGTATTGAACATTAGAAATTAATTATTCTGTAACACTGATTATCTATATAATTGACATTAATACATATTATATATTTTGTACAATAAATTTGCATGTTTAGTTAAAAAGGTTAAAAGAGAACTTTTGAAAGTAAATTAAAAGAAAATTAATTTCATCATTTACTGTTGTTTTCTGATATTTTCTAATTATAATTTCTAAAATATTAATAAAAACTGTGGACAGCAATTTGTTTAAATACTTGTTATGATTTGCCATGACCAAAATATGTTAGAAAATAAAAAAATATGTGTAATGACAATTTTAACAGTAGTACTTACTAATAATTTCACAATGAAAACTGATTTGAATCATGTTAGAGGAAAAGGGAAATGGTGGAGATGGAGGAGAAGTAGTTATATAATAAACAAACCTACAGTTAGAAGAAAGAAAGTATGGTGAGAATAAGAGGAAGAGGGAAGAATATGATCAGGCAGCAGGAGCTGAAGAAGCTGTTGGGGGCCTCAGCGAAGGGGCAGAGGATGGGAGTTAGAGGAGCTTGTTTAGAAAGAATGGAGAAATAAGCTTGAGAGAAGTATAATATATTGAAGTGTAATGGTGTAGTAGATAGCAGTGATGTGGAGTGAAGTGAAGTTAGTGATGAAAATTGTAAGAATAGTTTTAAAACTTGTAATATGTGAATATAATGGATATTAAATGGATGGAAGAAGAAGAAAATAGGAATATAAAGAAGAAATAAAATGAAATATAATAAATTGTTATAATTATTATAATTATAACTAATATTATTTGTAATAATATTAGTGCTATTATTAACCACGTTAAAGTAATGAACTGGTAGGGTAAATGCTGCATTGATAAATGTCAATTACATTTGCAAACAGAGAAGATAATCAGTGTTGTAAAATAGATTAATATAAGATATAAAAGTGAAATTTACATGAATATATAAAGATGATATAATATAGAAAGATGACATGATATGGAAAATAAAGAAACATATACAAGATATATAATATATAGTTTTATACAAATATAGACAGTAGTAAAATAAAGTTTGTAAGAAATGTTCTGGTCACCACAGTTTCTACCGGATACTACTACTACTACTGGTGGAAGTAGTAGTTGGTTTCCAGTTACTTGAATAGTGCTAGTTTCCAGCAATTAGGAAGAAGGTGAAAGGAGATGTAATTTTGTTATTTTTATTACTTTAGTAAATTTCTAATTGTAACCTAGGTATAAATACTATCTGAAAAATAATAATGTATGAATGTAATTTTGTAATTTAGAAATAAAGTGTAAGAGTTTGCAGTACACGTCCCACTGTAGAAAACAATGTACCGGGATGGAGTATTTCAGGTTTTTATTATTATTAGTACTTGACTGCTAAGAATAGCTTACATTTGTAATTAAAGTCTTGATTAAACAGTTTAGTATCACATCATTTGCTTTTTATTAGCTGAAAGTTAAAGGGGCAGATTTCAATAATTAAAGGTTGTGGTTAATATATATTGGTTATTCCAATAAGTCACAGTTAAAATATTATACAAGCCTATATTATGTAAGAAAAATATGTTAAATATATTAATAAATAGATATGGAGTTAAATTAAAATAATAGTTAATATGTATAGGTGAAAGCTATAAGAGCAATTTGAAAAACTGGGCTTATATTCAGCTGAATGATATTGGTAGTCACTAAAGGTTAATGACTTATACTATCATTAGAATATCACCTTAAAATGGAGGCAATGCTTTGTTACAAATAATGGATTCTGAACATCAGACAAAATTTCATATTTAATTTTGCCTGGCAAGCATATAAAGACGACATTGATAAAAATAATATATATATATGGTGAACTTCAAAGAAAATGGTCAAGAAATTTCCACCATGATGAACATAATCTAAATACTAAGATGCAATAATAAAATAAAAATCTATTATAGCTAATGAATTGCAGGGATGCATTTGTGAAAGTTTGCTACTGCATTATCTTGGCATTTCTAAATTTTAAAAATTATGAGAGATTAAAAAGCAAAACTAAAACTTTTTGGATCTAAACACTTAAACACTATAGAAAAGGAAAACTTAGACAAGTGCAGCTCCTTACTGTACCAATTATAGTAGTTACCATAATAATTATTTTATAAAATAAAATTTCCTTTTACACATACTCCTTTCCACATTTGTATTTAAAAAATCATGAGGTTATTCTTACCAGGATTGTCAGCTAGAAATTTGATGACAGTATAACCTCCAGATGGTACAGCAATAGCGTCTCTGAGGGTTGGTGCTTCAGATTGAAAGTTGCTAGGGTCTAGGAGAGCCTGATGCACACTGTGCACATCTTCTGTAGGACCATACTGTCCTTCAGCAAGCACATAGAATGCATAGCCATGCAAATGGAAGGGGTGGTTTAGATCAGCTCTCGGTGCTAAAACATTACAAAGCAAAAGTGCTATAGGCTGTAAACATTTGTGTCCCCCTAAGTATGATCCAACTTACAAGCAGTCACAAGTATTGGATGTTTTATTTCCTCTCAGCCTATGATTTTTTTTTTACTGTAGTTTTCAACCTAATGGATCTAATTCAGTGAAATTACTATGTATATATCCTGATGTACCAGAAGCATAGTTGTGGAATAGCAAATGTTATGCTGGCAGGCTGATAACATGTGTTACATATTTGCTGCCCTTGCCAGTAGTATGGTGTATGTGACTGTGCTGTTGTTAAATAACATCTTGGAACAACTTGGCTTTAATTGCATACTCACATTCTTAGCTGAAGTCTAAATCACATCCAATGCAAAATCAAAATGATTGAATCATGCTATTGGCTCTAAATGTGCAGCGTGCAGGTGATACTTTTAACATTTTAAGGAAATAATTACATTAGACTTTGGACTACAGACGTAAACTGATTACCTTCAAGTCTAAAATCCAATCTAAGGAGGTTCTTACAGTTGTATTTTGATTTGGCACTGGAGAGTATAGTAATACGTCTTGTTGGCACTTGAACCACAAAGGCCCTTCATGCACTCCTTTGATCATATTTAGTTTCAGATCTAGAGTTTTTTTTAGATTTTAATCATTATAGCACTATTTTTTAAAATATAAAAATATTTTGATACTACTGGAAGCAGCTTAGAGATTGCACTCTTTTAATGACTTATTTTACCATATTTTAAGAGTTTAGTCATGTTATTTAAATAGTTCTACTTTCTGTAACAAAAAGTTAGAAAGTAATACCTCCTATTTTTTATGTCTTTTAATTACTTAGCAGTATAAAAAGTTAAAATATGGCATAATTCTTCAAACTTTCTTTAATGTTTTTCAGATATAACTGCATATTTAGAAAATTGTTGATTTGTTTTATTTATGGATGCTCTTTAACAGCTCAGATCATCAGCGTCCCATTCTATTCAGGGCGTGAAACAGCCCAAAATTTTGCTCAGAGGCCTCTTCTTTCAGATGTGAGGTTCTTTTTCATGCTGTAAATGTATGACACAGGACCCATGGCTTTACATCCCTTCCAAAGGAAGTCATACTTTTTATTTTTTTTTACGCCCAAAAAAATCCATCGGTTCTGGTCGGGTTTGAACCCACGATCTTGGGTTTAAAAGGCAAGTATGGTGTTTAAAAAATGGTTGATGTTGATGAGAGATTAAGTGTTGTGATAGAATCCATCAATACAGAATGATAAACCATTGATTTGCATTCATGAATAACTAGAGCATGTGTATTGGAATAGTAGCTCTATTAGGCATTAGGTATGGTGTATAATGAAGCTAAAGTTTCACTGCATTGGTTGGTGAAAAGCAGACAGCCATGTATAGACTTCACATAACATCCAATGATTCAAATTTGTATTGATTGTTGAATGAAAAGTGGCAAATGCTTTTGATACCTCCTATTGGAAAAAGGAGGTTGTATTAAAAAGTTGGGCTATTCAAAAACTTCATGTATTTTGACTGAAGAAAGAGAACAGTGATTTTTGTGAAGCAGGAATACTGTTCTTGTTTTTCGATTGATTGATTTGTTTTATTTATCGATGCTCTTACATCTGGGTCATCAGCATCTCATTCAATTCAGGGCACAAAAGGGCTGATAAATTTTGCTCAGAAGCATCTTTATTCAGGCTTGAGGTTCTTTTTCGTGCCATAAATGTACAACATGGGACCCATGGCTTTACTTCCCTTCTGAAGGAAGCCATACTTAGAATTTTTATGTCCAAAAAAAATTCATTGATCCTGGCTGGGATTGAACCCGCAATCTTGGGTTTAGGAGGCAAGTGTGGTTACCACTACACCACCAGGGAGACGTTCCTATTAAAAAGTGTACAAACAATCATTGAAAATGATGAACATTATACTGGAAAGTGAGTAATAAATAAAGAAAGTTGTAACATTACACAGTGTAAATGTAATTGTTTTCTTTGTAAAATAAAATGAGAGGTCTTACTTTCTGAGTTTCCCTCCCATATAAAGAAGTTACTTACACACATCAGAGAGAGTTATTTGAACTACTGCTCCAAGTGGGATTTGCACTACATTGGTACATTCACAGAAGTCCTTAGAGCCCACAGGACATGTAGGAATGCCATCGGCTCCAAATGGACAGAAGGTTCCTGGTGGTATATCCCCCATTTGAGATAAAGGGGGTGCAGGAGGTGCCACAAAGGATATGTTGTTCATCACGCTGGTTATCAGATCACCTTCAGGAGACACTGAATCAGAAACACACAAATGCAATATCGAAGCATTACATATAGAATATAATTTTCATTATTTATTAAAATATATTATTGTTTCAAAATATTGAATCTAGAACTTTTTTTTACTATAATAGGCTGAATTTAATTTAAATTTAGCAAATGAGATTGTGTAATGAATTTTAAGGATAATGCTGCAAAAATACGTGAACAATAAGGAAAGTATAAGGACATGTACAAAAGTTAAATATAAATATTTAACAGCAGCTGAAAATTAAACTACTTTACTAATGTCAAGCTCAGATATTTAGCATGAATGATGTGCATTGGTCTAAAAGGTTTATCTACTGAATTTATGCAGAAGAAAACAAGTGGATATTTAGAGTAAAGCTAATTCACGTACTGCGTAGCAGAGTGAATAATAGAAGTCTTAATAATGTAAATGGAAATATATATATAGTAAGCTAAGTTCTATTTGAATGGTTGCTGATTTTGCCTTTAAGTTACTGTATAAGCCCTCTTTTATTTATGGAGCAAATTAATGGGGTGCAATGTGCAGTATACCATCATGCTGAACTTTGCTGCCTGGCAGAAGCATGTGAGAAATGGTTTTTTAGTACATGAGGATGATAAGAATATGTTTAAAATCCAATTTTCATATATTTGATAATAATGGGTTTGCTGAATGGCTATTTGAGAAAAAAAAACTATAAATTAATACAGGTATATCTCATATCTGTGATTTTAGAAATTTGGAAAGAACTAATAAAATAATTTCAACTTGAAATTATTTATTAAGATCATTATGTGATTGAGTCAAACTAACACTCTTTTGCTCCATTACTTGTTTAAATATGTAGGATCGGTTTCACAAAACCTTCGTTTGCACTGCCAGCCCATTGTCGACTGGAGGATAAACTGTTATGCTGTGGGAATGTATAATCTGCTCTGGTGGAGGTGTGATGAACTTGAAGTCTATGTTTTCATCACTGGAATTAAACTGATTTTGTATTTGTAAATGTAGATTTTCTCCCATGTTGTTAATTTTGTAGGTCAGTGCCCTGATTTTAATAATTTTGTTTTATACAATATGTCATGGTTTTCTGTCCAGAATGCCACTGCTGATTTCTCCATCTGCTTGTATTTTATGTTTCTGAAATGTTCTTTTAACCGTGTGCCTATGTTTCTTTTTGTTTTTCCAATGTAGATTTTTTCACATTCTGCACAACTTATTTTATAAATATCTGGTTTTTTTTCCCCTTGAGAGTATTTTCTATTCCTAAACCCTTCTTTTGTATGTGTGTGTTTGTATTGCCTCTGAATTTGAAGTAGGTTTGATTGAGGCAAATTTTGGCAAGGTTCAAATATTGTTCTATTACTTCTCCAGGTAGGTTTTTTGAGGTTAGTCATTTTTCTACTATGTTTATTAGTTTTTCTTTGGGGATGCTAGGAAACAGAGAGACACATCATAAGAAACTAACAAATATCTGTTTTCCAGTTTCATATGTCTAATTTTTTCTATTAATTCTGATGAGTTTTTTATGCTTTGGCTTTTGTATTTCAATTAACTAATGATTTTCTTTTTAAAAATACAATGGGTAAATTCAATGAAGGTGAATTTATTATATTTACAATAGGTCTCATTTTATTTCCAGGTTTATATACTTTTGGTAGGCATTGGTTCTGTGGTAGGGTTGTCTGGTATAATCTTCTTTTTTTGTTCCTTATTTAGAATAGTTATGTTTTTAGTAGTTTACTTACTGAACTAACCTATTTCTGGGTAGGATCAGTTTTTATTTTTTAATAATTCTAGCTATTAAATTATACATGCTGTTTTCATAGCCTGCCTCATTCAATATGATGATTTTGTTTCCTTTGTCAGCTGTACTACAAATTATGCCTTTTTCTTTTAGGGATCAGAGTACCCTGTGATATGATCTTTGTTGAAGTTGACAGTAGAACTCTGCTGATGACGAAGGCAACAGTCCTTGAAACATGTCCAAATAAGTGGAACAAAACTAGTGAAATTTGAGTGAATTCCTCCTAAATAATTTGTTATATTATATTATATTGCACTGTAAAAATACCCACTATTTAAATCTATAGGTGATTAGTTTGTTCTACTGTAAATTTGAATTTATTGTATTCTCTTAGAAAAATAATTCTATGTGCATCTATTGCACATCATATTCCTATTTTTAATTATTATTTTATATGGCAGTAGTGTGTAGTACTAATGTGAGTATATGCTCCAGCAAAAATAGTAATAATTTATATATGTTCTGTAACATCAGAATATGAATAGTTATTAAATATGAAATTGCTGATTCACAGTAAAATATGCTTAGGTATCAGAAATAAGTAATGAATGAATGTTTTCATAACTTATGACTCTTCAAAAGAAAAGATGCCAAAACAGCTGCCATAAAACCATCCATTAAGAAATAACAACAGCAATGTGAAGCAGTTTCTGGAAGAAAAATAAAAGAAGCTTCAATATTAATTCAATTTGGAATCGAACACAGTGAAACATACAATAAAAATCTCTTCTGAGTCGGAATATTAGAACACTCTTTATGGTTTCACTTAAATGAGATTTACTCAGGACATATGTTACGTGGATCTTTTATCCTTATCATCAGCTGTTCACGACTAATGGATCATTCGTAGAAGTTGGGTAGGTAGGTTAGACTCTGATGGTCTTGTGATGAACTTAAATAAAGTGTTGTCTGCTTCTGGGGTATCAAAATTCATATTTTTTTTTATCTAAATCCTTTCCCTTATATTTAGTTCTTTTAGTTATTGAACAGTTTTTAATAATTTGATACCTTTTGTTATTTCATGGTTTTCATTCCAAAAATGTGCTGCCACAGCTGATTTATCTATTTGTTTGTAACTGATGTTTCTCCAATGCTCCTTCAGCCTAATACCTATACTTTTCTTTGTGTTTCCTGCATATATCTTTTCACAATCCTTACAATTAATTTGGTAAATACCAGATTTTTCCTCTTTGGGCCTGGAATTGGTTTTGTTTAATTTCAATCAATTTTTTATACGGTATCTATTTTGAGGTACTAAGATAATATTGTACTGCTTAAATTTTTTTGAAATTTCTTATTAGCTGACGAATGATAAGTGAAACTTTTAAAAGCTTTTTCCTTTGTTGAACCACTCAAAGTTGTTATTTGTTTAATTCCTTTTTTGTTTTTGGAATCTTTTGATTTTTTGGTTAATTAATCATTTCCTTGTTTAACCTATTAGGTTTAGTTGCTTCTATTATGTATAGATATTCATTCTTGTACTCTTCTTTGTTCAGAGGTATATTTATTAACATATCAGGCTGTTGAATACTGCTCCCTTGTGTGATCTTAGATTGAAACCATGGGCTTTGATATAATTGTCTGCATGTGTGTCCTTTCTGTAGATGCCAAATTCAAGTTTATTCTTACATTTTATTATCTTCAGATCCAAAAATGGTAACAGTTGTCTGCTTCTGTTTCGACGGTAAACTTAATAGAGGGCTCTTATAGGTTTAAAAGTTTTAGTGCATCTTCCACATGCTTTTTATTTATAATGGCGAATACAGCATTTACATATCTGTGCCAAACTTTAAAAATGTGGGGAAAAGCCTTAGTGATGTGTATCTCACTATAGCTCATGAATAAATCAATTAGGAAAGGTGATAATGGCCTGCCCATTACTAATCCTGATTTTTGTTTAAAAAAATGTTCTTCAAATATAAAAAATGCTTGACTTATGCACAACTTAGTGAATTCAATGTATTCTTTTATGTGTTCTTCTGTTAGGTTGGCTGACAGCAACCATTTACTTAAATAGACCAATGCACAGAATAAATTATGTGTTAATTTGCTATACCCCTCAGCAGTAAATGTTACAATAAGCTATAATAAGAGTTTTATTTAATTAAACACATTTTAAAGAATTCATTATTTTCAGGGATTCACTATGTTCACATGTTTTCATATTAATACATATTATTATTTTAACTTGCATTGTAACTTTTAAGATGAAATAGTATATATTATACAATCTCCCTTATAATGTGACATAACATTTGATGCAAAATAAAATAAACTAAACTACATCATGGAGATGGGCTATGAATATTTGCTATAAATTTTTGACTCTGCAATTATGACTATTTGCACTGTTAATGTACCCACTGGGGTGAAACCAAGCCTCAACTCAATTAACAACTTTTCTGCCATTAATGAACCTTTAAAACCATTTATTGTATATCTGGTGACATTAATTTTGGCAATAATTTAAGAAATTTTGTAGCACTATGGGCAGAATATTTTTCCATTTTCACCTGTTATGCAATGCACTTTAATAACTTTCTTGAACTGACTGCTAAACAAGTGCTTGTTTAATCACGTCACTTTTTATGTCTCTCTCTCTCTCTCTCTCTCTCTCTCTCTCTCTCTCTGTCTGTCTCTCTGAGCCATAAAGTATCAGTCTTGAACTGAGATTTTTAAGCTTATTCTGTGCTTAGAGTATCTAAACCAATGCTGAGATGTATTTGCATATGATCCATGCCACATAAACATTATAATAATAAAAAGCGTACTATCTAATATAAATAAAATAAAATCCTATCAAACAACCATATAATTAAAGAAAAAAAAAAAATAGACAAAAATAATATAATAATTTGAAACTAATAACCACTGGTTATTTACTCTGTACTACTGGAAGATTAAAGTACTTGACATGAGAGGGGAAACAGTTAACCAACAATGAGATAGTCTGATCAAAGCAGGATTTGAATCTATGTCTTCTACTTTTGCAATTACATCTTAATGATATTCTTAACTGGGTATCTCCAAAACTCATTTATGGTATAAGTTTAACAAATAAGAGAAGTGGAGAGAAGACTTGGTTCTACAATAAATATTTATTCAGAAATTTCATATTGGTTAATGCAAGTAAGTAAAAAAAAAAAACAATGTATGGAAGCCAAGGTCATCATCAGAAAGCAAGAATAAACTCGGTTACTTAATTCAAAGCTATTAATGAATTTGCATATTTTCAAATACCTAGTCAATTTTTTCTTAGGAAGAATATCATAGAGGCTTGCTTAATTTCCAACAGCAATACTAGATGGTTATCGCTAAAAATAAACAGTAATTGTCAGAGATCAAAAAGGAGAGCTTACCAAAAAAACGTTTATAACTATCCTTCCTAAAGACTTCGTCTACAGTGAAGCCCTGGAAACCGAAAGTCATAATCATGTCTACATCTGGTTTCCTAAAGAGAATATTATTTGGCACAGGGTAACTGTTCATTAGTTGAGTGGTACAGACACCATTTTGTCCATATCCACAAGTTCCATTCTCAGGGTTCAGAATCTGAAATGAAAGGAATACATGAGATGTTTCATACAACGGCAATTAAAACTTCTATCTGATGAAAATGGAGCAAAAACTTAAACTAAATTAAATTCAAAATGCTATAATGTGTTCTTTGTTTTGAATAGTAGAGATAGAAATAACAGGAGAGGGGTCAGTGCATTCTATTTTCACTGCATGAATGCTGAAATCTTTGACACTAATTTAATTATTTTGACATGGTGCTTTTTAGTGGACAGTAAAAAATGTCAAAAGAAATATTTTATTTTTAAGTGATACTGTTACTCTATCATTCACTGTAATATTCAGTAAAAAATGGTCTTAAATTGTATTTGTAAAATATGTGATATTTCCCTTGCTTTCACTTGCGATTTTTCTTATAATTTCAAGCTAATGGATATAATGTAATTTTTTAGTTTATGGATATTTTCACAATTAAATGTAACATTAATTACAATTTGAGTGATATTTAATCAAAATTATTTTCAAATCATATCCAATTAAGTTGGTGAAAATCAGTTAAATTTGAATAATATTTAGTCAAAATTATAATGGATGTAATTCAATGGCAATGACATGGACATACCTTGGTGTATGAGAACCCATGACCTTATAGCAAGTATTGAAAGTGTTTGCCATTAGCATCAAAGCATGTTTTATAATCTTTCCATATTGCAAATATGAGTAACAGACTCAATTTATGTCCAATAGTTTTTTTTCACTTTTACAAGAGTATGATTTGTTATATTACCTACATTTTTCCTTTCAGTAAGCCCATAGGAAGAAATCTAAGAGGTAATGTCATATTGGTGGCCAAATTCCTTTAGAAATGATACAGTCTAACACTGGAGATTTAGTAGATGGCACTACCCTGCTGAAAATAGCCAGTCAACCAATTCATACACAAAATTTGGAAGATGTGTGTGCAGACTACAGTATTCTCTGTTATATATAAGAATAATAATGAGCCAGTAATGTGGCACCTTGACAGAGTACATTTATTTAAATTTTTTCATTTAACTTTTCATTTATGCATGGTATGAGAATTGTTTTTCATCTTCTGCAACATTGCTTTTGGTAAATTTGGATATATTCCTTTGTGGACTTATGGTAATATTCCTGTAGTTTTCAGTTTCTCCACCATGGACAGATTGAAGGACTTTGCGGATGGTTTCCAAACCTCTACTGCACCATAATTGGTATTTGACACTCCTTTATATACATATATTTTCAGCACATATGAATGACTGTACTATTGGTGCAACTAATTTTAGAGTGTAAAACTTTGTCCATCTAAACCATTTAACTACTGAACCTGAAAATCAGTAAATGGCCCTTCTAACTTTGCCATATCCTGAAGAAGACAAATAGTCTTCCCAATGAAGATGATCAACACATTCCCGGCTGAGGAGAGGTCTGGATACTGGGAATGCAAGAGTTATGGATAATTCCATGATTATGCTTGAAGTAGGATTAACAGTTCATTAAATAATATTTTAAATAAATTGAATAATTAGTAAAGGGTTAGAGCATATATGATGTGTGTTGCTGGAATGTAAAGTAACTAGAATAGATTCCTTTCATGTGGCCTGTATAATCACTAGGTACTTATATACAATAAACATGTATAGCAGTATATGATATGTCAATTTCACATATTGTGGACAGCACTTCACCTTCCCTAATAGTGGAAAACCGTCATATCCTGGATCTTGTGTTAGTCCCTGGAAACCAACACCTTCATACTGCATTACAGCAAGTGTGTAAATCTGACCATATGCACAAGTTGATATTCCCTTGACATGTATCCAAAAAGCACTCTGTTTACTATCTGTAGCTTCCAGAACAACATCATACCTTTCTCCTGTAATAAAACAAAAAATTTATTTTGATGTATTACATAAGTAAATAATGAAAATGGAAGAAAACAAATGGACAAGAATAGCAACATTACTTATAAACAAAGTAAGATAATTTGACAGTCTCTTGGATTGTGGAATTTATCTTTGCAATTTCAACAAAAATCTTCATTAGAAATCCTCATTGTTTCAGCTGATGATATAAGAAATACAGAAATGCCAAAATGAAATAAAAAATGGTAAAACTAAATTTAAATTTATACTTCTGTTCTAACTGTTCCCCAAAATTTTGTACAGTTAAGATTTTTTACTATATTTAATTACATTTTGGTGTGGACATATAGTATTTTTACAATGACTGGCATAGTACGAATTCTAATGACTTCTTTGTTTAGTTTTTTAGTTTAGCTGTGTTTTAATTGAACACTTTTATTTTGTAACAAATATATGATCATTTAGAAGCTTTGGAAAATGCTTAACAGTTAATTTACTGAAATCATTGAATATATTTACATCTGTAGATTAGCAACATTTCAATTTGAATGTACTCCAATAATATATGTGAGATTGTTACAATATTGTCTCATAAGGTAAGATGGATTTGAAAATTTCCCTATCATAATTTTCTATGTATTTAAAGTCAGTTTAGTGAGAAAGTGTGTCCTAAAAGATTGCAACATGCATTTTGGAAAATTTTCCTTCGTCATCCACCATTTTCTGTTGGTTTGCAGAATTTAAGAAGAGGTACTGCTTTGAAGATCAAAACCATTCAAGGTGGCTCTCATCTTGGGGAAGATGAAATGAAAATAATGTGAGTGAACTGGAAATGCTAGGAAAAATTGGCAGAAGAAGATAAAAAACATGTTTAATGTTGTTAGAGGTGATGAAAGTTAGATATACTCCAGAAATAAAGCAACAGTCATGAACATTTCCAAAAGAAGTTCCTCTAACCAAGCGAAAAGATTAAGAACGGCTGGCAAGGAGATTATCAATCCCTATTTATTTACCAATGCTCATATTGGGACAGTTCCTTTTGAGAGTCAAAATACAATTACTGCAAGATAGTACAAGAAAAATACACAAAGTATTTGAGGCATGACACTGAAAATTGCCTTAAACCAGGCTTGCATTTAATTTTGCTGCATCATGATATTAACTTTGCCCTTACTGGACAGAAAAATGGTGACTTTCTATAGGATTCATCTGCTAAATTTGTATCCCATTGCTCCATAATCTGCACAAAACCTTCTAAGTTCCTTTTTTAAGTTCCTTTAAGTAAAATAAACAATTTATGGTATCCTTAATCAGCTGAAGCGGCAATGACTGCACAGGCCTTATAATGGCTATAATTAATTTTTTTTATTTTTAAATATTTTGTTGCTTTTATTCTCTAACTTTTTATATTGATCCTCATATTCTAGTTTAAGGAATAACTTTTTAGTGAAGAATAAGATTTGGCCACTCTTCATGTGTGAACGTTAACACTATGTGTCATGCCTGTCAAAATTGGTTCTATAAGTGCGAAGTTTGCTTATAGAACTCATACCACTCCAAATATCTGTTGTAGTGACGGCCAGTCTGTCTGTAGTAGTGGTGTGGAAAGTACCTCACACCATAGAGCTAAGTTTGACGTGCTTTCATATTTTTCTTAGGACATTGTTCTATGGTAAATATATTTGCATATTTTTTAAATAAAATTTCTGAGTTTTAATTCAGCTAGATCTGTTACCTGAGAACATGACAATAGAGTCAACAAGCGTAGGTGCCACAGGGTTGCCATCTGTAGCAATAATATAAACCTGTTGATTCTCAAAAGTCACTTGCGCTCCACACACAGTACATAAACCTGCAATTATGCGAAGCCTATATCTCTTTCCATAGTCCAGTGTAAACACCTCAAATGGTGTACCTGTAGATTTGCCATTTACCTGTAAGAGCATATCATCTGCTAAATATTAAATATATCACCCAATAAATATTAAACTATAACAGTACCAATGCATTGGAAGCAATTACATGTATACATGTTATGAAATGGTGTTTCAGTTTTGTAAGTGTGCACGTGTGTGTGTATACGATTTTTCTCCAAAAAATTGTTATATATTTTATTCACAGCACAAATGTGAAAAATAATATAAAGTAACACTATTAACAATGTAACATATTAACAGTAATAATAAAAGTAGAAAAGGATAAAACACTTAGATAAAGTCACACTTGAAATTGCTATATTTCAAACTCGTTGAGTTCTTCAATGGCAAGAAGCGAGACAAGAAATCATAGACAAGAAAAAATGTAACTATTTCACAGAGATCAACGTTAACTGCTGTTGTTGCACAAAAGAATGCTGCCGATCCATATTTCAGTGTTCATTTCTTTCTTTCACTTGAGCGTGATGGCGTAACTTTCAAGATTAATTTGATTAATCAACATATGTTTTGAGTCTTCAATGATCGGGGATGAATACCTTGCTCTTGGAACCGTGAAAACGATCTTTCTTCTGAGCTACCGAAGTAATAGGATGTAAATAGAAAGTTTCCAGGGAATGGGGGTTTGTTTCGGCTTTTTCTAAAAAAATTAATGGAGCTTCTTCCCTGGTTTTGTGACCCATGTTTGTTGTAGGTTTTCAGGATTATTTTATATGTTTATAATGTAAATTGCAAACGATTTTAATATTGGAGAAAGCACCAGATATATATTTTTATCTGCTTAATTGTATTATTAATTATATCTGTCTGGAGGGGGATTTACATTTTGCTAGCCCGATTAGATAGGATTTTTTGTCTGTTATGTTGAAGCATTTACGTGGCAGGTAGGACTCCTTTGAAGACAGCTTTAAATGTTTAAAATTAAACAGCTCTTATTTGCTGTTTTAATGTTTCTGTACAACTTTTATCTTGTATCAAATTTAATTAACGCATGTTTTGTATTCATGGTTTTGATCACTAATTGTTATGATAAAGGAGTGAAATTAATTAATATTTTCTCTTAAGTGTTGCTAAGTTCTTATCTCTTTTAGCGCACACACAAACGTTTCCACTGATCTTTTAGGCATCTAAGTTTTTTTATTTAGTATGCTAAGTGGCAGAAAGTAATAGCAGAGCGCCAATAGACAAATAAATAATAAATATCAAAAAGATTATCCCAATAAATCTCAAGTGGTGGCGGTTCGTAGTTATTCAAGAAACACAAAACCAATGAAAGGCCATCAACCCTGTACCTTTATTTCATTTATATGAAAAGTAGTTTAGAGACTGGAAAATCAAGCACGTAGGTTTTGCACTGAAAGGGTTGCTAACAAAGCCCATGAAGATCTACAGAGGTACATACTACTGTGCGACCTTTGCCATTGACGAGGAAAGAGTCAGCATCCTGTCCTCGGCTTCGCAGACGCAGTCCGGGATAATGTTGATCAGCATCCTCATGAACCCAGTCAGAGATAAATATTTGGTGCTCGGGTAGGTCGAAGTCATACATGTAACCATTGGGATCTGTGCTTTGAGGTGTTCGTATAGTTAGACCACCTTCCAGACCATCAAGCTTCTGAAGTCCTGCAAAAATTAACAATATATATAGAAAAAACAGCAATCACATAAAAAGCAAAACGAGAAACACATTCAAGTGTTATGTTTTACTATGGAACTAAATATTTTTAATCGTGTATTTTTGCGCAGAATTTATGCAACCAGCAAATTCAATAAAACGCTCTTGAGATATTCGCTCTAACTCTGTAGCGGTAGCTTAATTGATTTGCACAATTGGTATTTTTTTATTTCAACAAACATTGTACATCTAAATTTTTCTAGCAACAAATCTAAATAATAAATAACTTATAAAAGAACATCTCTGTTATTGTATTGCATATTATTGTAGTTGAAATAGAAATCCTTCTCTTAACAAGAATTCCTCTTACAATTTCATTTTCCTAACATACAAGAAAGTATTCAAAAGTTGCACATGCAGAAAATATGACAAATAACGAACAATTAATAGCAATCTCGGCAACGATCTTTCGCGTAAGAAGAGGAGTATATATATCTAACCAAGTCATTGAATAATCACTTATTTGTGGCCTAGATGTTAACGGGACATCTGACGATCTCCAACCGTGATAATGATCAAAATAACAATGTGTACGTAAAAAGTGAAAAGATACAGAAACAGCCTTAAAAGCAATAAACACCTACAACTCAATATATTCATTTGTGTTAATTAATATTCAAAGCTTATTTACGGATATAACTACATGAAACAAGCAGCAAATTTAATTACGACTTCATTATTGTTGTTATGAATGGTTACAATTTTAGAGTCATCATTTCGTATTCTATGTGAACAATGACCAACATCTGAAAACTATAAAACTTAAGTGAAGCATAAATTTGAGTGTTTCATTTACTCTTGACCTCTAAATTCTCTGACATCTTTCGAACTAATACGTGAAATTTACTGCCATTTGACATGAACATACTTTACTGGATGAGAAGTGTGGTTAAGGATGGACAAGAGTGGCGGCGTTAGTCTCTAAGCCCTTGATGAACTACTATTGTGTGTTTGCTGTCTGCGACAGCACTATGATGTATTTTCCTGCGCTATTGTACAGGACCTCAACAGTCTTTGGCGTTTATGATTACAGCACATACGGTACAGTATGAACCGGTTAGACACTGGAAAACTGCGTTGTTAAAAAAAGAGCCAAACA
Organism: Metallyticus violacea; assembly: GCA_030762175.1. Taxonomy (NCBI): domain Eukaryota; kingdom Metazoa; phylum Arthropoda; class Insecta; order Mantodea; family Metallyticidae; genus Metallyticus; species Metallyticus violacea. The sequence goes on along the minus strand of CM060838.1, from coordinate 6,351,473 downwards.
TAAATTATATGCATTACGTTAATTAATTATACCCACTCATTAGCGTTTGAATCCAATTTTGCTGTATGAACTTTTAGACTCAAAAAGATCTGAATATATCGGTTTTCATGGCTGCGGTGCTCATAACCAAAATACTCAAATCTATGGGACATTGCATTCAAGGGTAACAAATGGAGAAGAGGAAAAAATGTAATATATACTAACCATCATGTGAGTGCCAAAAATGAGTTCCTTCATTATCTGCTTTAAAGTCATAACGGAATGTATTTCCTTCATAAATGGAACATTGGGTAAGACCTGGAACGCCGTCCATATATTGCGTGCCTTTCTGGAAAACTCCATGCCAATGTAAAGCTGTTGTGCGGCCAGGCATATTGTTGGTGACATCCACTATTATTCTATCTCCTAAGCACACCTAGAAAACAATCACTTGCCTTAGAATAACTAACTAAATCTACGAATTTCAGAGGTGGTTGCATATACTGAATATATCTGATAAAGAGCTCCCATAAACGGGAAGACAGGCATGTAGGAGGCTCAAGTGGCTGCGCTTTCTTTGAGAACACTATCGTTTGCTACAATGAGAATTATAACACTTGAAAAAGTATTAAATTCCTGCTATTGGATAATTACATATGACTATAGAGTAAATTCAGCAATAGTTACAGTAATGAATAACGATAATATTTTCGATTATCATTCTAAGAGCATATGACATTTTAAGTTTGGACAGTAGACACTGTATTTTTAAGTTTGTTTTGCAAACTAACCTAAAACTACTTTTGATTAGAATTGAACGTTTGCATTGTCGGCTCGCATTTTCATTTTCATTGTTCCCTCATAAGCGTTTTTACAACAAATTAATAATTATATCCACCTCATCGAAAGACTGAGCCAGTCATATTGATAAAACAAGGCGCCATTAGAAATTATTGCTTACGTATTATATTTATATCGCACTTTACTTCTTATTCTTAAAGTAATAACGAAGAAGTTTATATCTATATTTGTTTGCGTTTCTATAATTAACAGAAAAACAACCACAACACAGCGGTTTCGGCTGTAGTATGAAGGAATAGCGCAAACTGCATTGTTTATTCTCTTCATTTTCAAGTCATTGAATAAACGATCGTGAATCTGTGAAATAGTACCGATAAAAGTAGTTGCCTATACATTTATTTTATACTATGTGACCTACTTAGCATTGTGTACTAGAATCTAGACGCAGTATTGAAACTGTCAAATGTACGTGTGTTAGATACGTGTATCACGCAAAAGTTTTTACCGCGATTCGATATACATGGGCCAAAGCTTCGTGAGCTGGCGCAAACGTTGAAAATTGACATTGGAACAGCTCACGTCACCCATGAGACCTTGGGATAAACCAAAGTGTGCACACATTCCTGACCAAGTCAAATGAGATTGGGCTGTAGCCTTGGTGGTCTAATGCGGTACCACAATAACAGACATGCCTTCTTCAGGTGACAAGGGATGAGAGCTTCGTTCATATTTCACTCCCCGATGGAAGAGAACATTGATAAAACGGTTCTTCCTTCGAGAAAGAAATGAAAATATGCAGGAAAGGTAATTGACCTCCTTTCGGGATGCAAGTGATGTTTATTCTTGTTACTGACTTTCTGGAATGGGCACACCAATAATGTCCAACTTTGGAGAGATTGAAATCAGCAATTCGACACAAGCGCTCTAGCCTACGGTCCTTATCGAGCACAACGCCCGTCTCCGCTCGGCAGCTCAAATACAAGCCAACCTTCCGCAATAGCAGTAAGAACGATTGCCGACCCCTTAGCACAACCCTGAGCGACTCCATTTGTTCCCAACAATGAAGGAATTATAGAGACGGTGTTTTCAAACAGATCAGAATGTCGAGGCCGCCACGAGAAAAGATTTGCATGACCTGAGCTCGGCATTTTTCGCAAAGAGGTTCGATAAGCAGCACCCGACTAAGGCCGCAATGTTTGTGGTGATAACATAGAGAAGTAATGAAAGCTACTCCAACCTATTCATTAACGTATAGTTTTACTTTGAAATTGATGTTATACGGGACGAACGCAACCGGCTGGCCGTGGCGTGCAGCCGGCCGGCGAGGCTGGCTGCTGTGTCGGCGGTGCAGGTGATAGGAAGTTCGCAGTAAATATAATACGATTTGTTGCGTAAATTATTTCTAGCATACATAACATAAACACTTAAAAAAAAAAAATTACTTACGTGTATTAAGGAAGGAGATGCCGGAAATCATCAGCAAGTTTTTCTTAAAATAATCTCCTTACAGCAAGCGCTGATTCTGTACGCACGTATGAATCATATATAAATACTCTTTGGGGAATAGAATATTTGTATTGTTCCATTCCACTTGTTACACTTTCACTCAATACATGGTATTGCGTCGAAACAAGCCTCGCGCAGAGGAGGGGAAATATATTCCCCGCCTCCGCCGATATAGCGGGCTGGTCCCGCGGCTGCGTCAAGTATTGCTCACTCAGTATAAAGAAATTGCATTCTTATTATAAGAGTTATGTCAAACGTTTGATTAATTTTGCTGCCACTCATACACTATCTGTTACATTTATTTGAACTTTTATAACTCAGTTCCTTAATAAAACGCCTACCTCTATGCTTGGTCCTGGTATTTTTCTGTTAACGGATAGAACGCCTCGCTCATAACCATCTGCAGGGATACATTGGGCATTGTCACATGCACTGGTGTTAGTAGGACAGTCTGCACAGGAGCTGGAAGAGAACGTAAAATGATACAAGTACATTATAAATAAAAACATAACATGTATAATATATATCATTATATGTAGTAAATAATAAAACAATAAGATCACTCTCAAGAGCACTATTTATGTCCCAAGTGGTAAGACCAACTTTGCTATTCTGAAATATTTAAAGGTTTGCGTTATAACTAACTATAAATTCATGGAAACACATACCTAGCTTAATTTTGACGCAAAAGTAACCAAACTTTCAAGTAAATTAAAAAGATTCTTTCGGGATAAGATGTACTTTATGCCATTTAAATCACAAGAAAATGAAAATATGTTGTTTAAAAATTTAAACATATTTTTGTTTTCCATCTTCAAAACATTTGCAATAACAGTTTTAGAACTATATTCAGACTTTCTTCCCAACTTCTAAACTAATCAATATACCATATTCCGAATAAAGCTACAATAAAAGATAAAGGTAGCCTATTGTGTCCCTTAAGGGTAAAGGCCTCCTAACAAATAAGGAAAGCTCGCTTTTTCCTAACGTGGTGAGCTATTCCACGCTAGTTGTTCTGATTTGTTCTTTGGTTACTCCATTTCGCACCGCACCTGTTGCTTCTCGAGAGATTTCCATTTTTCTCTTCCTCTTGCTATTCTTGACCTGCATGTTCCTTGAAGAGGTCTGTCCATTTTCTTCTGGGTCTGCCTTGTGTCCTTTTTCCTATCCGGAGGTCCCACATGGAGATCTTGTAGGTCCACATATTGTCCTGTATTCTTGCGACGTGACCGCCCCATTGCCATTTGCTTCTGGTAGCTATTTGTGCTATGTCTGTTGTCTGAGATAACTGATTTATTAATACTATAGGTATTTTGTCCTTCAAAGTTATTCCCAGGATCTTGCGTTGCATTTTTCTTAGGACTATTACAGAATAAACAGAAGCCACAGTTAATTTCAAACGGACCTGAAACCTCAATAAAAATAGATGGAACAGCTCTCACATATGTGAGCGAATATACACACATCGGACAATAGATTTTCTTCCGTGATAAAATGGAAAAAGAAGAACAAAGAAGGATCTCATTAACCTGGAGAGCATTTTGGGCCCTTAAGTTTATATTATTAGACCAAACAGCAACTAAGAAAATCAGATTCCAGACGCTCGAACTCTGTGTGTATACACTGTATCACTATATGGGTGCCAGACATGGTCAAAAACAGAAAAACAAAAGAACAAAAACAATTCAAAGCTACGATACAAATAATAAGAATATAAAAACTTAAATATGGTGTGATAATATGTCAATATGATAATATTTACATTATTAATACTTTCTTTAAACATTTTAGGGCTTTCTTATTTTTATTTTTCAGAAAATACATGCCAAAAATCAAAATGTATATTACGAATCAACAAAAAAGAATTGCTTTGTCTTTGGGGCAATTCTTTTATTAGAAAAGCAGAAGTACTTTTTCTGAATAACTTTTTTTTTTTTTCCAACTCATTGTACTTATGAAATTGTGGGTATTTCCCCCCTGGTATGGCGGTACTATAGCGAACTTTGGAGCTTAGACATCCATATATCGTTGCTACGTTGTTCCAGTGGAGATGTTGTTGAAGGTGATACGGTTACGATGTACCAGGGAAATTCTTTAACCTTATGGATGAATAAAATAAATCGACGAACTCGAAGTCCTTAGCACCTTAAAGCTATCTGGCAATCATCTTCTCAGGTAAGGAAAAACTCCGAAATAAACCTTACATGTCCGGGAATCGAACTGAGGACTTCCTGGTTATTTGTCGCTAACTCTATCACTGCACCACGGAGGCTTTAAATAAAAATATTAAATTGGACATTGTAGTTCTGTTGTTATTAGGTCTTAGGGCCGATCTCACCAAGCTCAATTAACTTTTAATTTCTATTTAATTTTCCTTTAATTGGGATATTGCATATCACCATCAACTATTGTATGCTAATTTGTCATTAAACTACAATTAAGTTAATTGGCGTATATTTAATCATTTAGAGAGTTAATTTTCAATTAACTTTTCATCATGGCAAGGCGGATGTGGAATATGATATTTGAAGACCACATTATTCCAAGACAGCTGAGGATAATTTCCGAAAGACAGGATTTATTTAATAGTATGAAGAAAACAGATTTACAAATGTGGTTTCGGTTGAGTAAAATTTTGGCATTAGATATTTTAAATTCTATAGAATGTGGCCAACAGACATGCAAATTTTTATAATATTTAAATACTGCTAAAAGTCTTATTATTGCAGTAAATATTACATAAAACAGCAATATTTATGCTGTAGCATTATTTAAATATAATAAAAATTCACATATCTGTTGGGAATCATAGGCCATATTCTATAGAAATTAAAATATCTAATGCCAAAACTTTACTCAGCCGAAAGCACATTTGTAAATCTGTTTTCTTCATACTATTGTTGTTAATGATGCAACTGTAGTGTGTATTATACATTTCTTACTAAAATTTATGGTTAGGAATGACATTTTTTTAAAAAAATTCTTTAATATGCTGATAGCAGATTATATGACAGTGAGGGTCAATGAAAAGAAAAGACCCGGAAGAACGAATAAATCGAGATGAAGAGAATTTTAATGAATGATGTGCGCAGGATATTATGCTTCGACTTCTTTGCAAGTGAGGTTAAGACAAAACAGGTACACCCGTTTATATAACTATTGCCAAGGAAGGATATATCCTTTTACTTAAAATAGATGATGGTAAATATGGTGCTGTAGCAGTTATGTCGATTAGTTTTAATATGTCCAGTTATTTGGAAGTTTGTGTATTTTATAAAGAGATGTGCTTACTTGGAAAATGTTTAATTCATATTATTTTTTATTTAGTTTGCGCACAAAAGACAATTTCAGATTCTAAAAACCATTCGAAATATTTTTAATGATAAATAATGTTTAATTAAAAATTCGCCTACTCCCTGTTCCTCCTTTCTATCTGCGAGCAAAGTCCAACACTGTCAGTGCCCCAAGCAGCAAATTGAATTATCTGTTCTCGTGCAGGACAAAGTCTCAGAGCATTGTTAAGTGAAACAAGCCGTTATAAAATTCTGAAGCGTATAGTAACATTCATCGCAGACATTGGGGAATTCTTGGACAGGAATATCATATGCCACATAAAGAGACCATTGAGCAGAGCTAAGATGTGAAAAAAACGTGTTTGTGTGCTTTTTCTTTTGCCAAATTTATCTAGTTTTCGTGTACAGTGTATTCTCTAGATTTTAGATTACATTGCAATTCATCTTGTACATCGAATAATATCTACATTTAGCCCCATTTGATTCTGTCTTTTTGGGGGGTATCTACCGACACATTTACTTTTATTACTATTTTTTTCAAATACCTTCTAAAGTGCAATAATAAATCTGGATACTTACTATCCCATTGTAGAGTACGTTTCGACCGTCCAGCGGTAGTAACAAATCTTAGGTTTCTCGCCCTCCATACAGGGTCTTGAGCAAAATTTGCCGCTTAGATACTCATATCTTGTCACTGTATCGGGTTGAAGATAAGGCTCCAGATACACTAGAAACATTTCCATGTGAAAGTGACATTCAAAATAAGATTTAAACAGGCATTAATCTTGTGAAAAGAAAAACTGGAAATGCTTAAAGTAACAACTATGTTTAGAGCGAGTTTAAAGATAAACTTACATCATAAGTACGAGGGTAGATTCACAAATTTTCGGCCTAATCATTTTCTAGGTATAATAAAAACAAAAACTATATTTCACTTTTCAATATAGTTATAGTTATAGTTACCCTTTAATGCAATACGCTTCCCACATCTTTGAATTAACATTTCAATCTCCCCCTCCCCCAAATAGTCAGAAGTCTTGTCTGCAAAACGGCCATAAACAGCTTCCATCACTTCTTCGTCACACAACTATCCTTCCTCGAAGGTCCTTCTTGAGTTTTGAGAAGAGGAAATAAGTCACTAGGAGCTAGATCTGGGCTGTAGGGTGGATGGTCGATATCCTTGAAGCCACATTTCTTCACAGCTTCCTTTGCAACAAGAGCTGTGTGCACAGGCGCGTTGTCGTGAAGAAGGCACACACCACCACTCAGCTTTCCTTGCCTTTTCTCTTTGATGGAAGCACGTAATCTGTGCAGTAGCCCAGCTTAGCACTCCCCATTTACTGTGGTGTTCCTTTGCTTGAAGTCAATGAAGAGTATTCCTTCAAAGATTGTGGCCATGATCTTCTTGCTTGACTGAGTGATCTTCCAGCCTGAGACCAAGAAAGCCGGCAAAGAATGGTGGCATTCATCATCACCAAAATCAAGAATGTTCATATTGGGTTCAGGTTGAGAACAATTTGAAACCCGCAATTATATCGAAACGTCGAAAATTGCTCACAACTGGTGTATTCTCATTGCATGATAATGCAAGACCTCACACAGCTCATGCAACGGTCCAACAAATTGCAGATCTTAATTTTGAGTGTATGCCACTTCCTACTTATTCACCAGACGTGGCACCTTTTGATCATCATGACTTTGGGCCACTCAAAGAGGCAGTGGGTGGCAATAAGTTCCGCACTGACGACGAGGTGAAACACGCTGTGCACGCGCGGTCATTCATAATAATGTTTTCTTGTGGAATTCGAGCATTAGTGAAACGCTGGAAGACCCGCATTGAACGTTGTGGCGACTATGTTGAAAAATGAAAAAGTGTTTCAATCATAATATATATTTTATGAATAGAAATATTTATATTATTTTTCGACTTAGTTTCGTATATATATAACTTTTTTTAGATACAAAATTACAAACCTCTTAAGTACATAATGTAATAATGTTATATATTGACATTATGCTCATGTACATAAAAGTAACGCCAAAAAAATTGTAGTTTTAAAATAATTTCTTAAAAGCTACCAAGTGACAAAATTATAGTTTTCTAATTATTAATGTCTCAAAATTTCCTTTAGTTATAATCTATCAGTAATGAACATTTTATTTAGATACTTTGTGATACCGTGTGCTATAAGTTAATCTGAAATTAGTATCCTAAATTTGAAAAACCCTTCTTGCAAGATAGTACGCATTATTTTTCTAGTTTTCATTAGTGTGAAAAATCAATCGTTATGGAAATAACATTTGATACATGGATAATATTTAATTTTATTTATTTTATCACGCGATAATTAAGTTTTTCTTACCTGGGGTTTGTGCACCAACAAAGCCGATGGCCAAGGTTGCAAGCAACAATAGGGCGGCCATGTTCCACCAAGAAATCTTTAAAAAAAAAAAAAAAAAAAAAAAAAAAAAAAATTACATTCTCTGCTTACTATTATAATATATGTATTTTATTAAGATGGGCTGCTGATGGGTGATATAATTTAGCAATGAAAATGGGGGATTTTTCCTTTACTTAACCGTTCCACCTGTAAAGGCCAGTCAAGTTGGCACGTGAGATGGAAAATTCCGCAGCTATGATTGTTGCGTAAGTTACTACAAACAAGAAGATCTGGAGCCGTTTCCTACATTTTTGGCACCAGCTTATGAAATTAACCATCACCCTCTGCAGCTCTCTCTGAGAAATGGAAGAAGTTTCCTCACGAATATTATATAACATTTCATTTGATGTGTGTGGATTTGTCTTGTGTACTCTTTTCCTTTAATCCTCTTTAAATAAAAACACAGGGCGTTAAAACGGAGGACGGAGGGGGACATATGCTGCTTGCAATGACTCTATGGCCGAATATTTCATAAGTTGCATGCAAGGAGACAAGGGCTTGTGTGCCGTTGCTGGAAAGTCAAGAACTAAATTCCCTCACGGAAAAAGTGTTGCAAAATATTCCACACACACTTATTACTGTTAATTTTTTGTTAAAAATATAGAGCCTATTATCCTATCGCCGCTTAATGACGCAACGCACTCCTATCTTTTGATCATGCAGGGGTTTTTCATGAAACAGGTTCGGTATTGCTGAACTGCAGTATGGGTTGTTTTGTAAATTAACACCCCTACTTACGTGGCACCAAAATTCTTTCATAAAGGAAATTAGACTACGGTCAAGTTCTCCACCATGAGATAATCTATAATGAGATAATTCAAAATCCATTCACAAAATCTAAACCTGGATGCAGGGTCACCCGGTTTATGTTCTTGCACTATAGTGACTTCAGTAGCTTTGAACAGAAACACGTTCAAATGATTTTTAGGCGTGTTCCAGAGCATCTAATGTTTCTTCTGTGAGCACTGTACGCGTTTCTTTACCAAGAACACTTCCCTTTTCACCAATCTATGAATCAAACTTCTAATTGGAAGATGAATATCAGGGAATCTCTCTTGAAACGATCTCCATACATCACAAACGGATTCTGTACACACGAACAAATCGTAAATAAACGCTCTTTGGGGAACGGAATACCTCAACTGAGTCATATAAATATAAATAATGTACTGTATTACGCCGCCTAGTAAAAACTTAATACACTGTCACACAAAACAAGAACACTTCCGCACGTTCCAATAGTTAAACTCGTACTTACCTCCCCCGGCTTTATTATTATTATTATTATTATTATTATTATTATTATTATTATTATTATTATTAACTATGCGTCATTAACCTTAAGAAAGGAAAATAAGACTCATAGCAAAATTGTTTCTGTTGAAATTAAATTTTTGGTTAAAATTGTAGTTTGCAAAAAGATAGACATGAAGGCTCTTATTTTCCTACAAATTACAGTTCACATTCATTTTATTCAAAATAGTTACAAAGGAAGTGCTTCGGCTTAAAAAGGAAAATTCAGTAACTTTTTAATTTGTGCAGAGACTCACCATGGTGGTAAGTAGTGATTATGAATAACAGAGTGCATGTTTGTTGTAAAACTTCATTTCCAAATGTAAGTTCTGGATTATTAACCAGAATTCTTATTACTCTATGCACGAATATGTCTAAAGAAATAGACAGGTTGGTTATATTACATTTTATAAAGAATCTTAATGTAACATTTTTAACAAGTTTATTGGCCTATATCAGCCAAACGAAATGGTATACACTTAAATACTCTCATGGTTTTTATCATCATTGTGAGGTAAAGTATCTACATAAATATTTAATCGAACATTCCTTTCGAACCGAAGCCCTTCCTTTGTTAGTATTAGAGACTGCGTTCTTAACCGATAATATATTAAAATAAAGTGCATCACAATTCTCTCGAGATTCCATTTTGCAGTTCTTGGCTGGTAAAGACTAAGGAAACAAGACATTGATTTAGTAATTGAAACGCAGATATAGTATAAACTTCTAAATATTCTGAAAATGAGGTAGATGCTAAAGAATTTAAATTTCGAAAAACATGGTTAATATCTAATGAATTAGTACTGTTTTCAAGTGTCAGAAACCGCCATGGGTAACCAAGTTCGTTAAGGTGTGGATTCTTAAGTGGGAGGTCTATGGTTCGATTCCCGCCAGGGCCGTTCCTTCCCAACTGAGGGTTTTTCCACGTTTTCCTCAGTCCTTATAAATAGCAAGTGCCAGAGAGGTACCCTAAACTTAGAGCTGGACTGTTTTATTCCTTAAAAAAAGGTCCCAAATCATTATTTCATTTCACGTATCACTAGTGTCTACCGTCTACGGGAGTTAAGCATTATTAAAAAGTGCTAAAAGATGTTCCGTATTCTTATCACGCATCGTCGTGCTGTTTACATAAAATCGTAGCTCCCTTCAGTAAACTTCTTTCATTTACTGTATGAACATGCAGATGAATCAAGCAGCTAACCGCTTCACAGTAAAAACAATAGAGCTAAAGATTAAATGTGAAGCATTGCGCATCCTACAGCCAGCGTTCCTGTTCCGCATCTAGACAATGCTTTGCTGTTCTGACTTCGCTTCACACACTAGATAAACACACAGATCTTCAAGTCCACATTTATGTTACTGAGCGTATTACACAAAAATGAAGGTGCTTCGCTTATTGTGTCATATTATTTCCGAAGCTAGTATCAAAACCGCTTTTTGTGCGTATTTCCCCCGAATTATAAATTATGATTTAATATTTTTCCGAAATTCTATTTAAAACAAATATGTTTCCACGTTACAAAAGAAAAAAATACTATAAGGGAAATCCACTATGCTAAATATTGTTATTTATCAGTGAGATTAACAGTAAAAAAAGAAAAAAATAGGGTGTAAACAATTTTACATCGAATAAACAAGTAATAAGTGGTACAAAGTTGTTGCTGAGAAAAATGATGGACTAAATGACACCTGTCCTATGTTACCTTCTTACAAAAAGCTGGCTCATCCCAATTTTATTAATTAAAATGAATGCCATTGTAATAATTTGTAAAACGAAACAGTTAGATTTTTTATATACCCGCAATACAGGGTTTATTTTCTTATAAATGTATGAAGTTTAATGTTCTTCGATTTTATAGAGGTTTGTGATAAACGTTTATATTTTTCAAGTGACATTAATTCTAATTCTTTCATTCGAATAAACCAAACAGACAATGAAAGACGAATTTATTTTTTATAAGCAATAGATAATGTGAATTTCAAGTAGCCACTTACGGCTAAATAAGTTTTATAACATGATAAAGTGTTATTATTCGTTAAAATACTATCAAATCTACTTGCCAAATCCTTTTCTATTAAAAACAATGTGTTTTGACTGTTTAAATTATAAGAAAAATGTAGATACAATCTTGCCTGAATAGGAAATTCCGATAAAAGATTTTGTTTGTTCAGAAAAAGAAAGAAAAGGAAAACAACAAATGCTCGGACTTTCAAGTCCCGTTTTAAGTTTAAACTTTTTAAGTTCAATAGAGAAGAAAGGTTTCAGGGATGTTTCTACCAGCTACCCTTCCAACATAGTTCTGAAAATGTGATTAACACAGGCTCAATATCTGTTCTTAGCATAATATATTTAATATTATAATTTACCTAAATATGTAGGCGATGTACCCTTCAGCAAAGAATATAGAACCAGTTCAGCATAGAATATCCTTGAGGAGTGAACCTATACCTTGGAAAGGTGTTATATATCTGCTTGATGTTTCGTATGCCATTATTTCTTATCACGCAATGCTTCACATTCAATCTTTAGTTCTATTATTTTTACTGTGAAGCACATCCAGGATGCATACTATAATTAACATCAACACAATGTCAATATCCAAAAGCATTGTGCTTCTGCACGTAATAGCAACATTTGTTAGAATGTAAAGTTCAGTTGTGCCATTCTTAAAGACTATTGGTACTAATACATTCTTGATTTGAAGAGCAATAAATTCCTGAAAAGCATTCCACAATTACGATGGAGATTTGATGCTTGCAAATTCTCGTAGATGTCCATTGTCAATTTTTATAAACACGAAAAATAAACAAATAATCCATCACGTTTTTTAGTGAATTCCAAAGAAATGTAAACTATTGCGGTTGTACCCGTGCAACTATTTTTGGACAATTTCTTAAAATTCCCATCGATCTTAACAACTAGGCACCGAAAAAAACCAATATATGTATTTGTTTCTTATCAAAGAAACTTGGCATATAACCTCAATTAACATACGATTGGTCCAGTTCGTTAACCACCAAAATTAGATCATTGGGGGGAGTCAAGATTTTTTTTAACGAAACTCGGCACATTTCTTTAAAATAAATTTATAAAAGTAGTTTCCGAAAATCAGGGAAAAAGAGCTAATCGGAGTGGGAGTATATTTTAAGAACAAGTGGAGGTTAAAGCGAAATTTAAAAATCGCTCTAACGGCTGCAATTGAATTTTTTATGGTAGCTTGGTATATAACATTGAAATAAAATAAGAAAATTAGTTTCTGAAAATCAGGGAAATCGGGCCAGTGGAAAGTGGAGGGATTTACTTGAAATCCAAATTTAAAAATCGCTCTAGAAGCACCAATATTTGTTTCTTCATAACAAAATTCAGAATATACCATTTAAATACAACAAGTAAAGTTAGTTCCTAAAAATTACGGAAATAGCACCATTAGGAGTAGGGGTTAAAACCGAAATTTAAAAAACTCGTGCTTTTAGTTCTCTCTCTATTGGTTTAAATTTAACAAAAGCATCATTGTTAAGATAGCAAGAATGAAATAGTAATATAAATTTGTTTGAAAATTATATTTATACTAAGAGCGTTCTGTAATAACCTTCAGAAAACGTTTTCGCTACACGTTTTTACTACAATAACATTTAAATTAAATGTCAAAGCCAATGAACATTGATGAAACTTTTCATTGGTTATGGCTGATTGTGTACATTTGCTTACTAAATTGTAATTGTTTTTAAATAGTAACATGTTTTCGTTTTATTGAAACATATGAACATCATCTTCTTAAATACAGAATGTAACTGGAAAATTTTTGTAATTTTTCTCTATTTCAATGAATATAAATATATTAAGGGCTCAGTTCATAAACATGATTGCATTTAAAAATGGTTAAAAATACCCACACATTGTAGCTTTGTCTATCATCTGTTATGTTTCATTTTATTAATAGTATACCATGAATATTTGTGGTTTAATCTCAATAATAATAATAATAATAATAATAATAATAATAATAATAATAATAATAATAATAATAATAATAATAATAATAATATGTTGTTTCTGTTTTGTGATACTTATAGATTGCAAGAATTTTAATATTGTTCCTCTAATACCATACAGTAATGCCGTAACTTATTTAATTTCATTAATTAATAACGCCATAATTTGGATTTTATATTCTTTTTTAAAGTTACTCTGCTAGGCGAGGAATTCGCTTAGTTTACGCAGTTCCCGAGTGAAGTGCTTTTTACAGTGAAACAGAAGAATCTAGTTTGTTTAATTGTTTTGTTTACGGATGCTCTTTAACATCTCAGGTCATCAGCGTCCCATTCAATTCAGGGCGTGAAACGGCCGACAAATTTTGCTCAGAGGTCTCTTCTTTCAGGTTTGAGGTTCTTTTACTACGACCCGGGACCCACGGCTTTATTTCCTTTCCGAAGGAAGCCATACTTAGGATTTCTACGCCCGAAAAAATCCATCGGTCCTGGTCGGGTTCGAACCCGCGATCTTGGGTTTAGAATGCAAGTAGTTTGTTTAAAAATTTTTTGTCATATACAAGAATTAAGGATTGGATTATTAGAGTGTTATGTATCGTTGCGGACGATCTTCAGTAATGTTGGTGAACGCTTTAGTTACCTCGTTTACATTGACTATTTAACATGTTGACTTCTGCCCCCCCCCAAGTACAAAATATTATACCGGATATAAAAATAATGGGTTTCAGCATATTAAAAAGGAGATCATTACTAACATATCTCGTCTTCCAAATTTCTTAACAGTTAAACACAGTATAACTAATGTTACAAGCAAATTACATGCTCCAGACACGGTTTAGTCTCCTATAATGCAAGCCCCTGATATCGTTAACTCGTATTTCCGTTATGTAATTGACATTTCACACTAAGATCCATCAAATTTGCTAATCGGTTTTTTTTTCTTTTGTGAAACTAAGAAATAAACGATTACATACTTTTTCCCTTCTAGCCACAATAGCTGCATGCACAGCTGCAAATAATTTCTATTACATAGCATTATATATTTTGAAACTATTTATTGTCGCTGATTGCATTGGTCTCATTGTAGACTAACAATGTAGCATTGAACGAATTGAACTAATGATGGCGTAAATGAGCTCGGAGTTCTTGACTCAAAGGTGTCTGACAATCACTCAGAAAAAAACCTTACCGAGTCTGTTTGAATCGAAACCAGGATCTCCGGATTAGCGGTCACAAACGCTGCCGCTAGACCACAGAGGCGGTCAGGATGGGCTTTCTTCTCACACCTAACCTGAGTACTCGAAGGATTGTGGGAAGGTTCTGTTAAAGGTGTTTTAAATTATATACCGTCTCACTCGAGAAACTGTTCCAAAATGAGTGCATATTTACAACCTGGAGCCTTATGTGAAACAGTCATAAGGACAATTATTATTATTATTATTATTATTATTATTATTATTATTTACTTTCAATACAACTAAGCTAAGCAACGCAGTCGAAAGCATAATTTAACATATTGCTTGATCTAAAATAGTTATTTCCTTATTCCTTAAATTATTAGTTAATTTTTTTTAAGATTTCCACGTAATGTATGTTTATTGAAAAAGTACACGTATTTCACAAGTTTAAGACAGATTTTGAGAAGGCAGCATTCTGAAGTCTACGAGAAGGCTTACTATAACCCACTAATATACAAAGATAACTTCACTTTGAGATGTGGAAGTAAACGGGTTTGTTGTGCCTTGATTAAACATTATAATTCTTTACCACTGGAATTTAAAGAAAATAAGTTAACCCTAGAATTGGATCGGTCATTTATACAATGCCCTTTCTCCACTATTATGTAAAAATGACTAAATTATGGATTCTTTATCCTCACAGATAGACACACTTTCCATGCTACAAGGACCTTCTTCCAAACTATTTGTATATATCTCTGTTTATGATCAGCTGGAATTTATGTTCAGTGCATTTTATAATATAAAATATTATTTTTGAAATACATACGTCTATTAATACAAAATAATGTCATACGTACTAAAGAGATAGAGGAGGAATCCATTAAAACAAAAAGAAGACATCAAATCCAGAAACATACAAAATAACTATCATAAAGAAAGCTACATTGATTGATGCTGAACATGTGACATATTCTCGAAAATTAATACCAGAGAGAAAAACTGGAAATGACTGTCGGTAAATTAAAATTTGAATAAAATTACACACTCATATATTACATTCATGTAAAAGTAGTTCAAGAAATAAAACATCAAAACAGTTGTATATTATGTCTGTTAGTGTGGCGTACTTGTATTATTTCATTAATGTTAATATTTATTAGTTTTTTTTTATTAGGTTTATTTACGGACGCTCTTTAACAGCTCAGGTCATCAGCGTCCCATTCAACCCAGGGCGTGAAACGGCCGACAAATTTTCCTCAGAGGCCTCTCTTTCAGGCTTGAGGTTCTTTTTCGTGCCGTAAATGTACGACATGGGACCCACGGCTTTACTTCCCTTCCGAAGGAAGCCA
Source organism: Metallyticus violacea (assembly GCA_030762175.1). NCBI lineage: Eukaryota > Metazoa > Arthropoda > Insecta > Mantodea > Metallyticidae > Metallyticus > Metallyticus violacea. Next base: position 6,335,640 of record CM060838.1, on the reverse strand, counting down.
TACTTAGGATTTTTAAGCCCGAAAAAATCCATCAGTGCTGGCTGGGTTCGAACCCGCGATCTTGGGTTTAGGAGGCAAGTATGGTAACCGCTACACCACCAGGACCGACAATATTTATTAGTATTGCTGATATTTGCTGACATTTATTATTAATATTAATATATTAAATTGATAATATTTGTATTTTGTTCTTTATTTCAGCTGTAATACGCAGTGTTTCTTAATGGTGCCTGAAGATTTTCAAATTGAATTGCTTTCTCACTTTTCGTCCTTTCATACAAAAGATAAGCAGAATATATTTCTTCAGGGGCTTATTGATGGAGTACCAGTGCAACATCTCCTTCCCGCCACCGGATAAGGGCTAAGACGTACAAGTTCTTTTAAAGTTCATGTGTCCGTCCAAGGAAAGCAAAGGTTTGCAGAAAAGATTTCTTAAGCCTATTCGGAATTGGAAAGAAGGGAGAATGTAGACAAATGAAAACTTTAATTGTCTTTTGGTAGGCCAAAGATTCATGCTGTATGTGTAAAAGTTGAAACGGAAATTCCACGATTCAAACCCCAGGAATCCATTTATAAATATTCATTTTAATTATATTGAATTGATAGGCTTGTTCTCATATATGTTTGTAAATCATACGCGTTTCTACAATGTGTACTTAAAACTTTATTTGTTGGCGTGTATGTACATACACACATTTAAGCGTAAAGGTTTCTTTCAGGACACATACACAACCCTAAAGATAATGAATTGACCAACCAGAGATAGGAGCAACATAATGTTAAGAAAACTGACAAATGGCAAGCATTTGTGTATATCTATGTCAGGGTGCAAGTGCATTGTTCTATACGAATTAGTATTCGAGATGAAGCTTTTTTGCCTTTTTCTCAAAAGTAACAAAATTGAAGAAAGGGCCTTTTAGAAATGACCGATTCAATTATATTTCAAAATCTTTCAATAATGGATGGAACATTATAAAATGTTGCATAATATGTGAATGTATTGTTGCTACATATATCTTTTCACTAATATACTGTAATTAGTTTCGCAAATTAATTTGATAATGTATTTTGGAAATATTTGTGATAGTTCATTCGTTATTTTATAATGAAACTTTTGCTCTAAATGTCTATTAGTACTAGTACATTTTCCTTAGTCCCATTATATGCACATAAATCTGTGCTATTATATTTTTTTTAAAAAAAATAATCTCCAACAAAGAAAAAGAAAGGTTTTAGAGCTGTTTATATAATATTTATAGTCAATGTACGCGAATGATTAAAAATCGAATCACACGTACATGTTTTTGAGTGTTGCAAAAGGTGAAAGACAAATTTATATATATAAAAAATAAGGATAAAGGTAGCGTATATATTTAAATTCACACACTATTCCAGAAAGTTACATACAACAGCTCTTATTATACTGCATGTTGACACGAGTCTTCAATTTTATGAAAACGCAACATGAGATAATGTGCAAATTTAACTTTTTATAGCATAATTTTGACATAGATTTTCTTAAAGGCTTTTCAGTTGTTATTGTAAGTTATTGCTCACTTGTTTTCTCGTCATTTTAATGCTGCTGCTATTGTTGATCAGTTTACACGCTTAGTAACCTTAGTGATAACATATATAAATAAACAAGAGCCTGAAAACTCCTGAAATAACCAGAAGATTTAGTTATACTCGTAAACTACAAATGCTGAACAACGTTCGACAAGGTATGAATTCTCATTTTATATGAAAATTAGGATAGTTGAGAAAGGGGATATGATAAAATCGTTCATAAGCTTTAGAGTTGGCATGAAGAAGGCTAATAAAAAGAGGTTATGTAAAACCCAGAGTACGTGTTATTTCAATAAAATAATTGCAGCTATAGGCATGGTGGGGAGGATCATCTAATACTTGGATAAATAACTACATATTTCACAGAAATACCGACTATTACTGCAAACATATAAACGGAAGCACCACGTTAAATGCATGGTATATTATTACCACAGTTTGTTTGGACTTGAGATATCCAGATTTGGCTTCAGAGTGTTGATTCAAGGGAACAAGATGGCCAGAGTGAGGTTATGACGGATTCTGTGTTATTTATACTCCTAGCCGGTTCAAGTATGACGCCATCATACAGCCGCTTTCTCTGCGGATACAGACCATGCGCAATGGGAACGAACAGAGTAAAACCAAAAGAGAGGGAGCAGAGGGAGTAAGATGGAAAATTGCGAAATCTTTAGAGAATTCCTTTCTTTACGCCAGTCATCTAATTCTCCTGGCTCTTGGCGCGCACCCATGCCCTGCTCGGGGTGAATAATTCTGCGGTAAAGGCTCGCTCAAGCTTCCCTAAATAGTAGCACTGAGCCAGCTGCTGTAGCTTATTGGTGATAATGACAATTCATTGTATCACAGACAGCGAAGCCTTAACTCACTTTATATTCTTACATTTTTAATTGTTATAACACATTTTATTACTATTGTTTATAAACTCATATATTTTCAAGTAAGTTAGGGCGCATTCCGTAAAAATAAATACATAACATATTTATTGAATTCAAGTCTTCAATCTATATAAATATTCTAACTACAATTTACAGCGCTGTAATCGGCGTATTTTGTATTCATAGATATTTTTAATAAATAAATGCGAACATTTTAATCTAAAATAAATTACTTTCCGTATTTTTTTTTAATTACGAGTCCTGATATTTTCATACATATATAAAAGAAAAATAAGTATATGAAGAAAGAGACATTTAATTAAGGAAAAAAGTCGTTACGCAGGAGCTGCATAAACTAAGCGAATTCCTCATCTAGTAGAGTAACTTAAAAAAATCCAAATTATGGCGTTATTAATTAATGAAATTAAACAGTTATGGCATTTCTGTGTAATATTAGGGAAACAAAATTAGAATTGTTGCAATCTATAGGTAAAACACAAGAGAAACCACATTATTATTATTATTATTATTATTATTATTATTATTATTATTGATATTAAACGACAAATATTAATGGTATACTTTAATTAAATGTGATAGACAAAGCTGCACGGTGTGGATATTTTTAAACATTTTTAAATGTAACTATGTTTAAGAACTGAGCCCTTGATATCATCTTTACATTCACTTTTTTTTTTGAGTAGTGTTTAACGCCCGTTTTCACTACTGAGGCACCACAGGCGGTGGACACTGATGATACATGAGATGAAATGATAAATTGGGAAAGGATATTTTTTTTTTAAGGAAGGAAGCGTTCCAGGCCTAAGTTTAGGTACCTCCCCGGCATTTGCCAGTTATGAAGACTGAGGAAAACCTGGAAAAAACCCCAGTCAGGGAGGACGATCCTGGCGGGATTCGAACCGCAGACCTTCCGCTCACGAGTCCGTGCCTAAACGACCTCGGCCACCCGTGGCGGTAAACATTCACTAAAATAGAGAAAAATAACAGAAAGTTTCGAGTTACATTGTGCATTTAAGACGAAGATGTTAATATTTTTCAATAAAACAAAAGCATAGAACTATTTGAATAATTACAATATACTGAGCAAATACACACAATAAACAAGGAACAATCTAAAGTTCCATCGATTTTCATTTGATTTGAAATTTAATTTAAATGTTATTGTAGTAAACATACATAATGTAAACGTTTTCTGAAGATTAATACAGAGCGCTCATACATACAAATATACTTCTCTAACACACGTTAGATTAAAATTTCACGTTTACTATTCATGATGATGTTTTTCCTAAATATAAAACATGTGCTTCATTATAAATACAGTTTATGTGCTGAATTAATTTTTCCTTTTGTTTTAAAAGAATAGAGAGAAAATGAAACCTAAGAGCGCTTTTTAAATTTCGGTTTTTAAGTATACCCTCCATTCCTAATGGTCCGGTTTTCAGAACTATTTTTTTTATTTAAATTGTATATGCCGAGTTTTGTTGGTAAAAGCAAATATTAATGCTGCTAGAGCGATTTTTAGGTAAATCCCCTCCTAATAGTCCAATTTCACTGGTTTTAAAAACCAATTTTCTTATTTTATTTCAACGGCACATATCGTTTTTCCTTAATAAAAAAAAATTAAAAATTGCGGCCGCTAGAACCGTTTTAAGTTTTCCGCTTTAACCCCCATTTGTTTTTCAGGTATACCGCTCCTAATTGGCCGAATGCCATGATTTTAGAAAGTTACTTTTATAAATTTATTTTAAAGAAATCTAATGAATTTAGTTTAGAAAAAACAAAAATTCCAGCCGCTATAGCGATTTTGCAAAATTTTAAAAAATTTCGCTTTAGCTTAACCGCCACCCCCAATGATCTAATTTTTCTGGTTAACAAACTCGACGAATCGTTTGTTAATTGTTATATGCCGAGTTTCATTGAGAAAAAAATAAATAAATATAAATATTACGGCGGCTATAGTGTTAACGGACACAGACACACACAACATATATACGTGCTTTTTTTTCATTGTCATTTTTGGTGCCTAGTAGGTAGGATCGATGGAGATTTTAAGATATTTTTCAAAAATCGCTTCATGGGTGCAACCGCAAAATCCGCTAATAATTGAGGCCTTAATACATCAAAAGTGCTAAGTGTCAAAAATAAGAAATAGAATTACTGTAGACATTTTTTTTTTCAGTTAGTTCTTTATTACATTTTGAACAACGGTAACATATAAAGTTAATGGAAATTGTAGGTAAACAAAGGGATACCTTTTTATGACAACATTTGCAAAATATTTTGAAAGGATTTAATGTCATGGACTTTTTTATATTAAGCTCATTTACAATGTGTAAATTTGTAGTTATATCACTCACCAGGTTTAAAACTACTTTGAGACAAAAACATGCGTATAAAACAGTGAACAACTCTGTTTTGTTGAGTTAACGGTGTAAAAGTACTACATATTTACATATTTTATTTTATATATTGAAAGAAATTATGAAAACACAGGTCTACAAGAAAAACTGAACAGAAAAAGAATTTAGTCTACAGGAAGGTATCGATACGGTGGCTACAAATCTGTTTTCAATTCTTTTCTATGAGGTACCATTTTTTATTTATTCGTAATTTCTATTCTATTTACTTTGTAATTTTTCGCTCTCGTCACTATGTAAGTGTGCACTTCAGTCAATGACATTATGTGTAAGTATATTTTAAATCACTGGTGGGGACGTTTTCTCCAGACGCAATTATCCGATAATTGCAACTCATACTCTTCCTAATTTTTTTATACTATGGGAACGAATAAGATACGAACCAAAGACCTTCGTTCTCGGAACCTCAGCATATGTTTTGCGATACGTGAGCGGAAAACTCAGATACAACATTTTGTTTTGTTTCAGACTGTCCGGAACATTTCTTAACCATTCATACCGAAATCACAACACTTTCCTACACCAGAATCTTTGCCGGTTGTATTTTGTCTATGCATTCGGAGATCAAGACAAGGCTGGGGCTCTGCAAGTTAAACGTAAACCTTGATCAACATGTTAGAGGAATGTATACAGACAAAGAAACGTTTGATGCCACTTGTTGTTACAATGACCAGACTGTTCCAAGAAATTACAATGTCTGTTATTTTTGTTCTGTGGATATTAAGGGTTTTTTTTTTTTCCGCAATGAACAAGCATAAAATTGTATACCCAAATGCTGAATCCGCAATGAGGTCTGTCCATCAGTGGTATATGCTGTAAATATTTAAGTCATGGGTATGTTGATGGTTCACAAAATTTTGCTGCGCTCCACGTGTATAGCACAGTCGAAATACAGCGGAAATTTCATAAGACGAGACAATCAGTAGAAGAAAAACATGCAGCACGTGCTATTGGTAGATTCAACTCAAGTTCGACTCCTACCCTTTTATAATTATTAACCTTGGATTAGATAATTTTTTCTTGGAAAAAAACTTGGAGGTCAAATTCAAAAGCATTTAAGCTCTGAGCGCACTTTTTGGTAACATTCCAGCTGCAAAACTAAAGGAAGGATCACAGATAAGGAAGCTAATGCACGATGAATCGTTTGAATAAACATTGAGCGAGGTTCACAAAAACTTCAAATGCATTTGTGCGAATTTCCTGGGTAAAACAAAAGTCCCCTGACTACAGACAAGTAGTGCAGGAATGCCTGTAAAAAAATCGAATGTCGCATGTCGCTCAAAATCCATTTCTTGCACTTGCATTTACATTTCCTTGGCAGCAATCTTGATGATGCAAGGACAAGATGAATGAAAGATTTCACAAATACTTTTAATTACGGAGTGACGTTGGCAAGGCTTCTGGCAAGAGTACATTATTGCAGATTTTGTTGGATGATGTATTATGATAGTTCAGACAAAGTGTATAAAAGAAGATCATTTGCTATACGTTTCTAACCTTCAATTCTGCATCAAACTCAATTCACGTACAAACTTTTAAATAATATTTAAATAATAAATTCATAATGTGTATATTAAAGCAATTTAAGGGGAAAAAATGCGATAAAACAATGTTTGATATTTGTGCAACTTTGATAAGTTTAATAGCGAATATATATTCACTTGTTTTCTTACCATACACGAACTCAACGAGTTCGAAATATAGCCGATTACAAGTGCGCCTTTCTCTTAGTGTTTTATCCTTTTCTACTATTATAATTACTGTTAAATTTGTTAAATTGTTAATAATATTACTTTATTTTTCTTTTTCTTTCATATTGCGTGCGTGCGTGTGTGAGAGAGAGATAGGGAAAAGGTGAATGTGTTTCTGAAACCCTCATTAGATTAGAGAGTACAGTTCTGGCGATTAAAATAAGTTTCATATTATTCACAACAGAGTAGTAATGAAATGAAATGAAAATTTATGAAAGTGTCCATATAGACTGCATCCAAATATACATTATCAGTCCATTACAAAATGAGATTTAAAATGCACAAAAATAATATTAATGTTATTTATTAGATATTTTCTTTCTAGAGATGCTTGTTTACATTCTGATCCCAATAAACACAACTCCAGGCTATTAGTGTATTGGTGACCATCATATTGCTGTGTTATTCCATTCTTGTTTACACGTGTCTGACCTATTGAACTTCTCTCTTCCTCTTAATCATTCTTATACATTTCTCCTTAACTTTGCCCAAATAGTTCCCTACCCCTTTTACAGTTAAAATATTTTCTGAATTCTGAGTCCGCGCCTTAACGATCATGGCCACCCGTGACGGTTTTTATCATTAGTCAATCATAGGTTGCAATAGACATAATTATTTACTACATACAAATGAATATAATATATTTTGTAATTTATATTTTATTTAATATTGCATATTTTTATATTTTATCTTATATAAATAAATAAAGATTTGATTAATTGATTTAACAACAAGTTATATAAATTGCTTGATTTATATAACTTTCTTTGGTAATCATACCCCTTGCTATGGTATGTTTCAATATAATTACTCTTGATACCTGACTTGCCACTGCCATGTTCAATATTACAATTATTAAAAATGTCTTGTATAATTTGCACATTATGGTTAATCTCCTTTATAGTTTCAAAGTAAGATTTCAAGTCATAAAATCAGGAAGCAGATGCGTCCTGAGTGCCAAAACCAAAATTGCAAAGCTATCTCACCAAAGGGCTGGATACAAGCCCGACCTCTAACATCGAGAAAGAGGGGGGAGGGGAAGAAGTCAATCTCTAGCTATTGAACTTTGCCACTATGCAGTGGGAAGTTGAATGCTATTGCTGATTTTTCGTTGGCAAAGAATGATGAACGATTTGGTGAACGTTTGGCACATGAATCTTCAGCAAATTTGTCAACTTTCAGAATGGATGCAATCTGAAATATGTTCAGTGATTCAAATGCCTCGTACAGCTCAAGCTTTCTGGCATGTCTCGAAGAATAACTCCGTTCTAATCTGTTATATAGTCATGCAAAGTACAGGGAAAACATTGAGCTAATAGATCTAACATGGAAAATGGGGTTAGCTTGCTCTGTTTCCTACTCCATTGCAACCATCAGATCCAGCTCTTGACGTAATATCTACCCTTTTAATAGATATTCTTCGATCGTTTAAAAGCAAAGTACAGGGTAGGTCCATAAGTTTCCGCCCTAACCATTTTCCAGGTATGATAAAGACAAAAACTTATATTTTATTTTTCAATATAGTTGCCCTTTATTGCAATACACTTCTCACATCTTTGAATTAACAGTTCAATAGTCAGAAGTATTGTCTGCAAAATGGGCATAAACAGCATCCATCATTTCTTCGTCATACTTAAATTTCCTTCCTCGAAGATCCTTCTTGAGTTTTGAGAAGAGGAAATAGTCACTGGGAGCTAGATCTGAGCTGTAGGGTGGATTTTCGATCTCCTTGAAGCCACATTTCTTCACAGCTTCCTTTGCACAAGAGCTGTGTGCCCAGGTGAGTTGTCGTGAAGAAGGCGCACACCACCACTCAGCTTTCCTCGCCTTTTCTCTTTGATGGAAGCACGTAGTCTGTGCAGTAGGTCAGCATAGTGCTCCCCATTTACTGTGATATTCCTCTCCTTGAAGTCAATGAAGAGTATTCCTTCACAGTCCCAAAAGATTGTGGCCATGATTTTCTTGGTTGACTGAGTGACCTTGGCCTTTAGAGACGGCGCTTCGCCAGGTTGCGCCACTCCATTGATTCTCTTTTGGACAAGGGATCATAGTAGAGGACCATAGTTTCATCTCCTGTAACAAGGTTTGCAGAACTTCTCTCTCGTTGTCACAGCATAGCCTTAAAAATGCCTGACAACAGATGACTCGTTTCTACTTTTGGACTGAGCAAAGGAGCGTAGGCAACCATCTTGCACTAACCTTATTCATGTTTAAATGTTCATGAATAATTCGAAGGACTGTTGTTTTAGAAAGGCCCAAACTTGCTGCTATTTCTGTAAATTTGAGTCGCCGGTCTTGCATAATTTCTGCTTCCACAAGAGCGATGTTTCCAGGAGTGAGCACCCCCAAGGGCCGACCTGTACGCTCTTCATCTTCAATGCCTTCTCGACCCACTCGAAAACGTTTGGCCCATTCTTTTACAGTAGAATATGAGGGGGATGCTTCCCCATACACACCGTCCAATCGCTGTTTAATTTCATTTGGAGTAAGTCCTTCTTTTGTGAAGAACTTAATAACAGCCCGATACTCAATTAGGAACACGTCACAATCCTATACACATAGCTTCTTTATGCAACTATATCTGAACAACTGAACACAGTTGCGGAAGTTATAGCTGCAATTATTTACTTAACAGATAAGGTATGACACCAGATAAGGGTTTTGCGAAGGCGATAATCCTTATCGGCGAGGCCGGAAACTTATGGACCTACCCTCGTATGAATGCCATTTACTTTACTTTACTTTATTTAGTAGTCATGCCGACAGAAGAAACGACGAATACCTTTCGACTCACAATTTTTTTAAAAGGGACAAGTCTCCGACACTATATTCAGTCTGTTTAAAGAAAATAAAGTTACAGTAATATAGCACACAATTCTTTGTTCACGCCACTTTACCAAAACTGTGAGTTATCGAATATTTATTAAAGCAATTCCTTGATATGAAAAGCAAACGATCATTGAAAGTCTTTACCTGAAGAACTCCCATAAAGAATAAACTGAATCTGGGGGGGGGGGGGCAGAAAACATCGAAGTGTATACCTAGGGAAGAAAATCCTTCGAGGAGCAATGGATGAACTCCAAGTTAGTTACTCAAAGAAAAAATGGCCGCATTCCTTGAAGACAAAACATGGCCAAGTTCCCTTCGAATCAAGGCCGTTACAGATGGTGCTGAATTTCAAAGAGAGTCAAGAAGACACTACCAAGCCTACAGGGAGAATGAGGCTGTGACCGAGTGTTTTACATTACTCAAATGGAATGTGATGTTGCAAGCTATGCAAATTCCGATCTCTCATTTTCTTTTTATACTTTAACCTCATATTTTTTCCATTCTCTTTGTTTTTATGAAAAAATACGGTATGTCTAAAATTAAAGTATCGTTTCAAAATAAATTTTTATGTGAACCATCACTATTTTTTTCTCAACGCTAACATCCTTCCACCGATTAAGGAACCGCCATGGGTCGCCGCGGTCGTTAAGGCACGGACTCGTGAGCGGGAGGTCTGGGGTTCGAATCCCGCCAGGACGAACCTTCCTGACTGAAGTTTTTCCAGGTTTTCCTCAGTCCTCATAAATGGCAAATGCCGGGGAGGTACCCTAAACTTAGGCCTGGAACGTTTCCTTCCTTAAAAAAAGCCTTTCCCTCACTTTATCTCATATATCATTAGTGTTCACCGCCTGTGATGACTCAGTAGTAAAATCGGGAGTTAAACATTATTTAAAAAAAAAAAAAAAACCAACTAAGAAAGAAATGTATATGACCTTTCATTTCATTAAAACAAAACATTTCTATGTAGTAATTTAATAAATATGCATATCTTACTATTCAACAAACTTATTCACTAGACCTATAATACGTTCTACACAGTATTTAAATGACAAAAATGTTAGGTTAAATTCTACACTGTAACGAGGTATATAATAATAATAATAATAATAATAATAATAATAATAATAATAATAATAATAATAATAATAATAATAATAATGCATACTTAAAGGAAGCTAAATTACAAAATAAACTAGGTATTAGGGTAGGAATTGTACAGTATATAGTTAAATTTGTATTATCTATAATTAATAAGAATTGTATTAAAGTTACGTAACTTTTTTACGATACAGAAGAAAGAAATTAAGGTAAATTACAATTTTATAGGATACCAGTACACATTTTCGCCGGAAAGCAGTTTTTGTTTTAATTTAGTAAGTAAATAACAGTGTTGATTTGTAGTCTGTATTTTTGTTTTAACAGCTGGTTACCAGTTGTATGTCAGTGCTGGCTTCCAGCATGTATGGGGATCTGTAATTTAGTTTAGTTTATGTATATGTTTCATTGTATGTGTTAAAGTAGATATTTTACAGTACTTTTTATTTTGTTCTCTATCAATTTATATTTATTATTATTATTTTAATTGATTTTAATATTTATTTAATTTTTAGATTTAGATAAATATGAACAATAATGATATAACAAATGTAAACATATAATTTTTCAAATAAATAGTAAAAGTTCTGGAATATACGTTCCGGTGTAGGAAACAATGTACCGGGATGTTAGTATTACATATTTTTTATTTTATTATTTCATTTTACATTATGGTAAGAGCTGCAGTCCCGAGCGACAGCGGAGAGAGCCGAAGGTAAGTGTGTCTTGCACGGTTATAGCCCAGGCGCAACAGCCATGATATCTCAGTGGTTGGAGCGTCATGCTATAGCTAAGAAGATAGCGGTTTTGAATCCTCAAGCCCTCATGCTTTTTTTTTTCTGCCGGAGTTAAAAGAGAAATGCTACAATTACAATGATTTAATCGCTAACATAGTATCATGCACACAACGCGCTATAAATTGATATTTACGATGTTTATTCTGCTGCAATCAAAGGAGATTTGCCACCACTACAGTGATTTACCCCTCCCTATCAACTTGTGGTTGGAGGCAGTAGCAAGCCGCAGCAAACCACTGGGTCCACCGGTTTCTTATATTTATCCGAGGTTCACGTTAGGTTAGTGTGTGTGTAAATGAATTAATTGCGAATTCCAATAAGAACGGATCTGCCACCGTTACAATATTTTACTCGCCTAACAATGCCCTCATTACAGTGATTTCCCCACTCCTATAAATTTATATTTACGAAAAGGAGACGCGAGGGCCATTAGGCCGTAGCGAGCCGAATCAAACCGCTGTATCTATCGGTTACTAGGATTTACCCGAGGTTAGTGTGTGTGAATTAATTGCGAATTCCTATAAGACTATAAATATTTAGCGAACCCCATTCCCACTGCATATGGCGACTAACGTGCTGCCCATCACCACCCACTGCATATTTAAAAATTATATTGAGTTGCTGGTCATGCAACAACAAAAACATTGAAAATAATAGTGCAAATTCGAACTCACGTTACCTTATACATAAAATTCATCGTGCAATGCCTTAAAACTCTCGGGAATTTTTAAATGCTCTTAATGCTCTTCTTTTTGATACGTTTTCATATTAGAAAACAGCTACTGGCTGTAATATTCCATTTAATAAACGAAAATCCAAAACTTCTTTACATTTCTTATGCTTGGGTGCAAATGCAGTATTTTATATGTGTATTGAAATTTTGTACATGTAGATGCAGAAACAGAGGCGGTATAAGGTTTTCAGCTTTGTAATTGTCCCGGTATTCATGAAAATACGTAGGCACAGAAAGTTTATTTGTTCCCCAATTGTTAGATCGTTAAACTGTACGAAAATTTGATTCGCTGGATAATCCATAGGTTTACGTAAACAAACTTTGAGAATACGCCTCTGCAACAATGTTAAGGCAGAAAGAGTTGATTTAGCAATTTCTCCCCAACTTAATATACATAATGAATTACAGAAAAAAACAGAGTTTTAATAAACTACACAAAACGCATGGTTAGGCAAGAAAGACCTAAGAATGTACAATTTATATATTGATTTTGGCATTCCGTTACGCATGTATGATATATTGTGGCATATAGGTTGAAAAATACGCGAGGAAAGGCATTGTAGCGCTGAGACGTTGGGAATTGAAAATGACAGTTGAAAGGAGTACGATAGCAAAACTAGAGTCTGCGCATGCACAGCATGAAGAAGCGCGTTGTTTAACGGTCTTAAGAGGGAGATGAGTATGGAAGACGTTGCCTGGTGCGCCTAAGGTCCCAAGATGATCACGGACCCGTCGAGTTCATAGCAACTTTACATAAGTTATTAAAGTTATGGTTTAAATTAGAGAAATGTTTATAGTTGTTTGACAAACCTTGGTACATTATTCTCTTGTGTTTATTTAAGTTGATTTAAATTAGAGAATGATTATAGTTGTGTAACATACCTTGGTCCATTATCGTCTTACGTTTATTTAATTTTATATAAATAAATACATCCCATCCCTTAACGTAACCAGGATGTAAATCTAGCAAATAATGCAATGGTATATATTTTATACTGTATATCAGGAAGTATTAAAGCTATTAATATGAAATTTTTGAGAGATGTTAAAAATACTTAATTAAAGATGCTCTGTAAATTTTAATTCTCTAATGCGCATTAAAAGTTTTTTAAAAAAATTTAAACAACATCTTGTTAAAAAACTGAAAACACTGTGACACAATCATGCATTTTTCTTATAATCTATTGGTTAGAATGTTTTTTTTTTTAACTTAAACTGCAGACAACATGCTATCCTGGGAACCAAAATAACATATCTATGCTAGCCGCTGGTAAAAAATTAATTTTCTTATTTTGAAAAACAGAAATTGAAATATTTTAAATTTCTAATTGGTACTGACCGTTATCAACTAATTAATGATATTTAAATACTTCTAGTTAGCACATTTCATATTTGCATACATTATATGTGTGCAGCTTTTCAACAAGAATGACTTCTAGCCAATCCTGAGAAACATGTACATTTATGTAAAATTTTTAAATTATCGGGAAATAAGATTTATTTTTGTTTAAAAACTTTTTATGTGTATTAGAGAATTACAACTTACAGAGCATCTTTAGTTAAGTATTCTTAATATCTCATAAAAATTTCGTATTGATAGCTTTACAAGTTTCTGAGATACAGTGTAAATTGTATACTGCTGCGTTATTTGTTAAACTTACTCTTTCTGGCTATCTTAATATGAATGTGCACATTATGCGGAAAGACAAGCTTAGTGGACACGAAAATACTGCACTACCCGCCCAAGCAAAATACTAACATACAATGGGTACCCACGTGAACACCATACATCGCAATTCACACACGAGAAAATGCAGGTTTACTACATCACGACCAAGATAATTCCCCGTGTTACAATATACACAAAATTTAAATGTTACTATGACAAAATTTATTTGTTTCTTTGTTTTAATGATTTCCGAAGTTGTGGCCACTCTGAATAGTAAAACGATTCAAAGATACATAATTTGAAACTTGGTTACTGGTTTATAAAACACAATGTAGTTTCCAAAACACCTACCGCATTACCATCCTGACGGAAGTGACAACACACCCTTCGCACCAGATGTACGGAAACAGACTTTGTCTCCGAGCGGGAAGTGACAGCCGCCACTTGACAATGGGTCCTCCATTGTGGATCCGCCAACACTCATTGTCGGTCCGCCATACCAGAATCATAGCGATAACCCTGCTGGGCAAGACATACAAACACGTAAGCTGAGAAAATTACGTGGAAAAGCATAAAACAGTAGTAACACACGGCTAAAAGCAATAACCTGGATTAAGAATAGTCAGAGAAAAATAATAAAAATAGTCCATAGATGAAAGAAAGAAAATAGATTATCAATACCTTTCATATTACTTTAAATTTGAAACAAAATCACTTTTCTAAATTAAGAATATAATGGAAATCAATGCAATAGTTACCACAAATATACATGGGCAATAAAATTACACACGATATAGGATCATAGTAGGGAAATATCCTGGACATACGAATCGTCTGCTTTCCTACTCTTAAGTGCATTGGGTAAGCGAACGAGATAAGTCACTAGACTAAAAGTTTCAGACTTTCAAACACCCAGTGTAGCGTTGAAGTAACTTGGTAATAAATGCGTGTCTTTTCATCTCGGGCAGCGTTGATGGCATAAGTACGAGGGTAGGTTCATAAGTTTCCGGTATAACCATTTTCTAGGTCCCTATTCAATATAGTTACCCTTTTGCATTAACATTTCAATTACCCCCCCCCCCCCAAAAAAAAATCAGAATTCTTGTCTGCAAAATGGGCATAAATAGCTTCCATAATTTCTTCGTCACACTTAATTTTCTTCCTCGAAGGTCTTTCTTGAATTTGGAAAGGAGGAAATACTCACTGGGAGCTAGATCTGGGATGTAGGATGGATGATCGATCTCCTTGAAGTCACATTTCTTCACAGCTTTACAACAAGAGCTGTGCGCACAGGCGCGTTCTCGTGAAGAAGGCGCACACCACCTTCAGCTTTCCTCGCCTTTTCTCTTTGATGGAAGCACGTAGTCTGTGCAGTAGGCCGACATAGTACTCCCCATTTACTGTGGTGTTCCTCTCCTTGAAGTCAATGAAGAGAATTCCTTCACAGTCCCAAAAGATTGTGACCATGATCTTCTTGGTTGACTGAGTGACCTTGGCCTTTAGAGGCGGTGCTTCGCCAGCTTTACGTCTGCCATTCCATTGATTCTCTTTTGGACAAGGGATCATAGTAGAGGATCATAGTTTCATCTCCTGTAACAAGATTTGCAGACTTCTCTCTCGTTGCCCAGGCAGAGCTGCAAAAATGCCTGACAACAGATGACTCGTTGCTGCTTTTAGACTGAGGAAAGAAGTCTAGGCATCCATATTGCACTAACCTTATTCATGTTTAAATGTTCATGAATAATTCGAAGGACTTGTTTTAGAAAGGCGCAACCTTGCTGCTATTTCTGTTACTTTGAGCCGCCGGTCTTCCATAATTTCTCCTTCCACAAGAGAGAGCGATGTTTTCAGGAGTGAGCACCTCCTGCACGCTGTTCGTCTTCAATGCTTTCTTAACCAATTCGAAAAAGTTTGGCCCATTCTTTTACGGTAGAATATGACGGGGATGCTTCCCCATATACACCGTCGAAACATTGTTTAATTTCATTCTTTTGTGAAGAAAATATCAGCTCGTAACTCCATTTTGAGCAGTCACAATCTTCTAGACATAGCCTTCTTTATGCAACTATATCTGAACAACTGAACACAGCGAAGCGGAAGTTATAGCAGCAATTATTTACTTAACAGACAAGGATTTTGTGAAGGCGATGCTCCTTATCGGCGAGGCCGGAAACTTATGGACTTACTCTCGTAAATGTCTTGAACTTACTAAAGAGAATCTTCACACAATTCAAAACAGGAAAATATATTGCAGCAGTATTTAAAGCTTCGCTCCTATTATTATTGTTGTTTTTATCACAACTGATATATCGCCCTTATTATTATTATTATTATTATTATTATTACCGATGCACGTGTTTTATATTTAACAAAAATATCGTCGTGAAGATAGCAAATGTGAAATATTAATTTAATATGTGTGTGAGAATTATATTTGTATGTAACAACATTCAGAAAACATTTGCATTACATTGTTTTACTATAATAAACTTTAAATTTCTAAGTCACTGAAAATCGATGGGACTCAAAGTTACAGAAATAGCAGCAAGGTTGGGCCTTTCTAAAACAACAGTTTCTCGATGAGTCTTCTAGTTCTCTAGTTCAATCGATGAGTTCATGATTGGAAAAATTCTAATTTTGTCCTCTTTACTTTTGAAACTTAAGAGTTATTTCACTATAAACATTCATTTTCAAGTGATTTTGAAGGGGGGAAAAACAGACAAATCTAGTTAATAATGTATTATAATTTAGCTTCTATTTTATTAGTTCGCTTTAGGGTTTGTCATACTAATTAACACACAGCAATGCCATGTCTCGTTCCATTAATTAATAAGGATAATATGGATTTTAAATTCTATTTTAAAGTTATTCTACTAGATGAGGAATTCATTTAGTTTACTAAGCTCCTGCGTGTACTAAGGTTATTTGTTTGATCTTATGCTTGGTCAACACACAAGTTCTCCCTTAAATTGCCCTAAAATGTAATGTATAAGTCCCTATCATTTTTAAATGAAGTTGTAATTTTCACCCAAAACATTTACAAATCTTTGAATTAACAATTTTAAAGCGCTTAGAAGTATTTACAATAAACTTCAGAAATACTTTTAGTCTCTCTTTCCCTCTCCCTACCTCTCTCTATGTGTATATATATATATATATATGAATAATTATACATTTTATATTTACAATAAACTTCAGAAATACTTTTAGTCTCTCTTTCCCTCTCCCTACCTCTCTCTATGTGTATATATATATATATATATATATATGAATAATTATACATTTTATAACAAAAATTTTAGGCAGGAAAGAAAACTTTGTGAAATATTTGCTTATTTAATCACATTAACGACACAAGAAACATTTAGACATAACGTAGTAATTTCGAGGAAGTTGGAAAAATATCTATAATTAGTAGAATTAAATACGTCATAATGTTGGCTTTTTGTTGGAAAATAAATGGACCATCACATGATTTTCTTTTTTAATTATACCGGTAACTTAAGAATTGATCGCCATTATAACAGGATGGTAAAGATCGCAATATTTAAGTGTTTTAAATACTTTTTGATACAATAAACTGAAAATGTTTGTAAATGCGTACTGTGGTTTCATTTTCCTAGCTTTGTGCTACACCCTCCTAGCCAAGTGAGGTAGGGAGCTTCGTTCTAAAGGCTAGGAACAAACTTCGGCGTATATTTGGCAGCCACGCCAAGTGTTTTGACGCTAAGCACACCACCCCCGCTCGTTTTAGTTTCCAATGGGCTATAGTTATTACCATACAGTGCACGGAAAACTAAGTAGCACATATCAGCTCGTTCTCTGCTTTAAAATTAGTAAGGCATTTAATTTTCAGTAGCTTTTTCTAGTGGGCAATGTATTGCTCCTTAGCAGAAGCAGACAATTTCCGTCGTAAACATAAAAATTGTTCTAAATTAAGAAGGCAATCAGTCATGTTCGGCAAAGGAGGCATTTAAGCACTCAAGACATCTTAAAAACTCGTTTGTAAAGTTCATTTTTTGTAATGTAGAAAATTTTAAAAATGTAATCGCTGACACAGCGGAGGGCTAAGACAAGAATTTCCGCGCCGGTGGTTTTTCGATTAGGATAACTTTTCAATTAAATCAACAAACGTCTTTGACCGAGAGTTTTCATGAATTATCTGAATATGGAGAGAAGTGCAGGCCATCTCAAGGTACTAGGTCCATTTTAATTATAACAACTCCGATTTTTTTTTCTCAGGACTGGAAACAGATAGAAACACGCGGTTTGTTTTAAAATACGCGGGCACTAATTGTCAATACGTGGCAGAGATGGCTGCACTGTATGACACACAGGATACCAGCGGCGAGAACTAGGACCGTTTTTGATACTTCAAAATGGTGACGTTTTCATTACAAGAACAGCGTGAAATCATTCGTTTTCTTCATTTGTGTGGATTGAAATTCATCGCCAGTTGAGTGGGACATGTGATGATGTGTCTAATGTGCGTTCATGGGTGCGACAGTTTAAGGAAGGCAAATCGTCGTGTGACAACAAACCAAGGTAATCTCGGCCTCGCACAAGCCGGTCTGACGACATGATCGAGCGATGGAGTAATTCTTATTGCGTTCCAAAGGGCACAACGGTGAGAGGTGCATCCTACGAAGATATTCAGAAGAAGAAACTCCTTCCAGCATTGCGTGAAAAACGACCGGAAAAGGCTGCACGCGTGCTCTTACATCAAGGCAACGCCCCAGCACATCGGACGAACGTGACGCAACAGTTTCTTCATGAAAACAACTTTGAAGTGATTCTCTAATCACCTGCCCTGGCTCCTAGTGACTTTTGGCTATTTCCAACAATGAAAGACACTCTCCGTTGCCGCACATTCTGTAACCATGCCGCTATTGCATCAGCGATTTTCCAATGGTCAAAACAGACTCCTACAGAAGCGTTCGCAGCGGCCATTAAATCATGGCGTCGACGTTTAAAAAATGTGTACGGCTGTAGGGAGATTACGTCGAGAAGTGACACAAGTTTAGTAGTTTTCGTGTGAGTAGTTAGTGAGAAAAATCGGAGATGTTATAACTTGAATGCACTTGGTACTTCTTAACTTTTAGGCTTTTGAACTCTGCAACATCAATGAAAAATACAATGATATAAGATAACTGAAATACTTTCCTGAGAATGTCTACAACCTATCAGCTCTGGGTTAATTGTGTTCATATTTGCGCGCTCTACCGATGGTCGCTTATAATTAGAGAACCGAAATTTTGCGTGATTAAATGAACCATTCTTTAGAGATCGTTTTTATTACCAGGCATAGATCTGAAGTTACGAAATACGTGTGTGCTTTTTGGTGTTATAAATGATTTAATGGAGCAGAGAAATGCCTTGATCTTAGAAAAGTGCTCAACATAAAAAATCGAAAGTGGTAACGAACGTACCACAGCTGCAATAATGCTAAAAGATCATCTTTTAGCTGTTATAAAGAATGTAGATACAAGGAGCTGTAGAGACAGGGTATGCAGGTGTTCAATGAGCAACAAATGTCTCACCAAACCACCTGTCAGCATTGAATCAATAAACTTCTGAACAGAGCCGTCACTTGCCATGTCGATTCAGAAACAAAAGCATACACGCACAATCACTCAGTAATAATTAGGGTTAGGATGTTTATGACATGTCATATTTTCTTTTTCCTGGCTTTCAATTCATTCAAAGTGTTGAACTAAACATGAATTGAATGTTTCTTATTACTTTTAGAGATGTTTTGTGTGTATATTTAGGTATTTTTCTCAAATTGGTCATATATATATTTTAGCGTTTTAAAGTCATATTTTGGCATGATCAGATTCAGATATGTTAAAATGTGTTGGATATTTAAAAATAATATGCATCTATATTCCATGAATTATTTATTCTGAGAAAGATTTACGTATATTTTGATTTGACTGTGAAGCGGGAAATCTGGAGATGTTAATTATCAGCCCCAATCAAACATGGAAGTGATTGATAGTGTCATAAAGGAAGCTAGTTATCAAGGAAAGCTATGGTATTGTTTTAGTTTTGAGGAACGGGAATAGAAGCATTTTAATAGCTTATTTAGGTGTGTAAGGGGGATGCGGAAGAGGTCTTGTAAAGTACGAGGCTTTTGGTACACCTCATCAATTCCTCCTCAAGGCTGCTCCCACGAATCCTCAGGGTTACGCTCCTCGGTGGTGTTGAAGACGAAGGAAAGATTTTCTTCACCGCTATCATGTAATTTGGCTGGTGCGTTTTGGCAGTCACCTCAGCGTTCCAAGGGTAGGAGATGGAAAAGGACTAGTTCAGTTAGAACATCACTTAAAGTTCACGTTACTGTATTTAACATTCACATAAAAAATGTTATGACTGGGTTGCACTGTTAAGCCGGCTATGTCTTTCAACACGTTATCCTATCACTGAGGGTGTTCGACTTGTTAATGTCCCATACTCAGTCAACGGGACGCGATTAGAGCTCGACTTATTTCACACTGTTATCGAAGAAATGCAATAAGAATGTCTCGTACCAACTATTGTTACTTTCCCAAACTGTCCGCTCTGCCGACAAATTTCCCAAGAACTGCCTCGAATTGATGTTCAGTTCGAACGTCTCATGACACTACAAACAAAACCCGAGGTCGTTAAGGTGCGAACTCGTGAGCGGGAGATCTGGCCGCCAGGACCGTCCTTCCAGGTTTTTCTCAGTCCTCATAAATGACAAATGCCGGAGAGATACCCTAAACTTAGGCCTGGAACGTTTCCTTCCTTAAAAAATCCTTTCTCAATATATCATTTCTCAGTGTTCGCCGCCTGTGGTGCCTTAGTAGTAAAAACGGGCGATAAACGCCTTTCAAAAAACAAAAAAAGAAAGAAAAAATAAAAGAAAAAGAAACCCTATAAACATTAGGCGTCGCAATTTTTAAGTACTCGGGGAGCGACCCCCCCCCCCCCATTGGTTTCTGGATTCGCGGCATCTCTTGTCACTGGTAAGTTATTTCGCTGCCGTTGTTATTTCTCAACGTTCTAAATTTACGCAACACATACAGCTAGACATGTCCATATGTCCTTGAGGAAGGGACTAGGGTTCGAACTATTACAAAAAATAACCGTTCCTCCCTTCTTCGTCTTTCGAAATTTTCAATTCGGCGTTTTTGCGGTCCTTGCCTGGCAAAGAGGCCATAAATCCATTGAGTTGTTATTCAATCTCGCTCCCCTCGACATTTCTAAATGCACATTTTATTTTACGCTTTCTCTTCCGAGGGAAACATATGCTGGTTCCTCATGGTTAATTCGAACATGTTAGGCTTGCCAGAAACATGAGATAATTTACTAATATATATTATAATTTATGTTGCTCGTGATAATATTTCGGTCTCAACCATCAATGAAACGTGGCTTTGCAGGAAGTGCAGACAAATGTGCAGGCAGCTGACCGCTTTCAGTAGAAAAGAATCTACAGAGTTTCAGTAGGCCATGCTGAAAACCAAGTGCAAAATGAAGACATACGAAAATATCTGTCAAGACGCCATTCAGTAGGGAGAACAAAGAGCAGCGTAGCGGTTTCCATAAAGAAAAGTAATGAGTGGAAATCATGGATTTTCAACAATGTACAAAATTAGTGACATTTTGAATGATTGTAAAGCCCTCGGGAGTAAAAAATCTAAGTACGGCTTCCTTCGGAACGGAGGTAAAGCCGCGGGTCCCATGTCGTACATTTACGGCACGATAAAGACCTCAAGCCTGAAAGAGAGATCGCCACTGAGCAAAATTTGTCGGCCGTTTCACGCCCTGAATTGAATAGAACGCTGATGACCTGGGGTGTTAAAGAGCGCCCTAATTCAACCGAATAAACTCTTTGTTTGGTCGCATTTAGCTATATAGTAACTTTGTAATTAAATTTTCGTGTATTTTTTTAGTCATACTTTGTCTTTTGACTATTTTTAAGGTCACATTTGCTTCCATATTTCCCACTTTTTAGGTCATAATCATCCGAACCTTAATCATAATATTTACCGAAATTAATATTACAGTTGATTTGAAAAACTTGCTCTTAAATATTGATGGTGATTATGTCAGTGGCAGCATAACTTCTCTTGAACTAAACGTCGATCATGATAACTATTATACAATCAAATTAAAACATCCTTAAACAATGGCGTTATTGACTCTTTTGAGATGAAGCGAGTTACCTGTCTTCTGAATTTTCCGTAACAATGTAACCATAGATGGTTTGGGTTGGATTGAATCGTTACAGGTGGAAGAGAATATTTCGGTACTTCAGCCTGGCTCAAGGGCTGGCCGTTATGCTTATCCACCCGTGGGTACACTTCCGGAAGGAAGGGATAAGATGAGGACAATGGGTTCCGAGGCAGCAAGTCGCGGACATAGACTGGGTCTCTAATATTGTTTCCAGATATAGCAGCGGGGCGCCGGCATAGCTTTCCTCCAAGGAATTTGAGTGCCGTAGAAGAGCCGCTTCTATATCAAGCGCCAGGACAGAAACCGCACACAACACCAGCGCAATGCGCCCGGCACTTTCGACTCTGTAACAGAATCAATGAAATGAAACGAGAAAAAATAGGAGAACGTAAAACATCTGGAGTGTAAATAATCATCCTAGGATTTCCCTAAGTGACCAAGGGAAACCACACAAGGTTAGGACTGCCGATCCCTAAGGAACTGAGCCCTGAGAGTATCAAAATGTTTCTGCGTGACTCTCTCCACTGGGTATCATAAACTTAAGAGTAGTCGGTCTTTTTAGTATATCAATAAATGAAAAAAATAAGTTTGTTATTAAGTAGCAACTTAAGTATTTATTTCCGCAGTAGTTAAAGAGTTTATATTTGTTATCTGCGATATTCTTTATGACTTGTGGGTAGATCTCAAACCTTTAAGTTCTAAAAATAATCATTTTAGGTTTTTGTTTTAACCCAAAATGGGCTCTTATCAAATAAATACAAACAAAATATAATGGTTACAGTAAGATTTTCCCTTTCATTTGAATGAAATTGCGCAGTTATACGATCTGAACGTTTTTCCTTTGTATATTATCCTTTTAAATTTATATTTTGTACTCAAAAACACGATATAGGTGAAATAAATTTTGATTGGTTTCAGCAAGTTTTTAATAATTAAATAAACACCACACTACAATGTTTTAGATAATTTGCCTTGCAGTATATTACCATTTGCGATGTTTGATACCCAGTATTAACTTAAAAACAGAAAACAAGCGCTCTAAATCGATGGAAGTCGCTGAAAAGTTCTTCAGATTTAAAAAAAAAGATTGATAGAGATGTCATGGTCTGTATGATTTGTTTTTACGGACAAAATTTTCACTGCCACACAGAGTTGGCATATGGGTAAAAAGCTGCCATTTCTTCACAACTACTTCAAGTCATTTCTGTTGCAAAGTTAAAACTATTTAAGAAATTACTTGATCAAACAAGAAATTATTGAAGTATATTCAAACAAATTTAAGTGTTTATTATGTTTTTTTTTTTCCATTTTACAACATTATTAACTGAAAATAATACAAGTGAAAGAATTTTTTTTCAACTGACCCATTATCTTATATATTGAAATGCATCGCTGTAATAACCAGCAGATTTAATTAGGTTCCCCAGCGTGTTAACAGACAAAGGAATTTCTAGAAGTTTCTGGCGAAATGTTTGAATACTTTCTTTACTGTTGATATTAATGATATTAATTTCTTCATTAATTGGACATTGGACATTAAACACTTTCAGGATTTGCATAGCAGGGGCGATCTATAAATTCCAACAAAACTCTATTCTCTTTAGAGATAAGAGATTTCAATCTTTTATTCACGAACTGTTCTTGCCGCTTGGTTTGTTGCCATATGTGCCTTTGATGTTTTGTTGGGCCAAGTTTTCTAACGATCAAGCTTATAATAAAGGATATAATTTCGTTAGAAGTAACATTTTAAACCTGTAATTATCTATAAAAACTGGAATAAAACTTTTATTTTATATATATATATTATTTGGCTAATAAACTTTGCACTTCTGAAGGGAGGTCCGGAAAATCGCGAAGCTACGTACAGATTAATGCAACTATCTTGTTCCTGTGTTCACTTTTAATATTCAATTAAACTAAAGACTGGTATATACAGTTGAATATTGATTCATAGAAATGCTACCTCCACTCAAACAACACTTAAACACATACAGTGAGAAGGAAGGAGGAAAGTCATTGTTAAAGCTCTTAAAACAGCGAACTAGATTTTTTTTCAGAGACAACTTCACAAATCGCTCTATAGTTTTAAATATGTAGATAAAATAGTAAAAATGTTAAAATAAATGCATATTTTTTATTTTATTTATTTATTGTTTATTTACGGATGCTCTTTAACATTCTCAGGTCATCAGCGTCCCATTCAATTTAGGGCGTGAAACGGCCAACAAATTTTACTCAGAGACCTCTTCTGTCAGACTCGATGCCTTAAATGTACGACATGGGACCCACGGCTTTATTTCCCTTCGGAAGGAAGCCATCCATACTTAGGGTTTTTACGCCCGAAAAAAATCCATCGGTCCTGGCTGGATTTGAACCCGCGATCTTAGGTTTAGAAGACAAATATGGTTACCACTACATCATCTTCATGAAATATGTAAATTCAGGATCCAAACATACGAGTAATTCAAGTAATATCACGAGACGATCTGGAAAGTTCAAACATTCGAGTGATATTTATTAGGACTATTTCACGAATAAAATAAGAATTTATATATAATTCCTTAATCTTGACTTACAAAACTGCAATAATTGTATATTTGTACTTAACATTTCAAGCAATCTTGCGACAGAAGCAATGCCAATATAGGGGAGCAAAATACGGGTTTAGGACTATTTCATGAATAGAATAAGAACAGAAGTAATATATATATTTGAAATTCGCGCACAGAATATTAACACTTGTTATACTTAAGAATATCTATTTGAGAACGCGCCATTTTGCGCTATAGTTGACGATTATCCAAACTTTTGTAGCTATCACCACCGCCTGCTGGCAAAACTGGTCAGTGATGCGTGCTCAGGGATTATACAGTGGATTAATAGAGATGGGTACATTGACCACAAGACAAATGCACATCGTATGATAAAACGAATTTGATATTTTTTTCTCAATAATTTCGCTCCGTAATCAGGCTGTGATTGGTCAGAATTAAAATTTTATTTCGTTTCATTGGTTGATTTTAAGATGACGTCAAATGAATGAAATAGTCAACATAAAAATAGGATTTTACCTAAAGATCCGCGGTCTACTTATAAGAAATCTTGTACTATTATTATTGTTGCACATTTCAACTGCAATTTGTGATGACATGTTTACACCATGAACAAATGACTCCGTGTAAAATCTCGATCTTTACAAACATGTTCATTTCTGAAGCCTACTAGAACAAAGTTATTTTATATAGGTCTATTATAAATAGGAATGTATTTATTTGTGGAATATATTCTAATGATGTATACTAAATAACAATAATAGAAAGTACTAGAAGAGAATACTAGAGATGCTTACTTGCTCTTAATTATTCTTTTTTCCTTTATAACTTTTAAACTAGTGAACTTTTTTGGTGTTTGAGAAACATTGTTGCGAAAAAATACAATTAATTGTCCATGTATTGCGCATATCCATGAAGGCTGATTGTTTGCTGACCAAATATTTGCAATTATAATAAAAATTAAACACTGAATGTTGATACACAAATTATGCGATATTTTATATGGCTATAAATTCCTTTATCAGAGAAAAGATGAAAAGAAAATGAATTATACACATATAATTGTATATAATTTATATAGTGAGGTTATTTGAGACACGGCCTGCAGAGCGCGGCTACTTACTGTGAGAAGCCAGCCGTTAAGGCCCATAATGCATGTGCAGGTAGAAGCTTATAGTTGGTAAGTTTGTTTTCAGTAAGTGGTATATTGTATATAAATTGTGTGCTAATTGTTTTTCATTAGCTATACATAAATATAGTCTTCCCTTGTGTACTATACATGTGAAATGTATTCTTGCAGATAAATGATAAGGCGATTTGCAGGAAAACATCCTGGCAATCGTATTGCAATACAAAAACTATCCGCCTACTTGCTAAAAAGTTACCAGAGCAGAATTTCTCATTGACTAGAACGTGCTCCGAACCGTCTTTTTCTTGCGAAAGAGATGTTAGATGAAATAAAGAAATTTCCTACGCTCATGCCAGCAATGTACTGCCGCTGAGGGGCGTAATTTTCAATATTATATTTTAATTCTTATTATTGTTGGTTTTTAATACAGTATCCCTTTGTGCTATTAATAAACTTGTTAAAATAAAAATACTAACTTTGGGCACAGCTCCTTCTTCTGATATACAGTGAGTGTACTTTTCCTACAAGTAGCTGTTTCCAGTTTCACTGTGTATGTATTTTAATTTTGTCCAATAGTTTATGCTGTAGTTTCATGTAATGCATTTATTCGTTTCTGCTAAACAAATTCAATTAATAAATGTTGAACATATGCAAAAACAAACTTTTCGTATAGACCAATAAACAATGTTACGTTATAAATAGCGAGGAAAGAATTCTGTGACCAAGCGGATTAGCGGCAAAAATACATACAGCGTGTCCAGCTGTTTATTTACTACTACTACTAACTTATTTCATTTTCGGAGAGCTGCGGTAATTCAAACAATAATATTTATAATAGGATAATCCATTTAGAAGTGTTATGCATAGTTTATATTATTATTATTATTATTATTATTATTATTATTATTATTATTATGCTTGTAAGACAACTGTTTCACTTACTTTACCCATAAAACATTGTTAATAAGCCTCATCACTCTCGTTAATAAGATAAGTTGTAACGACTTAGAGGTATTGAACGTGTAAATTAATCTTGTAGTTTAAGATGTAAATATTTTCCAGTTCATGCCATTTACTTTACTCCTTTATATTAACTTTTGTTTTAACATTTCATTGCCCTCATTTTTTAAAGGTAAAGTACATTTTAATATGTAAATGTTGCATAGTATATTACAGGTACACTTAAAACTACAAAGGGTGTGCCAAAAATGTTACACACTTCAAGCAAAGAAAAAATGTTAACATAACAAAACTAAATTCACACAAACAAAAAATGATGAGCACTAATCATCTTAGACTTTTACAGTTGCAACAGTTACTCAAAATGTCCACCATCGGCGTCCATACACTTCTGAGTACGTTGAACTACTGACTGAGGGACGTTTGCGAAAGTGTCCTCAGTGATTGCAACACAAGCCGTTTCAATTTCTTCCCGAAGTGCTGTCAATGTAGCTGATTTTCTACGGTATACAACATCCTTAAGAGTTCCCCATAAGTAGAAGTCCAATGGAGTTAGATCCGGAGAACGCGGTGGACACTCAATCGGACCTCTTCGTCGTATCCAGTGCCTTGGATAGTGCCCTGGATCCAGTCCGCGGGGCTTGTTGCTTTGCGAGGTCTCGCAGACCTGCCCTTGTGAACATCGCATACGATACCATGAGTTTGTCTCGAATGCATGCAATTGTTACTCGCGTTAGCGTTCGTTCTGTACACGTCTGTTGCTGATGACACTTTCGCAAACGTTGCGCAATCAGTAGCACAGCATAAATACTGCAGGTCTGTAGTCTTTGGTGATGTGTGAATAAAATAAATTAATGATAGCACAAATGAGCTCAGAGTCCTTGGCGCCTTAAAGTTACCTGACACCCTCTCAGGATAAGTAAAAACTCCGAAAAAACCTTACCAAGACAGCATGGCCTGACCGGGAATTGAATTCAGGACTACCCGACAGTAGTTGCAAATGCTACTACAACAAAATATTGTCGTTGACTGTTTTCTTACGAGTCCTTGTGATCTAGAGAAGTCCATAAGAGATGGTGCAACCTTGCAGATGGTTCTTCTATAGTTCCAGATTGGCTTACATATTTGAGTTACTTACTATTTTTCATTATAAGCCACATATTAATGGCATAATCGATATAACATATAACAAAAACAATCTAATTTTGTGACTCAAAACTACATAAATCATATATTTACAAACCAGGCACAAAAAGTTTCGAATTGCAAACAATTATATGTACAAGATCTATTAATTTCAGACATCTGGACATTTATCCGCAGGGCCGTTGCCTATACCAGTGAAATGTTCTGATTCGATGTTTTCCTCATTAAGGAAATATAAATGCCGCCAGTTTTGCCCGAATTTGAGTTTTATACTCTAGCAAGTAAGCTTTCTTGCCACTGGTTCAAATTTTAAATGGATACATATAGGATGTTAATGAACTACACAACATTTTCAGAGATTCTAGAAAGACCTTAGACAAACCAATTTAAGATAGGGAATCTATGGTCCGTCTGATCAAATTTCAATGCTGTGCATTACGTTTCTAAAGGACGAGGTGGAGTTTATTAGCTGCTAGCGCCATATAAATTATAATCAACATTTGTACAACACTACAGCTGTTTGTTGCAGTGCACATGTGTGTATAGGGGAAACATGACAGTTATGGAACAATAAGTACTAATAAAGAAGGTTACAAATGCAACAGAAATTCATATGATAAGCCCTCTAGGGGACCCTGCGCCACCGATTTATCAGTTTCCAAGTGGACCAAGGAAGCGGCCGGAAAACCTTGAAGGATGAATCATGCAGCGGACGCGGTCAGAAATGATTGATAAGGTCGCATATTAAAGATGCGCGAAATTGCCGGAACTCTGGGCATTTCAGGGGAACGCGTATTTGACAATGTTACGGCAAGACGACTGCTGACTCAGGATCATAGGCGAATCAGAGTAAATCTCTCAGCAAAGTTTGGTCCGTTTCAGGGACCCAGCCAACTTTATGTGTCAATTTGTGACAATGATGAAACTGGGTGCACTGCTACACACCTGAAACAAAAACAGCAGTCTAAACAATTGAAGCATCACGATTCTCCATCCTCGTGAGCGGGAGGTCTGCGGTTCGAATCCCTCCAAGACCGTCCTCCCTGACTGAGATTTTTTCCAGGTTTTCCGCAGTCCTCATAAATGGCAAATGCCGGAGAGGTATCCTGAACTTAGGCCTGGAACGTTCTTAAAAAAAATCCTTTCCCAATTTTCATTCTATTTCATGAATCATCGCCTGTGGTGCCTCACTATTAAAACCGCCAAAGAAGGCCAAGCGTGTGAAATCTGCCGGGAAGGTCATGGCGTCTGTTTTCTGGTATGCCAAGGGTGTATTGCTAATTAATCCCAATGGAAGATCCATCACTGGAGCCTATCATGCTAAACTTTTGTACCTATTGAACTAAAAGCGTACACGACAAAAGGCAAGCTTTATTAAACAAGAAGACAAGACAATGCTCGCCCTCACACAGATGTCTTTGTAATAGCGAACATTAATGAATTGGGGTACGATTTCCTACCACATCCGCTTTATTCCCCTGGCTTGGCTCTATCTGTTCTTTACACTAACAGACTTCCTTTGTGGAACAAAATGTTCGTCTGCTGAAGAGCTTAAATCATCAGTTAAGGCGTATTTTTATTTTGATGGGATAAAGGCTTTGGAATATCGCTGGACAAAGTGTCAAGAGAACTATGTTGAAAAATAAGAACAATTTAAAAAGATATGCCACCATTTTGTGCTCCATTCCAAGAACTTATCAACTTATTTAGTGCGAAATTATAAATATTGAATTTATAGCACTAAAACTTAAAATCGTTGATACAAGCTATTGAAAACCGGCGTATTTTAGTTTGCGAAGCAAGTTTAAAGACATAATATAAATATATGCTCCATTTTGTTTTATCAGCATTTAATTCAAACTTCTTTATCATCATTAACGTTGATTTTATTTACAATATAAACAAAATTACAATTAGTCGAAACAAAGAATGATCTCGAAGTAATTTTCAACAAAGACTTATCATTTATTAAGCATTGTTAGTGCAGCACATAAGAATCTGGAATTAATTATTTATAGTTCATCTTATTTTAATGACCTGAGAATTTTATTTTATTTTATACGATTCATTTGTCAGATCTAAAATTGATTACGCTTCTATTATATGGAGTCCTTATATAGACAAATCTGTTAAACTTATTGAAATAATTCAAGGCAAATTTATAAAGTATACATTTTTCAAAAAAGTTCGCTTTTTGATTCCTAATTTAATTTCTTACGACACTTTACTTCAATTATTTCAGTATCAAAGTTTATCTCACAGAATGAATCGTCACTTGTTACTTTTCCTTTACAAACTATTACACAATAAGGTTGATGCTTCAAACCTAAGACAATCAATATGCTTTTATATTTTAAATATCACACCAAACAATTTCGTAATATCTTTTTTTATTCCAAAAGTTAATACTGACGCATATAAATATTTTCTGTGCTTAGAATGCAAACATTATATAATAAATTACATTATTTAACTATTGATATATTCAATATGAATCTTTCGCTTTATCCTGTGATCATTTATTACAAAGTATAAATTGATTAGCTTATCATGTACCAGTATCAGCAATTTTTTCTCATTTTGTCCTATTTGTTTTAGTAACATTTTTGTCATGTTTGACTTGTTGTATTCTGTTTTTATTTTGTTTTATGTTTTCATTGTCTTGTAATTGTATCTGATTAAGTGAATATTGTAATTGGGAAATCTGTAATGTTCACAAAACAAATAAATAAAGAACTCGGTTATTTATTTATTTTATAGACAATAGAAGTAATTTCAATGTAGTTAATTAATACTTTGAATAACATTGGTAAGTGATAAGATAAATTGGAATTATTTAAAAGTGACTTGTCAGTGCTGAATAAATAAGTCAGATTTAGAGAAGCTATTTGATCGTTTAAGAGCAGAATCGCTTGAAGTACTCACCCCTAATTAAAAATGCGGCATTTATCTTAATAGGAAACCGTGTTAAATCATAAATATGCGGCTATTTTGACTGAAAAACGTTAGAAACAGCTGCAGAACTGCGCTTGAAGTTCTGGATATGCTGGAGTCAACGTTAACGATAGCCCTACTTGAATTTCTGAGCGCTGTAGATTACTTCAACAACAGAAAGAGGGGAAAAAGATGGCTGTCGTAACGCTAGCAGCCTTCCTCTAGTCCCTTTCTAAGCTCTCAATCAACAACATCCTATTTGTGATTTTCAAAGCAGAGCTTTTGTTATCGTTGCCGATATAGCTATTTTCAGATAAGAGGTTTAATATTGCAGCATACTCGTATTGTGTCAGCAGTATAAAAGAAGGGCAGTTTTTAGTTCCAGGCTCGCTTGGTGAAAACTTCCAACAGCCAGCACCAGTCGACACCTTTTGTACCAATGGTACGTATGAGTGAAAAGAAAAGCTGTCCTGAAGAGGTATTGACCATTGCTTGCTTAATTAATGACGCCTGCACTGCTGAAGTTTCAAAATTTCTTCTTCTATTCTTCTGTTTGCTGATCTAACTGTGAAGTGACGTCAGTGTATATAACTTAATGATCGTAGCTACTCACTTTAAAGCTGTCAGTGTTTAAAAGTGCAAAATCATTGCTTTGAGCAAATTAGATCAGCTCTGTGGTCCTTAAGTGTGTCTAACAATTGCTTAACCGTACTTTCCCAAACACATCTTAGGACACCAGGTAATTCTGCTGCGCAAATTAGCTCCTTTAGACGTCACAGGGGTGTCAAGCCACGACACATACCCAACAGTTGGTTATTGTATAAAGGTTTGAGATCTTACATTTCACGAAAGTCTTAATTTCGTCATCCCAAAGACAAGATACCTAAAGGAGTCTTGAAAGAGAGCGTCCTTTAGCTTTCTGAGTTCTGCTCAGACCGAATAGGGTAAGCTAATAGTGTTAATGGTCATTTAAGGAAAACATAATATTTAGACATTCCATTTCCCCTTTTTCATTCTGTAAAGTAAAACATGCATTAAAACTGTAATTTAATTCTTTATTGAAACACATTTTTAAAAATGAATGATATATTTATTTATGTAATCAGCACAATAAAAATTCTTAATGATAAAAGTAATATGCACGTTTGACGCATCATCAAAACGCTTTGAAGAACTCTCCCTCGATATGTCCATGCTTTTGTTGCTATCATTAGCTCCCCACAGCCTCTAGCAAAAGTGGTCATTGATGCGTGTTCAGGAATTATGTAGTGAATGCAAGGATTTGGCTATACTGACCGCAAGACAATTGGACGTCGTGTGATAAAATAGATTTGATAATTTTTTTTTTTTTTTTTTTTTTAATAATTTAACTCTGTAATCCGGCTGAGATTGGTCAAAATTCAAATTTTGTTTCGTTTAATGATCGATTTTAAGATGACGTCACATGATTGAAACGGTAAGTCCAGGAGAAATGTTTCATGCGTTACACCATCCTCTGGATTAGTTCACTATTGGAGTGAAATACTCTTGTCAGTTCACCAGTTCACCCAAATTTGATTATGTTTCGCATAATAAATTAATTTCGATAAATCTGAACCATTGCTTTCATTTTGAACCAAAAATGAATTTCATGTTCAAATAATTTAAGCATGGTTCTTTAGTTTTGCCATTCTATGTAATCTGTCTCATTTATAAAATTTCAGAAAACATTACAATGTCCTCATGGTCATTTTGCATCCTAAAATAGCCGGTTTCTTAAGATCATGACACGATATTCTGGTAAGGACTCTAATGCTGGGGCAAACTGTATACAATATCACTAAATATGTGTGATAAGAGTTAGTAGA
Source organism: Metallyticus violacea (assembly GCA_030762175.1). Lineage (NCBI taxonomy): Eukaryota > Metazoa > Arthropoda > Insecta > Mantodea > Metallyticidae > Metallyticus > Metallyticus violacea. The sequence goes on along the minus strand of CM060838.1, from coordinate 6,303,111 downwards.
AGTGATACCGTTGGTTTTCGCAAATAGAAACAAATTAAACTTAATTTTATTTAAGTTGTATCATTGAAATGGTCAAACTCCGAATATAATGCATGCACGAAACAAACACGCTGCCAATGCAGCCCCATTTCTTATATAATAACATGGTGTACGTATTTTTAATATTGTTCAAAAAGTAATAAATCTTTGCACATCCCGTTCAACAATCTACCAACGGATTATGAACGCCGGAGTTCGTTCTCCTGCAGACGGCAGCAGATGGTTGACAGGAACACATAGTCACCATTATCAAATCCAAAATATCTTATCTTCAGAAAGCGATATCATCGCATTCAAACTTTTTATACTTAGTCGTTTTAGCCCCCAAATAGTAGAAAAAAATATATTTGTTATTAGCTGTAACATTAATTTTTATTGGTACTTAATACCCATTTTTACCGCTAAGACATCACAGGCGGTAGACACTGGTGATACATGAAAGCATAACATTTTATTACAGACAGTAGCACGGCCCTAATCTTAGTGTCATCATCAATGAGTAAATGTCATTGCGTCTTCCAATTCTATAAGCAATTATTACTTTTTGTAATTTTGTTTTTAATTTTAAAGGGAACCAATAGGACGCAACAACTGAGTTGTATGTACAAAGATCTTAATAATGATTCTAGTCAATATACGTAGCGGTGAAATTGGATCCCGCTGTTACCCATTCCAGCAGAATCAGAGCTTGGTTCCCTGAACTGCCTTCGTGCCACAACACTGCATGCAGGGCTATTTATAATTTGCATGAGCATACAGTTGTTGATAATGGGGACTGCAACGAGTGTAGGTGGTGCTTGTGACAAGAGCGGGCCAAGAAAAGGAAGAGGAAATTGGCGGTGGGGGCGGCGAAAGCGAAAGAACAGACATATCTGACAAATAAACTGGATGTATCAGAAATATATAAATAATTGAAGACACTCAACTTTCTATACACCATCAGCCTATAGAAGTGAATAAACATCAAGCTTAGGTTCAACATTAGAAAATTATCTGCGATATAACCCCTCGGCCCATGTTTCGTGTCCTGGGTTATAGAGGGACAATCTCTTAGAAGTTGCATTATCTGAACTTATAGGGGCTCCTGATACATCCACTAGTTTTGGAAAATCAGCCATTTTGTAAACTAAACGAAAATATATATTACCTAAATTCTGTATATTTAATTCAAACGAGATCCATTCAAGTTATACAACCTCCACATTTTTTATCACCAACTAATCACACGAAAACTATGCCATTAATCTTCTTTGTCGGGTCTTCGCTAGAAATATTCCTAAATTGCGTGAGTATGTCGCATGCACCAACACTTCCCGGCAAATGTTCAAACTTCTATTGGCATTAAAAAATCGTGGCAGTAAATGCTCGCTTCTTAAAATCTCCGTTTCCCTGCATATTGCCGAAATATGCCTCCAAGTATCGCTTTCTCCACACAATGGGCAAACTCTTTACCCCGGAGCATTAACGTTTTGTTTCCTTTCCAAGCTCAAGGGAGACCACTTCTTTTTTTTTTTCCACAGATATCTAGATAATCACCCTCTCCTCACACCAGATGTGTTTGAGCCTGCAGGTTAAGCGATACTTTTTCTTCCCATTGAGACAAAATATTTTGCCTGTCTTTATCTCACAAACGTCTATGAATAGATACCTAGGAAAAATTACTGGTCATTTCACGTCCAAGTAACACCTTGGCATCATACTAGATAGCACTTGCGATGGACTGGCTAGCTATTCTACTGACATCTGTAGGTGCTATGTGTAGTTAAGTTCAAAAAGTTCATATGGTCCGTGAGGTTCATGGGCCTAAGCCTTGAAATTCGATTATACCATTTTATTATTAATATATAAAATTACATTTCCACTTATATGACAGGAGACAGGGCATTTTATTTGTAGATACTGGTTTACGTCGTGAATTACATTTTAGACCACAAACTTGTACAAACAACAGAACACATTTAGACGGAGTAATGTAATTAAACAGGCCAATAAAGTTTCTGACAGCAATAATGCTCGGTTTATCAAGCTCGGAATGTGCTAAGAGAATGAATTTATCTCGCTATGGTTTCTGTAAAACTACTTTCAGCTTTGAAGTAAAGCATCTAAACTGCTTCTCAAGAAAAATATTCACAATGATACAACATTCTCTTTTGTAGCTTCAGAAACCATCATTAAACTGGTTGAAGTTGTTATTTAGCGAGCTCACCTAGGAAAAGAATGTTTAAGCATTGTGTTGCATAGTTCAAAATATACTCTGGGATGTATTGAAAGCAAGACACAAATAGTTTGAATTAATAATTTCTCATTAATAAGAAACAATTTCATTGATTCATCTTATTAACCAGCTTTATTATAGTTAATAAGGATTTTAATAAAACATTTTTCTTTCTCTTTTGCAGGACGATCTACCGCCAGATCAAATCCAGCGTAAGTATTTAACACCATAAGGTACTATGTTCTAAAACCAGCCACGTTAACGCGCGACTTGTCTTAATCCTTAGTCAGTTGCTCCTGAACACTTCAAACTTACAAGTGCCCGTTCCTGACATAATTTCGTCATTAACCAAACGCCACGAAGCTTCTGTAGCAACTTCCTTAGTTTGAAAATGCGTTTTAAATGACAAATATCCTATCAAATGTTCTTTTGTAATCCTGATATAGCAATGCAACGGATGGGGGCAGGTGATTTCACACGAGGTTTTTCAGTTAACACAACTTTTATGTATGAAAAACATGATGTTCTCGTAGCAACTGTTAAAAATGGTTGTTATTGCGTGCATATCCCTCCCCACATCAATCCTGGTACTTTCCTCATAGACCCAAGATCACCCCTTCCATCCCGGTCAGGGTCGAACATTTTTTTCGGGCATAGAAATTCAAAGCACGGTTTCCTTCAGAAGGGTAGTAAAGCGTAGATTTACGGCATGTAAAAGAAACTGAAGACTAAATGAGCAAATTTATGGGTCGTTTCACGCCCTGCATCGAATGGGACGCTGATGTTAACGAGCGTCCAAAATGAACCAAATCAACAACCCGTCTCCACGCTACGGGATTGACAGTTCTTAACAAATGTTGTCTGGCAGTTGCACGAGAGTTCATGGCTTGTTGCGATACAGCTTTGCTTTCAGTATGCACCACATAAAGAAATGTAGGCCTTAGTAACCAGAGTCCCTTAAAACTGGCACGATCTTAAGAAAAGGTTACAATTTCAGACATTGGAAATGTGACAGGTGGCATCTGCTGGTACGGAGGTTCTTGCAGCCCGACTGATGCCCTGAAAAAGTTCAGTATCGTCATTGTATGGAAGAATATCGGGTTAATAATGCAGTAACGCGATAGTTCGCATCATACCCCAATATTTTCATCATAAGTGCTTGGAACGCTCTCACTAGTCAAACAGGTATTCCGGGAGAAACGTGCCAATTTGCGGAACCGCGTCTTGTCGGAGAACCATGTTTCCAAGGGTACTTTGATATATTGCTGGAACAGTTTCAGTAATAAAATATTTTCTGTCCGAAGGGAGGTATTAATTCTTGTAAACAGTAATGAGAAATGCCCGCAGCTTTGGTTTTTTGCAGTCCTTGCAGAAACTCATCTCTTGAGACGTTTATGCAGGTACTTCTGTGGGAAGGACTAACTTTGCTTCTGTTAGTTCAGGAAACCTGCTTCTGGGCGTATAAAATTTCTCCCCTGTTTTCTGGTTCTTCATCAGATGCAGATTGCAGAAGTTTGCTGGTAATTTCCGAACCTCAAACTATGCAATAAATTTTTTATGGCAGTCAGTCCCTTACCTTCATTATTAATATTTTTAATAGTGTTTACTACTGAGACATCACAGGCGGTGAACACAGATGATACATGAGATGAAATGATGTATTGGGAAAGGATTTTTAAGGAGGGAAACGTTCCAGGGTTTAGGATAACTCCCCGGCATTTGCCATTTATGAGGACGTGGGTTCTTTGCCATTCGTTGCTATTGCCTTTATTTCTGTCTGTAGGGAACTTTACTTACACTTTCCATGATTTCAGCTGTTCATCATCAGCCTGTTAGCATTTGCCGAATTCTGTTCTGTTTTGATTTAGTGTTTGGAGTTGTCTGCTGTGAGGAAAAGGGGAAGTTGGTGATATCTATAGTACTTTGTTAAGTACATAGATATTACTGCCTACGGTAAGTTAAAGCGGCTAATTGAGAAATATTTGGAAATTTACATATGAGAAATCGGAGTTAAAACTAGTTTTACCTAAATCAATCATTCGTACCAATAACAACAACAATAACAAGTTACTTATGTGATTATAGTAAATATGCAATTCCAAATTAACAGTTCATAAGCAACATTAAGTGATAGCTTTATCTTTAAATATCACACTTTTGCGCTACTGCGCGGCCATATTAACTCAGAATTATATATAATATGACATAGTGTATCCTATTTGCATATTGTTGCATTTCCTGCAACTTGGACTAGCTCACAGATCAAAACAAATGAGAGCGGGACATCTTCATTTTCTAATGATTTAATTGTCCCTTAGAATACGCGCACTAATTAAACGTCTTCAGTCATTTGTTTCCTACTGCCAGTTGGCTTTTAGCTCTCAAGACGTTAAAACAGTGGCGTGCATTCAATTCCATCTGCCTGTGTATTACTAGAATATAATTCGAATTTGAAATTATTGCCCTCTTCATGCTTTATTCTATTTCAAGCAATGAAAATCTCACTCGGGCCGTACTTTTCGTGTTACATTTGAGGGTTGGCACTTACATAGTATCCACGAAGTCTTAACTCCGTCTATTTTCTCAATCGATAGGGAAGGGAAATTAGGTGTTAAATGGAGGAAATGATCTGACTTCAGAATAATGACGAATGCTACTAGCCAACACTTGTACAGCTTATTGCATCTTGGCTTGACTTGAACATTCAACACAATTCCAAGTTTCTTCATAAATTGGTTTATACATATTATTATGGGCATCATAATATACTTTTATTTGAAACAGTAGTGTTTTTAACATATTAATAATATTTTGGTATCTATTTCTATTCCAAAAGGAACAAGAATAAGATTCTGCGTTGTTTGGCAATCAAAGAGTTCATAATTATCATTAAATAACCCAAAACGTGCAATAATTTTAAATCAACAAAAATGAAGTATATATATATATATATATATATATATATATATATATATATTGCCCAAAATATAGCCGTTTAACGAAGAATATCGATTTATCCCATGCTTTAATTTTACAGGATACAGAATGTATTGCTGCTTGATTATTTTTCCTTGGACACAATCATTGCACAATAATAAAACAAAACAAATTTCACAATATGTAAAAATGCTGCTGCACCTTTCATAATTATAATATTTTCATTTTAAGCCAGATGCTTCCTACGTTAATTATGCTTTAATTATAACTCTATATGAAAAGAATAGCAATTTACGACACTGAAAATAAACTCCAAATTTGACAAGAAGGCATATCTCCGCCAATGATACAGTCTTAATCTACTTGGTACAAAACCTTTAATTCGAGATGTTTCACTCGATCTCGGATCCTGTCTTCTCTTTTAACTTTCGAGCAAATGAACATATGAGGGTAGGTCCATAAGTTTCCGGCCTAATCATTTTCTACATATGATAAAGACAAAAACTATATTTCATTTTTCAATAAAATTACCTTTTATTACAATACACTTCTCATATCTTTGAATTAACATTTCAAGCCCCTCCCCCCAAAATAGTCAGAAGTCATGTCTGCAAAATGGGTATAAACACCATCCATCACTTCTTCGTAGCATTTAAATTTCCTTCCTTGAAGGTCCTTCTTGGGTTTTGAGAAGAAGAAATAGTCACTGGGAACTAGATCTGGGCTGTAGCGTGGATGGTCGATCTCCTTGAAGCCACATTTCCTCACAACTTTTGCAACAAGAGCTTTGTGCACAGGCGCGTTGTCATGAAGAAGGTGCACACCACTACCCACCTTTCCTCGCCTTTTCTCTTTGATGGAAGCACGTAGTCTATGCAATAGACCAGCATAGGTACTCCCCATTTACTGTGATGTTCCTCTCCTTGAAGTCAATGAAGAGTATTCCTTTACAGTCCCAAAAGATTGTGGCCATGATTTTCTTGGTTGACTGAGTGACCTTGGCCTTTAGAGACGGCGTTTCGCCAGGGTGCGCCACTCCATTGATTCTCTTTTGGACAAGGGATCATAGTAGAGGACCATAGTTTTATCTCCTGTAACAATGGTTTGCAGAACTTCTCTCTGGGACACGGTATAGCCTTAAAATGCCTGACAACAGATGACTCGTTGCTACTTTTGAACTGAGCAAAGAAGCGTAGGCAACCATGCCATTGCACCAACCTTATTCATGTTTAACTGTTCATGAATAATTCGAAGGACTGTTATTTTAGAAAGGCATAACCTTGCTGCTATTTCTGTAACTTTGAGCCGCCGGTCTTCCATAATTTCTGCTTCCACAAGAGCGATGTTTTCAGCAGTGAGCACCTCCAAGAGCCGACCTGCACGCTCTTCATCTTCAATACTTTCTCGACCCATTCGAAAAAGTTTGGCCCATTCTTTTACGGTAGAATGTGAGAGGGATACTTCCGCACATACACCGTCTAAACACTGTTTAATTTCATTCTTTTGTGAAAAACTCAATAACAAGTCGATACTCCAGTTAGAACATGTCACAATCTTCTACACATAGCCTTCTTTGTGCAACTAAATCTGAACAACTGAACACAGTTGCGGAAGTTACAGTTGCAATTATTTACTTAACAGATAAAGGTTTTGTGAAGGCGATAATTCTTATAAGCGAGGCTGGAATCTTATCAACCTATTCCCTTATTTCATTGATATATATATAATACAAACATATATTGATGCATGAGAAACATTTAGATTTCATAGCAAGTGTTATCGTTATACACCTAGGCATAACATGAAAGATATTGACCAAAACACGGGAGTTACAATCTCTGCCGAAGTCACATTCCCTTCAGCATGCGCAGTCATTGATTAAGCAGGCTGAGCTAGTAGACACCGTCTCCAAAGAATGAAATAAAATCAGCTATGCTGACATTGCAGGTGTGGTATTCGGTATCACCTGTAGAAAATAGCAGTACGGAATTCCACTCTTCACAAACGTATAAAAAGATCCGTTTAGACTACGGAAAGGACGATACGACACTTAATTTTTATCATGAAGAGCTGTGAGGATGTCATTAACTCCAGTTCGAGTTTTCTGGAAGCATACTCTAACACGAAGTCCAAGTTACCTCTAAGGAGGGATTCGGATGAACTTTTTTAACGTCACATGTTCAACGAACGCTCGGCATCATCAGAACATTGATGGAATCGGTAAGCCGATCCCTACCGTAATAGCATACTTTGTTGTAGAGAATAGTGAATATGCAGTCGACCTTCACGAGTACACGGGTTATTATTTATTATTTTTTTTAAAAAAAATAGTTTCAGCTAATTATTGGTTACGATTACACAACTTTCTTCTTTTTAGCAAGCTTATTCCTCCCACGCCTCGTCGGTCCTGATGATGTAGTGGTAACAATACTTGCCCTCTAAACCCAAGATCACGGGTTCAAACCCGGTCAGGGTCGAGGGATTTTTTTCGGGCGTAAAAATCCTAAGTATGGCTTCCTTCGGAAGGGAAGTAAAGCCGTGGGTCCCGTGTCGTACATTTACGGCACGTAAAAGAATCTCAAGCCTGAAAAAAGAGGCCTCTGAGCAAAATTTCTCGGCCGTTCCAGGCCCTGATTTCAATTAAATAAACAAATTAAAAAAAAAACCCACGCCTCTATTCCTTCATTCTCTGACTCATTCTAATGCATTCTTCTTTCGAGAATATGCTCGTTGTTCTCTTTGATTTTTCTTCAGACCTCTGCAATTTTTTCTGTTTCCAGTACCTTCATATTTATTCACTTTCTGTTTTAAATTTTTAAGAACTTTTTGCACCCATGGCAATAATAATAATAATAATAATAATAATAATAATAATAATAATAATAATAATAAAAAAAGGAACATGGTGAGCTTACTTTGAAGCTGAAAGATACCTCGATGCGGAATTTTATTTTTGAATATAAAATAATTACAACACAGAATGCCACAGGTGGCCGAGGTGGATAAAGCGCGAATTCCACCAGGATCGTCCTTCCTGATTTAAGTTTTTTCCAGGTTTTCCTCAGACCTCATAAATGGCAAATGCCGGGAAGGTACCCTAATCTTAGACCTGGAACGTTTCCTTCCTTTAAAAAAAAAAGTCCTTTCCCAATATATCATTTCATTTCATATATCATCAGTGTCCATCACCTGTGGTGCCTTAGTAGTAAAAACGAGGGTTAAACACTATTTTAAAAAATATAAACATAGTAAAACAAAATATAAAGCAGTCAAAACGATTTTAAGAGCATTTCATGTGAAAAAAAAATGCCCCATACTAAGTATACCATTTACAGACTGTATTTCATTGCATGGGAAGAATTTATTGCGGTCACAAACATACACTGGCCCCTGAAACATTACTTATATATCTAAAAGCACTACCTTTAGATAACAATTTGGAAATTTCGGTAGCATAGAATAGTAATACAATAAGTAAATGTTAAAATGCATAAGGTTGAATATTTATCTCCTTATTTTACATACACCAGCCTTCAGTTTCTTGTAAAACTATTCCCACTTCTTCTTTACTTAATCTGTGTCATTTATGAAACGTTGTTTTCCGGTACTTTAAAAGCATTACGCAAAACAAGAATATCATTCACTTGTTTTCTTCTTCAGGTTATTGCAAATACATAAGTTCAGCACCGAAAGCACCTAGCAACAATTTGCTTAAAACTTGGAACGGTGCGTTTATAAACTCATATTCCTAACGATATTTGATGTTTGTGTCTAATAGTTCACTTGATCGCTATAAGAGTAACAGAAATGCATAACGTAGTGCGTGGTAAAAGCCCCAAAGTTCGAATTTACTCGAAGTTTGGAGAGTTAATAAGAGGCCAATCTGGGTGTGTGCGCTCTTGAGGTAAATTTCTGTACCCAGTATTCTACATTTCGTACAATGTAATCCGAGGTCGAAACTATCTAATTAATGAAGTTTATCAACTCACCCAGAGTGGTGTCTAAAAATAAGAATATAAGAACAGATTTGAGAAGAATGATGCTGTTAGAGGAATTAGGGAATGATATACTGGAAACAAATATATTGCCAGGAAGTTTAAAAAAATCGCAGATTCTTAACCCCAAATCTATAAAATAGAAAATATGATATAGAAAAAAAAACTATTGTTTATATAAAGAAAGTTTTGTTGTAGATTTGGGAAACAGCAAAATTCTCCGTCTATGAAACCACTTGTATCCATTCTCATATTTGAGTCAACAATTTAAATTACATTTTAAATTGTTTAAGAAAGAGTTCCCAACTTGTGCGCTGTGGAGCACTAAGGGATTCATGTACATTCCCCAAGGACTCCGCGGCCGCTCCAGGAAAATAAGAAAGATAAATATTATAATAAAAATAAGAAAGCTATAAATTACATTCTGAACGTAAATTTGGCACGATGAATTTCACGCCTCCTCTAGCAGACGACGCTTCTGCCACTAGTTCCAAAATTACTGTATCCCGAGAGGAACAGATGACAAGCGTCCGCCTGCCATACTGTCACGTGCTGCGTTTTAATGGTCCCACCTGGAGCTGAATGTCCGATTGATTTATTAGAAATGTAAATTCCAGCAGTTTTTGCTCATTCTCTCCCTTCGAGAATTCCTGGAATGCGCTCAAAACTTCTCGACTCATAGCACCATATATGAGAGAAAAGAGTCCGGTAGTCGATTTGGAGTCACTACACAGTGATAGCATTGTGATTTCTTTGCTGTTCTTTCCTGAGTAACCGAGCTTTTAACCAATTTGTAATTGTTTAGTTAACAGGGTAGATCCATAAGTTTCCGGCCTAACCATTTTCTGGGTATGATAAAGAAAAAAACTATATTTTACTTTTCAATATAGTTACCCTTTATTGCAATACATTTCTCACATCTATGAATTAACATAACACCCCCACTCAAAATAGTCAGAAGTCTTGTATGCAAAATGGGCATAAACAGCATCCATCACTCCTTCGCCACACATAAATTTCCTTCCTCAAAAGTTCTTCTTGAGTTTTGAGAAGAGAAAATAGTCTCGGGGAGCTAGATCTGGGCTGTAGGATGGATGGTCGATCTCCTTGAAGCCACATTTCTTCACAGCTTTCTTTGCAACAAGAGCTGTGTGCACAGGCGCGTTGTCGCGAAGAAGGCGCAAATCACCACTCAGCTTTCCTCGCCTTTTCTCTTTGATGTAAGCACGTAGTCTGCAGTAGGCCAGCATAGTACTCCCCATTTACTGTGGTGTTCCTCTCCTTGAAGTCAATGAAGAGTATTCATTCACAGTCCCAAAAAAGTGTGGCATAATCTTAGTGACCTTGGCCTTTGGAGGCGGTTCTTCGCCAGGTTTATGTCTGCCACTTCATTGATTCTCTTTTGGACAAGGGATTATAGTAGAGGACCATAGATTCATTTCCTGTAACAATGGGTTGCAGAACTTCTCTCTCGTGGCCACGGCAGAGCTCCAAAAATGCCTGACAACAGATGACAAGGAATACTCTTTACTGACTTCAAGGAGAGTAGCACCACAGTAAATGGGGAGTACTGTGCTTGCCTACTGCACAGGCTACGTGCTTCCATCAAAGAGAAAAGGCGAGAAAAGCTGAGTGGTGGTGTGAGCCTCCTTCACGACAACGCGCCTGTACACACAGCTGTTGTTGCAAAGGAAACTGTGAAGAAATGTGACTTGAAGGAAATCGACCATCCACCCTACAGCCCATATCCAGCTCCTAGTGTCTATTTCCTCTTCTCAAAACTCGAGAAGGACCTTCGAGGAAGGAGCTTTAAGTACGTAGAGGTGATTGGATGCTGTTTATGCCCATTTTGCATACAAGACCTGTGACTGTTTTTTTTGGGGGGGGGGGTTGAAATGTTAATTCATAGATGTGAAAAGTGCATTGCAATAAAGGGTAACTATATTGAAAAATGAAATATAGTTTTTGTATTTATTATATCTAGATAATGATTAGGTCGGAAACTTATGGACCTAGCCTCGTAAGTGTAATACTTTTGAGATGGCAGTGGCAAACTTGTGCGTTGGCACGTTACGGTGATAAATACGAGAAATGGTTGAGTAAAGGTGAACGGAGCCTCTCCAATTCCTCTGTACAGAACAGGTCACTTTCTCTTAAACTGTTTATACAAAATACAGTCTGGTGCCAGCGTATAAATAATATGTTTATAGGAGTTCAAACATATTATTTTATATTGTGAGACGGACAACACATTCAGAAATTAATTTATCTGTATGTTTTTAATTTGTTTCAGTATTGAAGAAAGCATTCGATGCTTTTGACAGAGAAAAGAAGGGATGCATTTCTACTCAAATGGTTCGAACAATTTTGGAAATGTTGGGACATCGACTGGATGACGATATGCTGAATGAGATTATAGCAGAGGTGGATGCAGATGGTATGTGATACTAACTGCATTATTCTATTTATAGTAATCATCCAAATTCTTCGTCCAAATTTTAAAACACAACTTTTTCAACACACTCAATTATACGATTTTATAATGTTACAGATCTCCGTCATCATGAAGCAAATCAATGAAATGATAACGAAAACATAAAACTAACAAGTTAATTGCACTTGGGCACATTGCGATTCTGGTAGGGAAATTAAGCTAGTAAGATTTTCTTGGAGGGTCAGAAGGGAACATGCGATCTATTTTTTTCCCCCATTTTTTTATCACCTCTGCTAGTGCAACCTATAAATTCTTACGGTGGTCTTGTTGTGTAGGCTTAGCTGTTTAATATGTACATACAACATACTCCCAAAATATTTGGGACCCTTAATAACTCTAAAATAAATTTGTGTTTTTACAGAGCTGAAAAAGCCCATTACTTGTAGAAGCTGACAATAATATATTGTTAAAGAGAAATTTGTAATAATATAAAGTTATATTACTTCAATTAAGCTTTATATACGAGTACTTTGCTCTATAAATTTATTACACTCAATACCTGATTCAAATGGCAAAGTTTTTATGCCCTGTTTATTCTTTACATTTTTTATGCTTTACATTTAAAAACCGATGAAATATTATTTTTAGCTATTTCAAGGTCAATTTGAATACAAATATTTTAAATTACTTTCCCTTCACTCCAAGGTACAGCGATATTTTTATAAGATGTGCAAAGATTTTAAACGACGAAGAATTTGTAATATGGAAATGGAGATTTTAATTAATTACAGTGGTTGATTGGTTATGATAGATTGGGTAATAGGAGTAGTTGTAGAGATGACATCGGTCCTTCTTGCAATAATGATGCTCGAAATATCGCTGTGTGCCTCGGTCTAGCTCTGGAGAGTGCTGGAATTTTGTGATCTTCCGACCAGAGGGTGTATTGTGTATAAAATAATGATAATACACACAATTTTATCATTTGAAAATATGTTTTAGTATGTTGCAACGATAAAATTATAAATAATAAAAAATTATGTTAATGAAAATGTCAGGACACATTTTAATTAATAAAAACAGTTCACAAGAAAACTAAAATAAATTATGATAATAGAGTGTGGATAATGTTAAATTTAACGTAATCTATGTTTCATTGTTCCAAACTCTGGGCAATCTTCCAATGTATGCAAAGTAATTTTTAGATATGACACTGCGTATTAGATAATTGACTACTCCAAATGTAATGTTAGGCATTAACGTAAGTGTTTTCATGTAATGATTTAGAATACATAATATTCTTGGTTTTATCCTCCGATAAGTAAATGCACTTGCTAGCCCGATCAACATAATGACGTACATCACGAGGGGAGGGGACAGGAAACTCCACAGACAGCGTCATGTGTATCGGACATGGTCAGTCCGGATGAGAACGTCTATGTTTCCAGTTAAAGTGTACAGTCAATCAGCCTACGGTTGCGGAATATGCAGACATGCTTTTCGTGTACAGACAAGTCAATGGGAACAGTAGGGAAGCTGACAGGTTGTATCGGGTAAGTACTCTTGTAGAGATATTCGACCCACACCATGTTTCCACAACGGTTAAGGGAAATAGGGCAAGTGTTACCACAATACAGCGGTCGAGGAGGAGAAGGACACAGTGTACGGACTACCGTCATGGAGGAAGAAACGCTTGCTCAGAACACGTGAAATGGGTGTCGCCCACAGTACTGTGTGGAAAGTAATACGGGAACAGCAGCATTGTCAGAAACTTTGACTCCTGATCACAGCAGATCCTGTTTCGTGACCAGCTCGTTCACCTGAACTGACTTAACTTTTTTTCTTCTTGTGGAAGTTATGTGAAGAATCTTGTGAACGAGATACCAGTCCAGAGTGAAAAGAAGCTCTCGCAGCCTGTTATATTACCTGAATGACACCAGGGCTTCCAAAGGGTGCAACTTTCAGCGACGATGTTATGCCTGCACCGAAGATAGAGGACGCAACTTTGAATATCTGTTGTGAGTGTAGCTCCCCTGTGAAAGCTGTACAGAGAAATAAATTTCGTGTATAACTTTCGACTCCGTCATTTCCGGACCAGGGTTATCGATCTCAAATTAATACATTTGCCCTTTTCATAATCCCTGAAAGTTTGTACCATCAACTCGGAAACACCCGGTATAACTATGCACAACATTCTCCTGGCTCGTTTTTCTGCGATTAATTTCGTTTCCAGTTATGAAGTATAATATTTTGTAGTTTACTTAAGGAATTGCATGTTTATCAGAACACACGAGTCTTTAAATTAATGTAATATTTACATTGTAGCAATTAAATAAAAATATACATGTAGTAGGGAATAGCGTAAAGTTTTTCTTAAGACGAAATGTCGCTTGCACTAATAAATTGTTCTTTTTGTAGGCTCTGGCGAGCTGGAGTTCGAGGAATTTATCACCCTTGCCTCCAGATTCCTGGTAGAAGAAGATCAAGAGGCAATGTTGCAGGAACTGAAAGAAGCATTCCGGTTGTATGATAAGGATGGTAATACTACGTGGATATTAAGCCACTTAAACTTTGCTTTCTATTAAGAGTGTTGTAGCATTATCACGTATAAAGCATCCAACATTGATAAATTTGCACAAACATTTAAGGCGTTCTGTTTTGAACTATGTTGCTCAAAGAACTTTAGAATGACATGCAACCATTCTCCTAAACAAAGAGCTAAGGCTTCAGCGATTATTAAATACTTAAATGTCAATTTATAGAAAATGGTAAACATCTGTTATTTACTTGCGAATAAGTAAGTTTCCTTACGAAATCTACTGGGGAGTGTTCATAAAAATGACTATAGATATAGGCTGGGTAATTTATAGATCACTCGTTTTGCTTGTAATTCCTATATCTACATAACTTATAATACCTGCATTGTCATACGAAAGCAACAGAACTTTTGGGGACCAGCGTAATCTTCTGTTAGTGACTTTGTTTGTCCAATCGGAAAACTTGCGATGCACTTTGATGTCCATATTTTTGCTACGTTCATATGCGAACTTAATTTATAAATTTCTCGCAATGAAAAAAATAAATGATATTACCTTCGCCACTCTTATTTTTTAAACATAATCTTCATTAACATTACTTCACGTTGCCTACGAAGTTTTAAAGCCATCACAAAGTCAGAACCTTTATGTCTGTAAGACTCACAAACGGTTGTGTAGAAATCCACGAACTTTTTGAACTTTGATGGGGGCAATTCAAATGAATATTACTTGTGTGTTTCTAGAACTTACGAGCGTAAACTAGTACTTACTAGTAAGGCAGACTGATATTGCGATTTTATTTTATCACCGTTCTGTTTCACGAAACATTTGGTCTTGTAATATTACGTAATATTAACAAGTGGAGTTCTACCTGTGAATCTCGAATGGTGAAGAGAGAGAGTTTCCCGCCTCGCTGATAAGGATTATCGTCTTCACGAAACTCTTATCTGATGTCATATCTTATCTGTTAAGTAAATAATTGCAACTGTAACTTCCGCTCCGCTGTGTTCAGTTGTTCAGATATAGTTGCATAAAGAAGGCTATGTGTAGAAGATTGTGACATGTTCAAAATGCAGTATGGCGCTGTTATTAAGTTCTTCACAAAAGAAGAACTTACTCCAAATGAAATTAAACAGCGATTGGACGGTGTATATGGGGAAGTATCCCCCTCATATTCTACCGTAAAAGAATGAGCCAAACTTTTTAGAATGGGTCGAGAGCGTGCAGGTTCTCTCTTGGAGGTGTTCACTCCTGAAAACATCGCTCTTGTGGAAGGTGAAATTATGGAAGACCGGCGGCGGCTCAAAGTTACAGAAATAGCAGCAAAGCTGGGCCTTTCTAAAACAACAACCCTTCGAAATACTTATGAACATTTAAACATGAATAAGGTTAGTGCAAGATGGGTATCTAGACTTCTTTCCTCAGCAGCGACGAGTCATCTGTTGTCAGGCATTTTGGAGCCCTGCCATGGCAACAAGAGAGAAGTTCTGCAAACCATTGTTACAGAAGATGAAACTGTGGCCCTCTACTATGATCCTTGTCCAAAAGAGAATCGATGGAGTGGCATAAACCTGGCGAAGAACCGCCTCTAAAGACCAAGGTCACTCAGTCAACCAAGAAGATCATGGCTACAATCTTCTGGCACTGTGAAGGAATACTCTTCATTTACTTCAAGGAGAGGAATACCACAGTAAATGGGGAGTACTATGCTGGCCTACTGCACAGACTACGTGCTTCTATTAAAGAGAAAAGATGGACCCAGAAAAAGACAGAAATATGAAATACAAAAGGAAATGAAAACACATGTCAAACATCTATCTGCCGTGTAAGTGTTCAAGTAAATATGTTCATGCTGCGGGGATAATTCTGTACAATATTCCACGAATTACGATTGCAATCATAGTTAGATAGGAAAAATCACGACCGGTACTCGAACCACGAAACTTCAGCATACCGTGCCAAAGTTCTTCCATCTGAGCTACTGTGCCCTGTCCGACCACGGATATTTCGACGGTTATCTTGTTGTCCATATTTTAATTTAATGAGACGATTTGAAGTCTTCTAGAATTTGTGTACTTACAGTTAACCGTACTGTTTGGATTAATTTGTATTAAAAGTGATTTTTTTCGCATGTTTTAGACAAAAGTTCTGTTTCTGTTTCTAACCTTAGCGTAACACATGTCTTTGAACTCTCTATCTACTTCTTTTATTAAGGTCAAAACTGTCAAGCAACTTCGACCAAAATAAGCTTAG
The DNA here is from genome assembly GCA_030762175.1 of Metallyticus violacea. NCBI lineage: Eukaryota > Metazoa > Arthropoda > Insecta > Mantodea > Metallyticidae > Metallyticus > Metallyticus violacea. The sequence continues at coordinate 6,286,704 of CM060838.1, read as the reverse complement.
AAACGCAAAAGAAAATACCTGTACACCCATTAAAACCCACACAGTATTGCTTTGTATATCAGCCACATATTTCATTTAATTAATAGTATACCAATAATCTTTGTGGTTTAATTTCAATACTTGTAATGACTAACTCACTCGTGTGACATCTTAAAATAGACTAATGAAACAAAACAAAAACTTGATTTCTGACTAATTACGGAGTGAAATTATCGAGGAAAAAAAAAATCAAATCCGTTTTATCACTCGACGTGCATTTGTCTTGTGATCAGTATAGTCAACTTTATACCTCCACTAAATAATTCCTGAACATGCATCACTGACCACTTTTGCTAGAGGCGGTGGGGAGCTATTGATAGCAACAAAAGCATGGACAATGGACAATCATAACGAAAAATGGAAGGTTGATCAATATATTTTGGTGATGCGTCAAGTGTGCAAATTGATCTTATCATTAGGAATTCCAAACTACACAATACAAAGAAAAATAAGACACACTGTGTGTTATCTTTATTCGGTATTAGAAAATCGAACGGTAGCAATCGTAATAGTCTACTATTGTTCATTTCAATTTCACGGTTTCTGAGTGGATTTCATTAAGTAGAACATTTTATACAAGTGTTAATATTTAGTGCACGATTTATATATAAATCACTTTTATTCTTATTCTATTCGTGAAATAGTCCTAAACTTGTATTTTGATCTTCTCTATTGGCATTACTGACACTCTTCTATCGCAAGATTGCTTGAGAAGGTTTAGTACAAATATACAATTATTAAAATTTTGTATGCCAAGTTTAGAGGAATTATATTTAAGTGCTCTTTTTATTCGTGAAATAGATCTAATAAATATTACTTGACGGTCTGAGCTTCATTATGTTCTCAGACCCTGTGTGATATTACTTGTGATAATTCTAAAAAGATGGTTTTTCTTTTGTGATGCTTATAGATTGCAAGAATTCTAATTTTGTTCCCTTAATACCACAAAGTAATGCCACAACTTATTTTAGTTCATCAATTAATAATGCTATAATTTGCATTTTATATTTCTTTTTACAGTTACTCAGCTAGACGAGCGATTCCCTTAGTTTACATAGCTCCTGCGTGACGAACGGAAGGATTTGATTTTGTTTTACTTGTGTTTAAAACTACAGAGTAATCTATTTCAGAGAATAACATTTTAATTGTTCTATGTGATCACTGTGCCACAGGTAACGGCTACATAACAACAGCCACTCTTCGAGAGATACTAGCAGAGCTGGATGACAAGCTTACAGCTGATGACCTGAATGCCATGATTGAAGAAATAGATTCTGACGGTTCAGGAACTGTTGACTTTGATGGTAAAGTAACTTTCTCAGCATCATTTAATATAATACGTAATCATGCATGTACACTTCACTGCAGATAAGAGGCCAAGTAACTCGTTTCTGGGAGGATTGGCGGATTATCTATGAAACACGAGTATAGCGGGAGTTCGCTATCAATTTCCTGACTAATAAAACACTATTACTGCTACATCTATCGCTCACAGAGTTCAGAAAGCTAACCAAGATTATTTCTTTAGCGAGGGTGAGGTAACTAAAACACCAACTCGTGGACGGAGGGTATGCGATTAAATTCCCCCATAACGAATTGCTGTCCAGATTTTCCTCAGTCCTCGTCAATGGAAGATACCAAAGAGGTGCCCTAAACTTAAGTAAGGCAGTTTTCCTTCCCTTCTCCAAAAATTCTTTTCTAATTCATTATTTCATCTCACGTAATGTTAGTGTCCATCGCCTGTGATGCCTTGGGGTGAAAACGGTGGTCAATCAGCATTTAAAACTGTGTTTATTTAGATCTTGAAGTAAAGTAGAAAATATTTCTGAGCCCTCTGTAGACAAATTCCACGGGTCCCTTTTCAAATACAAAAGGTGCCAAAAATGTATACACACTTCAAGCAAAGAAAAAACTGTGTTAACAAAACAAAACTGAATTCACATAAACAGAATCATCTTACACTTTTAGTTGCTCAAAACGCCCACCATCGGCGTCGATACACTTCTGAGTACGTTGAACTACTGATTGAGTAACGTTTGCGAAAGTGTCCTCAGCGATTGCAGCACACGCCGTTTCAATTTCTTCCCGAAGTGCTGTCAGTGTAGCTGGTTTTCTACGGTATACAAAATTCTTAAGAGTTCCCCATAAGTAGAAGTCCAACGGAGTTAGATCCGGAGAACGCGGTGGAAACTCAATCGGACCTCTTCGTCCTATCCAGTGCCTTGGAAGATTGTCATCAAGGTACGCACGTACATCTCGGTGGTGGGTTACGATACCACGAGTCTCAAATTTGTCTGGAATGCGTGCAACTGTTACTCACGTTGGCGGTTCTGTTCTGTACACACGTCTCCATTGTCTTTGAACTTCTACAACATTCTCTGTTTTCCAATACAACTTCAAAATAGCTTTCCGCTGTTCAAACGATAATCTTGACTCCATTCTGTTGTAGCAACGCTATCATAACATAATGTGAGTCACATCTGTTTACATAACATCATACACATTGCTGTTGTTTTTCTGTCCAACCTTGAAATATATTAAATTGATATCTAAGTGTGTAGGAGTACATTTTTTTTTGGCACTTTCGGTATATTTTATAGTTAACTGTACAAAACATTAGTCAACAACGTGAAGATTTTCTTCAGGAGTAACTCAATCTGCTCTGTCTGTTGAAACTTTTTTGAACTCTGGACCTGTTGAGATGGTGGCACGTGTTTGGAAAATGTTCCACAAATTGTTCAGAATCACTATAAATGTGATCATGTTTCCAGCAAAGTAATAAATAAATAAATAAATAAATAAAAATAAATAAAAAGGGAGGGGGGAACAAGTTCTTTTGCAGATAACTTTCTATTCATTGCGAACTTCTTTACTAATCCAACTAAACTGTATGTGCTTTGTATTAACAAAACTCATTGTACTCATTGATGCCAACTTAACTTCAATGGATACTGCTCTACTTAACGCGCAGATAGAATAATTGATAATATCAACTGATTAATGTCATATCTTGTATATTGGTGTCCATGTATTTTGCTAGATAGTGTTCTGTAGTTGGGTTAATACACACACAAAAACTTTTGAGAATACTTATATGACAGTTAATTTAGATAAGAGCTGTAGCTGTCGTTGTTCGTTAAACTTGTCATAAAATAGGCAGACTGAATTCTACTCTAGCGACACAGGTATTAATAATGTATCAGTAGAAACGTGTTGGAGAAAAGTCAACATAATATTTGAAAAATTTGTGTCAAATTTTCTCAATTTTTCGTCCTGTATAAGAGTAACAATTCATTTTATTAAAATTAAAGTAATGTTTTCTTCTCTTTCAGAATTTATGGAGGTTATGACTGGAGAATAAAGAGCTGGTCTGCACAACGTACGCGATTCTCAAAACGCTGAAATTTTTGACAAGTTGGAAATCCAAACTCGGAAAGTATTACTGAATACAAATTCAGCTCAAGTGGAGCAAAGAACTATTCCATTCTATTGGATCATGTATTTTGTGCCATTTACTGAAGAATTCATCGATGTCATTTCAGCCAGTATGTGTCACAAAATCTGACAGTTGTATATATTTGTTAATCTTCAGTAATGAAAGAGCTAAAACTAATTCCGAAAGAGACATTTGACGTTCATTGCTATTCCATTTTATTTTATATATAATAACGATGCTATGTAAATTACTTAACCTCAATAAACAAGATTTTGTTGGAGCAGTCAAACGCATTGATTATCACTGATTTAATAATAGAGGATAAGACATATGGCTGCTTTCACAACCGAACTGTACACTTCCAGTTTCGAAAACATTTTGCTAGAGCGAAGACACCGCAGTACGTCATTGAGTAACTATCGCCACTTGCTATGCAAGGTCATCATCGAACATTCCACTATCGGATCCACAACCCCATGATTAACAATAACGCGACCGTTGCGAGCTGCCACTACTGTTTATCCAACCCTAACATCAACGCTGATTTAAGAGAAATGATATATTCTGCTTTCTAATGTTATAGATTCCTTGTTCCGGAACAGTAAAAATTATTATTATTATTATTATTATTATTAAGTATGCTCTCATAAGATGAAAAAGCAAAAACCTCGATAAAAATGATCCGGTTTTACTGTACACAGTATAACAGACTGCACCAAAGAGACATGCTCCGTAACTTCAGTTCTTTGTGTGGTATCACTGCATACTGGTCCTTTAGAAACTTAATGCCATAACTTTGAAACTTGAACAGGCAGATTATAAATTACCTATCTCAATTTATTGTCTAGAAAGCTTCCACAATCTCTGAAATTATTTTAGCACTGTGTACAATTTGCCCAATCAGCTGTTTAAAAATCCTTTTCTACAATTATACTATTAGAGGCTACTTTCTCATTTCATTAATTTCCTTTTTGGAGAGTTTAAAGTTTGGACTTTTAAAGTAAGACACATTGAACGATTCCTCTATGAAAGTTCGTAAATTAATACAATGGTGCTTTTTTAATTTTATTTTTTACAGCCTAATCACTCGCTAGTACATCACTTTGACAGTTTAACTGCAAATATATTGACATCACGTTACTTCTAAGTCTGGAACACTAATGATAATCTTATTTGTATTAAATTAAAATATAATGGCTTTGTGAAAATCAGACTTTCAATTTTATTATCAATAAATAAATAAACAAATAAAAATAAAAATACAGTATAACAAACAATTTTATGAATTTTACTGCTTTAATTAAAAATCCTATACATTTACTACATATTTTACAATTGAACTTTTTTTTTGATTGATTTATTTATGGACGCTCTTTAACATCTCAGGTCATTAGCGTCCCATTCAAATCAGGGCGTGAAACGGCCGACAAATTTTTCTCAGAGGCCTCTCTTTCAGGCTTGAAGTTCTTTTTCGTGCCGTAAATGTACGACACGGGACCCACGGCTTTACTTCCCTTCCGAAGTAACACATACTTAGGATTTTTACGCCCGAAAAAATCCATCGGTCCTGGCCGGGTTCGAACCCGCTTCTTGGGTGTAGGAGGCAAGTATGGTAACCACTACACCACCAGGACCGACTTGAACTTTGTATATAAAGCAAAACTTAAATAATTAAATAAACAATAGTAATTTCACTAGTCTACAAAGATATTTTCCTCTCTTTTTTATTTTTCCACCTGGAAATATGTAATATTAACGCCCTGAACTCAAGTATGTTTTTAGATTTTCTCTAACGAGCTACATTTTTAAACAAAATCATATAAAATGTAATAATGTACTTATATTTTGATGATTAAGACATACAACTAAGTCAAAATTGCCTTTGTAGGTTTTATTTTAATTGAAATATTAATGAATATGTATAAAAAGATTGCTATGTGTCAAATATTATGAATTTTTTTTTTCACTATTAGGGAGGAAAAAAAAACTATTTTTTTTCGAAACTCAGATTTATACTTCACTTGTGTCCCTTTAAAACACGAACAGTAATCAGCCATCATTTACACACCCCAATGGCCTGGATAGCAGGTTTTCATTGTATTTATGAAACCGCTCACCTTGTTCTTCACTCTTGCACCAATATTCTAAGGGAAGTAATCAATATGACTGTTGAGAAAATGCACTTTAACACTCATTCTGCACCCTGGATTTCTAAAATGTAACGTTTCCTCCACTATTTCTTTATATTTCTCAGATTTATTGTTGTCAATAAAGTTTTCTGTCACTATTTTGTATGCCACCATGTTGACTTCTCTAACTCGGACATCGACTGAGGAAAGGTCTCATCCTGCATAAGCTCAGAATCCAGGGTCTATCGAAAATACCTGCTACCATCTTATCTTCATTTTTCTGTGGGAATTTTTTAACAAAAAGTCGAAAGAATCACTATCTTTATTCAGAAAAGCAACAAATTGCTTCATCAGGTCTAATTTAATATGGAGTGGTGGAAGAAGGACATTAGAAGGGCAACTAATGATTCATACTTCATTTTTTTTTCTGCAGGAACCAAATTGATCCTTTGTGGCCAATATTTTCTGATCCAATGCTCTGATTTAGCCCGACTGTTCCATTCATGCAATGATTGATTTATTATCTTGTTTAAATCTCCCAGAAAATGTATTTAGTATCTGCTCAATGAACAAAAAATAAAAAACTTATTTATTATAATACCTATTTCTGAAAAACTGTAATCCCAGTGAAACAAAACTAAGGCTGGTTTGAGAGATTCCATGTGGTAAGGAACCAGAAAACGTGAACAGTTTTCATTCAGCAAAAATTGTATAGACCAGAAATTTTTCTATTGCAATATAAATTATTTTAACGAATTCCATGATACAAGATCTATAATAATGGTATTGATATCTGTACGTAGCAACATATCTACTATATATATGTTTTTCTCCATTCAATTAATTCGTAGTACATCTTTTCGTATGTACCGCCACGGGTAGTCGAGGTCGTTAAGACGCGGACTCGGGAGCGGAAGGCCTGGGGTTATCCCGCCAGGACCGTCCTTCCTGATTGAGGTTTTTTCCAGGTATTCCTCAGAATGGCAAATGCCGGGGAGTACCCTAAACTTAGGCCTGGAACGTTTCCTTCCTTAAAAATAAATCTTTCCCAATATATCATTTCATCTCAAAGGGGAGTGCCTAAGGCGTGTACCCTGGGGGCCGGTGCGCCGGAAGCCGTTGTTTGTAGGGAGGGTGGTGGCTACCTTAATGCTGGGGTGACTTACCTCTTAAATACGAGGAGGTCTAAGCGAGTATGACCTATCCACCAGTGAGAATCTGGTAGCTAAGGGAACTTAGCGCGCCTGGGCGACGCAATCGTCTGCAGCCGGGTCGGTTTAGAGTTACAAGGTACAGTCCTAATGCAAAAACCCACGGGTGGCACAGACCTCTGTGTTGCACTCCTGGACCCAGGGCTTAGTAAACCCGACGCAACCTGTATCGTAAGTGTCTATCGCCTGTGGTGCCTCAATAATAAAAACAGGCATTAAACACTATTCATTTTTTATTTTCGTATGTGGAGGTCGTTTTTCGATTGTAAATTAGATAACATACCACCTGATTCACTCAATATACATTTTGGCACTTTTCATATATGATTTTTGCACATTTTCGGAAATATTTATACTATTTCAACATGTATTTTCACATCAACTATGTTTTTGGTAAGCAGTGAAATGTATAAAATACGTAAACGTGTTTAAATTTTTAATGAGTTTTGCATATGAGCTAAAAATTACGACTCCTGGATATTATAAGACAATGTTTATAAATAGATGCTGGAAACATATTTTATGCTACAAATAAATTAACACAGTTTGTCACCTTACAGAAATTATAATGGATTCATTAAATTTATTAAAAAAACATTTATATTTATGCAGATAAGTTTAAGGACCATGCCATTTTATAAGAGATTATCGTTGCTGCTTGAGATAATCAACATAAATATTGATGAATGCTTTTCTGCAAAGCAACCTTTAAAATCAGTCAGCAATTTTACATATTCTCCAACTGTATTTTGATGAAATACATTTAATTCAAGTGCAGTCACATTCAAATTTAGTTTCCCAGAATATATTAGTTTGAAATAAAACCCAGTCCCTTAGGCATCACGTTGATACCCAGTCTGAGGAGTTGCCAGACTAAAATGGCACATTTTCTCTACACGCATTCAGAAGGAAGACCCTAAAGAACACAAGAATATACAGTCCGCACCTGGCGAATGCTTTTTCCTCAACAATACATGACGCAAGGCTAAAGAAAGATTTCAACGTCAAGGCGGGTGCCAACGTTGAGCTCGAAAGCCAGGCGTATAGACAAAGAAGTCTGCGCCACATACCAGGTGCTGTTCAAGGACAAGACGCCAAAATACCCACAGCGAAAACGCTTCTTCGTAAACTTTTGCTGCACTTAATACAGCGCTGGATGCACGTTTATGTGCTTCTTATGCTCCTTCCATGTTTGTGCCACTAATTAAGCCATTCTTTTGTTTCTTATTGCAAGCAATAGATCCCCAGCAGTTTCATGAAACATATTTCGTCGATCAGAATAAAAAAGAGAATATTTTAATGTAATTGTAAAAATTGTTATCATCATCATTATTAGCAGAAACAGCAGCAGTAGAAGTAGATTTTCTCGATGCTTGTTTAATCAAGAACTCTGGTCAATTAATGTACCCATGTATTGCAACGATATAAAAAGTACTATAATTTTTTAAAATTAATTTTTATTTCAAACTTATTTTTCTTTTTTATTTTTTTTATAAATAAGCAAATTATAAAGGATTTACGTTGTGACTTGTGTAGTAATGCACCTTTTATAGTACCAATTTTAGAATACATTCAAATAAATACAACTGTCCCTTGTGTTTACGGCCATACATGCTAATATCGTCCTTATAGCAATCAAAATGGCCGCACACATACATACATACAAATATTTCCATATATTTACGTTTTCTATTAATAATTGTATATACAAATACGTAAACATGAATGGAACCCTTATCTTGAACCCCCTTGTATTTACTCACATCTCCTCCCCAACTCCCCACTTTTCACTATAACCATTAACCTTCTTCTCTGGAAATATTCACAAACTGTGTTGAGTATCTCGCATGCACCAACACTTCCCGGTAGATATCCAAACTTTTATTCGAATTCAGAAATTTGCGGCGATAAATGCTCATTTCTTGAAATCTCCTTTTCCCTGCATTCTACCAAAATATGCCTCTAGGTATCGCTTTCTCCCAACAATTGGCAAATCCTTTCCCCGAAAACATTAACTATTTTGTTTCCTTTCCAAGCTCCTAATCTGAGCCATGCGAGACGACTTCATTCTTCTCTACCACAGATATCTATTAAAATACTTCTGCATGGCCTATCTAATTCTTCAATATAATTACACTCCTCCCCCAAACCGCCACGTGTGGCCGAGGTCGTTAAGGCGCGGACTCGTGAGCGGAAAGTCTGGGGGTTTGATTCCCTCCGTGTGGGAAGTTTTCCAGATTTTCTCAGTCGTCATAAATGGAAAATGCCGGGGAAGTACCGTAAAATTAAGCCTGGAGCGCCTCCTTACTTAAAAAAAAATCCTTTCCCATTTTATCATTTCATCTCATGTACGAGGGTAGGACCACGCGTTTCCTGCCTAACCATTTTCTAGGTATGATAAAGACAAAAGCCATACTTTTCAAAATAATTACTCTTTATTACAACACTCTTTTCACCCATTTGAATTAACATTTCAACCCATCCCCCCAAATAGTCAGAAGTCTTGTCTGCAAAATGGGCATAAACAGCATCGATCACTTCTTCGTAACACTTAAATTTCCTTCTTCGCAGATCCTTGAGTTTTAAGAAGAGGAAATAGTCACTGGGAGATAGATCTGGGCTGTAGGGTGGATGTCGATCTCCTTGAAGCCACATTTCTTCACAGCTTCCTTTGCAACAAGAGCTGTGTGCATAGACGCGTTGTCGTGAAGAAGGTGCACACCACCACTCAGCTTTCCTCGCTTTTCTCTTTGATGGAAGCGCAAAGTCTGTGCAGTAAGCCAACACAGTACTCCGCAATACTATGGTATTCCTCTTCTTGAAGTCAATGAAGAGTATTCCTTCACAGTGCCAAAAGATTGTGACCATGATCTTCTTGGTTGACTGAGAGACCTTGGTCTTTAGAGGCGGTGCTTCGCCAGGTTTTGCCTGCCACTTTATTGATTCTCTTTTGGACAAGGGATCATAGTAGAGTACCATAGTTTCATCTCCTATAACAATGGTTTGCAGAACTTCTCTCTCTCTCGTTGCCACGGCAGAGCTCCAAAAATGCCTGACAACAGATGACTCGTTGCTGCTTTTGAACTGAGGAAAGAAGTCTATGCACCCATCTTGCACTAACCTTATTCATGTTTAAATGTTCATTAATTAATTTGAAGGGCTGTTGTTTTAGAAAGACCCAATCTTACTGCTATTTCTGTAACTTTCCATAATTTCTCCTTCCACAAGAGTGAGCGATGTTTTCAGGAGTGAGCACTTACAAGGGCCGACCTACACGCTCTTCGTCTCCAATGCTTTCTCGACCCATTCGAAAAAGTTTGGTCCATTCTTTTACGGTAGAATATGAGGGGGATGCTTCCCTATATAAACCGCCCAATCGCTGTTTAATTTCATTTGGAGTAAGTCAATTTTTGAAGAAGTTAATAACAGCTCGATGCTCCATTTTGAACTTGTCACAATCTTCTACACATAGCCTTCTTTATGAAACTATATCTGAACTGAACACAGCTTAGCGGAAGTTACGGCTTCAATTATTTACTTGACAGATAAACTGTGACAACAGATAAGGGTTTTGTGAAGGCGCTAACCCTTACCGGTGAGTCCGCAAACGTATGGATCTACCGTCGTAGACACATGAGTGTCTACCGTCTATGATGTTGCAGTAGTTAAAACGGCCTTAAACATGACAAAGCGGGTGTTGACTTCAGTAGGTTTCACTTAACTAAAAAGAAAGAAATTGTCCTCTGCATTTTTTTCTCCTTTATGAATTGACAAAGTGAACAGTGAGTGAATCATGCGATTTGGTCAAAAAAGTTACAATGAAAATCTTTCTGAACAACTGACGGTATGAAGTTTGACTTTTAACTTTCAATAATCCAATCGTTTTCGTGTTTCATTACTACCAAAGAAAAACGAATTAAATAGAAACATCGTTGTAGTGGTAAGTGAGTACATTCACAATGAACAGGCATTGCTTGAAACACCGGCATGTCTTGCGCATTCGACGCTGGCGTAATATTTCTGTTTAGGCCTGGTGTTCGGTATCTTGACGCAAACTGCATCAGTGGCAAATGGTGTATCTTTAACCCTCTCATGCATGAATTTTCAATTTACGAGAAAAAGAAATTAACTGATAATTAGCGTTGCTGACTCCTGGTCGGGAGGTCCGGGTTCGATTCCCGGTACCTACTTATGAATTTTTCTAAGATAGGGAGTTCTGGAAAGGGAGCCATCCAGCCTCGTGACGGCAATGGAGAGGTGACGATCTCTGATCTTGTAAGCCGCGATATAGCGATCAGTGGGATGCGGTGGTGCTGATAACATGTCCCCCTGCAATACTGCACTCTACCAACGAAATCATGTGATGGAGGTAGAAGACTCGGCTGTCATCGCTGTAAAGCTCAGGCCCTGTAAAAAGGCTTCACAGAGATTAACATACAGTAAGGTCCATTTTTTCTTCTTGGCCGCTACTCTGCGCGACTTAAAAATTGGTAGGGGTTACCATACACACGCTTGACAGCAGAAGAGAAGAAAACCTGTTACTGTAACAATTACAATGGTACATACCTGCAGAGCCTATGAAAAGCAAACACACAACCCTCCGTTTCTTCATTTGGGTGAGATAGACCTTGCGCCGCGTGTTGACAGCGCCTACGAAGGAAAAAATGGCAACTTAAACTTCGCTACACCACAAAAACAGCATTATGCAACAAAAAATAAAATAGAAAGAAACATACACCTTGAAAAAGCAGAAGGGGGGGGGGGTTTAGCCTTGCTCATACTTATATAAATACGCTCCTGGTGTAGTCCTTAGACAATTAATCAATACAGTTCCAAACAAAATATAGCAGTAACATAAAATAACGTATAAAGAATATATAATTAACTTGTGTTATTATAATTTCATGAGTAATATTGCACCGAATAGCTTTAAACAGAGTCATCATGTAATATTTATTTCAATACCTTTGTTTATTATATTTTTAATAAATATTAGTTTACTAAATGTATTATTGTTTATTACCTAGATCTCCGGACGGTCGCATTGTTTATTATTATTAATAGTAATAAGGATGAATTTGTATAGCAAATATAAAATAAAATTCATTAATTGCCGTTCTGTTAGATTTACGGCACTTACGAACTATGACATCCTATCCTAGTCCTTACAAAGTCCGTTTCTGGTCCTGACGGGCCATATTAATGATTAATTCTATATTAATTACACTTAGCACCTACAGATATCACAGAGTAATGGATAGTCAGCCCATCGCCGTAAGTGCCTTTCAACGTGATGTTATAGTATTAACAGGACATAAAATAATTGGTAATCTTGTCCAGATTTTTTTTTGAAGGTATACAGTTCTTTAACATGCCATAAATCTTACAGGGTATCTAACGCTTAAGACTATGTCCAAGATATTAGAACACAGAATGAAGAGAATGTGATACCCGCGAGACAGACAAGATTGCAAAATTGCTGCGGTTAGTTGACAAGGGGTAGTACAGTCATGATTTAACGCGCTTTTTATCATCTAATCTGCATTTCATAAATTCAGGTTACATTAGAATAATATTTTAAGAATTATAAGCGAAACTTATAAAGCGCAGATTCAATACCTTCAGGTTTAAGAACTTTACTCTATTGGTTTTGTTTGCAGGCAGTGGTGGTTGTTTCTAGGCATCGGTAGCTTTCGGATTCAAATTGTGTTACTGTCGGATGTGTGTTCTATTTGGTTCTAAGGAGGGGGGTCATAGTAGCACGGTTTAATTACAGTCTGTAGTTTTTAAGCCTGTAAATAAATTTAAGAAGGCACTTCATATATTCAGGGAACATTCACAGAACAGTTATCATAAAACAGTCCTCGTTAAAAAGTGAGGATTTTAGGAGAGTGTATGAATAGAAAAACAGATTTTGAATTTCAATTGAACAATCAAATGAAAAAAAGAGTAAATGAAAATCGTATGGAATTGGTCTCCATTGTAAAGACCATCGGTCGCCAGAACTTTCCACTTCGAGGACATAGGAATGATGACGGTGTCATTGATTTAGAGCACGGATGTGAAGGTGAATTTTAAGGAACTTCTTAAATTTCGAGGTGACACGGGATGTAATTCTGAGGCCATGTTGCAAAGTGTACTCTAACAAGTAAAACAATACAATGATAAAACTGTGGTGCTGTCATAATTGAAAACAAAATTACAGACGATGTTAAGAGGGGGAAATATTTTTCCATTCTACTTGACGAAACTATGGACATCAGTACAAATGAACAATTAACATTTTCCGTGCATATTGATCTAGAAAAGTTTTGTGTGAGGGAGGAATTTTTAAGAATTGTTGTAACGCACGGGTGGCCGGGGTTGTTAAGGCGCGAACTCGGAGCGGGCGGTTCGGGGTTCGAATCTCACCAGGACCGTCCTTCCTGACTGGGGTTTTTCCAGGTTTTCCTCAGTCCTCATAAATGGCAAATGCCGGGGAGGTACCCTAAAATTGGGCCTCGAACATTACCTTCCTTAAAAAAATTCTTTCCCAATTTATTATATCATCTCATGTATCACCAGTGTTCACCGCCTGTGGTGCCTCAGTAGTAAAAACGAGGTAATAAACACCATTTATAAAAAAAAATTACTACTGCTATTGCTATTATTATTATTATTGTTATTATTATTATTATTATTATTATTATTATTATTATTATTATTATTATTATTATTATTATTATTATTATACTTCTAATATTACTACCACTGCTACTACATTAACTGTACTTTAAGCTCTATGCACATTTATGTAAAAAGAAAACATTAATTCACCATCCTAAAGATAAAAAATGTAGAGAAACGAAACGCGTTTGGCAACATAACAATAAACTCGCAAGAAACGTGCCAAAACACAATTGACCCCGATACCAGCCTCTAAGCAGCTATATGCTTTGCCAATGCTTACCCGCTTTCAGACACGAATAAAGCCTACAGCAAAGTGTTGTCTGGTCTTGTGGAGGGTGGTGACATTGCTTCACAAGTAGCTGCATGCCGAAAGCCAATCATAATCGCCTACAATGTCACGAACTTGGAGATGGGTCGCGGAGGCAAACTATTGCTGTGCGTTTCTTGGATGCGAATCGGAAACTGTTATCTAACTCTTCTAGCAGAAATAATTCCTTTAGCCCTGTGATTAAACCAGCTTTACATCTAATTTCTCTGCAAATGTAAATTTATTGATGTAGGTTTTGTTAAACAAAAGAACTTTTTCACTTTTTATTTAAAACAATGTCCAGAAGTAAGAGATAATTTAAATACGTTTGTATCTTGAGAAATATCTCAGCCTGTCAGAAAATTAAAATAGCACATACAAATATACCAAGAGACTTAGTAATTTACTCTGTTTTAAATTAATATAAGGCAAGTGACATTTTCAACACATTTAATTTTTCAGAAATAAATTAGCATGTTAAAATGTATCTATCAGTGTTATTAAATTAAACTAAAAATAACTTTAAATAAGAGCAAATGTTAATGTGAGACAAATTTGGCTGACGTCATGGGCTCATAGTTAAGAGTGTCAAATCTATAAAAACTACGCTTCACTGATTATGTTTGAACTTTCACACAGTTCTTCATCTTCATGAAGTTTTTTTTAATTTGAGTAAAACTGGTATCTAAGTAGGATGCCACCAAAGTTATAGGGGAAAATGCAAGTACGTGAGGAACGTTGGGTTTGTAGAAATAGATGTACAATAAAAAAATATTATTTTTAATGTTCCTATTAATGCCAGGCAAATAAAATTCCTACGAAAACATTTCAAACTGTTTTTACAAACTTATGGTTTTTGTAACTCAATGGTTATACATTTTCCAGCACAAAACTTATCAAGCTGATTATATAAATTATTGTTTTTCAGCCACTACGTTTCATACAATTTGCGTTATTGTATCCACAATCTTTGTGAAGTCATTTCTTTCATCTTGAGCCCTGGATTGATACACTTACGACTTGAAATGATATTTGCAGACAACATAGAAATCGTCATTGCAGCTATCAGCTGTTAATTTTATAATTACCTCAGCATTAGCAGAATAATTAGCTGGAGAATAGAACACTCATTTAAATAATCGCGAATAAAGCTTTCCTTTATGTGCCAACCTATCTCAATGTCTAATTATTCATGTATTAGCTTCATAGAGTAAACGGACATTCCACGTGGTTCTACATTATGTTCAATAATTCAATTTTAATGAAAATATTTGTATGTTAGATGTGAACAAATAACTGAAGGTTTTTTCATCACTCTGAACGTCTTCAAAGTTAGAATAAACTGAAGAAGTATCATCACTTCACTCTTTATGAACTTGTATCACTCACGAACATTTGCAATCTATCTTATGAGAAATGAGATATAAACCATGTGACATCTTCAGTCTAATAGCTTCTTATATTAAATTAGTTACATGTTCAATATATCTTGAAGGAGCAGCTATGGTCTCATTTTGTAAACAACATTCCAAGGTAACCAAATCTACCAAATAACAGCGTACATTTTATATTGCATATCAGAAAGTTTTAAAGCTATCAATATGAAAAAATTTAAGAAATATTAAGAAAAATTAACTAAAGATTCTCTGTAAATTGTAATTCTCTAATGTACATAAAAAGTATTTTAAACAAAAATTTAAACCAAAATAACATCTTGTAACAACTGAAAACACTGGAACATAATTATGCATTTTTTATACACTATTGGTGGAATTGGAATAATTTGTTTATTTAAACTGCAGACAACGTGTTAACCTGGTAACTAGAATAATATATCTATACTAGTTGCTTGAAAAGAAATTAATTTTAAATTTTTGAAAAAAAAATAGCAAGCTTTTACATTTCTTATTGGTATTGTTAATATCTCATAAAAATTCATAATAATAAATTTCTGATATACAGTGCAAAATGTACACTGCTGCATTATTTGCTAGATTTACACTGCCTGGTTACCTTAAAATAAGAAGTTTTTAGTTCTGAAAGTGTAGCAGTTTGCTGTTGTCATTTTAGAGCAAAAATGTAAATAATTGCTCTATTTTTCATGTGGGACAATTTCATCTCAATTTATCCCTCCTGATATAGTCTAAATAACTCTGAAGTAAATTCATTTCAATAGAACAAAAAAAAAAAATAAGGCTGATTAAAAGGCAGGCAAATTAAAAGTGTAATTTCATATAAGCGAGAAATTCAAGTTGCTTTACAAGCCTACGTTAGCGAAAGTGTGATAATATTTAAAGAATGTACCTTATTATACGCCTATAAATCTTTATTTTGTCTTTAAAACCTACCGAATCTTCCAAACTATTATTTACAATTGTACAATAAGCGAAAACAATTACTTTTCGTTCATACTAAGCAAAATTTTAAGGAGAATACGATTTTGTCATCTACTGAAATTCCCATGTTTTTACATTTATCTTCCAAAATTTAGATTTTTTTCACCGAATAAATTTTATATACTGTAACATAACATAATACAAAGAAAAGATAACTGTAAATACTATAGTATAACTTACTAATGATCTATTAGTAAGTTATACTAATAGATCATTAGTAAGTTCCCGATGGATTCCACATAATTTGATCGAAGATCAAATGCTTGTGTTAAATGGGGTAATTAAATACTCAAAAAATCCACAGAGGAACTGCAAAATTCGTATACAACATCGTAACAGATGACGAAACTTGGATATGTTCGTATGAACTGGAAACTAAGCAACAATTCACTATTTGGGTGTTGCAAGATGAACCGAATCACACAAAAGTTGTTCGTTCACGAAGCACTTCCAAGAAAATGATCGTTTGTTTCTTCCGTTGTTCTGGACATGTCGCAACCACTCCTTTAGAGAATCGAAGAACAGTTAATTCTGAATGATATACAGCAATTTGTTTGCCAGAAGTCATGAGGAAATCATGAAAAACAACCGAAAACGTCACATCATTCTTCATCATGACAATGCCAGTTCTCGCACAACACGTCAAACAGTTGATTTTTTGAAGGAGAAAAACATCGAATTGATGTCCCGTATTCACCCATTTTATCACCTAACGACTTTTTTTTGTTTCCGAATGTCAAACAAAAATTGAGTGGACAGCGATGTTCACCACCTCAAGAAGGCGTTGAATCCCTTAAAAATCATTTTTTGAGATACCAACTTCGGAGTGGAAAAAATGTTATGATGCAAAAGTGTATCAATTTTAAAGGCGATTTTTTTTGAAAAAAAATAAAAGGTAATCCTCGTACACATAGAGCTACTAATTAAGGATCAATAACAATATTAGACGCCGCTGAGATTAAACCTATAATAGAGTAAGCAAAGGCAATCTGTGCTGTGATAGTTAGGCAAGTCTTTGTCGCTGCTTTTCATACGCCTTAAACCAAAGGGCGCAAAATTCGACTTCAGTATGAACTATATTCTCCTAATGGAGTATTTTCTGTATCGTCACCATTAACTACCAATTAGCAAACATTAACCTCACACAAAATAAAGGTCCTCTGTGCATTATGCAGTTTGCGGATTTTATAAATATCTGGTAAGTTTTAATTTTTATGTTGTAGCATAACCATTTGCATATTTAACGGCACGCGGTCGAGCTGATACTGTAAGTTAGTACTGGTATGCAAACAGAGGCGACACGCGCTAAAGGGCACAAGGGCACTTGCACTTTCTTTAATTTTGGACAACAAATACTTTTAGCAACCCTGAATGTTTCAGCACCTGCATTGTAGTATGCAAGAGTTTAAACGGCTTCTGCGAATTCAGACAACTTGGTATGTGTATGTGTGAAGAGAACGGGCTAGGACACATTCTTCTTGTGTCCAGGCTTGACAGTGCAGAATGTTTTGGTATAAAAGGAGTTGTTATGAAGCTGGTGGGTAAGGGGATGAGAGGGGTGACACAGTGAAACTCTACGAAGGGCACGCAGATTGTGTAGACTTTTCACGCACATGCGCACAGAGGCTATCCTCTCTATTGTAGGGCCTGCAAGAGGAGCTTCCCTAAGCGATTTGTCGTGAGATTAACATAATTACTTCCCATCAGCTGTTTGTTCTTAAGCACCAATGACTTAGAAGGAATTTAAATTATATGAAACTCTTCCACTATAAAGACAATTAACTAGCGTATCCTTAAATTACGGTACGTTTTAAAAGAACTCTCAATATCGTAAATAAGAGCTTGAATGATAGTGACAGAAGGCTTAATTTAGCACTTTTGCCTCTCATCAATTTGTTGAACATCTCAATAAACTGTTAATTTTTTTATTTAACGTAAAACATTCACCATACGTTTACTAAAATTATTCACTGAAGTTTCTCGTGTATTTTACATTTTTGATATTCTTGTTCAGAAACAAGAATTAATGTCAGCAATAAATATAAATGCCTAGGTTGCGGCAGTATATTTAAATAATAGAGGGAAATATCTCTCTATTCAGATAGTTGTACTGTTCAAAATAGGAACCGAGCAATGCTAAGCATGTTGTATTATTTTATAAAGCAATCGCAAAATAAACAGTCTGTATAAATAAGTTTCACGATTTCTGAGCGTACATAAATGTCTGCCGATACTTGTAGCTATAGGGTAAAAATTAGAATAGCATGGCCAACATAAATAAGATATACGCGTAGTCTACTAATTGTTTAATTGTTTTATTTATGAACGCTCTTTTAACATCTCAGGTCATAAGCGTCCCATTCTATTCAGGGCGTGAAACAGCCAACAAATTTTACTCAGAAGCCTCTTCATTCAGGCTTGAGGTTCTTTATCGTGCCGTAAATGTACGACACGGGACCCACGGCTTTACTTCCCTTCCGAAGGAAGCCATACTTAAAATTTTTGCGCCCCCGTCGATCCTGGCCAGTATCCAACCTGCGATCTTGGGTTTAGAAGGCAAGTATGGTTACAACTACACCACCAGGACCGACGTAGTTCACCAAGAAAATATGAATTTATAAATATGACTCATCGCGACTTCTTTGGTTGGAAAGGGTTTTCCTTAAAAGTCCTTCCTTCAAATGCAACACAGTGAAACTAAACCCATAATGGATACGAAAAGAGCTTTCGTTATGAAAGAGAGATCTAACATTGAAATAAAATATTCCTATCAAAACACTGATGAGGACTTGCCAATAGGAGGAGGGCTAACAAGAAAAAAAATGAAAGTGAACTCATTATCAAAGCCCCTTATTGATTTCGCAGTTACTCTACAAAGACTTGCAACATATATGCTCCAAAGGTATTATATCAAGTAAATCATTAACCACTAAACATTCAATTGAAGAACATTTGCCTGAAATTGATGAACACGACGAATAAGTTTAAATTGATTAATTTTTCTTCCAAACACAGTACTGTAATCTAATATAAATGTTTTGTGTATTTTGCAACTTTCTTGCTTTAATACCTTAAAATATTTCATATTATAATTCATTTTATCATAGTTCTCACTTAAATTGTATAGTTGAAATAATACTATTATAAAAACCAAATAATCAGATACTTAAATGTGTTAACAGCTATTTACATAGAAATTTAATTTTCCTTACCACATTCAAGGCTATCGAAAATTAGGTAAATATTTCACTAGGACCGTCAGAACATCTTAAGTAGCTTATGAACCTTTTCGACAACTAATAACCATTTTCAAAAACAGCACAAATGTATATGCAACTGTGACTTTCCCAACTGTATAATGACGTCATTTTGTTCATATTGATTTACTGTACATTAAGAAATACAATAATTAATGCAAAGGCTGTTTGAAATGTTCTAACTTTCGCTCATTCAATCACTTTCTTTTTATTGTTGACTTTGTTTATTTATGGACGCTCTTAAACATCTCAGGTCAACAGCGTCCCGTTCAATTCAGCAAGTGAAACGGCTGATAACCTAAGAGACCCCTTTTTTCAGGCTTGAAGTTCATTTTCGTGCCGTAAATGTACGACACGGGACCGACGGCTTTACTTCCCTTCCGAAGGAAGCCATACTTAGGATTTTTACGTTCCAAAAAATCCAACGATATCACCTTCACTGAGACAACATAGCGGCACCCTATGGGCGTTTCGGATTTAGAATTCCGCTGTAATATCCTTATAACAGAAGGCAATGCCTAAAATTTCATACAAACAATGGGCTGGTCTTGGACAAAAATTATTAATACTGTATAATTACAGGCATTTCTTGTTTATACCTGAAGCTTTCTAAGCACCGGTATTAAGTGCGAAACAAAATTTAAGAGTGTTAAATGTAGTATTCTTTATCAACAATTATTCCCAGGTCTAGGGCTGTTGTAAAGGAAGACGTCAGTTCATTTGACCTACCTACGAATTAAACTACCTTCAAAAAAAAAAAAAAAAAAATGAAATCAAATTCAATGTTATAAATTTCATAATAATAAAATTATGAAACACCCTTCTTAATTAGATTAAATATTAAATTATCCTATAAGTCAAATTGATAAAGTTTGTTTTGGAATTTTTATTCTTTGAGGTAATAAATTTCTTCTGCAACGGGAGCGAATATTTATGTTACCTAAATTCGCAGTTTCTAACCTGATCTATGAGGGTTTATGCATCTAGCAGTTCAAAAATCTCATTTTCGCTGCCTCTATTTTCTGTCAAGATTTTTACTTTATCCAGTCCAGTTTTCTCAACCATCTATGCTCTTTTGTTTTAGAGTTCTTGTCATACTTCCATTGTTCTCATTTATATCTTAGGTGTTTACCTCAAGTATTTACATTTTTACTTGTATTAGTATTTTAAATTTCTCTAGTTTTTTCATTATAAAATTTTAAAATTAAAAGTTTTTAAAAAGGTTTTGAATATTTTTATAATTTATCTTCATGGTCGGCAGGTTAGCTCTTTAAGTTACACTGTTTAGTTGAAAATGCATCTTTATCAACTGTAATGACATGGTTAATGCTCGCTTGTTTGTTCGGACGACAAAACGTCATGTATGTTGTCACTTCTGCACTGCCCATGAATGAACAGGTAGAAGGGGATCAAGTTCCTGGTTTCCATGCTCACTTGATTTAAACTCCAATGGATTTCTATTTGTGGAAACATTTAAAATTATTGGTATTGTCATTTCCATTGTACGTGTAGAAAATGTCCAAAATCAAATTGTGGCAGGTTGTCACATCTGTGCAGCATGCCGGGAATTTGGCATTATCTTTGAGGGGCAATGAAACTTCGGAGTGAGGCCTGAATTTCAGGTAGGAGGTGGACATTTTTAACATTTACTTTAAGGAAATATAAAAGTCATAGACAGACCTTAAAACACGGAACCAAACATTTCCTGAACCATGTTGATATAAAACACGTTTTATATTTTGTACATTATGAAGAATTATTTCCGCTTGCTTGTGCCGCTTGTTTTTAAAACATTTGGTATGAAAATTCTTTCATTGCCATGATAGAGCAAAGTCGTAAGTATTGAAAAGTCGTAATAATAAAAATGTTTTACACGCCAGTGAACGGCCAAAATTAATCTTTATGAGTTTTCACAAGCCTAAACAAGACCGTCTCTTCCCGTATATCGTAGTGGCAACATCGCATGTTTTATAATTTTTTCTCTATCTCACGCTGCGCGGTGCAGTAGCAGTACAATGAAAATACCATTTGCATTCTTTCAAAATTATCAAATTCTAGTAATTTGTGTATAATAAACGTTTTAAAAAGACTTTTTTGTTGTATCGCTGCAAATTAGAGCAAATTATGATTTTACGAATAATAGCTGAAGATATGTTAGTTAATAAATTTCCTTCTTTCTTAAACTAAATCAAATCAGTTAATTCCAGTTGCAATATTTGATATACTATGTATAAGATTTAAATTTAAAGAAATGTGTAAGCAATTTTTTTAAAAATATATTAATAAAATGTTATATTTACCATACTTTTTATTATTCCAGTATCATTATTAGCTGGTTTGTTAGTTTTGATCTTACAAAAGTAATGTTAAAAATCTTGGGTTCTTTACAACCATCATACGAAATATATGAATTAAATGCTTTATTTATTATACATTTTAAAATTCCATTATCATTATTAAGTACGCAATGTTAAAAAATGGGTTCTCCGCAACCATCATAGGCTACAGCTAAGACGGAGTGCTTTGTTTTCCATGCAGTTTAGCTAAAGAAAACCCACGTGTATTTGTATCACAAGGCGAAGTGGGTGTAAACAACATGCTCATTAAAGTTCGTTCTTCTTTTTTCTATCTGTAGCTTCTTTCGGGGGCGGATTAGTAATTGTTCAGGACAGAGACAAAATACAGCCTTTTTCTACAGAGACAGAAAGCCGTAAGAAATACCCGACAAGTACTATAGCGGAGAGTGCATTGTAAATCTGCTGTAAAGAAACCAAAGCAGACAGTATAAAGACCTCGCGAACTTCAGAATTCCGGCTACGCAAGTGACATTAGATCCAGGGACTATCTTTGCAGACGATCGCCATGGTACGTGTGTGTGTCTTGAAGTGTGCTGTTAGTGAGTGGCTAGATTAATACTTGAGGTTTCCTTAGCGTTTTCCTCGTTCACATGATTTGAATATTGATATCTGTAATAAGAAACTACAGTGTTGTTAGTGTGACTGTACTAAACGGTAAAACATACTGCAGGATACTCAACAATGTGCGGTGAAAATAACAATCATGGGAGCTACAACAATGCTTTACACTGAAAATTAATTAATTATTTTTATCAGGACAGTATAATTCTGTTTACATTGCATACTATATTGCGTAAAACGTTATTTGGATAATTTAAAGCAACTATTTTTCCTTCAACTATTCTACAGGTCTACAGACACTGGATAAGGGACAACTAATAATAAAAATAATGAAAGATTACGTAAAGAATGTTTTTATTCTAAAATATTTAGGAATCTTTGGGCCTCAGTTTGAACACAAATGTCTTTACAGTCACCAATGCAATAGAGACATCGGACACGTGCTATAAATGTTTGACATACATTTCTGATTGGATAATAAAATATTATGTATAAAATATGACAAAGATATCCGTGTAAGACCTGTTTAATAAACATATGTGTGGGATGCCAGAAGTAAAGTAAAAACACTATGCGAAACGTTAACGGAAGTTGTAGTAATGTTCAACATGACCTATAAACACATATTTTAAAATGTAATCGAACGTCGTTTTTCATTTAAAATAATAACGCGTGTCCCTCTTGTAAAAGAAACATTAGGAAAAACTTCCAGGGCCGAAATGTTAGGTAAAATAATTTTTAACCTTACCCAGTTAAGAACATGTTTTGGTAGAGAGGCAGCCTATTTGTCAATAATCTAGACATGAATTTCACTGTGATTGAATAACCTAATCTGGAACCTCCTTGCCCATTCAGGGACGACTTCAAAATAACTTTTCAGGTTTATTTTGCAGTTAGAACTTTTATTTCATTCGTTATTTCCTTGTAAAAACGAATAAATGACGTTTAACGCCCGTTTTTGCTATTGAGGCACCACAGGCGGTGGACACTGATGGTACATGGTATGAAATGACATATTGGAAAAGGATTATTTATTTTTTTAAGGAAGGAAACGTTCCGAGGCTAAGTTTAGAGTAGCTCCCCGGCATTTGCCATTTATGAGTACTGAGGAAAACATGGAATAACGTCAGTCAAGAAGGACGGTCCTGGTGGGAATTGAACCCCAGACCTCCCGCTCACGAGTCAGCGATTTAACGACCTCGGCCGACCGTGGCGGTGACTTTTGAATAGAATCTTTAAATTCATTTCAAATTTTATCTTCCTTTTTCTTTTTCTTTTTTGACCTGCATTAAGCCATAACTATAAACGGATTCTGCTGATATTGCGAATACCTTTATCCTTACATAATATTCATATTTTATTATTTATTAAGAATCACGAATTCTTCAACAGGTGTAATAGATTTTATACGGCTAATTTATTTATATGTTTATTTTTCTGTTACAGGATGAGCTTCCACAAGAACAGATCCAAGGTAAATAAACAGATATTTAATGTAAAATATAATAATCGATAAAGATGCTCTCACAACATACATTTAGAAACGTTACAATATGTTCTCATGATGCTCATTCGCTGAACTACACAAAAATGAATTTCAAAAGCCAAAATTGAGATATTTCCTGTATCTGGCTAATTTAGGTCTGCGAATATCTGCTCTAGGGAAATGTAGCTTTTATTAGAATATGTAGCTCCGGGAATAACATTATCTAAACCGTAAATTAAGATGTTACTCGTATAAAAAGTTCTAATTAAGGCGTAAATTATAATGTGGGTGTTTCTGTCTTTTTTATTTTTTCTTTTCTTTTCTTTTTTTTTTTTTTTTTTACGATTTTGCGAATTCCGAAGGAATTGCAGTTGGATCCATGAAGCGATTTTTGAAAATAAAATTGAAATCTTTATCAACACTACCCAACTAGGTACCGAAAAAAAGACAATGAAAAAAAATTATATATACTGAGGGTGCCAAAAATGCATACACACTTCAAGCAAAGAAAAAACCTGTGATAACATAACATAACAAAACTGAATTCACACAAACAGAAAATGATGAGCACTAATCATCTTAGACTTTAACAGCTACAACAGTTGCACAAAATACTCACCATCGGCGTCGATACACTTCTGAGTACGTTGAACTACTGATTGAGCAACGTTTGCATAAGTGTCCTTAGCGATTGCAGTACATTCCGTTTCAATTTCTTCCCGAAGTGCTGTCAGTGTAACTGGTTTTCTACGGAATACAACATCCTTAAGAGTTCCCCATAGGTAGAAGTCCAACGGAGTTAGATCCGGAGAACGCGGTGGAAACTCAATCGGACCTCTTCGTCCTATCCAGTACCTTGGACACTTCAAAATTACTTTCCACTGTTCAAACGATAATCTTGGCTTTATTTGTTCATGTTGATTTACCTGTCACGTAGCAACGTTATCATAATGTATGTGAGTCACATCTGTTTACAGAACATTTGTTGTTCTCCGGTCCAACTTAGAAATATATTAAATAGATATCTACTGTGAAAGTATGTATACGTTTTTGGCCCCCTCGGTATATAAGTGTGTCCGTTAACGCTCTAACGGTCACAATTTTTGTTTTTCTAACGAAATCTGATATATACCAGATTGAATTATTGCGAATCGAGGTTAAAGCGAAAATTTAAAAAAAAAAAAAAAATGAAAACTGGCTCTAGGGCCCGCAATTGAGCTTTTTCCCAAAAAATAACTCGTTATATTTATTTAAAATTAAGATATAAAAGTAGTTTTCGGAAATCATAGCAATCGGGCCATTAAAAGTGGAGATATACCTGAAAAACGAGTGGGGGTAAAAGGAAAGGATAGTACTGCTATTCGTTTACCTTTTACATAAACAAAAAACAACATATAAACAGCCAATCAGTGTAAAACCTGTTAGTTTAATATTAAGAAGGTCGTATAATTTCACTTATAAGGGATAGTTAATTTAAGGCAAGAAAAAATTACTTTCCCTTTGTTTGCCCTTCCCTACTTCTTAGACATTTAATATGCAATGTAATAAACAATGTTCTGACTTGCAGTGCTGAAGAAGGCCTTCGATGCCTTCGACAGAGAAAAGAAAGGATGCATCTCCACAGAGATGGTGGGGACCATTCTAGATATGTTGGGCACAAAGCTGGACCAGGACACCTTGAACGGAATTATTATGGAGGTTGATGCTGACGGTAAGTGTTTATAACATATTAATTAATCTGGTATCGAATTATCATATTATTAATAGATTAATACTCTCCGAAAAATAATGTGATCAATTTACACCAGCCATGAAACGAATATTTAACAAATTCTATATCAGCAATTTCAGTAAAGAATTTTTACATTTTCTAAACTCTTTCCAGAAGCGCATACTCCAAGCATTTCGACCATCACCAAATCTCAGAAGTTAACAGTTTAATTTGAGCAGTTGAAACATTTGTGAAATTTTATATGCTTCACTTGGACTTGAAAGTTTTAATATTCTCTGATACAATTACTGCTAAACAGTTTTAAAGACTTAATTAATAAAATTACTTGAAATAATAAATAAAAATGCCTAATTTTAATATTTATATTGTTTTATCTCTATAAGCTTAATTTTAATTCCTTATAAATCACAATTTTTATGCCAATTTTAATTTACATTTTGGGTATATCTATAAAACAAAACGGAATTATAACATATCTTAAAGTTTTCACGGCCAGTGTTCATAATTAAAAAATTAAAAAATTTTCTGACTGTTGTGCCGTGGTCTTTGTTTTAAAAACTAAACCAGAGCTTTCGCCGGCTCGCACGTTCAGCATCATCAGTGTAGTGTAAGGTATGTCGTGTCGAGCCTAGCCAAACACGGAACGATGGATATGGACGCCGACGGGAGGGCGGCCGGAGGGAAGAGGGGAAGGTGAAGCTGTTTGTTATGAAGGACAGGTTTCCACGTGTTGCTAAGGCGAAAACTACTACCTCTATTTACATTAAAAGGATGCTGTTGTATTTCAACACTTTTCCTTTCGGTCAAATTAAAATGACGTCTTGTTTTAGCAACCACTTGTGTCTTGTCAAAAAATATCCCATGGCTTCTAACAAACAACCGAAAACATTTCTATCTTACATAAAAGATGTACAGCAAGAATATTAAAAGAAGGGCATAAAACCACATTCACACCGACCACAAAACTAGAACGTCTTGCAAAATATTCTAGAGGTCCCTTTGACGTCTCCGGAATTTACAAAATTCCCTGTCAATGTGGAAAAGTGTATATTGGTTTGACTGAAATTTCAGTTAAAACACGAGTTGAAGAATACAAACAATCTTTACGTCCAAACCAGCAAGAGCGGTCTGCCATGGCAGAACATGCCCTCAAGGATGATGCTCTAAGTCCGAAAGACTACAAAGGACGTAGATAGCCGGCGAAAGCTCTGTTTTAGTTTTTAAACAAATATCACGATACAACAGCCGGAAGTTTTTAATTTTAACATTAAAATGGATTTATCTGTATAATAAATTTACTCATTAAATATTATTCGTGAATATTTCAATAATGAGCATAATAATATGCGAAATATTAGAATTTTTAAAATAAAATAAATATAAGAACATTTCTAGGCCGAATAAAAAAAAATAGTGGAAAGCTAATATCAAGGTTTTCAATTATTTAATATTATTAACCTAACTTCATTTTAGTATGTAACCCTGTTTTTATAATAAATATCAATACTTTTTATCAAAATAATCCACTCAAACGTATAAATTAAAGGAAGAATGAAAACATGGTGTGGCTGCCCTGCGGTGAATTATTTATAGCCAAAGGCGTCGGCTGCGAGCTTTTGGCTGCACTAACCTTCATAGTATTGTAAAAGTCTTTCGGATTTAATTATTAAACTGCATTATCATATTGTTGTCATCGCATTTATTGTTTTTACGATGACATTCTGCAAAACTCCAAAGCAGGAGCAACTATGAGATACTTTTAAAATAAATAAACATTTGTCATATTTTTACATAGGCTGATAATATTTTAGTTTTCTTTATACTTAAGGAAGACTTTTATCTGATCACTGTACGAATGAATATTTCTTTACGTACCAATCTATTAATGAGAAAGTTAAGTTATCTTGTAGTGTTTAGAGTTGTTTTACGACTATAATTATAACATTTTAATTTTTCTAAATAAATCACATTTTTAATATAATTCTTCTTAGGTTCCGGGGAGCTGGAGTTTGAAGAATTCTGCACATTGGCTGCAAGGTTCCTAGTTGAGGAAGATATGGAAGCAATGCAGGCGGAACTTAAAGAAGCTTTTAGGTTATACGACAAAGAAGGTATCTTACTATTCTCTCTGTATCTCTTTTTTAGAGACATAGCTATTTATTTTCCCATTACATTAATTATCCTTGACAGTTTATTCCAGGATCATGTTAATTATTAGAAGGTGCACATATGAACATATTTCTTACAGTATTTTGTGTCTTAGCTGATTAAGCTTCAAGCATTTCATTCTTAAAAATCTATTTTAATAGCATTCACATTTTATACTAGGAACGAGCAATTGCCGGACGTTTTATAAGGATATTTAATTTAATTCAGATACTTCTGGTTGTAAAGAAACATGAGAAATACAATATTCAGACAAATATTTATATGTCTCTCCTTGAAGAGAAAGTGCAAAGTGCGTAACGTTCTTCTGGCCTTCTCCATATTCTCTCCCTTCCATCTGGTGCCCAAACAGAACTTGCTCTCATCCGTGTTCCTTCTTCCATAGTCCAGTTTTAATGGGCGCGAACAAACTGGTGTTCCCTGGTCAGCAGTGGTCCTTTTGCAGGTCTCCTGGACTGTAAATTCACTTCATACAACCTTCTTCTAACTGGCCTTTCACTAATGTTAATATGCCGTACTTGCTGCAAATTATTTCTGGCCTCCACCGGTCGCGAAGAACTTAACAGTAAAAGAAATCGATTGTCGCGATCAGAGGTACTCCTGGTGTAGATACATTCTCTATGAACCTCTAGACAGTCCTGGGTACATTGGAATAAGAAGTGCCAAGTCAGCAACATAATGTAGACTTCTTCCATCCTCCACTAACGCTACAGTCCTTGCTGCATCTTCAACTCTAAGAGTCATTTAAAAATGTTAAAACTGACTTAAGACTGATAGCTAGGCAAGCCTGAATGCTTTAAACTACCAAGCGGTACAACAATGCACAGCAACAATTTTAAACATTAAAACATTGCTTGGCGCGCAAAATTAACGGTATGTTAGTCGAATCCAGCAAAAGGTTTCAAGAAATGGACTAAAGATTTTTAGGCATGTTGCTGCGTTTTTGTAATGTCACAAAGTTGCTTGAAACCCAAGTTTAAGTGTTGTAAAAAAAATGCTTGATGTTTAGCATTTTCTGCCACTGAGTGTATTTTTCTGGTCTCTCTTGAATTACAGTTTTTTCTTGTGCAGTACTGTATATATGTCTTGACCATTTGATTACAGTACATTAAGTAATTTATAATTTAAATTTTTCATTTATTAGGGCAAATAGGACTGAAATGACATCTGGAATTACACTTTTTAACATGTACATTTTTATTTCGCGTAATGTAATGTTATTCTCAACTATCTCTTCAGCAAATGGAGAGGAGGAAATTGGGAACTCATTGCGTAAAAATCAACTTTCAAATATAGCAAGTGTTCTCCCCGTAACATTCTATTGCTGCTGTTAATTATCAACAACATGAAAGATTTTAAACGTTTTTACCAAACGCATTGGTGTCAGTGGCGTATGTGCACGGGACATTTGCGCCCAGTTCATGATTCTCATTGGTAAATCATCATAATCATTATCATATTAACGGACTGAATTAAAGTAGTTTTTAGCGAATAGACTATGAGGACTAAGGAAATCCTGGCGTGATTCGAACCTCAGATCTTCCGCTCACGAGTCCGCGCCTTAACGACCTCAGCCACCCGTGGCAGTAGTAGCAATGTGTAATACATATCTTGTTCTAAGTAGATAAAACAATTAGTTGGAATTATTTTCTATTACGACAGGTCTCTGAGCAGCGCAGTCTCCAGAAAAGAGTAATCCACAAACTGAGTATCAAAAAACGTGTTTGTGTAAATTACACCAAAACTTAGAAGGATTTGCAAATATGTTATGAGTATCTACGAGGTGTGTTCAAGTTCTAAACTCTTCGATTTTTTTATCTCAGGACTGCAGGCAGATAGGAACACATGGTTTAACTTAAAATATGCTGGCAGTCTTTGGAAATGCGTGACAGAAATGGCAGCAGGTACGGTGCACAGCACCCTAGAGACTGCAGATGGAGTGAGGAGTGTTTTTGATACTTAAAAGAATTGCAAAAACTGCGAGTAATTTTCTTTTTCTCCACTTGCATGGTGTGATACCAGTTGAAATTTATCGCCGATTGAGTGAGACATGTGGTGAGGTGTTATGAATGTAAAAAATGTGCGTACAGTTCAAAGAAAGTCGTGTGACAACGAATAGAAACACCAGCCGGTCAGACATCCTGGTTGTCCTAGTGAAGGAAGTTGTTTTGTAGGACTGTTGATTAAGTGTGCAAGATATCGCCTCCAAAGTTGGGATCTCTGCGCACAATCCTGCATGAAGGCCTGAAAATGCGGAAAGTGGCCTCCAGGTGGATGGAAACACGACGCAGGACATTCTTCTGAAAACAAATATGAAGGAGTTTCTCATGATCCTTACTCACCTGACCTGGCACTAGCGATTTTTTGTTTTTTGCAACAAAAAAGACACTCCTCGTTGTAGCACATTCTCCAGTCGCGCTATTGCAACCGCGATTTTCCAGTGGTCAAAAAAAAAAAAAAACTTCTAAACAGGAGTTCGCAGTGGCCATGGAATCATGGCGTCCAAGTTGTGAAAAATGTGCAAGGAGATTACATTGAAAATAGACAGAAGTTTCAAAATTTTTGTTCACATAGATTGTGAGGGGGGGAAAATAGCAGGGTCCTTAGAACTTGAGCATACCCGTATCGTACATTTTCTCCATAATAACATAAAATGATTTTATTGCCTTATAGTGCTGAATCTATACGGCCAGTCTCTATTAAAAGGAAAATTTACATTGGGTTTACGTGGATAATAAACATTTACATCAAAATTAGCCTTTTATACTACCATTCGCTTAATGGAATTGGCATTATTTTTCTTGTTTCGGCAATTTTTAATAAACATGAATTAGGAAAGCACTTTATTATATCCAGGGTTCTTCAACACTGATTAACAAGCCTTTTTATTTATTATAGAATAACAAAAAATGAATGTACCTTGTAGTAGCATAGTTTACTCGCTATGTTTCAGGTAACGGATACATCACAACAGCAGTGCTTAGAGAAATCTTGAGGGAGCTCGATGATAAACTTACACCCCAAGACTTGGACTCCATGATAGAGGAAATTGACACTGACGGTTCAGGAACTGTAGACTTTGACGGTAAGTGCTAAATAACAAACAGAAACTACGACGGCGACAACAACAGTGATAATAATATACTTCGGGATAATAGTACAGCATAAAAATAAAGTGTAAGAAAGATAATAGCTTTCTGTACATGGAGATCCACACATTGCTTTTATAAGTAGTTTTATAGCTTTCAGATAAGCAATGAGGAAATAAGTGTTGCAAAAACAAGAGGGACTTTTGATATGGGCTCACGCTTGTCTTATAACTTCTATGCGGTCAACGACCCGGTTTCGCGGCGTGCGACTGGCCGGCGAGGCTGGTACGGTTTGTCGCGTAAATTATTTCTAACATACATAACATAAACACATTGATGGTCTATAAGAGCAGCACAGTCAGATGCCTCACACTTCTATATAGAGTAACGAATACGCAAATGGTTTTCGCCTAGCACGGTCAATAGTGTCCTATCGTATTTATACTTCTCATTCACCTAGGCACGTCTATTATTTCACGTATTATAAAGTACATTAATTTATCACTTGTCCAATATAAGTAAAACATCCGATATATGAGAATAAGCATAACTTTTCTAGATATGCAATAAACATTTGCAGTAGTGTAAAAGGAAATGTAATTACATAGTATAACTTTTTATTGCATCATCTACAGAACTTAACCTATTATACTTATTCTCATATACCAGGTGTTTCGTTTCGGCCCGTATTTTTCTCATTATACGTTTTGATTTAATGGAAATTAAGTTTTACTTTGAAAAAATGAATTCAAACGACTTTCCATTTTCCTACTCAGGACATTTTAATTCTACTTATAACCATTTCTTTTAGTATTTATTTATCTGTTTATCTGTTATAACATTTTAATGGCACTCTTTTAAATTCATAACCCTAGTTATTGCTATTAGACATCGCGGAAAAGAATAAAGCGAAATACCCATAGCATATTGGTGCATGTTCATAAGATGTTGTGCTGGTGCGCCGTTCATCAAAATAAAAGCTTCCTATAAGAGCTAAAGAAATTTTGGATCATTCACTTTGTAGGTAAAATAAAATAACTAATTCCGAAATGGAAATCAGCAGCTAGATAGAACATCATTGAAACAAACAGGTGATTTTTAACATTGATGTGCAATTAAAAGACAGTATTTGTATTGAGATAAAAACATTGTCAGGGAAACCACAGTTCTGCAAATAAGGTTGAATAATCTTTAGATATTAATTATGTTTTACAAATAAATTTCTTCAAAATTACTGCATAAAATTCAGCCAAACTTAGGAGTCATTAAAGTTGGTTAAAATCTGTTTTCATATTCTGAAATTCCATGAATGAATTGTGTTTAACGCCCGTTTTTGCTACAGAGGCACCACATGCGATGGACGCTGATGATAAATGAGATGAAATGATATATTGGGAAAGAATTTTTTTTTAAGGAAGGAAAGGTTCCAGGCCTAAGTTTAGGGTACCTTCCCGGCATTTGCCATTTATGAGGACTGAGGCAAACCTGGAAAAAAATCTCAGTGAGGGAGGACGCTCCTGGCGGGATTCGAACCCCAGACTTTCCGCGCCATTTCGACCTCGGCCACCTGTGACAGTCTGAAATTCCATCAAAGTATGCTTGGATCCATCTTTAAATATTACGTGAACGGCAGCCTCGTGAATGTGATGGAAATATTGCAATTGTAGCTTGTATTTTTTATGATAATGAAATAACAATGGCACAATGAAGTATAATATATAAGCAGAACCTTTTTGCATGCTATGATTTACACAAGGAGCTGTCTGGTACATATATTAGATACTGTCATTAATAAGGAATTATGTTTAAATCAACTCTTTCTCGATTATAAAAGATATTCAACAATAAAATTGTTTTCTCGATAGATGAAAACTTTTCTTAAATTACTAGCACCATCAGGAGGATATTCACAAACAACTATTTTGAGTTTCAGAAATGTTTTTCATTCTTGAAATATTGTTGTGCCAGTACCAAGATTATTGGACACATGTACTAAGAAACATTAAACTGAATTACATATAATTTTGAAATGTTTTTTTCAGAGTTCATGGAAGTAATGACAGGAGAATAAATACAGCTTATCATCCTATAAAGAACCAAAGTGCCCTGGCGGCAAAGAAGAGCCCTGGATGGCGTCTGAACCTCATCTGTGAAATGACCTTTAAATAAGTATTAATAAATATTTTGATGCAACATACATATCATTAAAAGTAGCCACAATGAACTACAGGCTCAATTTATAAATACACCAGAAAAGAAATGTTGTGCATTTCTCAAATAAATACAATTGTTTATATTATATCTTTTGTATCGTAGTCTGGCAGATGCCTTTTTGTCTTTGTGCATAAACATGGCACACAGTGTATTAAATGCATACAAGAACATACTTTCAAAAGTGATTCTAGAATACCTGAAATGTCTTTATTAGTGTAATACATCTAAAATTAAAACTAATTGATTCTAAGAGACTTACTTTGTTTGGGACTGTATTTGTGTGTGTGTGGGGTGGCGTCGAAGATGACGCCGTCTGTTCCAGCTGCAAAGCTGTGGGTGTGGAAACACTGCTTCTGTCCCAAGGAGAAACAGTGTTGCCTCAGGGAGTGGAGTTAAAACTCAACTGGGGTAATCGGGCGTCACAAATGAAGAGACATTTCAAAGATCATTTTGAACGTTTGTTTATTGCAGGTACTTCTTATAAAACAGTGCTTTGTTTTATACAGAGTCGGAAGCCAAATACACTTAGAATACAGAATCAGAATGTGTGAGAGCGCCTAAAGAAAAACAGATTGCTGTGAATGCCGCTGAATGCCCAGTGCGAGGGTGTGAAGACTAAGAGTGCGGGGAGAGAGTGTCCTTACCGAGTCAATACTCAGAGGTTTTTTTTGAAGTGTTTAACTCCCGTTTCTACTACTGAGGCATCACAGGGGGTGGGCACTGATGATACATGAAATGAAATATTGGGAAAGGCTTTTTATTTAAGGAAGGAAACGTTCCAGACTCAAGTTTAGGGTATCTTCCCGGCATTTACCATTTATGAAAACTGAGAAAAACCTGGAAAAAACCTGTCAGGGAGGATGGTCCTGGTGGGATTCGAAACCCAGACCTTGCACTGAGTCTGCACTTTAATGACCTCGGCCACCGTGGCGGTAATACTCAAGAGTGTCCCTTGCAGAGTCTTGTAGAATGTGCGAGAGAGCCGCTTGCAAAGCGCCGCTCGATGCCCAAACATATCCTACTCAAATTCCGAACGCTTGGGGCATAACTTTGAAGCGGAACAGGCGCATCTGTTCAAAATTGGAATACTGACTTAAGATTTTCATACTGAATTCTCCTGTTTATTTCAGATTTGTCAGTTTGGAGGACTTTTAAGTTTCTCTTTCCCCATTCGGAGTTTTAAACTTTCAACCGTATTCCAGCTGAGAGGTCGTTTCCCTTTCCGCACACATTTAACTTGTGTTTATGTGGAAGAACGCATGGTCACTTTGTATTGCTTTTAAAGACAACCCCTCGATAACAAAAGACGACTTTGGCCCACTTACCCTGAACTCTAACAAAGGCTAAGGCCCCATCCACAATGAAAATTAAACGTAAACTTAATAAAATAAAACGTAACACGTTAATTTAGTAGTATATAGGCATTCACAATGAAAGAGGCAAACGTGCGTATTAGTCAATCAAAAATAAGAACAAGCGAAGGTCAACTAACAGCTGATTGAAAATGGCTGCTTCTAAGTAGCGTTTATGCATATGCAAAGTGCAGCAACTGATTTTTGGAGTAATATGAGCAGGAATAGCTTTCTTATAACTCAATCTTTTGTTCATTGGCGTCATTCTGTCTACAGAGTCACTGATCTTCAGCTATCTCTCTGCCACAGAGCAGCTGGTTCTGATTGGCTGATTTCTTAGGCGCCAAACCTTGGACCTTGCAAGCCTCTACGTTTACGTCTAATTTTACGTAAAATTTTATTTTTATGTTTAAGTGAATGGTTCCATTACAATACATAGCATCTAGCTTTTACGTTTAAGTTTACGTTTAATTTTAATTGTGAATGGGACATACTTCCTCCTTGAGCTGCTCTTTTGTATGACAATTTTTTCCAACGCTATATTCGACAAAACACTGCTTCCTGCATATTACAAAGACGTAAGGCTTTACACCCAAATACCAAACGGAAAATATACTCATTATCGTGGATGATTAAACATTAAGATAAGGAGGAAACATAAATACTTTATATTGAAATGGGGTGAAACCACAAAATCAGCTTCAAGTTCTAATTAAAATATGTTAGGGAAGAGAAAATGTTTTTCTCAAACATGTTATACGAGCTATTATTTATATCTGCATTCACCAGTTTAACGATAAATAAGCTAAGAGGTAGCTTTGTTAGCTGGAGTTGTCAACTACGAATCAAACTAGACAATCTATACACTTCATTTTAAGTGGCAGACAGGGCTACAGAGTCGTCATAAAATTTAGTCATCGATAATAACATACTGTGATCCTTCGTTGCTGTGCTTTTCGGTCATAGTTTAACCCGGCATGGCAACCCCTGTATGTTAGCTTTCAAAACGCATCAAAGTTTTGCTGAAACCACTTCACTGCCTCCATCTTATGAACAAGGGAATCTATGGCTTTCAGTTTGAATCTTGCCTGATCTTTCGGTCAGTCGCTGATTTGTTGAAGCATTTTTAGTTTACACAAGCAGTAATGAAGAACAAATACAGTGTTTCAGAAATACTTTTACAAGCTTTGGTGGCTGATTCTTCACACCAAAACAAGAAAAAAAATCCAATTAAACAAATGTCCGGAAATCCTTAGTTTTTGGGTTATGAACGAAATGTTACCTCTCCCCCCAAAAAAAATCAAATAAACACAATGTAAACTGAGAAACTTATAATAAATGTCCAAACCTTTTGCTTCCACAGAGGCAGGCATTCGTCGTTCATGGACCAGGAATGTGTGCTACATAAACCAATTGTTTTAAGTGGCCCCACATATAAAAATCAAAAAATTGAGGTTAGAGGAACGTGCAGGCCATGGGACTGGTTCTCCCCTACCTATCCATGCCATGGCAGATATTAGGTATCTGGAACAATGCGGCTTTAAGGTACTGGAGCTCCATCATACATAAACCACATGGTTCTTCTTATTTGCAAGGGCACGAAATGGATATCCTGCCATGTTTGAACACAATACAAGTGAAATTTGAGAAACAGATTAACCACGAATGTACCCAAATGACAAATGTAAATAAATATCCTGGCAACACATGACCATCTAGGATACAATGGGTGCACCAGCAGACTTGTATCGATTACCTAACAAAATTAATTTTATTTTTAGTTACGAACCAAAGAATTGAATTGTACCTTACATTTTATGAATCGGATAATTAAATCACTATCTGATATAAATATACAAGACGAGCTCAGGGTATACGAGGCCTCGTATTGGGATCATGTGATGACAGACGATACGAATCGTTTCCAAGAAATATTTGGAGTTCCTCTTACCACCCCCTCCCCCCAACATTATTATGGTGGGAAAAGAGAGTGCTTGATACAGATCGGGCGCGAAGAGGAAGACCCGTGAGGAGAATGCACTCAGCTGATTTGTTCATTTGTTTTATTTACGGACGCTCTTTAATATCTCAGGTCATCAGCGTCCCATTCAACTCAGGGCGTGAAACGGCCGACAATTTTTGCTCAGAGGCCTCTTCTTTCACGCTTGAGGTTCTTTATCGTACCGTAAAAATACGACACGGAACCCACGGCTTTACTTCCCTTCCGAAGGAAGCCATACTTAGGATTTTTACGCCCGAAAAAAATCCATTGATCCTGGCCGGGTTTGAACCCGCGATTTTGGATTTAGAAGGCAAGTATGGTTATCACTATACCACTATACCACCAGGGCCGTTCATAAATAAACCCAATCAAAAAAAAAATCCAACTGGAATGTGATCGCAATAATATCATGTTAACAAATGAGTGCGCAATTTAACAAAGTTGCAGAATAGCCCCCACTTCTAGCTAACATTAGACAACAATCTGTTTCACACACGTTATAATCTGGGCTGTCATTACCGACAACCATATTTTTGGACCCTATATAATGTGCAGTCATACAAAAAATAAAATCTAGTATGATAATGATTCAGAATCAGCTGATTAAATAAATTAATTACATTAAATTAAGTAATTTTGTTTCTACACACTGAATAGTTAAATTCATTCTGCACCAAATGTGCAACTTGAGGTCTGTATTTTACGTAGAAAGACGTCATTTTGAAGAGGAAAGACGTTGTAGTACTATGCAAGGCATTATTGAGAGTAAGAATCCATGGATGGACAAACTTTTATTAATGATGCTCTTCATAAATGATCTACTGCACTGGTTTAGAAAAAATTTCATTTGTCAGTGTTTCGCATCATAATGCAAAATTTGGTTTTTATCTATTATCTTTACAATTATCTTAAGTTAGATTCTATAGGTGAATTCTGAATGGGTATAATTCACTTCAGAATCATATACGGGCTGTGCATATATCCAGAAAAGATGCCGAATACTAAACAACAGGATTTGAAAATATTTTGCTAAATAAATTATTTTTATTCTATGACACTTTATATTTGGTGGCTAAGTTGATTTTAGAGCATAAGCAACAGTCGGAATATGTTGTTTATTGAGTTAAAATATATAAGTTGATAATGTCATCCGATGAAAGGATCTGACTGAAGCCCCAAATCAGGTACTAAAGGTACTTTCTAAGTGTTAATATGCATAATGTTACAAATTTCTATATATTTATTACTAAATCACGAATTACTGTAACCTAACTTTATTGGGTATTTTTTTTTTGAAAAACTATGAATAAATTACGTTAAAATTTCAATAAAATGAAATAATAAATACAAAAACTATCTAAAATACTAGATATATGTTAAAAGATCCTACAATATTACTTATTCATTTTATATAGCAGCTTGTTCTTAATAATATTCGATAAACTGATTTAAGGTCTCTAATTTATTCTAATAAAATATTCATATTTTTTATATGGTGTACTGAATTTGCGCCAAAATAGGAAAAATACTCTAAATAAAATAGGACAAATGCCTAAAAATATCCTAAAACAAAATTTATGTGCACTCTGTTTTTCAGCCATAACAACTTAAATCTGTCCCAAGGATTGTGGGTTTTTCTAGAAATCCACTCAGATATGTTTGATTTCATCAAATTGAATAGTGAATTAACTGTACAGTAACCTTACATCCGTAGCAACTGCATTTAACAACGAAGAAAAGAGGAATATATACATTGTACAATCTAGCATTAATTATTGCTTCCGTTGTACGACCATTCCTCGCAAAATATTTAAAAAAATTAACAAAATTCAATGCAGAGCCGAGTGCCTTATAGGTTTAGCATTGTTAGCTATCGAAAAATAATTTTATTACACACTAATGCTATTCCTGTGTTTAAGAAGTATATCAATACATTCACGCAACCGTCACGGGTGCCCGAGGTCGTTAAGACGCGGACTCGTGAGCGGGAGGTCTGGGATTCAAATCCCACCAGGAACGTCCTCCCTGACTGGTTTTTTTCCCAGATTTTCCTCAGTCCTCATAAATGGCAAATGCCCAGGAGTTACCCTAAATTTAGGCCTGGAACGTTTCCTTCCTTAAAAAAGAAACATCCTTTCCCAATATATCATTTCATCTCATGTATCGTCAGTGTCCACCGCCTGTGGTGCCTCAGTAGGAAAAACGGCGTTAAACACCATTAAAAAAAAAACACATCCATGGAGATATAAAGAAGAATGGATTTTACCTTTAGACATACAATCCATTGCCGCTGTTTATAGCATTATGTAAGTATTACAGGTATTTTAAATACAATCTGGTGTTAATTATAAGGAAAAGTATTTGCAACGATTCCTACACATCTTTTTAAACACGAGATCACTTCAGAGCTTATTCTCACAAAATATCCACTACATAGAATTGTCTTGTACCGGATATATGACCTAAGTCATTCATAAATTGTTTTAGGCATCACACGAAATCCAAATGAGGGATGGAAAATTCGATTCCAGGTATTCTGAAAGATTCTAGTTAATATGTATCTGAGAGGAAACAAGTAATCGATCGGGCCATACATAAATAATATAAATGAAAAATAATGTAACTAAAATTGCAATAGCTAGAAAAGCAAAAAAGGATAAAACACTATGAATAAGTCATATTAATAAATCGCTATATTTCGAACTGCTAGAGTTCTATGACAAGAAGATAAGTGAAGATGGTAAAATTGAATATCGAAGGTAACGTTATGCATGGAAACAGATGAATCAAGCAACAAGAGTGTGTTGGGGGGATTATTATGTAAGATTTAAACCAGGTGGTAAACCCGCTTTGTGTAAAAAATATAGCTGCCATTTCTCTATCTCTGAGTAAACTTTCAGAGCATTGTGTAGGTAACGCATCAATAAGAGTTAGACTAAAAGCATCATCAAAATCCTTACAGTGAGATAAGGCATGTTGGATAACCGGCAAGGGAGACTTGGTTTTAACAGAACGTCTATGATTGTTCATGCGTAGCGAAACAACAGTAGAAGTTAAACCAATATAAAATGCTTTACAAAGCTTACAAGATAACATATATACGACATTCTTGGAGGAACAGGTAGCAAATGAAGACATGTTGAATTCCTTGGATAAATTAGGGCTGCGGAATGAATGACATGGCCTAATAAGCGCACAGGTTTTACATTTAGGACGTTGGCAAGGATATGAACCTGCAACGGACGAGATAAATTGGAAGGAGATAGTTTTCGACAAAATATACTTTTAAGATTAGGGAGTGTTCTAAAAGTAAGAAAAATCACTTGAGATGAATTCATTAATAGCTTATTGGGATGTTATTTCAAAATAGGTCTGATGCATTCAATTTCAGGCACATGAATAGCAACAAGGTTAATGAAGTTTTTATTGAAAGTTTTAGGTTTACATTGGAAAGTTTTGTGCATTAGAATGATGCGGGATTCTAAAAGATAGAAAGGATAATTTTGATCTTGGAACTTTTGAGCTAGGTTTTTAATATACTTATCAAGAGATGAAAAGTTGTTACAAAGACGGTGACCACGGATTGAAAGAGAAAAATAGCGATTACTAATCTGTTAATTTTTCTAAGTGTTTTATCCTTTTCTGATTTTCTAGTTATTGCTATTTTAGTAATATATATTATATAAATTAAAAATAATGTAACATTATTAACAATGGAACTAAATTAGCAATACTTAGAAAAGCAGAAAAGGATAAAATGCTAAGGAAAAAAAAAAGATTTGCAATCACTATGTTTCTGTAACTTTTTCTTAGTGTTTTATCCTTTTCTGCTTTTCTAATTATTGTTACTTTATATATATATATATATATATATATATATATATATATATATATATATTAGTGCGAAAAAGATTTTCACATCCATCGACAAGTCCACTGATATCTGTCATACGATTAATGTCATACTAAAGGTAAAATAAAATATTTCTACTAACGAATAGCGTGAGATATTGCACTATTTGCAGACTTTTCAACATGTCAGCATTTCTATTCTCCGAGACCTGAAGACATTCAATTCCCTTCGTCCGATCATCAACTGTGAAAACATGTTTTATCACGTCTGTCATGTAATTCAGGGGTACTCAATCTACGGTACTCTTATCATTGATGATACATGAGCAATGCCGGATGGTACGTAAAAAGTTTAGCAAATAAGATAAATTAACATGAATTGCTTTACAAACAACAAATATTTGTCAGTTATACCTAAACAGGCACAAATATTTTACTTTAACATAAAAATATTTGTACGATACTGTATAAAAATAATACGGAAGATCAATTTTAACCCTATGCGAATGACAAAGCGCAAATCGAATATATATATATATATATATATATATATATATATATATATATATATATATATGATCAGTCAACAATGGAATACATTTTGTCGTTTGTTTAGTTGCGAGATGTATTTATTGTTAAGAAAGCAGTGGGTTACATTATTGTTGTTGAAAGCGAGGCTTTATTTGTTAAATGTTTATATTTATATGTAGTTTGTGCCAGGTTCAGAAGTAAACCAGAACATGGATATGTGGTTAATTAAAGAACTCTGCTCGAAAAGCTCAAAGGAAGAAATGAATGTAAGCGGGGGAAACAATTCCATTCTACCAAAAACTACTACTTTCAATGCCAAGTAACCAACATCATTGTACAAGAAATCTGTGTTTCAAATGATCATGCAAGGTATCAAAATGGACAAAAAGCTCCATAAACAAGCAATATAAGTATTTATCATATGGTTTCACATTGATTCGAAATGGAGAGAAAACCATCCCAATACCGCCGTGGGTGATTTGCCATTGAAACACTATCAAATCATTCGATGAAACTTTTCCCTTTCAGACGTTATTTTGATACCTTGCATGATCATTTGAAACACAGATTATTGGAACATTTTCATTTGTCATTAAGAAAAAACAAACAACCTCATTTGCAGGATCTAACATGAAGGTTCCGGAGGCATCAGTTCGAATATCTAAGGCGAGTAAACCTCACAGGATCTGATTGTCATTAATATTACCAGCAGCTATAGATATGGTTAACATCATGTTCGGGGACAAGGCTTCAAGTAATTCCATTGTTCAATGACAGTATATACCGAAGAGTTTTAGTTTGTCTGCAAGTGTTAAGCAGCAGTTAATAGAAAAAATTCGCACTGATCAATATATTTCCGTACAATTGCATAAAACTACTGAAATGAACATGGCCCATCTTCTTATTTACGTAAGTTTTATAGACGGAAGAATTCTTGCTTTGTGAATCATTGACTGCTCAGATAACGTCAAATGTGTTGGTGTTTGTTTTGATGAAGCATATATAATGACAGTAGCGTTGTTGCAAAAATTAAACAAACAGCCCAAGAAGCGAAATTTACATCGCAAGGCTTAAGCCGCAAGAACAATACTACAGTGTTAAATGAAAGTGTAAAAGTTGTCATCTTCAGAGTTATGAATTCACAATTATTTTCCATTTTGTATAATGAAATGGGTGCTGAACATGATTTCTTTTACTTCACACTGAAGTTAGGTGGCTTCTTTGCTTGAAGTATGTATTTGGCACCCTC
Organism: Metallyticus violacea; assembly: GCA_030762175.1. Classification (NCBI taxonomy): domain Eukaryota; kingdom Metazoa; phylum Arthropoda; class Insecta; order Mantodea; family Metallyticidae; genus Metallyticus; species Metallyticus violacea. The sequence continues at coordinate 6,244,669 of CM060838.1, read as the reverse complement.
TGTATATAATTCTAGATACTACATACAAGAAATAACTAAACAAGTCACTAGTGTTGTTATAAACGTAGAGAAACATTTATTTTGACTCTTGTACTACAAAATCACGCATTTTCCTCGTAAATTTTTCCTTATTGGGTACACCACATATTCGGCTTTGAATGTAACGGCACGTCACTTAAAAAGGTTGAGAATACCTGATGTAGTTTATACTGAGATGGCATACAACTTTTTTGAAGCTCACAAATGTTCCTTTGCCTCCGAATTCAGTCATCATACATTGGAACATCTTATTATTATGAAGTTAGGAATATGCTAAATGTTTTATAAATTATTAAAACCATGCAAAATGCCCAAAAATAGCATTCTTTTCAAACAGGAAAACGAATGATAAGTTGGTACACACGAAGACAAGTTTTGGGCCTTAACTGCCAGATATATAGAAATTGCAGGATAAAGATATGCCTGTAGCTCTCGAAAAGAAAGCAAAAAGAAGATATGAGCAGTGAAATTTGGAAAGTGATAGCAAATAAAGTGAGACACGAACTTGAGAAAAATGCACACATCGGTACATTTTGCAAAATTTCTCAAATTCTACTGGAAGAAAGTTTTACACATCAAATATAAAATAACAACTTGCTTCGAGTGATCTATGCATCCATTGTGTCTGTGGACCCCGAGATAAGCTTCTATATGCACAAAAGTATTCAGGTAAATAATTGCCGGTCATTTACCTTTGACCATATTCATAAGTTAACAGCAATATACTGCAATGCTGAATAAGATAGAGCTTTCATACATTTACACAAAGATTAATGGGTTACCATAATGCCTCGTTCAAAGTGCTGCTTTCAAAATATTTTTTTTTCTTTTCTGAACGTCAAAGAAATGTACAGAAGGTGTCAAAAAATGTATACACATTTCAAGCAAAGAAAAGGCTGTGTTAACATAACAAACTGAATTCACACACAAACAGAAAATGATGAGCACTAATCATCTTAAACTTTCACAGTTACAACAGTTGCTCAAAATGTCTACCATCGGCGTCGATACACTTCTGAGTACCTTGAACTACTGATTGAGCAACATTTGCGAAAGTGTCCTCAGCGATTGCAGCTTATGACGTTTCAATTTCTTTCCGAAGTGCCAATGCAGCTGGTCTACCCAGATCTGCCCTTGGGAACATCGCATACGGTACCATGAGCCTCAAATTTGTCTCGAATGCTGCAATTGTTACTCTCGTTGGCGGTTCTGTTTTCTGTACACACGTCTCCATTGCCTTTGAACTTCAACAACATTCTCGGTTTTCCAATACCACTTCAAAATTACTTTCCGCTGTTCAAACGATAATCTTGGCTCTATTTTGTTGTAGCAATGCTAACTAACGCAATTTGTGTCTTATCTGTTTACAGAACATCATACGATAATCTTGACTTCATTTATTCATTGTTGATTTACGATAATCTTACTTTCATTTGTTCATTGTTGATTTACCTGTCACGTAGCAACGCTATCACAATGTATATGAGTCACATCTGTTTACAGAACATCATACTACATTACTATTGTTTTTAGTTCCAACTTTGAAATCTATTAAATAGATACTACTATGAAAGTGTGTATACATTTTGGCACCCTCGGTATATGCAATTATATACAATGAAGGTAGGACGGCATTTTTTAAATTTAAATTATTATATAATTCCTAATTTTGTACTTGTGGCTTTTTTAAAAATTCAAAATTCTGGTTTACAGCAATTGTTGCAATTTAAGCTATGAATATATTATTAAATTAAACGATGGAATGTTAAATTGTTTCAATATAAACGAACTGGTAGAGTCAAATAAGTAAATAAACGATATTATATATTATTTTAAACGGATATTTAATTGCTATAATTATTATGTCATTTTATATGTGTTATCGCCATTTCATATCATTTTCCAAAATGATGTGGGTTATCAAAACCGGGTCCCTAATTATAAAAAAAGGAATTATATTCGTTCTAAGTGACCCTGGAGATTAATCTTGCTAAATTTGCTTTACATCGTTATTGGTGTTAAGGAAAATCCTCGGCAGGTTGAACTAAATAAGATCGAAATCTATACTCTCCGTTTGGAAGCTGATTTTTTTTTTTTTTTTGTAAATAATCATTGGAGATGGTTGTCGATTTCTTGGTATCATTTTAATAGCTTAATGACTGTGTTATACAGTCAAGTGGTTTGAAATACTTTATTCCGCCTTGGTTGAATCACGATGGATTTACGGAGGAGATATTTAGGGTATAAATTTGGGAGTTCTCAATAATACTGCAAATACAGGAGCAATGATAGAGTTAGGAAAGGCAAGTATTAGGGGATTAATGATGGAGAAAGTATTGAAATGTTTATTTAGGGGTCAAGAGCTATTGAACACCGACATTGAGAAAATATGCCTGAAATATCAAGAAAAATTTTTGCGTATAATGGACTAAAAGCTGTTTGAAAAATTAGAAAACAGTTATTTAGAAATGAATTAGGAGTCTTTGGGTTAAAATTGGATATTTTACAAGAGGCTGTTGGAGGGAAGTGAGATTAATAATGGAAGATATGGATAAACAAGATTTATTTGTCTGGATTAGGAGGAAAAGCTCACTAGCATATTATAAGGAATTAAAAGATGACTCAGAAAAGGAGAAGTATATTTTAATTCGCAAGAAAAATGAAAGAGAAGGGATAGCATGGTTTCGATTAGGTGTATGGAAGTTAAGGGTAATGAGGGGAGGTGTTATTGCAGGAATATGTCCCATCTGTGGGGAGAAGATGAAAGTCATATTATCTTCCAATGTAAAGCCAAAAATGTTTAGAGGGAAAGTTTAATTAGTAAGAAATGGTTAATGAGGAATAGAGGGTCGGTTCTGGTGGTGTAGTGGTGACCATACTTGCCTTCTAAACCCAATCGCGGGTTCAAACCCGGCCAGTATCGATGGATTTTTTCGGGCGTAAAAATCCTAAGTATGGCTTCCTTCGGAAGGGAAGTAAAGCCGTGGGTCCCGTGTCGTACATTTACGGCACGATAAAGAACCTCAAGCCTGAAAGAAGAGGCCTCTGAGCAAAATTTGTCGGCCGTTTCACGCCTGGAATTGAATGGGACGCTGATGACCTGAGATGTTAAAGAACATTCTTAAATAAATAAATAAAAAAAGGAATAAAGGAATTGTATTGAATACCGTGAGCATATCCCCAAATTAGGGGAGTTTTTATGGAAGGTAAAAATGAAATGGAAATGGTCAGTTTAAGCATAATGTATTTTAGATCAATTCTAGATGATAAAGCTTTTTTTTTTATTAATTTATTTATGGACGCTCTTTAACAGCTCAGGTCATCAGCGTCCCATTCAACTCAGGGCGTGAAACGGCCGATAATTTTGCTCAGAGGCCTCTCTTTCTGGCTTGAGGTTCTTTATCGTGCCGTAAATGTACGACACGGGACCCACGGCTTTACTTCCCTTACGAAGGAAGCCATACTTACGCCCGAAAAAAATCCATCGATCCTAGCCGGGTTCGAACCCGCGATCTTGGGTTTATGAGGCAAGTATGGTAACCACTACACCACCAGGACTGACAGATGATAAAGAATACCTATAAGATTATGAAAAATGTCATGGGAATAGTTGGAAGTGAAATTATATTAAATTGGGATATTGGAAATTGCTCTAGAAAGTGAATACATGTAGCATTATAGTTGGCATTTGAGAAATAAAATAATTAGCAGTTTGTAGAGACTGTAGCTAGCTGATAAAATAATGGTATAGGTAGAGTAAATGAAACATGTTATTTTAATCCCCTGGGTTGGGTCAAAGCCTAGTCCCGTGGAATTCCAGTAGTCTACTGCTAATGAACCGGGGACAGGGGTCTGATACAATCAAGGTGGAATTTTTGCATTTATTTATTTATTTAGAATTTAAATAAAGGATTAGTATAAAATCACCAGTGTATAAATTTTTTGTAACCGTGAGGAGATACACCTAAAATGGCCTGGCCCAGATAGGTGGAGACCCCTTGCAGTTTGTATTTTTTCTTAGCACTTTCAATAAATTCAATGTGCTATAGAGTTTTATCATCCATGAAGCTTAACATGGCTATATGACTCAGAACATAACGTGAGAACACTCAATATTTAATCATTTCAGGCCTTCAGAATACTAGCCAAGAGGTAGCTCAATTCACTTATAAAGTAGGAACAGTAGCAGACAGTACTTGCAGCAAAACGTGAGGCTAATGTATGCTTTTGAGATTCAATAAATCTAACAGATTTTCCGAGTAGTGGTCAGGTTGAATTGGTGGGAAGGATTTTGCCCTGGCGATTTAATTTGGTCGGCACGTGCAAAGCTGGTACAAGGAAGCTCTCATTAATTAGTGACGTGGAAAGAACAATACGTCACCTGAAGATAGGATCGTGCATCCCCTTCCCATCTGACTCTATGTTTAGCTTAAGGCTTTTAGATTAACGTTATTGTGCGTTATAGCCGGTTTCCATTAGCGCCTAAATGGTATAACCTCATCATTTTAGCGTAACAAAATATACCTCATTATAAACAAATTCGTTCCAGGTTTTTTTTGATTTTTTCCCTCGTGTGAGTCTGGTTTTTTCATTGCCGCATTCCTGTTACCACTGCTTATTTGAGGATAAATATATCAACAACTCTTGTAAACCCGCTGTGATATGAGAGTATAAGACAGAAAGCAAACAGTGCGAAGCTCGCTGTTTAGATCCAAGTGCAGGTGCTTCTGGTGCTACCCTCCATTGTTCAACAGTTCAACAGCCTAACACCGCAATAATGGTACATATCAGTCAGTGTTAATCTTTGCAAATACTGCAACCAACTTAGTGGACAACTGTGTAGATTAATTTATGGCAGTGTGATTATTTAAGTTGTAGGCAATCTGGGTAGCTTTAATAACGCTAATCATTTGTTTGCGGACAACGATACAGTGCACGGAATATCACCGACTGGATACTGTGAAGATTGTCTGACTATTCAGCGGATATTTATACCGAGCGATGTATGCCATTTACGAAATGCAGTGGCCTGCCAATTCGAATGCCGGTTAGGTAAAGTGTTCTGCAAAATGTTTTATTCCCCTCTCCGCCTATAACTATCAAGTGCGATTGCCTAAAAACTAAGATTTGGTATGGGACTTAAATGCTAAGGACAGCAGAACTGAATAAACATTTATTTACATATTTTGACTTTATATTTAAGGAAGAAAATTGACCACATCTCTTTTATTGCAGTTCTACTTTTGATTTACTGGGTTGTTGAAAAGTACTAAGCTAGAAATAATTAGGAATACGCAAAAAAAAGGTCTTTCATGATTAATAAAACAAAAGCAAAACGATACACATAATTTCAATTACGTTCTATGACCGCCACGGGTGGCCGAGGTCGTTAAGGCGAAAACTCGTGAGCGAGAGGTCTGGGGTTCGAATCCTCCAAGACTCAATTTTTTCCAGTTTTTTCTCAGTCCTCGTGGCAACTGCTGGGAAGATACCTTAAACTTAGATCTGGAACGTTTCCTTCCTTAAAAAATCCTTTCCCAATATATCATTTCACCAGTGTTCATCGCCTGTAGTGCCTCAGTAGTAAAAACGGGCGTTAAACACTGTTAAAAAAAGTTCTCTGTATTATAGACTTTGCTTCGGCAAAATCATAGACCAGTACGAAAATCTTTGGAAGAAAATATTATGCTATAATATATTCGAAACAGACCATAAAATTCAAACATTAAAAAGAGCGCTTTTAATTACAACACTTCTATGAAAGAACTCACGAAAAACAAATATATGTTTATATTATACTCTTGAATGTCCCATTACAACGTTTTCGGAACAGTGAATGAATTAATGAGATGTTCCTGGCGTTCAGTTTTTTTCAGCAAACTTGTCTCATTAGAAGTGGACAGTAGGCCTATGAATTATGCGGGTTAGTGCAGCTATAGCGAGAGCGCCGGGGCTCATGAAATTCACGTGTGAGTGAATGTGCACGTCACCGCAGCGTCGATCGAGGTCAAAGGGAAGATTAAGCCTTTCTCCCAACTCTGCCATCCACTGTAACGTCTAGTGCATTAGCCTCGAAAGACCCTTGTAGTTGGCGGGACGTTAAACGCTTACAAAAAAAACGTTAAACAGTACACCAGTGTGTTGTACATGAATGTCTCTCAACTGCAAACATCAATACATAAAGTGGCTATTTTTAAACTGCTTTGTATTAAATGTTGTGCTGCCTTTGCGTGTTTGATTCTCTTGTGCCTAGAAACGAGAAATATACATCGCATACAAAGTAAGCATGCATTCGAATCATCTTTTGTTTCCAGCTTCTTAAAATTCGGTTATTATTCCTAGCTAATTAGGATTCTTGCTGTGTAAATTAAATAATATTTAGGGTATTGCTTTCATAATTATTTATAAAACTACTTAATTATATCAGTTCTGACTTTTTAACTTTCTTCTCATTAAAAATTGTAAATATGTATTTAACTACTTTCATTAATACCGCCAAGGTCGTTAAGGCGCGAACTCATGAGCGGGAGGTCTGAGGTTCGATTCCCGCCAGACCATTCTCCCTGAATGAGATTTTTACTAGATCTTCCTCAGTACTCATAAATGGCAAATGTCGGGGAGATACTCTAAACTTAGGGCTGGGTTTCCTTCCTTAAAAAAAATTCATTTCCAATTTATCAGTTCATCTCGTGTATCGTCTGCGGTGCGCCAGTAGTAAAAACGGGTGTTAAACATTATTAAAAAAATAATTAATGAATTTTAATGTATTACATAATATTTTTCCTGGTGTAATTTAGCATATAGTTTTGAATTTTTACAGTATGATTTATATATACATTACTCTGTTCAATTGAATTGGACATTCAAAGAGGTTGTCGGTCCTGGTGGTGTAGTGGTAACCATACTTGCCTCCTAAACTCAAGGTCGTGGGTTCAAACCCGGCCAGGATTGATGGATTTTTTCGGGCGTAAAAATCCTAAGTATGGCTTCCTTTGGAAGGGAAGTAAAGCCGTAGGTCCCGTGTCGTACATTTACGGCATGATAATGAACCTCAAGCTTGAAAGAAGAGACCTCTGAGCAAAATTTATCGGTCATTTCACATCCTAAATTGAACGGGACGCTGATGACCTGCAATGTTAAAGAGAGTCCGTAAATTTAAAAATTTAAAAAAAAAAAAAAAAAAAACCCTGTTTTAATGGGTAAGCTTTGACTACAAATTATATGTATATCACTGTAGAAGATAAAATTAGCATTATTGTAACTTGTAAGAGCCAATTTATTAGGCCATATCAAGGGATTTGATCTTTAGAAGGTTGTATAAATATAGGGCAAAACTTCGAACTTTTCCCTGTATTTGGGATTTTATTTGGATCTAATTTTCCAACAGAAATTTCCCAAAGGTGGTTGACAAAATGAGAACAAATAATACTTTGAAATTTTACCTAATGCATTATTCTTACATTTACAAGAGCAGGGCAAACGTTGTCTTCCAGCTTCGGTCGGCTAGTTACGTTGATTCTAAAATGGAACATTAAAGAGGGCGATGTCGTCACCATTACGAAACAGGAAATCTATTAATATATTAAACATCTGTTCTTGTCTCGGCTTCAGTGAGGCTCAGAGCTTCCTGTGTCGGTGCTAGAATTCTACAGGCTGCAATAATCCAGTCTCTATTTTTAACGGAAAAATAAATGCAATTGCCTACCATTGCTTTTCTCATTGAGCTCGATTTAATTCATGTTTTGCTTTCCTAAAAATCAACAGATAGCCTGCCAGTTATTTTCATTTTCAAATATAAAAACGTAATTTTAAAATAAGAGAACGCAAATAAATCTAAAATTAGAAATATTGCGCGTTCCTGCCATCAGAATTGCTGCTTTAAAGAATGATTGTTGTAGAGTCCTATTGACATTGTTAATTAATGAAGATGGAAAAGCTGGATACTAAGAACATCACACGAGTTCATCTTGTCAGAGCAAAGAAACTGTTTAAAAAAGAAAATTTGCATTACATTATGCATTGCGTGCGTGCATGCGTGTGTAAATGTAGGATAGAATGTGCTAATTTTGAATTTAAAAAAAATTTAATGGTCCAAATGCTTCCCAAATTTATTATGCAGAGTATTTATTGAAGGTAAACACAGACACGTCTGACCAATTGAGTGTTCTTCCTATGTAAAATGATATTTGACTAAGTTTAGGCATAGCGACAAGAATTAAATGTATATCGTTCTACTGCTCATAAAAATCAGCCATCTTTCTAATTATTGCAATAAGTGGAATAACTTTTCAGGATTTTTTAAAAATTATTTTAATCGCTTTTCTTTCCTCGCCCTAATATCGTGAAGGATATTTTAAGTATTGCCAACTTATTTGCCTCAACAATCATAGTTTGAAAGACTATGGAAGTTCGCATGAAACATTAAATTGTTTTAACACGAGAAAAATGGGTCACAATACTTTTAATATGTTAAAAAAAAAGAATTAGTAGAACTAAGTTAGGAAAGAGTCATCAAAATTTGCTCATGTGACGAAAACATGTAACAGAGACCGGATATTTAGGCATTAATAAGGTAGAAAAAGGCAGGCAAAAAGATACTAAAAATATGTGATAAATGGCAATAAAAGAGGGTATTAGAAAATGTTCTGTCATTAAAAGTGTATAAAAAGACTTAAAATATACAATATGGGCAATAAAAAGGCTTTATAACTATTAATACTAACTAAAAATTAATTTTAATGTAATGATTAAATTTGCAAAAAATAATTCTTTTTTAAATTTATTAGTTGCCTGAAGCTGAAATTCCTTTTTTGTAATAAGAAAACAATTTAAATAATAATACTTTCATTTTTAAACAGCAATTACAAAAAATTCGCATAGCTGACTTTCTCCCCAATATTTTTCTATTAAAATGTGGAGATACTGTGTCGAAAATTGGAATAATTCACAATAATGAAATCATTTGAATACAAAACAATAAGAAAACTTTCACATTTAAACTCCTGTTATCACCTTAGCCTAACAAAAGACAGCGCAAGAAATTCCAAGGCAATGTTGTGGTAACTCTGCATCTCAGTAAAATGTTATAGTGATTCAGGTAGTTAGCTGTCTCGTTTTTATTACTAATGTTTGCTTATCGCGTCATTGTTGCTATTTAAAGCCTTTACAATCGGATTCGTGCCGCTCTGTAACTGCAGTGATAATTTTTCAAACACAAAAATGGTCGACAGTTCACAAAAGAATATCGCTCCCCACAATGAAAATGAAACTACATACCTGTGTGTGGCTTAACATTTTTATGAACGCATTGTTAGTCATTTACAAACTAAAATCCGCCGCAACTCATTCTTTACAACAATTAATTCTTATTCCCGCCAATGAAATACTAAGCTACAATAATGGAAAAATTTCAAAAATAAGAAAATAAACACAAAAAGAGGGGGAAATGGGCAAAATAGTACGAAATATGCACCAAAGCACAAAAAGGTAAAAACTAAAACTTAACACGCTGTTTGATAATTCACGAGTATCATTTCTGTACTCTTAGATCTTTTCTGAGGGAGCTACCAATAAAAATGTTTTATCATAAATCCAGCTCTAATGACGACATATAAATTATTTAGTTAAGTTGTGGGAAAATTCCTCAAGTGTTATGAATCGACGCTGGCCAAGCAAAGTACTACTCTGCCAAATCCGCCAAATTTACTCTCTAATTAGCTGTTAAAATGTGGTGGTGGAATGAAATGTTGGCGTTTTCTTACTCTGTTCAGCCGTGTTTCTTATTAAGCTTCTGATTCTTCTTTGTCCATTTTTCGTCAATCCAAGGAAATCATGCTGCCTTACATGGATGAATGTAGATATGTTCTGGATCTGATATAGGGGAAAAAATCCCACTACAGTTAATGAGATAAAACTAAAAGCTTACAACATTACGTAATTCTCATAATTTTTAAATAGATAGAATATTAGATAGTTTTTCTCATTTAGGGTGATCATGGAAAAATTTATGCATATAAACCTTCAGTTTTTATGCTTAAGGTCTTTTTGAAGCAAAAAAGCACGATTTTTCTCATAATATTTACACTTAACAGTTGCTAGGTATATGATGTATTTTTAAACTGTTATAAAACTTGTATAAGTGATCTTGCTATTAGCGAATTCCGAAGGAAGTAAGATATTGAGTTTGACAACGTGAAAAATCTGCTTATTTTTGAGCTAATTCATATTTTTAGCGAATTCCCAAAGAATGTAAGCTATTGCAGTTGTACTCATGGAAAGAGTTTTTTATAATCTATCCAAATTTGCATAGACCGTATCTACTAGGTACCTACAATTAATATGTATTAATATTATATATATATATATATATATATATGTGTGTGTGTGTGTGTGTGTGTGTGTGTGTGTGTGTGTGTGTGTGTGTCCGTTAATACTAGTAGTCGCAAGTTTTGTTTTCTCAACGAAACTAGGTATATAACCATCAATTAACAAACGGTTCGTCGAGTTCGTTAACCAATAAAATTGGACCATTGAGGGTTTGGGTTAACCTAAAGCAAAAATGAAAACAAAACAAAAAAATGAAAAACGAAAAATATCTCTAGCGGCTGCAATTTTTTATTTATCTCAACGAAACACAGTAAATTTATTTAAAATAAATTGATAAAAGTAGTTTTCGAACACCATAGCAATCGGGCCACTAGAAGGGGAGAGATATTCCTGAAAAACCATATAGGGGTAAAAGCAAAATATAAAAATCGCTCTAGCTGCTATAATTTAATTATTTTAAAAGAAAACTTAGTATATGTTATTGAAAAAAATACTAAAAATAGTTTCCAAAATCAGTGCAATCGGACTATTAGGAGAAGGGGTTTAAAATAGCTCTAGTAGCATCAATATTTTTTATTCACAACGAAAATCCGTATGTACCATTTAAATAGAAAAAGAAAAATAGTTTCTGAAAATCAGGGAAATCGGCCCATTAGGAGGAGGGTTACCTGAAATTCAAACTTTAAAAATCGCTCTAGCAGTACCAACATTTGTTTTTTTTTTTTTTTTCACAACAAAACTCTGCATATACCATTTAAATAAAATAAAAATAAAATTTTCTGAAATGCAATGAAATCAGATTATTAAGAATGGGGGGTTCACCTGACACCCAAAATTTAAAATTTCTCTAGTGGCACCATTCGTTTTTTCGTAACAAAACTCCATATGTACTATGTAAATAAAATAAGAAGCAATAAATCCTGAAAATTATGGAAATTGGGCAATTAGGAGTGGGTGTATAACTAAAACCCAAAATCGCTCTAGCGACACCAATATTTATTTCTTCACAACAAAATTCCGTATATACCATTTATAAAATAAGAAAAACAGTTTCCGAAAATTAGGAAAATTGAACTATTTGGAGTGCTCTTACGTTTAATTTTCTCTATATTATTTTGAAATAAAATAATACAAATTAATTCAGCATATAAATTGAAATATTATAATGTTGCATATGTTTTACATTTGACAAAAGCATTGTTTTGAAGATAGCAAATGTGAAATATTAATCTATTATGTGTTTGAGAATTATATCTGTATGTAAGAGAGCTCTGTAATAGCCTTCAGAAAACGTTTGCGTTATGTGTTTTTAAAACAATAATATCTAAATTAAAGTTCAAGGCCAATGAAAATCCATGGAACTTTCAATTGTTTATCGTTGATTGTTTTTATTTGCTTAGTACTTCGAAATTGTTTCTGAATAGTAACATGTTTTTGTTTTACTGAAACATATGAACATCTTCTTAAATATAGAATGTAACTCGAAACTTTCTGTTATTCCGCTCTATTTTAGTGAGTGTAAAGATGATATATCAAGAGCTCAGTTCATAAACATGGTTACAATTAAACAGGTTAAAAAATACCTATGCCATGTAGTTTTGTCGATCAGTGATCGTATATTTAATTTAATTAATAGTATACCATTAATTCTTGAGGTTTAATAATAATAAAATGTGGTTTATTTTTTGTAATACTTGTGGGTTGCAACAATTCTAATTTTTTTCTATAATTCTCAATCACATATTAAATTAATATTTCACATTTGCTATCTTCACTGCGACGCTTTTGTTAAATATAAAACATGTGGATTTACAAATACAGTTTATATGCTGAATTAATTTTTATTTTATTTTAAAACAATATAGAGAAAATTAAACGCAAGACCGCTTTTTAAATTTAGGTTTTCAAATATACCCCTACTCCTATTAATCCAATTTTATTAATTTTCAGAAACTATTTTTCTTATTTTATTTAAATAGTATGTATGGAGTTTCGTTGCAAAAAAAGGCAAATATTGGTGCCGCTAGAGTAATTTTAAATTTTGGCTTTCAGGTAAACCCCATTCCTAATTATCTGATTTCACTGATTTTCAGAAACTATTTTTTTTAATTGGTTTAAATGGTATATGCTGAAATAAATATTGGTGCTGTAAGAACAATTTTTAAATTTTGAGTCTCAGGTAAAGCCTCACTTTTAATGGCCTGATTTCCCTGATTTTCATAAATACTTTCTTATTTTACTTTAATCTCATACATCAAGTCCCCTTAATTTTTTTTTTTTTTTTTTTTTTTTTTTAATTACGGCTGCTAGAGCGATTTAAAATTTTGCTTCAATCCCCACTAGTTTTTTCAGGTATACCCCACTCTTAATTACTCGTTGTCCTGATTTTCATAAACTACTTTTATCAATTTATTTTAAATAAATACCCCGAGTTGCGTTGAGTAAACAAAAAAATTATGCCTCTAGAACGAATTTTCAATTTTATGAAACATTGTTGCTTTAGGTTGACCTCCAACGGTACAATTTTGCTGGTTAACGAACTGGACCAATAGTTCATTAATTTCAGTGAGATAAAACAAAATTTGTAACCGCTAGAGCTTTAAGAGACTTACACAGATGTATAGTATTCCGCGCACCCCATTGTCATTTTCGGTGCCTAGTAGGCAGGATCGATGGAGAGTTGAAGACATTTTTCAAAAGTCGTTTCATGCAATAGCTTTATTCTTTCGGAATTCGCTAAAAGAGGGAGAGAAAAGAAATGATAACTTAATTCTGTGAGTATTATTTTAATTTAGACACTTGAAACCTCCTTAGTGCCATCTTTAGGAGACAAGCGGGAACAGGGAGTGATAGATGACTGAAGTACATTTTTATTATTAATCGTACGCTAACATATTGTTTTCTCTTTGTTATAGGATGATATTCCTCCAGATCAGATTGCCCGTAAGTATATATTTTTACTATTTCAATATTCAAAGTATGAAAGAAAAATACTATAAGCACATCACTATATTAAAACCAGAGGATGCGTGTTTCATTTATTTATGAGCCCATGTACCAACAACTTTGAGTTATAAGTTTATTGCCTACCTTAATAAAATGTGCCACAAATAAACTTAGGCATTTTATTATAATACGAGTCGATCCTGGTGGTCTATTGCTAACCACACTTACCTCCTAGATCCAGGATCGATCGATTTTTTCGGGAGTAAAAATCCTAATTGTGGCTGTAAAACGGCACGACAAAGCCTCAAGCCTGAAAGAAGAGACCTCTGAGCAAAATTTATCGGCTGTTTTACGCCATGTTTTTAATGGGAAGCTGATGACCTGAGATGTCAAAGAGCATCATAAATTATAATACCTTAATAAAGAGATTTTATATACTTTTTTAAAGTTAAAAAAAATTATTCAGTAATAAGTAGGGCTCCACAACATTTTCTATAATTTCATATTCTGTTATTCTTAAGCCTTCTCTAACCTCAATAAGAATTCTCATGTTCTCTGGTTTCTAACATGCACGCCTGAACTTTCAGTGCTGAAGAAGGCCTTCGATGCCTTCGACAGGGAAAAGAAAGGATGCATTTCCACAGAGATGGTGGGTACCATCTTGGAGATGTTGGGCACGAAACTAGACCAGGACACCTTGGACGAAATCATCATGGAGGTTGATGCTGACGGTAAGTTTATCATGTACACTTTCATTAAAGATATATAAGTTATGCAGGATACTTTTCTTGTCTACATAACATTTATATCCTCCAACTGACCGCGTGCGATTATCCCTTCAACAATTTCCGCAACTGCTACTTGTTTTAGTCTCCAACATTATACTATTGGAATGTTTGTCGTTTATGTACACATTGATAGGTCAGGAAACCATTCACTAACGACACACACATCTAACCATGAATATAAAATTAAAGTTGTTCTGTATACAGACGTGAAAGCCCACAGCGTTTAAGAGTCATAATGCCCTGTATTAATATACCAGTAAACCTGCTGGTTCTGGTGGTGTAGTAATCATAAAACCTAAAACCAGGATCGATGCTTTTTTTTCTGGCGTAAAAATCCTAAGTATGGCTTCCTTCAGAAGGGAAGTAAAGCCATGGGTCCCGTGTCGTACATTTACGGCACGAAAAAGAACCTCAAGCCTGAAAGAAGAGGTCTCTGAGCAAAATTTGTCGGCAGTTTCACACCCTGAATTGAATGGGACGCTGATGACCTGAGATGAGCGTCCGTAAATAAACCTAATCAAAAATCAATCTTAACATAACACCTTTTGTTGATCTATCCAGTAAAATGAAAAGAATACTGTTGATTGGCTATGAATTTATGAATTAGCACAAGTTAAGAAAGCATATACTAGAGGTCTTGAACACTCGTAGTTTTTTTAATATATATCTCGAACATGCTTTACCTAAGAAACCTTCCATGACATAGTAAGTAGATTTAAACACCGCCTTTATTATTTTATGTGCCAGGTTCCGGTGAGCTGGAATTTGAAGAGTTTTGTACTCTAGCTGCCAGGTTTCTAATTGAAGAGGATGCTGAAGCAATGCAACATGAACTTCGAGAGGCCTTCCGGTTATACGACAAAGAAGGTAACGCCACTATTTGTATATGCCATCGAACGGAAGAATAAATGTCTTGTCTTTTCTTTCCAATTTTTCTACTTTAAACTTGTCACAATTTTATTACACATGCAATCTATTCACTCTCATTCAATATTTGACATATATTTGAATTCTTTCATTTTTCTTCTTTTTGTATTACGAAGATATAAAAATAAGAAAGCTACTGCTCTAAAACTTTGGCTGTGTTAATGAAATTCAGTCATACGCTTTCAAAGCAATTTGCATTCAAACATGGGCGAGGCATCAAAAATAAGGAAAGGCTTAGACTAAATGTTTGGTTAAGGGGACAGAACACTACATGCAATAGCTGGAAGATAGGTAACAGACGTTTGCGGGATAGAGACAGGCAAAATAGCAAGACTCAACAAGCAGAAAAGATATCCCATAACCTGCAGGAGGGGGGTTATTTAGTAGTTTGTGGCAGAAAAGAATGACTCAGATTAGGGGATTGAAAAGAAAATAAAATAGTTAATGCTTTCAGGGAAAGAATTTGCCTACTGTGCAGAGAAAGCGATACTTAAAGCGCATTCTAGCAGAATGCAGGGAAACAAGAGTTTTTAAGAAATGAACATTCACCACCATAATATCTGAATTCCAAATGTTGGTGCATGAAAGATGCACAAATCTGGCGAAGACCCGACAAGGGTTAACCGTTAACGGCTATAGAGAAAAGAGGTGAATTGGGGAGAAGGTGGATAAAGGGAATGAGGGCTCATGTATATGAAACTATTCATAGAAAATGTGTGATGTAAGTATATCTGTGTGTTTGAATGTATGCATATGTATGCATTAATCATAGAATTGAATGCTACAGATATTGTATATTTTTATTGTTAAAAGGACGGCATTAGCATGTACGGCTGTGAGGCCCATGCGACCGTTATATTTCTGTACATATAAACCTACCATAATGAAAGTCCATTACTACTACTATAAATAGAAACTGTAATAATATATTAATTATTCTTTATGACATCTTTTACATATTTTACTTGCGTTTGACCATAAATGACGTGCACAGTTTAAGCAAAATATAAAACATCATTCAACTTAAAATTTTATTAGAGTTAATATGGAAGATTTCAGCTCCAAGTGCTAATATCACAAATTCGTTGTATGTTACAGGTAATGGCTATATCACAACAACAGTGCTGAGAGAAATTTTGGCTGAATTGGACGATAAACTCACTGCAGAAGATCTGGATGCCATGATTGAAGAAATTGATTCTGACGGTTCCGGCACCGTTGATTTTGATGGTAATTTTTTATTTTTAATTAAGCCTTGTATCCCCAATTATTTATTGAGATCTTGCTGGTATCTTGATTCCAAAGTTCTATAAGGATTTTCATCTGCACATTGAAGTTATAGCGAAAATCATGCTGTCTGTCGCTGGTAAAAGGAACAACATGACAAATAGAAAGTTCTGTTCTTGAGAACGCATTGCCAATAACCAAGCACAAACTGCATTTCGAGGGAGGGGAGGGGAACAGCATCATCAAGTTCTTGCAGTCTTTGAAAGCCCTATGAATAAAGCTGATGATCTCGCAGGGTTCTTCATGCTGTTACAAGATCCATAAGTTTCCGGATTAACCATTTTCTAGGTATGATAAAGATAAAAACTATATTTCACTTTTTAATATAGTTACCCTTTATTGCAATAAACTTCTCACGTCTTTGAATTAACATTTCAAATCCTCCTTCCAGAAAACTTGTCTGCAAAATGGGCATAAACAGCATCCATCACTTCTTCGTCACACTTAAATTTCCTTCCTCGACGGTTCTTCTTGAGTTCTGAAAAGAGGAAATAGTCACTGGGAGCTAGATCTGGGCTGTAGAGTAGATGGACGATCTCCTTGAAGCCACATTTCTTCACAACTTCCTTTGCAACAAGAGCTGTGTGCGCAGGCTTGTTGTGAAGAAGGGGCACACCACCACTCAGTTTTCCTCGTCTTTTCTTTTTGTTGGAAGCACGTAGTCTGTGCAGTAGGCCAGCATAGTACTCCCATTTACTGTGGTGTTCCTCTTCCTGAAGTCAATGAAGAGTACCAAAAGATTGTGGCCATGATCTTTTTGGTTAACTGAGTGATCTTGGCTTTTAGAGGCGGTACTTCGCCAGGTTTACGCCTTCCACTCCATTGATTCTCTTTTGGACAAGGGGTCATGGTAGAGGACCATAGTTTCATCTTCTGTAACAATGGTTTGCAGAACTTCTCTCTCGTTATCACGGCAGAGCTCCAAATATGTCTGACAACAGATGACTCGTTGCTGCTTTTGGACTGAGGAAAGAAGTCTAGGCACCCATCTTGCACTAACCATATTCATGTTTAAATGTTCATTAATAATTCGAAGGTCTATTGTTTTAAAATGGTCCAACCTTGCTACTATTTCTGTAACTTTGAGCCGCCGGTCTTCCATAATTTCTCCTTCCACAAGAGCGAGGTTTTCAGGAGTGAGCACCTCCAAGAGCCGACCTGCAAGCTCTTCGTCTTCAATGATTTCTCGACCCATTCGAAAAAGTTTGGCCCATTCTTTTACGGTAGAATATGAGGGGATGCTTTCCTATGTACACCGTCCAATCGCGGTTGAATTTCGTTTGGAGTAAGTCCTTTTGTGAAGAACTTAATAACAGCTCAAAACGCTATTTTGAACATGTCACAATCTTCTGCATATAGCCTTCTTTATGCAACTATATCTGAACAACTGAACACAGTTACAGCTGCAATTATTTATTTAACAGATAAGGTATGACACCCGATAAGGGTTTTGTGAGGCGATAATCCTTATCGGAGAGCCGGAAACTTATGGACCTACCCTCGTTGTTGGAGGCACCTTATGAACATATATAATAGCACATTCGTCACAGAGGATACAGACAAGAGCAGCAAAGTTCTGTAGTTTGGATTCTGCTATTCCAGCATTAATACACCACATTTAAACGTTAATGATATCAACAATATCTTTCAATAATTGTTACATCATTTAGAGAATTAAAAGCAGCTGAAGGAACTTGGTCAAGTTGTAAAAGAAATTTTCTTCATATAGAAAACTTTCTAGAGCATAGAAAACTTCACCCTTGTGAGAAACATGTACTAGAAATTTGTTTATCTTAAAGAAAGTTACAGAAGTCTGTGGAAGAAACGAACATAGATGGCATGTGATATATTTTCAGTTGTGTCATCAATGACGAACTCTTTGATGTAAAAATATGTATCTCCTGATGATTTGTCTATGTTATTTGGAAAATCACTTTCAGAATAATATTTTAAAACACTCCAGTGATATGACTTCAAGGTAAAACAATGCTCAATATTTATAAATTATCTTTCCAGCTCAGCTAATGTACGTGTTCTAGACAAGATACGAAGTTTGAGCCCCTTGCAATATTTAAGTGACATTGTCTTTTTTCTTCCTTACAGAATTCATGGAGGTAATGACCGGAGAATAAACACCAGCATCACCATCATTTTTTTATAAAGCACCGATGTCACTGTCTCTAGCGATAGAATTGCTCAATGTATATATTTTATATCGCAAATATGTTTAATGTAAGTGTAAGGTGACTCTTAATACTAACTCCAATGCCTTACCAGTATTACTGTACAGCCATAATAAATTAACACTTCTCAGAAATTGTCTCTTTTCTTCATTAACATCATACAAAATACAAGAGAAACTACTAAGCATGTGTGTTGCCATTTGAAACGAGTCAGACAGGCAGTATTTATTACAAGTTGTTGGCGTTATACTTATTGTTCTTCTTCCTATTATTATTATTTTGTATTATTATTATTATTATTACTGTTATTATTATTATTATTATTATTATTATTATTATTATTATTATTATTATTATTATTATTATTATTATTATTATTATTATTATTATTATTATTATTTCATTTTTGTTGTACTGCAGTAATGGGCAGTAGCTGGTTAGTTATTTTTTTGTAAATGAATTATTTTATGTAAGTCGAATAAATATTATTTTATTTTTGTTTGCTTATTAAAAATGAAATAATAACGATAAGAATAATAATTATAACACCAACAACATGGATAAGTTAAGTTTTTTTCAATGGTGTTTAACGTCCGCTTTTACTACCGAGGCACCATAGGCGGTGGACACTGATGATACACGAGATGAAACGATACATTGGGAAAGGATAGTTTTTAAGGAAGGAAACGTTTCAGGCCTAAGTTTGGGATACCTCCCCGGCATTTGCCATTTATGAGGACTGAGGAAAACCAAGAAAAAAGGTTTTACTCAGTTCGGGAGGACAGTCCTGGTGGGATTCAGAAAAAAGGTTTTACTCAGTTCGGGAGGACAGTCCTGGTGGGATTCAAACTCCAGACCTCCCACTCACGAGTCCCAACGACCTCGGCCACCCATGGCGGTGCATAACTTAAGTGATTTTTATTAGTGTAACATGCATAAAAATTATTTTAAACTAATTTACTGTAGTGCAAAATTAATGGATCATTTAAACACACATGTATGTATATACGGATTTGATTTTTGATTTTTATAAAGCCATACATATATAAAATAAGTCATTTATATATAATTTTAATACTCTTTACAAGTAGACCAAATAATTTTAACCATAATACTGGAAAGGGGAATGTAATACAAAATAAAGTTTATTTCATACATACGTAAGAAAAGTTGCAGTCCATTTCAAGAGCTTTACTGAATATGTAAGTTATTTTGCATTACAAATCTTTGATTATTGTAATGAAAAATCAACTTTCCCTACATTCAAAACTTTCATTGACAATGCTTATTATTGAAGTCACTATTTCAATGAGTGATATTTATTAACAAGGCAACTCACCAAATTATTCAATTTACTTCATCTGGTACTTTTAACTTCTGACTTCCACTGCACTCCAAGATCAAACTGAACTTCTGCACAGGTATAAAAATATAATAATAAAAATTACTGGACACTTTAAACCTTTAAACCTAAAAATAAACTTTAAAAACTTAAAAGAAAATGCCTAAACTGCGCAGTGGTATACCTGATTCTGTCAGTAAGTGCTCTGAAACGAAAAAATGTGAGATATGCATAAGCAAAGCATATTAGAAACCCTTTTAAGGTACTTAGCAAAATGACCTTTGAAAATAATACATACAAACATCTGAGGCAAAATAGATCCACCTATGCATGATGGCAACAACTACTTTTTCACCTGTATTGATAATTAAACTCAGTTTGTTACGATTTACCTATTAAATGCAAAAAATGAAGCAGAAGAACACATAAAAGAATGTGTAAGTGAAGAAGAGGCTTGTTTCAATTTAAAGGTGCCAAAAATAAGATGTGGCAATGGAGGAGAATATGCAAGCAATAATTTAAAGATTGGGTGTAAAATTACGGAATTGTTCTTGATTACACTATTTCCCATTCTCCACAGCTAAATGGAACTGCAGAAAGAATGATTATAACACTAGTAAACAAGGTGAGAGTCATGTTATATGACTTCAATTATATGTGGGGTGAAGCACTACATACAGCAACCTACATCCAACACAGAACCCCTGTGGCAACAACAAAAGTCACTCCAGCAGTATGGAAGAAACCACATCTGTCTATTTGGATAAACTGTTTACATGAAAGTACTGGAACATCTGAAGAAGTTGGACAAAACAGCTATAAAATTTATACTCACTGGCTATGCAGAGAATGGATACATGACTTGAAATATAAAAAAAGGGAAAATATTTGTATCTTGAGATGTTGTGTTTTTAGAAGTGCAGAGAAAAGAAAATTGTGAAAAACAAACCAGAAGCTACATCATGATTGGAAACCTAAAAGAAAGTGAATAAATCGCTGTAAGATAAAATGATAATGCAAATACAGATAGAGAAGAAGACAATGAAAATATAAGAGCAGAAAACATTGAGGGGAAAGAAAATGTACACCTGAGAACAAGAGAAAAATGCAAAACAAATTTAAGGACTTTATTGTTTAAAATATAATTAATAATGCAAGTAGTGATGATATACTGTTAATCTACAATGACTGCATGAAAAGTAAGATAAGTCAAGATAAAGAAGATCAAGGTCATTAATGAAGAAAAGAAATCATTAAAGAAGAATAACACATGGATATTTGTGAATGAAGAGTGTGCAACAGGAAAATGAATTTAAAATCAAGGACAATGGAAGATTTAAAGCCAGTTTGAGCCAGCCAAAAGACTGTCAGCATAATCAAGAAAATTTGGATTTCAAATACATTTTCAGTTCTGTAGTACTTTAGGATTGCTGTTTGCTATTGCTGCACAGAAAAACCTGAAAATTATGGCATTTGATGTGAAGATCGCATTTCTAAATGGAGAACTACAAGAAGAAATTTACATGAGGGTACCTGAAAGATACCATGTCCCAGGAAAAATATGCTTGTAAAAAGAGCTCTGTATGGCCTAAAACAAGCTCCATTAAAGTGGTAGAAACATATCACAGAATTCTTGAAGAAAGAGAGACTTATGCAACAGAAATCTGATCAATGTGTTTTCAAAACTCAAAATACAGAAAAGACAAATGTGTTTTGCAGTTCATGTTGAAGATGGAATGTCAATTGCAGAAGATTCAGGACAAATGAATGCTGAAGAAGAATTTTGAGATCACAGTAACAGAAAATCTAACCCACTACCTAGAGTTAGAAATCAAAAGAAATGAAGATAGTGTATGCACAAATCAAGTAAAATATAGCTCTCAAGTTTTGAACAGATACAGAATTGAAAATTCTAAACTAGTTAAGACTCATATTAACAAAAAAAATATATCAGAAGAAAACAAAAACAACAATTTCCATATCAAGAAGCCATTTGGAATTTACTCTACTTGACATGTAAGACAATATCTGATGCAGTGAACTGTGAAAGCAGATTTATGATTTTTCCTTGATTTGGTTTATTTATGGATGCTGTTTAACATCTCAGGTCATCAGCATCCTATTCAATTCAGGGGCATGATAGCCAATAAATTTTGCTCAGAGGCCATATCTTTCAGGCTTGAGGTTCTTTATCATGCCGTAAATCTATAACATAGGAACCACGTCTCTACTTCCCTTACGAAGGAAATCACACTTAGGATTTTTACACCCAGAAAAAATCCATCAATCCTGGCCGGGATCGAACCTGTGATGTTGAGAAATACACTTTTCATTAAAATTATTAGAATATTTTCCTAAAACTCTAATTTAGGAAAACTCTGCACTAAATATTCCAAAAATTGCTCACTTATTGCTCGGCTGTTTTTATATATCATACATCATGTATCATTCAGATATCTTCCTTATATTATTAAGAATTATATGTAGGTTTCGTTGAGAAACCTATAAACAATTTAAGGTATTTGAATGTATGAATATATATTTATAACTTTCATATAAAGAAATTTGATCTGTTGCTCTCTTTCTCTCCCTCATATATATATATATATATATATATATATATACACACACATACACATATTTATATACATGAACAATTGACACTTTTATACTTCAAGGGATTTAAAAAAATTATAATTATCCGACATTTGAATTAAAAAATATACATATTATTAAAGAAAATCAATAGAACAAGATTACTTTTCATAGAAATAATATACATGAAATGGAACTCACTGCAAAAACTGCTGTATTTTGTATGTTTCTATAGTGCAAGACAAAAATCCACTAGCAATAATTAAGCTATCAGTAAATAAAATTGTTTTTATATAGGCTGATAATGTGTTCATTGTGTGCCATAGCCTTTAGTGATGTACATTTCTTCCTTGTATCCTTTTTCACTTTTGTTTAGAACTTAAACTTTTTTTCTGTAATGTTAAGCTACAATATGCACCGTAATTCGACATTATGAACAATGTTCTGTATAAGGACAAATCACAGCTAACAGCTTAGGATCCTTTGGTTACAAACTTCAGTATGTTAAGATATTTACAACTTTTTTTTTTGTTCTTACAAAACTTACTGAGTGAAGAATTTGTAGAACACACCAACACACAAAAGCAGGTGTAGCTAGCAGTGATAAGGTTGAAGAATGGCACCTGAACCCAAGAGAATGAAAAACCTATTATTGAAGAGAGGGTGAAAACTGCAGGTACAGTACAAGTGAATAAAAGCAACTTCCCTACAACTGTCTTTGGATAACTGTAAAACAGAAAAATTGCATTATTCTGTTTGCTATCTGACCATTGGTAAAAATTCTTTGAAATATTTATGCACCACATAAATTGGAATTTAGGTATATTGATTGCTTTTTGAATAAATAAAAACCTGCCTTCAAGTGATTTAAATAATACGCAGGCAAGTTCACAAAAGTGAATTAAACAGAAATTTTGACACTATTTTCAATATGAATTTTGGGGAGATGAAGTTTCTGTTCAAATTATCCACAGTAAAATTAAAAGTCCACTGCATATGTTCCAGTATAATATTATTCAAATAACATTGTGAAATGTCAAGAATTCATACATAGAAAAGAAGATGCAAGAGATGAAGTTATTTAAAGTTGTCATAAATTGTTTAGTATTTATACTTTGTCATTGAAAACCCACAATATAAGTATTTTGTAATTTAATATCCATATGACTGCTACTGGATATTTTTTCCATATTAAGAGAATTTTTTGACAAGTACTTACATTATATATATTGATGTATTTGTTGCAAAGTTTTCACTGTTGCATAGAAGGAAGTTTATTAGTTAAAGTATGTATTGAGGAACCACAGGTAGAATTTGTGGATTTTAAAAGGGGCCTAAATAATTTTCTATAATTGATGCAGCTCTTTTTTTTAGCTTGCATTTTGTATACTTTCTGTAGAATTTTCACACAGTACTAATCCAAAAGCAATTAATGAGTGAAAGTATGCATAGTATCTTATTTAATTGACAATGTGAGGAATGTACCTCACGAAACATGTTCCAAAATTACTTTTATAAGTGTGTTTGTGAAACTTCAGGAGAGTTTTATTGTGACGACATGATTTTTAGTGTTTTACTTTAAATCAAAATAAGATTAACAAAAGTTTCACTGTGTGAATTCCGACATTCTGTAAACATATGCATAGTATATCTTCTTTCAGCATCTAATGTTCAGAGCAGTTTGTATAGAGCTGATTTAAAAACATACCAAACCTAATTTAGACAAAATTTCTTAATTATAATTCTTTCAATATAATATTTATATTAAAAAACAAGAAATTTGGCTTATCTCTAGGAGTATGTTATTAATAACTTAATAACTGCTTTTAGCATTTGAAAAAATGAGCACTGACTCTTTAGATTGAATTATATTACCTAAATTCAATTTAGGTCTTTCTTAGTACGTGACATCTTCTCAGGCATTACAGTTACCTAGTCAACATAGATAAGGCTTCACCACATAGAAAGGGAAATATGTGAATGTGCAGTATGCATGCCAAGGCAACAGCAGGGCATTCAAGACTATGTGAATTTTATACTTACAAAGCAAAGGACTGGTACACATTCATCAGATACAACAATACCTTCAAGAACATGGAAAGTTTGCACATAAGGAATGAGATAGTGGGCCCAGAATCTTAATATCTTATGTTAAAGATATGGTGTTTATGCAATTCTGCAAGAGCATATACTAAGTTCAAGTATTATATGCTGTCAGTTATTGTAACCAGTGGTGACTGATGGCCTAAACCATAGAAGCTCTTTTCACACAAAATATGTCATGCCATAATGCAACTTACCTATTACAATGGTATTCTGACTCTTCTTGAGCTATTTAAATTGCTGTACACACTTGAGATATTCAGCAAAATTTGTATGTTTACGCAATGACTGGTTGATATTCACTATGTCACATTAGAATTCCACACTTTCTTTTTTAATTTCTAGTAATAGATAAGGACAAAAAAAAATTTCTGCAAGTTACAACTACTGCTCGACCACTCATATTTACTAACAATCTAAACTTTTAAAATGTCTATTATAGCTGGCATTTCAAGCCTTTTCTTTCCACTTTTTGCACTGGAAATTAAGAATTGGCTTTGGTATCCCTGTTTTTAACTATCCCTTTCATCGCACTTAGTTTACTATGAAAATGGTGTTTGTATAGTGCAATGTATCCATAAGCTTCTATGTTGTTAAAATGAAAATCTAAAAATTACACATATTCAATAAAATTTCTCTGTTAGTGAAGCCAAAACCTAAAATTTCATTGTCTTATAGTTAATGAACCTGACATTTGCAGAGTACAAAATATGTATTAGGTATTAGGCAATTAAAACAGTTAGTTTCCCAAATATTGCTTGGTAGAACAATTTTGCTACATTTTATTTGAGTAGCTCTGAAACAAAACAAATTTAAGTCCACAAATCATTATTTTTCATGAGAGAAAAAAGTTTTTTTTTTGTTTGTTTGTGGTTTATGCTGATGACCTGAGATGTTAAAAGCGCATCCCATTCAAATCAGAGCATGTAACAGTCAACAAATTTTGCTCAGAGACCTCTTTTTTGAGGCTTGAGGTTCTTTATCCTGCTGTAAATGTACGACATGGGGGGGGGGGGTAAATGTACTTCCCTTCTGAGGGAAGGGAAACAAAATATGCACAGTGCCTACACTATTGAGTGTAGCCTGGCTGATATGAAAACAAAATGTTCTCGAAAGTGGTTCTATATATTATGACAAGTAAGTGAAGCATTAAGATTGTTAGTTCAACTAAATCATACAATAATATCAATTATAAAATAAATATTGTTCAAATATTGACATTATTGAAGTTTTGCAATGAACTATTGTGAACACACATTGCGTTTTGGGAATAGATGGCTTTAGAAATGTACCCACATAAGTAGAGAATGTAACTTTTTACATGAGATATTTATTTGACTGATTCAAGAAATCAGTTTTATTAACTTAAAATAGTTACAGAAAAACAAAAAAATAGCTAAATTAAGGTATCTTGTTCTAAAAACAGGTTACTCTGTGGAAAATAAAAAAAAGTACCTAAAACAAGAAACATGCTCAATAACGCACATGCTTATAATAATAATAAACATAAAATTCCCTGCTAAAGGCACATCAACAATGAATTATGTTCAGTAGACTTTTTCAACATGGAAAAAAGTGGACAATATCAAGGTAAGGTCTCAACATGTTATGTTCTGATTGGACTAAAATAATTTTTAAATGGACATAGTATTTACCAACCATTTCTTGCAGGTAAACAATTAGATTGCTTCAAATGCTTGTAGCTTGATGTATAGAATGTTAGAGAGAATAAAATCAGATTAACCTTACTTTAGATTGCAAGTGAACTTAATGACTTTATTTCAGGCCTCCTCGTTCATAATTTAAATTTCAAATTATTGACCATTTTTGAAACCTCAGTATTTACTTCAGTATATATCCCCAAACATAACAAATTATCCAGCTGTAGATGGATAGCTGGATGTAGACAAGAGTTCATTAAGCATGTACTACATTTAAACAAGTAAGTGGAGCCAATAAGAGTGTGAAGCTCAACTCAATCATACAATGATCTTAATTATATGATTAGCTCACTGTAAAAGTACCAATTAACATTTCAAGTTAATACATTTTGTTTCAGTCATAATTTTAAACTTCAAATCATTGATAGACACCTCAGTATTTCCTTCAGTTGTAGGTAATATTTTAATTTTAAATCAGTATATGATATTTAAGAGTGTTACACTAGATACAAAGTAAACAACTTTTTATGATTTACAAGAGTCAGGAATATTGTACATTGTCCTTTTATCATAATATCTTTGAGAGAGAAAATAGGCAAACAAATTTGGCATTCAAAATGGCACAGCTCTTCTCTCTTATTAGTGATTTCTTTCTTTTGTATTAAATTTAGTACTTAATAAATTATTGAAAATGTTTTTCTAAAGTCAGTTTGAGGGGTAGATGTTAAACCACTGTTTTGCAAGACACTTTAATCTTGCTGATTATAATTTTCCAATAATTATCAGCCTGGCATGCAATGGAGGCAAACGCCTTTGAAACACGTCCGAAGTAAGTGGAACAAAATTAGTGAAATTTGAGTGATTTCATAATAATAATTTGTCATATTATACTATATTTTACTATCAAAATCCCAGATACAAAAAATTACTTAAGACAAAGCTTCTTGATAAGTCAAGAATAGATGATCAAATTGTCCCTCGTTTTGCTGCTTGCGCTGCAATTCATTGATTTTCAAAGCATCCTCCACGTGTAGGAGCTTGTTTGGCTGTTATTTGTTTTTATATTCATATGCTTATGCTGCCCCTGGGACAGTTGTGAGAATCATTCTAGCTTTCTATTTTTTGATAGATTGACTTTTAAAGTTTCAGTTTTGGTAACATTGGTAAATGAATAGTGTTGCTAATGGAACATTTGGTTCTGGTAGCACTGATGTATGTATCAAATTTTTAAAAGCTTTCACTTTTTAATTTACTGTAGTATTTTCCCTGAAGAGAATGTGTATATAAAAATAGATTAAGAGACGTTGAATTATAGCTGAAATTTATAAATCATATGAAACACAAAAACATATATGCAAAGAACACACAGATTTTGCTAAATTCATTGCATATGTACAGAATTATATTAAAGAAAACTAAAATGAATCAACTAAAAGAGGTAATAAACGGTTTAACAATAAACAAGTACTTGAATCTGTCAATAAAGATAAATGAAAATGGAGCTTAATTAAAATTAAATTGGGGGATCATAGAGAGTCTGGGAGAGCTTTTGTTATAAAGCATAATGGTCAAGTAGTTTCAGAGCCTAGGGCAAGGGCTAATATATTTAATTACTTACTATTTTATTAATGTTGCTGAAAAACTACAATGTAATATTAAAAACAGAAAAAACTAGTAGATGCTACAAACAAAATAAATCTTACACATTCAATTTTTGTCATGTCTATCACCAAATGTGAGGATGCTTCTATAAAGGGCCAAGGAATAATAAGTTTAGTTCACTAGATGCATTTTATAATTCCATAATTAAAAATATTTTATGCATTTGCCATATCATTGACATAATTATTCTGTTTACATCAGTCAAGTGCCTGAAAAGTTATTAATTACGAAAATAAAATCATTATTCAGAAAAGGTACCAAAGAGAGTTGGTGACCCATTATACCTTCAGCACTTTAAAAAATTTTGGAAAAAGCTCTTTATAAAATTCCAAAAAAAAAAAAAAATACAGAAAGTCAAAATAAATTTCATAAGGGGAAATCTGCAGATGCTGTACTAACACAGTTTTTAAATAATATTTATAATAATTTAATTAAAAAAAGGTATGTGTTGCATTTTTTCTTCCTAGAGTGACCAATTCCCAAGATGTGGAACGAAGACAGAATGTACAAAATGGTAACTTAAGGGACACTGGGAGTAAATTTTCAGAGTTCTACACTTTTGTATGGATTATTCTGTAAAGTTTACTATGAATGTATTACTGATAAATTAATATGTATACCAAATTTCATTTGAATTAGATAAATACATTGTGAGTTATAAATTATTTCATAAATATTATTACGTAAATATGAAACTGTTCCAAGCTTCTCTTTGGACTACATACAAAAAGTGTACCAAGAGATATTTTAAATAAAATGGTTGAGTGAAATGTGATAATTTTTTTAATCTTCTATAAAAATTATAATCTTTATAATTAACCATTTATTCATAGAAACCTTTTTTTTTTTACAATTATTATTGCTGTTAGCATGTATATTGCCTGGTAGAATATTATGATGGATACTTTTGCGCATTCTGGGAAATTTTAATTGAATTTAAGCAAAAACTGAGAGGCATGGAATGTTTTGAAAGTGTGAAAATGAAGTTTTGAGAAAAATGCTGTTTTATGAAAAAGCATGTTGGGAAACAGTGATTTGAGTGCTATACATATCAGAACCCTGATATAGTTAAGGGTGTCTACATTTCCCTTTGTATCCTTCTGTGCTTATTATGCTACTTTTGCGATCTGCAGGTCCTTTCCTGCTAGTGGCATCTGATCTCCTGCTTTCTTAGAGTCAAGTCGTATCCCAGATCTTACTGATCGTTGAAGCAACTGCAGAACATTCCTTGCCCCTTACCACACATCTCAGCTCCTGAGAAACTGAAGCTGAACAACCATATTATAAGCAGAAATACCATTTAATGCCCCAATTTCTAGCCACTTCTTAGTAATAAAAATTTCTTTGGGAAAAAATTCTAAATATTTTGAATAGTGGTATACAATGACTGGATCATTTTTCCCCTGCCATTATGCTTTTTTTGTATAAGAAATATTTTTTATTATCACTAAATTTCCTCAAATTATAATTTCTTTAGTCATTGGTGAATAGAAGTGAGCATAATATACTGTTTTTAGAATGCTCTTATTTATAAGATGAATTAATCATCTGATTGCAAAACATACTCAGCTTAGTTTGGGTAAGAGGTAATCAATATGATTCTTCAAATTCATATTATCATAATCATAAGACCAAGGAATTTTATATTACTAGATTTGATGATATCATTGCCTTTTTATTGAATCTTTAGATCTGAAACACTATCATTTTTGTATGAAAAGTATTACTTTTTTTTTCTAAGTTTATATGAATTTTGTAACTGTCAAACCTCTTAATTAGTGCACTGAAAATATCAATAGATAAATCTGAGAGAACTAATTTTGTGTTCTTTAATGAGAATACTAGTATCGCCTTCAAAAAGAATTGGATAAGAATGTTTGTTTATTACTGAGGGGAGATCATTGATATATACATTAAAAGAATAATGAACCCTAGATAAATCTCTGTATTTTACAGCTGACCATTCCAAGTACTCATTGTAATTATCTAAAGAATTTATCATAAGTATAATTTTAAATAGCAAGAATTTTCACAGTAAAATATAGTATAGCATTGCAATTTTTTAATGAAACTTTACTAATTTTGTTCCACTTATATGAACATAGGCTGTTGCTTTCATTATCAATATGGTT
This sequence comes from Metallyticus violacea, assembly GCA_030762175.1. Classification (NCBI taxonomy): domain Eukaryota; kingdom Metazoa; phylum Arthropoda; class Insecta; order Mantodea; family Metallyticidae; genus Metallyticus; species Metallyticus violacea. The sequence goes on along the minus strand of CM060838.1, from coordinate 6,214,678 downwards.
CTACTCTCAGCTTCCCAGCATGCTATGCAGATGTCACTCTGTATGCTTAACAAATTCAGTTAGTGGTGAGGTTTTATGATATTTGGAAGATCAAAATTAACTCTCTCTATTGTATTTAGATGAGCATATTTTCCCAAACTGTTAATTCTACAGGTTCTTGAACAGCTTTTAAGCATTTTGGTCCATTTTTGAATTCATGGTATTTTTTTGCCACAAATAGCCTGCTATTGTTGAACTCTCCATGTGTTTGAATTTTATATTTATCACATGTTCTTAAATCAGAGGCATAATGTTTCTTTTCAATTTTCCCATACGCTTCATATTTCAGTCTTTGCAATTGATTTCATAAATACCTGATTGTTTTCCAAGCAGATTTTTAGGATGTTTTTAAACTTGGAGCTAAAATAATGATTCCCTCTTTAAAATTGTTCTGAAAATTGATAAAATTGATAAATATAAAATTCAAACACATGGAGAGTTCAACAATAGCAGACTATAAGTGCCAAAAAAATTACCATGAATTCAAAAATGGACCAAAACTCTTAAAAGCTCTTCAAGAACCTGTAGAATTAACAGTTTGGGAAAATATGCTCATCTAAATACAATAGAAAGAGAGAGTTAATCTTGCTCTTCCAGGTAACATAAAACCCTACCACTAAATTTGTTAAAAAAAGTAGAACCATGCTGATGATGAAAGCAACATCCTATGTTCAAATAAGTGGAACAAAATTAGTGAAGTTTCATTAAAAAATTGCAAAGTTATACTATGTTTCACTGTGAAAATTCCTGCTATTTAAAATTACACTTATGATAAATTCTTCAGACAACTACAATGTGTACTTGGAATGGCCAGCTGTAAAATACAGTGATTTATCTAGGGTTCATTATTATTTTTACTATATATATACCAATGATCTCCCCTCAGTAATAAACAATTCTCATTAAAGAACATAAAATCAATAATTAATTTACATGATACATTTATAATAGGATCTTGAGATTACAGAGTTCAACTTGAAAATATAATAAATTATCAAAATAAATTCAAACACAAGCAAAATTCTCAAAAATTTCTGAGGTAAAAATTCTCTTTAAAACTTCACCTCCAGAATGTAAAGTGATTTCGACAGCTACTCTAAGATTAATAAAAACTGTTTTAAAATTAGAGTACCAAAATATTATCACGTCCCATAAACAGCAAAACAACCTTGGGGGGGGGGGCGTATTTCGCGAATAGCAATATTCCTCTAAGTAAAACTAAATCATAAACATTGAAAACAAAGGAAGGAATGTCAAGGGATCTTTAAACGAATAACACTATTGGTGTTACAAATATTGTCTTGTATTCTGTTAATCTGGAGTAGTTTCACATAGTTAGAAATGATTTTACTTACAAATCTGGCGAATAAGAATCACGGAGTCAAGGCAGTGGAGTCCTCACACATTATTGTACCAACATACTTACAAATACTAAGGCAACGTTACAAATAATGCATCGACCAATTACTATCCTACCCTTCTATTCTTGCTATTAACGAACTTTGATAGCCTTTTAAACAATCTGTCCTACCTCTGTTGCTCTCACTATACGAAGAGCAAAACAAACAATACATGTACACCCCAATATTTAACAAGCAGGTTCAGCTGAAAAATAAAATAATATTGTACAGAGCCTTCATGCAACAAATATATGCACAGCATGGTCAAACACAACACGTACTAACCTGCTATCACTCCAGAGACAGCAAAATATACGCTTCAAACAGAATTCCAAACTCCCACACTCCTGGAAACAACGCAACATCGCTTAAATGGACATAGCAAAAAAATCAGAGCACACTCAAACACTCATATAAACAGCATAGGATCAGGCGAACCCCGCCATAGAAAATATAAGCGCATTCGCACATTTTAAGCTGCAAAGACGAAAAATTAAACATCTAGGTTAGGAATTGTACAGTAGAATAAGAAAATAGTTTTAGCGTTGTACACAAGGCTCAAGCACCACAAACCATCCATTGTAAAATCAACAAATCATCGCAAAACATCTCCAATCCCAAAGTTCCAAATAGAAACAATACTCAACAGAAGCTGTTTTCTCTTGGTCAAATTAGTTTTGACCATATAATGAATTCTATGCTCACAACCACAGGGCAACACAAACAAAATTAAAAGTTGTACCAAACGCTATGTATAAAACCTGAAAAGATGCCTTACTGTAACAGCTTCAGATACAAAAGAATCAGTACATAACCTGAGCTGTTGCTAACAATGACTCTTTAATACGCTGTATGTTGACAACGCAATTATTAATACATTGTTATAATCGCCACAATACCCTAACAGTTTCCACTTTTTAAAGAATATTTGTTTAGTATAGTAATAAAACTGTATGGAATCTTTTCCTTTTATTGGATTCTTCAGCTAAAGTGGCAGGCTTTAAAATTGTTGTTTCCCAAGCTCATATTAACTGACCTGCATGGATTTTCTTCACAATTGATTTACAAGCGGACAATCCTAAAATGAAAAAATTCCACTAGTGCTCTACTTTATGTCAGTGGTCAGATTGAAAAATAATGAACTCGGCGTGTTTTCTTCCTGCTGTATGTGGATACAACATCAAAATACTATCAAAATGGGCATAAACTATTACAAACTTTAACAAAAATAACTAAGACAATAAAGCAAATTAACTGACACGGATTTGTGCGGAAAATGCACAGTGATGAGCATAAAGCAAACTTGGTAGTCAACAATTCACGATCAACTTCGAAGGTGATCATACTACTACCTTAGACCGGAAGTTCAGGCCTTTACTTTGGTTAAAATAGGCAGACAAAAAGGCACTTAAAATACTGAAAATAGGCAGGAATATAATAAAATAGGCATTTATTAAAAGTGAAAACAGAGATCTATATTACTGATTAATAATGAAAATGACTTTAAGATACTTAAAAACTATTCATCACACAATTAAAGTACATAAGCTTACTTTTCTTGGTTAAAGCAACAAGAAGATGTTTTTTCAAAGAATCAACTGTCTTGTCAGAGAGAATGTTTTCCATCATGGAAAAAGAACTTTCTACTTCCACTGAAGTTATTGGAGCATATTTAAAGCAAGCTATTTCTAAAGAATCATAAAAACAACATGCACCTTTCCGAACATAATGGAAATATTGATCAAGACAAAGTAAAGTAGTTTTGAATAGTCCTGGCGAATGTTCAATAGTGGTTTCTGTTCGAGTTCGTTTGGTGTTTGCGTTTATAGGAGAATCAGACCAGTGCTCTCTTATTTCCACAGGGAAGGTTTATTGCACAGCTGTACTGCTCTCATCTTTCTCGCTTGCATTTATTGTTTGTTACATTTATGCAGCTGAGAAGTTACCCCTACCACAAATTTTCTAGAATTGACTCGTGGAAATCGATACTAGGTTATTCGCCAGGACTATTCAAAAGTACAGTACTTCCCCCATCATTTCTATTTCCTGATAATCGTATGCCCGTAGTCACCGTATGTCTAATGAACGTTCTGCTGTTTAAAGAGCTTAAGTAAATGGAGAAAGTTTTTTACTGCTTGAAAAGAAATACACATATAACAAGATTCTCAATAGATTTTTTTGTGAGGCGAACCTGCCATTTAAGTTTTATAATTTTTTTTTTCACTTTGGTATAATGAAATTCTTTATGTGCTTTTTAAAATGGTAAATTATAGTATAAAAATCCATAACGATTAAAAATAGGTAAAATAGTTTTAAATCTTAAAATAGGTAACAGAAGCCAAAATACACAAAATAAAAACTGACCCTACCGACTCTAAATGTATGAAAACATGTGAATTTCTATTTAACTCTTAAATATGTTCATCCAGATAGAAAATGGATCCAGTTTAATGACTATAAGATTAAATTACCTTATGGATAAGAGCATAATTTTTTTTTGAGAGTTCTCATTGTTTTGCCTAACTTTCGGGCTCTGAAAGGAAAGGAAAGATAGCGCAGTTGAATATCACAACAAGCTACTGTGGGAAGCAAAGAGAAGGGCCTTACTTTAAGTCGAACAAGCATTTCGTTGTGGTGAAAAGACTAATAGAACACATCAAACCTTCACACAGGATCTTGACACAGATAACATGTAAATATTACACAAACTATTACATCTTGTAACTCTGTATTTTGTTCCTATTCATTTTTCCTTTTGAAATGAAACATTACCGAGTAAATACATACAGTACATTTGTACCTTCTTTTAATTGGTGTTCATATACAATATTTGAAATAAATGCCCAGAATACAAAAATTAGAGTCTTTATTTTCGTTATTTATTAATCCCGTCTATGTTTAAATTACACGTCCAAACAAGCAAGTAATAAAAACACGGACAAAATGCGTTCGGAAAAAGAATAAGCGTGCTCGCTTAAAGGCCAATACTATAACTGCTTATGTTGATCATGACTTTTACATTGACAACAGCTGTGTCGAAATGACATTGCTGAGCAACGTGAGGGCTCTGGCGAAATGCTGCTCCTAGTCTGCCAACAATTCCAAGCCTCTTATCACAGGCTCAGCTGACTGCGTGCAACTATAATGCCTGAACACTAAAGCTAGTACACCTTCTAGGAAGGGAGGACGTCAAAGATAACAGTCAGCCTGTTGAATAAAACGCATCTCTTTTTGAGGAGAAACTACTCAATGATAGGTGGCTGAAGCTCTAGAAATATCAGCGATATCTAAACTCAATCGTTGAAATCGTCTTAAGAACCTCACATTGCGAGATAGGTGTTCAATTTATTTTTCCAGTTCAAAAGAAGGAATCTGCACCCCTTCCGGCAACATTTTAGAGCTTTGCCAACGTAATCAGAAAGACATGCGAATACATTGCTATAGACACGAAAACATGGTTATTTATTGTGAAAAGGAAACGCCAGGCAAACTACTGGATATTATCATGCACAAACTGTGCGACGACATACTATATCAGCTTGCGTTAAGAAAACGCTCCAGTTTATGCGGCTGTTGCTCGAAAGTCTGAAGCGAAGATTTGTGGCTTTCAGGAGAGCGAAAATCTATCCTACAGCTCAGATAAAGCACAAAGTGGCTCTTTTCTCTTTTCTATATTAAAGATAAGCTTTAGGGGAAAGAAATTTAACAATGAAGATTAGTTCAAAGGTGTCATAATTTAACTTAGATTTTTTCAATAGTATTTAACACCCGTTTATATAACTGAGGCATCACAGGTGGTGGACAATGATGATACATGAAATGAAATGTTAAACTGGGAAAGGATTTATTTTTTTAAAGGAAGGAAGCGCTCCAGGTCCAAGTACGGGTACCTCCCTGGCATTTGCCATTTATGTGGACTGAGGAAAACCTAGAAAAAACCTCAGTCACGGAGGACGGTTCTGGTGGAACCAAACCCCTGATCTCCCGCTCATGAGTTCGCGCCTTAACGACCTCGACCACCCTTGGCGGTTAGATGTAAAACGTATGATAAAGTGAATGTGTTTTATATAAAAATAACACTATTAATTAATTTCTGTCATCTCAAACAACTAATCATGTCGAAAATGGTGGAACTTAAGCTACAGGACGATCGAAAACACGAAAGAAATTATTTCAAATCCATTTGCTCACCCCAGCAATGTAACGTCACATCGCACTTGGGGGCGAATAAACCTTAATAACGGTATACACATGAATGCACATTCTAGAATTAATTTTGTCGATAGCCATATCATGTTGAACAATCTATAGGAAGGCTCACGAGATTGACTTAGAATGAAACACAGTTTCCATGTATTTTAGAGCAGCAAATGCCAGAATAATACTTTACTAAAAAGTAATATTTTTTACATACATCATGTATGTAATGGTAAACAGAAAGATAGTTCCTCTTTCTGATTTATAGCAATATCAAAACAACAACAACATAATAATAATAATAATAATAATAATAATAATAATAATAATAATAATAATAATAATAATAATAATAATAATAAATTAAAAAATAGCGAAACTGGACCATCAGGAGTAAGGGTATACTTGAAAACCGAAATTTAAAAAGCGTTCTTGCGTTTAATTTTCCCTATATTTTTTTTAAAAAGAATAAATTAATTCAGCATATAAACCGTATTTATAACGGTGAATATGTTTTATATTTAACAAAAGCTTCATCGTGAAGATGGCAAATGTGAAATAGTAAGAGGGCTTTGTAACAATATTCAGAAAAAGTTTCTATTACATGTTTTTACTACAAAAACATTTAAATTAAATTTCAAAGCCAATGAAAATTGACGACTTTCCATTGCTTGTTGTTGATTGTGTATATTTGCTTAATACATTGTAATTGTTTTAAATAGTATCATGTTTTTGTTTTACTAAAACATATGAAAATCATCTTCTTAAACACAGAATGTAACTCGAAACTTTCTGGCATTTCTCCCTATTTTAATAAATGTAAAGATGCTATCAAAACATAGTTACATTTAAAAATGTTTAAAAATACTCATGCAATATAGCTTTGCCTATCAATGGTCATATATTTTATTTCATTAATATTATGCAATTAATTTTCGTGGCGTATATTATTATTATTATTATTATTATTATTATTATTATTTAAAAAGCTAGAGAAAGGCTTAAATATGCACGACTATACATTACGATAAACTTGAAACGTGTAGTTTTTCCAGTAAGTCATTACAATAATAACGAAATGCACCGATAAAGAATGCCACGTAGGTAAACGCATAACAAAAATCTACAAATAGATTTTTATGAATATAACAATGACAGTCTGCTAATAAGTAAATTAACAACACTGGGCTAATTTAAATTTTAATACTGCAATTTTTTTTGAGATTTGCACCTTTTTCTGATAGTTCATGAATATGGAAATTTACTTAGATAATTCTGATACGAGATCTTAGTATAAGATACTTAAATGGCGATAACCATTTCGAACTATGGAGCTTCTGAGAACTTAAAAAAAAAACAAAAAAAAAACCAGCTGATTAATTTGTACTAAGCGTGTCAATCGATCTTTACCTCCTGTAGTGTGTTACAATACTAGAAAGAGTTTTATTAGTGAAATAAAAAGTGACTGTCTGAATCTCAGACTCTCTCGTGATATTACTTGTGATAAATAATGCTGTCTTGTAAACATAACACTGCGTAAAAGTTCGGTATTTGCTATTGGCAGTAATAGGGCCACTTTGGTTCCCATTTTCCCCCCCTTCTGTATTGGGGTCTGATAAAATATAGTTGGTCTTGCCTAAGGTCTCTTCTGGGAATACCGGCAGAACATATGAACAATTTCAATTTAGTTGCACTTAGCACCTACAGATGTCGGAAGGATAGGCGTTCAGTCCTACTTGGACGTGAAATAACCGGAAATTTTGTCCAGCGATGTTTACCCCCCCCCCTCCCCAGTTATGGAATAAACGCAGAGATATTAGCACTAATTTAGTTCTGTAAACGAGTCCATAAGTACTAATAAAAATACAGATATGCGAGATTTATGGTTATCTTTTCTTAATAATCGTCAAAATACCTTACTACCAAGATGGAAAAATCTAATAAAATACCAAAACAAATAAATGTGTAAATAGAAATACTACACAAACAACAACAATTTAGGGCTTTCTGGAACATTAAAAAATATGAATATTTTAATTAGAATATATTATGTGGCGAATCAATTGCTACTTATTAAGTATTAGAAATGTAATTAAAATAACCAAGATTCTTAAAAATCCAGTAAAGAAAATGAAATGTTATAAACGTTTCTTATAGACCACCAATAACAATAGTACACTCATATACCATGTTTTTGAGATAACTTCAGAGTGGAAAAATGTTTGTAGAATTGTTTCAATGGTGTATAAATCTTAAAGATATGTTTTGAAATGCAATGAAAGGATTTGTTTGTTTCTTTCCTAGTTTATGTAACAATTTTAAAGGTAACCCTAGTACTTACTTACTCAGAATAAACGTTCTCCATTCATAACCGTAATCCTAATGACATTGATACACCCACAAATTTCTAAGTACCAATTGCGGCAGAAACATGATTATTGATATTGCATGATTAGGTGCAACTGGTTAGAGAAGAACAGTAATACGTAATAATGCTTCAGTAGCGCATTAATCTAATCTAAATCAAAGACAGATATTGAATGTTTAACATTATCAGTTCTGTTTCTCTTTTCTCGTAATAGATGTGCTGAATATTTTTTATTTAAACCAAGTTTTGCATGTTCTTTAGGAACAAAGCTTTGCAATAAATACAGGAACACTGTGCACCGTGCGCTTGCATTGCCATATTAAATAGAAGATCAAGTTTGTTTATACTCCATGTATCAGCAGAGTATCATTGCCTGCTCTACAGTAATTTTTATAAAGTTATATTTTCATAATTCTTCCAATATCATCCACGTTATTAATATCTGGACCCTCAGCGGTAGATACAACATCTGTATCCTCCCACCTTTCTCAGAACTCAAGCGTAGAGATGACCTCAAATAGATCGCACAGGGATCTATCATCTAAAGCTAAGTTTACTGCAGCCGCTTGCTTCATCACTTGCCAGAAGTATCGGCTGCATTAATTTAGCGAAGTTCAAAATGTATGTCGATGTAATTACTCTCTCTCTCTCTCTCTCTCATATATATATATATATATATATATATATACAAGGGTGCCAAAATGTATACACACTTTAAGCAAAGAAAAAACCGTGTTAACATAACAAAATTGAATTCACACAAACAGAAAATGATGAGAACTAATCATCTTATACTTTTAGTTGCTCAAAATTCCCACCATCGGCGTCGATACACTTCTGAGTACGTTGAACTACTGATTGAGAAACATTTGCGAAAGTGTCCTCAGCAATTGCAGCACATGCCGTTTCAATTTCTTCCCGAAGTGTTGCGAGTGTAGCTGGTTTTCTACGGTACACAACATCCTTAACAGTTCCCCATAGGTAGAAGTCCAATGGAGTTAGATCCGGAGAACGCGACTGAAATTCAATCGGACCTCTTCGTCCTATCCAGTGCCTTGGATCCAGTGCGCGGGCCTTGCTTTGTGAGGTATCCCAGATCTGCCCTTGTGAACATCGTATACGGCTACCACGAGTCTCAAATGTTGTCTCGAATGCTGCAATTGTTACTCTCGTTGGCGGTTCTGTTCTGTACACACGCCTCCATTGTCTTTGAACTTCAACATTCTCGGTTTTCCAGTGCCTCTTCAAAATTTCTTTCCGTTGTTCAAAGGATAATCTTGGCTCCATCTTGTTGTAGCAACCTTACACGCCAAGGGTGACCGAGGTCGTTAAGGCGCGGACTCGTGAGCGGGAGGTCTAGGGTTCGAATCCCATCAGGACCGTCCTCCTGACTGAGGTTTTTTCCAGGTTTTCCTCAGTTCTCATAAATGGCAAATGCCGGGGAGGTACCCTAAACTTAGGACTGGAAAGTTTCCTTTCTTAAAAAAAAATCCTTTCCCAATATATCATTTCATTTCATGTATCATCAGTGTCACCGCCTGTGGTGCCTCATTAGTAAAAACGGGTGTTAAACACTATTGAAAATAAAAAAGTAATCTTAGTATAGCGTTTACAGAACATCATACGATAATCTTGGCTAGATTTGTTTACAGAACATCATACTACACATTACTGTTATTTTGGGGTCCAACTTTGAAATATATTAAATAGATATTTACTGGGAAAGTGTGTATACATTTTTGAATAATTAAAATTAATGCACAATTTTCGGTGTTGCGTGTATTTTAAAACTTCAGAGTTTTTATAACTGCTGGAACTATGTTTAACAGTTTTCAATATGCTCGGTTAAAATCTCTGAAGTTTCTAAATATTTGAAAAAACGGAATTAAAGGGCCTCCTACAATTACGGAATGAACTGAGATATCAAAGAGATCGTTTTCATACACAGTGTTACAAAATGACTTATCTTGTTTCTAGGAGATGATGGGATAACTCAAAGGGCCAATGCGATGGTTGCGTCCTCTGCTCTGTCAATAGGTTTCATTGATATAAAAATACACAACAATGTCGCAGGTGAGTCCTTGATCGGCATGTTGGCAACCGACAGTCGTCATTAGATGGTTTTTGAGATGGAAAGAATGCCACTTCTCTCTCCGAAACCTTCCAATGCCCTCACGAGGCTAAGACCCCGTTCCAGACGCCCTAAATCAGAACATTGCACCGATAATCTAATCCGAAATATGCCAATTATCTGCTAACCACCGGGTTAAGAAGGCGTTTGGAGATGACTTTCAAATAAAAAAGTTATGTAAGCAAAGCAATGCATATAAAGTACTTTAATAAATTATTCAGGTGCAGAAATGAAAAATATTTCATTACTTATTGTTAGTACAACTGGAAACAGTTACAGCCACATTAGAAGCATGAAATAAGTACAAACAATCTCTTGGTAATACACATTTGTGTTTTAATGAAGAAATCTTATTCACTGTTTTTGGTACAAATGGATTTAAGGTCAGTTACCGTCTGAAATCTTGCACCCATTCGCACTCTGGATCACTATTTTTCGCTAATAATCATATAAACGATGCTTTTTAGCATTTGTGCTAAGTTGCTACGTTTTACCTCTTTTCTTTAAATGTTACACATTCAAAGACACTCAACTCTACTATCAATATTATTTGGGCATTAGAATATAAAATAGGTATCTAGTTGGTAATTAAACATTAGAACTTCTTTGTCAATTTAGGATTTTTCAAAGCACATTACTATTGTAATACAGTATCCCAGAATCGTCGTTCATTTGTTCAAGTTATACTCTAGTGTCTTAAAGTGAAAGAAAGAATTTCAGGAGTTGTCAGATATTAAATATTGTTCAATTAACAGCTCTATCCATCCCTTAAGATGTGATTCTGGGTCAACAAAGATGTAAAAAAAACTAAAGCTAAAAACTCTATGCATCCGGATTTCTGCTACCTTGCTCTCCAGCACTTCTTTGTGCTGTTTTGCTCTATGCGACCATTGGGCATTCCAGAAATGATTAACATCAAATTAAATTAGCTCGCGAAATTTCACGAGTTAAAGCAGTAACTAGAGTTTAGTTTACTAAACTAGAGTTTAATAATTATTAAATAAAAAACATTTCTCAGAGCACAGTCACTTTTAAATAATATAGTTAGTTGCATTTATTTTAATTTCATAAATTAAATTTTCTTCAATGTTTTACTTTTCATTTCTGCGTAATAACGACAGAACTGTGTTCAATTGTAGGTTATGTCAGGTTAACCTTAGAAGCGCTGTATTGTACAGATTTCTAATTTCCGACAACTCACCAGAAGATGAATTTCACCATGCTCCTTGTGTATTTCATGAGAGAGAGGGAAAAAATCCATTCCTAGAACTGAATGACAAAAAATTGATAACCCGATTTCGCTTAGCAAAATATGTCGAAGAAATGGAGCAGATGTTACATTCGCGATTACAATCACAAACTAAGCGAAATCACGCTTTGAATTCGATGTTCATGATCTCGTATTCAAAGCGGAGAAAAGAACGGCAGCAGAACCGTCTATAAAGCTACTAGAGCAATAGCAGTTCTGAGACCTCAATTCATTAAAATACCAACCGAAGAGGGTGTATACGCAGTGATGCTAAGCTTCTATAACATCGCAACTTTCCTGGAGTTTTAGGTGCTATAGACTGCACACATATACACATTATATCACCTGGGGGTTATAATGCAGAAGTCTTCAGAATAGAATTGTTATACTCTTTGGTAATCCCCCCCCATACGTCCTTTATCCTTATTTGAGAACAAATCTAGTTTTTTTCTTCAATTATTGCCTGATATTTTAGCACCAGATCAATAATAATATCCACGTTTGCTAAAATTTGCCGTTCGCATTCCGTTTGGCTTTGCCTTACCCGTGTTTGAACTTTGAAGCAACAATGAAAACCTGAATAATTATTGTTTTTCTTAGGTTGAACAGTTGAACATCAATTCGCTCCAAACACGAATTACTCTTAATATTTTGCGATGTTGCCAAAGGTTTGACGGTTACTACAAACTCGAGTTTACGCAGTCTGAGGTTATTTTTATGCAATAGAAATAAAGACTAACCTCTAGTAACTTTTTAAATCACAGTTGAAAATAATCTCTAGTTAACAACTTTTATACAGCTGTCTGTGAGTGTTTTAACATTATTTAACATGTCTAAACATTAACCATTATGCTCAAATGTTAAATAAACATACAAATATAATTGTTTTATTTTGTATTTATTAATGTGTAAAATAAATAAATTACTAATAAAGGTAGTAATGAAAATATATGGCAAAATTTCTCCCCTTAGAAAATAAATAAAAGATTAGCAATGCACTTGGAGGTAAGCTACACAATTAACTGCCATGATTTCCAAACGCTGTACGAAATGCTATTCACAGCTGACTCACCTTTAATGAACCACACGGTACATTCTAGCTTATTGCTAAGATAATTTATTGCACTTGCCGTTACAGCTATTTTCTGATTAGTTCTTATAAAGCCTGTCACTGTCTGAAAGCTCGCTCAATATCCACTTTACCCGCAGGACTTCACCATGGTAAGGCACTGGTGATTAGTGTTTCACTGCATCCATGGTTATTTTAATATGCTTTTGTTCATGTGAGCTTTCTGTGGTGCTTTGCTGAATGAAGATGGATGAAAGTGATTTCTTGCTTGTTTAATCATTATTCCTTCATAATGGCGAAGCTCAAGTATGTATTTATAACACTTTATTTTTCTGGCATTCTGTTTAATATAATTCAGAATGCAACAATATAATTTGCAACTCAAGCTAAGGTTATATTTCCCTTATGATTTTTATATAGCATTTTACTTTCCTTATACATTCAACGAAGATTAAATACCTTCATATTAGATATTTCCTTTATTTATCGTCTATGAAATTATTATATATTTAGTGAAAATATTATAGAATTTGATACCAATATTTTTATTGTGCATCGGAGCAGCAGTGGGGTAATATGTAGAAATATATAGATGTCATATTGTAGAAATGTTTTTAATTACCTTCAATACGAGCAGTTTTATAATAGACTTTAGGAATGGTTGATTTTAGTGAACATGCTTCCCTTAAATAATGGAGTATAATTTTAACAAAATGCCATTAATTGCTAATGCGCTATTGCTAGTTCCACTGTAAAGTATCAGCTTAAATATTAAATTGACTGATTCATTATACTCTTGAAATTGAACCCATAAGTTAGGTTTAAGTTTTACGAGAATTCTTGTAAAACGTTAGGATTAGGTTGGATTAGGCGTTCGCTAAAGTTTAGTTTCAGAAATTTGTTATAGTGAGTTTTTATCTTTATCGCTGCTTCTGTGCGGTGTATTATGTCGCAAAATCGGAAAGCGTACATTGATTGCTTGTAAAACATCTCATGGGCGATAGCAACAGACAAAATTTGAATCTTAATGACTGTGATTGTAATTTTTGTTCATTTAGTGCTTTTCTTGACTTCTGTTGGTAAAACCGTTTACGCCATCACATTACGCGGCCATTTTGTCATTTTTGTTACGATTTCAGCTATAAAAGTAGATGCACTTACATACACATCTGCTAATAATATTTTTATTCACTCTCCTGTTATTCTAGGTAAGTTTAAAACTTGTTTTTGTGTTACGTAACCACACTCAAGTTTCACTAAGTCCTTAAACAAAACTTTAGCTAATATCTAACCTAACCGGACCCTAACCTAAGTATTTGTTTTACAAACATATTCGTGAAACTTAAACCTCACTTATGGATTCAATTTTAAGATTGTAATCATAAGTGCGCTGGTGTTTCGTATTTTAAATATATAAAATTTGCACCTACTAAGCACAAGTATTAATATGTTCTCTTCCACATAGGAAATTAAAAAGGAATAAAGTTAACTCCTTTTTAAATTTGGGAGTGCGCCATTCATTGAAACTATAATACACATTAAATGCATTCTTAGTAATGTTTCTGTACTCTTATATTTTCTAACCGCTGTATTTAGGTGAGAAGAAGGAAATTTAGGAAATCTGTGGAATGAAGCTCATCGATTTCCTTTGAAAAAATATGAATATCTTTAATTATCAAATATATATCCATGGTTCACAGAGAAAGCTATACTTGAGTAATTTCTGGAAGGCATGCATCCTAAAGGTAAAATGAATAAATAGTAGGCAAGAAACTAAGGGAAGTTTAGAGAGCTATGTAAATGAAAAACCACCACCTAGCGAATCATATAGTGTACTCAATACCAAGTTTCAACTAAATTTCCAAACAATCTTAAAATCAGTCTAAAATAATTTTTGTCTTCTAGTATTTTTCAATAGATCTATATCAATTACGACTGTATTATTTTAGTTTCTATTGCAATATTAGTAATAGTAGCATTCAAGAAGTTCTACTAGGAATTTATTTTATCTTCCAGATAAAGTAAATATCTCGAAGGTAAAAAAGTGCTATTTCTTGCGATTTCCATATTGGTCAGAATGAAGCAAATTATTGCTTTCAAAATATTATACTATTAGTTTAACATAATTAATTCAAACACTTACAAAATTAAAATAATAAACAAAGCAAAACAAATGAAAATAACTGAAAAAAGCAATAAATAATCCGCCTAACATATGAAGCGACCTTTGACAAAATATATACGTATCTATTGCTTTCGAAGTTTATATGACGGAAAATGGCAATCATATAAGTAGCTTAGTTATATCGAACTAAACAATTGATTGCAAATGAAAATTGTGCCGCTATGATTAGGTCGATACATTCATTTTAATATGTCTTTCTTTGATTTTGTTTCTTTTTTATCAATCAAAATGCTGATTTTTTCAAACAAATCCTGTATATTTAGTTTTATTTGTTTTACTTTCATTAATGAAAAAATAAAGTCTCACATCTGTTAACTCTTTTTTTTTAAGTTATTACATTCTTTGTTATTTTCAAAAGAACTCAAAATGCCTGTCACGCGTAATCTAGCGTCTTTTATGCTGATCTCAGTTTGATATCCAGTTTTGTTATTTATGAAATAATATTACATATTTGTGAATCTTTATGTTATTCACCTTTAAGGTTTTTTTTTCTAACACACTATTAACCCATTATGCCGCTCTTTGGTTGGCCAGCAAGAAATTTTGGTATTTAATTTTTTCACTTCAATTTCTGTTTTAGTTCATATGTGATGAAAATGTCATTTTTAATTATTAAATAATTTCATAATGACGATGTAATATGATAGAATAAATAAAAACCAATTTTCGATATTGAATAGTATGGAACCAGTGCAATCTATTATATTGTTTACTTCTTTACGTGCATAGCATACCTTAGTTTTTTGCGATATGGACAACCGGTTTCAAGCTACCGGTAGAAATCATGGAAAACTGTTGCCAAGCTGAATAGGTTTTAGGGCAAGATTTTTTAAAGGTTAATACAAATAAGAAAAAATGGAATGGTAATACAAATATTGGGCATAATTAATTTCTGATTAGTAATGAAATTCAGTTTTATATTTAGTAATAAATAATTAAATACGCACATAAAATTAATCGAGTTACGTTTTCTGTAAAAAATGAACATTTTAAGACTGAAACACGTATTTTAGGAATTGATTTTTAGATATGAAATGCATTGAATATATAAAAAGTATTAATTTCCTAAAACGAAGGCCTATAAAAACGAGACTGTGTTCTGCAATGCATTCTCACCAAGGTCAGATCACGCACTGCCAATACTTTACGATATTTAGTAAGAAGTTTTATTCTTTTTTCTGTCTGAATACGCCGATGCAGTAAAGTTGCGACGTACTCCAAATATGAAATGGACTTGGCATTTAACACTTTATAAAATAAACCTTTATTTTTCAGGCGAAACTTTAACTTTGGACAAACAGAACTAAAAGAGAGATAACCCTGAAGTGTATGAGTTTACAAAACAAAGTAAGAAAGAAAATTATCTCCCAAAATGAAACCCGAATACTTTTTCTTTGTTGAGCAGGTCGGTCCTGGTGGTGTAGTGGTAACGGTACTTGCCTCCTACACTCAACATCGCGGGTTCAAACCCGGCAATTGTCGATGGATGTTTTCAGGCGTAAAAATCCTAAGTATGGCTTCCGTCGGAAAGGAAGTAAAGCTGTCCGTCCCGTGTTGTACATTTACGGACGTAAAAGAACCTCAAGCCTGAAAGAAGAGACCTCTGAGCAAAATTTGTCGGCTGTTTCACCTGCTGAATTGAATAGGACGCTGATGACCTGAGATGTTAAAGAGTGTCCTTAAATAATAATAATAATTATTAAAACACTACTAAATTTGTTGAGCAGCAAATGCAAAGTATTTTTCAACTGTTTTTTTTATTACACAATTTTAATGTCAACCAACTTTTATGGTTTTACAGAGACGAATTCAAAATAAGTAACAAAAACAATTTTTATATTAATAAATTCAACTTCAAAATTCTTAATGAGATCTAAAACCGACATGGATCTGTCGGGATCACCAAATGCTCAATACATACTTGATGACACTTGATCTTCTTTGGTTTGAAAAACAGCAGCACTCTGTTATAATGTGATTAATGTATTGCAGTTGTCGCACCAGGGAGTTTCATGTTTAGAAAACAGATGATTGTTAGTTAATTTTGAGTGACCAATCCGAAGAGTGGATACCTGTTGACGTCTGCTGCATCGTTTGTATAGTCTTCACTTCTCTTAATTCACTGTTAAGGTTGTCTTCTATCCAGCTGTTTTTCCAGTAATGTTGTTATTGTGTAAACACATGGATGTGGAATTGGGGTGCAGGGTGTATAGCTTCGTCTGCTTGCTAGTTTCCTGTTATGCCTTCATCAGACGGTATCCTCATCAGGGTGACGTTTCTATTTTCTTGAGTATTTCTGATAATAAAGAATCCCTCCTTAGGTAAATGTTTTATTTATTTATACGCCAATGAGTCAGGACCAAGGCTGGAATTTAAAAAGTCACCAAGTAGAACAAAAGGCGTCAGTGAAATCGTGAGAGGGAGGTAGAGGAAGCAGAGGTGGTGTGGCAGGGTGAAGCTCACTTCCGGCTGTAGCGCCGAAGAGAAGGAGAGGATGTTTCGGTAGTTGATTTATATGTCCTGATAATGAACATAAATAAATATTTACAATATACATTACACATACAGATTTTCAATGATGAACTCACCTGCATCCGCTTCAAATGTCGTATTTAACTATGCAATCTCAACTTTAGGCTTTATTAATACAAATAGCGACCCCTCCACTTGCGTGGTAGGCATTCTTGCGGTTAGCATTGTAAGCTACGCATTGATTTATTTCATAGACATAGTTCCTTTAAAAGTTTGCTTCTTGAAGACATAAAATGCTTGGTTCGTATTATTCGGTAGAAATGGAAATTGTTCAAGATGAACAATTAATGTTCCGTTGCATTACGCTAACATACAGCATAATAAAAGAGCAACGATGTAGAACCATTATTACCTTCAGTAATTGTGTTTAAGTTAGGAGATTTGTCGCGGGATTCCTGTTGTGTTGGTAGCAGCCAATACGTCGTTTTTTTCTTCTAGTCTTGCTCTGTTTTAGCGAATTCAGAAGGAAGTAAGCTATTGCTATTGTACCCAAGGAAAGATTTTTTAATGGTCTATCCAAAGCTGCACTGATCGTACCTACTAGTCATCTGCATTTATATATATAATAGTAGAAAAGGATAAAACACTAAGAAAAAGTCACACTTGAGATCGCAAGTTTTATCACCGTCACTTGTCTGTCTTCTTGCCATAGAAGGACTCCACGATTCCGAAATATAGCGATCTCAAGTGTGACTTTGTCTTAGTGTTTTATCCTTTTCTACTATTATTATTACTGTTAATTTGTTACATTGTTAATAGTGTTACTTTATTTTTATTTTTCTTTTATATTATATATATATATATAGGTATATACTGGTCACATAGTTATAAATATGAAAAATAAACTCTTGGAACAATGTAACTAAAATAACAAGAACTAGAGAATCAGAAATATATAGTATATGAAAATAGTACGATTCTGTTCCCTAAAGCGGCGTATTGATTTCAGAAACTTACAACGCCATTCCATTTATGCTTGACTTTTCAATTAATATTTTTCTTTAATTTTTGGCACTTTTTCCATTTGTAGTTTATTTCTTTAAGAACTCATCTCAGAGAGTGTTGGTTGTTAATACTCTATGCATTAATAAAGGGTAACGGGGAAAGAGAAACGTTATGGATAAGGTAAATATAATAAATATTTGGATAAGAGCAAGTGTGTGGAAAATGAAAGAAGTAAGAAAAGATTTTAAACAAGAATACCGCCCTTGTTTAGGGAGAGACAATAAGAATAAATGATTGAAGAAATGTGTTTATAAAAGCTAAGTTGCCTAAAATAGTTTAAGAGTTGCTGAGAAACAATTTTTAATATAGATTGTGAAAGCGTTCAATTCTGTAAATGGAAATAGTAAATAAAATAAACGTGTAAATTAAAGTAAATAAAGTAAACAAAAGTTGTGAGCATAAGCTCGTAATAATATTCTCCAAATGTATAGCTGTATATATTGCTCAAATTATGTATATGCACAATATCTGGTTTAAAAAGTCTTTAAACTGCAGTTAGTGTAAATTCATGATGCAATTAATGCTAGCACTAAGCAGCACATACAGAGATAGAGATGGAGAGGGAATGAGTCACTGCGAGCCTGTAATCAAATAAATTCATCTCGTTGCTCTTAATTTGGAAGAGCAAAAGGGTATAAAAATATTTACCAGAACGATTATAGCCTTCACCCGCGCAGCTAATTTAGAAATGGGAAACGAAGATTACTTTATGAAAGAGGCTGGACGGAGTTAGAAACTGCGACGGGGAGAATAAAGAACCACTATGCTAAAGAGGAACGCGAATAGCAAGCAATTCCTTGGCGATAAATCTTCTGCGCTCATGGCCTAAAAATAAACAGTTGAACACACCAGCATGTGATACATAGTGCAGTAATGTTCCAGGTTGCATTTATGACATACTTTCTGTGGTGAAAAAATGCTAAATCACATCCCGGTTTATCGAGGGGGTTAAAAATGTATACACACTTTCACAGCTCATATCTATTTAATATATTTCAAAGTTGAACCGAAAAACAACAGTAATGTGTAGTATGATGTTCTGTAAACAGATGTGACTCACATTACGTTATGTTAGCGTTGCTACGTGACAGGTAAATCAACAATGAGCCAATGAAGCCAAGATTGTCATATGAAGTTCTGTAAACAGATGTGACTCACACTATGTTATGCTAGTGTTGCTACAACAAAATGGAGCCAAGATTATCGTTTGAACAGCGGAAAGCAATTTTGAAGTGGTATTAGAAAACCGAGAATGTTGTTGAAGTTCAAAGGCAATGGAGACGTGCGTACAGAACAGAACGCCAATGCGAGTAACAATTGCACGCATACGAGACAAATTTAAGACTCGTGGTACCATATGTGAAGTTCACTAGGACAGATCTGGGAGACCTCGCACAGCAACAAGTCCCGCGTCCTCGGCTATGGTTTTGGAACGTTTTGAGCACTCACCGCAGAAATCTACAGAGCAATGTGCACGTGAGACTGGGATTAGCAGAACCAGCGTACGTCGTGTTATTAAAACAGCACAGCTGAAAGTTTTCATCCTAAGACTTTTGTATAAGTAGCTGTAAAAGTCTAAGATGAATAGTGCTCATCATTTTCTGTTTGTATGAATTCAGTTTTGTTATGTTAACACATATTTTTTTTCTTTGCTTGAAGTGTGTATACATTTTTTGGCACTCTCTGTATATAAAAGCATCTATCTAAGATTAAGTCATTTTTCTTTACAATGTGAATGAAGTAAATATTTTAATAACGTTACGTGATCCGTTGCGTTTTCACTTTAAAACTTGCTCTCTTCTTAAGGGCTGTAATTTGACAGTCTCATGAAAAGGAGTTAAAAGGAAATTCAGTTAACTTATATTTAATAGACCATAATTATTATTTGTAGGTAGAGAACAATCAAGTATAAAAGCAAGGAAGGCGAGTATTAAAGAAAACAGTGATAAATGAAAAAGTGGTTTTAAAAATACTTTACATAACAAGTTTCAATTTTATTAATTATATTTATAAATAGCATATTATAACACCATTTCTGCTGGACTTTCAGAAGTCTTTGTGCTTCAAAATTCCTAAGGAGACCTGAAATATAATCTTAATATGGCCTAAACTAGACTTTGTTGTAGTCAAAAACAAGATATAACAATTAATAATTCTAGAAAGAGCGTGATTTGTAGTAATTATATTAAGTGAATGAGTGATTTCTTTGTGATTGATATTACAGCCGCAGGTTAAAATAAACCATAAATAGTAGGAACTCGAAGAAAGCTATATACCCTCTGGGTAATGCTCTTATCACAAGAGAATTCTTAAACAGGAGACCTTCAGTTCAGAAGCGCCTGTATACATATTCAGAATTTTATCGTTATGCTGTATTTCAAAAGAATATATTCCAATTTAAAATATTACAGGAATGCATTTATTAATAACTAAAAGTCCGTCACTCCAGGAGCTGCGTAAACTAAGCGAATTCCTCGCCTAGTAGAGTAACTTTAAAAATTAATATAACATCGAATAATGGATGAAATGAAATAAGTTATGGCATTACTGTGTGGTATTAGAAACAAAATCTATAAGTATCTGCACTCTATAAGTATCACAAAAGAGAAATCACATTTTTACAATTAGTTTATTATTATTATTATTATTATTATTATTATTATTATTATTATTATTATTATTATTATTGCAATATTAAAACACAAAAATTAATTGTATACTATAATTAAATGAAATATAGGATCACTGAAATACAAAGCTATACTGTGTGCGTATTATTAAATGTAATGATGTTTACGAACTGACCCCTTCATGTCTTTTCATTCTCTTAAATAGAGAAAAATAGCAGAAAGTTTCGAGTTAGATTTTGTATTTAAGAAGTGTACAAAATTGAGCATATTGTGAAATGAAACCCCTATTGCTTGTCGAGTCTAACAAAGAATGTCACCAAAATTTTTTCAGTGATGCTTTAATTTGGGATCTCAGTGAAAATTTATGACAATCTGGTAGTGATCCACTTAAACTTGAGAATATATTAGCGCATTTCCACTACGACTGTGTTTGAAGAAACAATTACTTCTAATTCCTGCCAATGAATAACTACAAAAGCAGTAATGTTTAAAAATAATCACAAAAAAGACAAAAATAGGTAGAATAGTGTGAAAGATGCAGAAAAGTACAAAAAACGTCTTCTCATTATGTCAGATAGTTCAAGAGAAAATCATTTCTATACAATTATATCTTTTCTAATGGTCGCCAAAGGGGGGGGGGGATTTCACCATAAATCACAGCTCTATTTATCAAATTTTAGAAGGTATTCAATTTCTGTCGCATCTTTTTAATCTGTCTTTGCCCGAAAACTGGATTATTCATATAATTGTTTAAATTTGAAAGCAAGAAAGATTATTCTGTAAAATATTATATTAATATTACAATAGTACAGCCTATTTCAGACCTCTTGACTAATATTCTTAACTTTTGTTCTTTCTGTGGGGTATAAACTATTTAGAAACACTTTATTACCAAATCACAACTATTACATAAAATGATCAATAATTTTTTACAATAAGTATTCTGTTCAAATATAAACAATAACAATAGTTCAGAATTCCAGGCAATGATAAAATACAAAATATGTGGCAATGCTGTCACCCTCTTTAAAATGTAAGCATAAAAATTGAAAGTAATGGAGAAAAGGCTTTAAGATACAATCAACATTCCTTCAGTATGTTACATCCTTTTGGCGATAGATATCCAATTATTGAGACTGACAAACTTGTTAGAGAATTGTATTGAGCCACGTTGTTTAAAGAATAATTCCTAATTCAGCCTTTCTTCAAATGATCTCTTTAACTTTCATCTATTGCATGTGCCTACAGAACTATTTTCCATGTACAGTGATAATTTTACTTACTCACAGCCTTGTCTTCCTATTGTTCAATAGAAAATGCGTGAAGATTATCATTCTTGACCAGGACCTGAAACAATGTATTCAATCCAAAGTTATTCCAATCAATTTTGGCAAACTGACCAATGTTCTAACATTCAAGCAATTATAAATATTAAAGTATGCGTTTAAAATAATGTTTTCATTTCATATCTTAACATTTATTTTTATTTAAAGACATTTTGTGATAATATTCATATTTTTTGTAAAAATTAGAAAGACAAAGGATTCAAAGACTTTTCTCGTTTTCCTTCAAATGGGTATTTATGAAATCACCTTGAAAAACTATATAACATTGATTAAGGAAAGATCCCATTTTTTCTTCCAAATATTGAGAACCGTTTGAATATCCCTTGTTTCAAAAGTTTAGGAACATTCCAAATTTCTTAAACAAGAAATTTCGGTATCCTAATTTGATATCTTATTTCAGGAAAGCCCATGTATAATAAAGACACTATATGTTGTGGCAGTATCAGTGATGGTTATATTGTTTGGCTTAAACCACATTAGGAGCAGGGTGAGTGATATAGAAGATAAAAGTAGCAATGGACTGAATTGCAAATGTTCCATGCTGCCTTTTCTTAAATTACATTTTTTTAGCAGCACAATAGGACTACAAGATTTAAAAACAAGAGAAATTGAAGCGATGGGAACAAAATAAAATTTAAAATTAATTTCGTGTCGGAACTAATACAGTGAAGCAATTAATTCATTCTTAATTAGATAGTGAGTCAGCATGTAGTTATGAAAAATATCTGTCTTTATTATATAAAAGTGTATTACTCTTCATTTTTTAACGATATAACTAAAATTAAGTACATTCTTATTTTTTAGGATGAGCTTCCGCAGGAACAAATTGACTGTAAGTATTTGAATATTTGTTTTGATAATTCCTACTTATATATTTATTCACTACATAGACTGTTTTCCAGTGATGTCATTAATTAGCTATTCAAATTATAAAAAGAGTTAAACATATAAATATAAATTTTGAATGAGTAATATTGAAAAGTAGATTAGATAAATGGCACAAATTCCCATTGTGTACATTTAATGTCAATTCTTTGCTATTCTTGATTTTTTACTTTTTATTAAAGAGGAATTGATGTCTTTTGTTGTTTCCATATTCTCTTTATAATAATAAAAATGACACAAACGGTTCCAGTTGCTTATGTTAAAGTTCAAAGAAATCTCACTACAACAATTTGCCGTAATGAGGTTTACCTAGTTAGCATATACGAGGTCTGTTCAAAAAGTATCGCGAATTTTGAATTTCCGCGGGCTACGTATATTCGATTGTTTTGTGGCGTTATGTTGGTACTCATGTCCCTCACTTATGTTGACAAGCTCGGGTATTTTGAATGTTCAGTTAATTGTTGGCTCGTGCCATTCGATTTTTACTAATGATTTGGACATGAGACGGGTCGCCGCAAAATTCGTACCAAAGTTACTCAATTTCGACCAAAAACACCATCGCATTAACGTTGCTAAGGAACTCTGTTCGCGACGGCCCAAATTTGCTCCAGAGGGTCATAATTGGCAACGAATCATGGGTTTATGGTTATGACGTGGAAACTAAAGCTCAATCATCCCAATGGATGCTGCCACACGAGCCAAGACCGAAAAAAGCGCGCCAAGTTCGGTCGAATGTGAAGGTTTTGCTTACAGTTCTGTTCGATTGCAGGGGCGTAGTGCATCATGAGTTCTTGCCACAGGGTAGAACGGTCAATAAGGAATATTACCTGCAAGTTGTGCGCAATTTGCGCGAAGCAATCCGCCAGAAACGCCCGGATTTGTGGAAGAACAAAAATTGGCTTTTGCACCACGATAACGCCCCTGCTCACACATCGTTGCTTGTGTGCGATTTTTGGGCAAAAACAACACACTTATGATGCCGCAGCCACCGTACTCCCCAGACCTGGCCCCCCTGTGACCTTTTTTTGTTCCCAAAACTGAAGAGGCCCATGAAAGGACGACGCTACGCCACGATTGAGGAGATAAAGACGGCATCGAAGGTGGAGCTGAACAAGATCACAAAAAACGATTTTTTAAAGTGCTTCGAGGATTGGAAAAAACGTTGGCACAAATGTATAATATCTGGTGGGGATTACTCTGAAGGGAACAAAATAGATATTCATGCATAATCAAATACTTTTTGAAAAAAACAAAATTCGCGATACTTTTTGAACAGACCTCGTAATTAGTACATGCATGACAATGATGAGACAGTAACAGATGACACAATGTTAACATTTTCTGGTTTATTACTTTGTACGTCATTTCCCATCACTGGATTGGCTTTTTATGGGTTTTTAAAAAAATTCATAGACTTTGAATTATACAAGTAATATCACGAGAGGGTCTGAGATTACCGATAAAAGCACGAGCGTGGTGAATTTATCTGGAGAGCTCAGACCATCGAGTGATATTTATTAGGACTATTTCAGGAATAAAATAAGAATTTAAATATAATTCCTCTAAACTTGGCTTACAAAATTGTAATAATTGTATATGTGTAGTTAACCTTTTCAAGCAATCTTGCGACAGAAGAATTCCCATTGTGAGTAATGCCAAAAGAGAAGAGAAAAATGTGGGTTTAGAATAATTTCATGAATAGAATAAGAATAAAAGTGATATACATTTGAAATTCGCGCACAGAATATTAACACTTGTTATACTTATGAATGTCTATTCAGAAACCACGAGACTTTGCACTAACAAATACCTGGAGATTTAATTTTGATTTAAAGCCTTACATAAAAAGCCTCAGTCATTCAGCATATGAATCTTAGCTCTGTGTTTTTATGCTTGCTTCATACTGGTTTTTAAGTGGCAAGAGTCGGACAACAGAGGTACAGGCTAGAAACGAAAATATGTTTTGGGAGGAGTATTTGAAAATGTAAGCATCCCTATGTAAACAGTATTAACCACAATTGCCAACTTTTGAAAATGTTACACTATTTTGGTTTTATATAGGGCGCGGCAAAAACAATGCCCCATTTTAAATCGTGTGCTATTGTTGGTCACAGTTTCCTAGAGAGATGTTATTTGTACCTTTGCTTAGTCCAGTTCAAAGATTTTCTGTACGCTATATTTACATGACCTTGACCGCTCGCTCCACTGCACAGTACTACTTGACAGCCAGTATGGTGCTCGGTCGAATGAACATTGTGCGTTTGCAATTGAAACGTTTTTCAAATTGTATGATAATTGTGTCGTAAGAACGCAGCGTTATTTTCAGCAACATTTCGACATGGACCGGAAAGGGCACGTTCCGTCACGGATAGCGGTGAAGAGATGGGCCAGGTAGTTCAGGACAACAGCATTGACTTCAGACAAGTCCATCATGGAACCTGTTCATTTCGGCTCATGTCAAAATGTGCCTGAAATAAACGCTGTGTTCTTACGACACAACTACCATATTTTTAAAACATTTGAATGTAATGTAATATGGCATACAGAAAATGCTTTGAACCGCATTATGCAATGGTACAAACATCAGCTCTCTAGGAAGCCGTGACCAATAATAGCGCACGATTTAAAATGGATTATTGTTTCTGCCGCACTCTATACTATTACTGCTTTCACATCATCTCCAAAAATAATGATAAGCAATTGATGAGGAGGAGGAAAAGGTGGAGGAGAAGGAAAAGGGGAAAAAAGAAAGAAGGAAAACAATTACTTTTATGAATTAGTTCATCTAAAATAGTAATTAAAACATGGTTATTCACTGTAGCTATCTATCGTTCAACTCACCAGTAGATACATAATAAATATGATCATAATCTTAACTTCTTTATTTTTTCTTAATATACTATGCAAATCTAAAAACATTCATCTGTAGGTCTATGTAAAACAAAGATATGAAATAATATTTTTGTTTGTTAAATTTCAGTGTTGAAGAAAGCCTTCGACGCATTTGATAGAGAGAGAAATGGATTTATTTCTACAGATATGGTGGGCACAATTCTAGAAATGCTGGGTACAAAACTGGATCAAGATACACTGGATGAAATCATAGAAGAGGTTGACGAGGATGGTAAAGCCTCAAATATATTTCTTTCAAGTTCATTTTGATAGAAGAGAAAAAAAAATTGGTTAGTTGGTTGGTTGCTAGTGGCCATTAGGTATGCTGATATTTGTGATTATTTCCCTAGCTATTATTTTTTATTTGTTTATTGCTATCAAGTTGACTTTATTTCAATAGACGTTCTCCATTTAGGATAATATTCACATCTTTACATAATGGGTAGTGGTTGTCCTTGATTCATTTTATCCTGAAGAGATGTTCTGACAGGCAATTATGTCCAACAAATAACGTGGAATTAGGCCACTCTAATTTTTCTCGGTTTCAATAAAAGTTGTTTGAAAATCTTTAAATCTACACAGATTTTTTTCTTTAAGATTTTGTTATATATTTTGTATTCTTCAGTTATTAATCTTTTAAGATGGAATTTCTACCTCAAAAGATGATTTTAATTTTATGGTGGTTATTTTTTTCCTAAAGTATCAGCAATCTCAATACCTTTTAACCCCACATGACTCAAAATTTTGTAAAACTATTTCTGTATTTCTGATTTGGATTAAATTATGTAATTTTCTTATTTCATTTATAGTGTATGTATGTGGATAACTGTAATTCGTTGTACTTTGTAGTGTTGTTTTAGAGTCACTTTAGAAAACAATTATTTTATTTATTTAGGTTTACACAGTAGATTATCTAAATCTGTTCTAATAGCTATTATTTCACTATCAAAATTGTTAGCGTACTGTCACAAAAGTGTATATTGACAGAATTCTTCCATGTACATTCCAAAGCCTACTTTTCTATTTTTAAGAGATCATGTGTATATACTCTCACCTTGATCTATAATTGTATGAACAGTAGCAAAATGAAGATAGAAAGTGAAGAAACACAAATTAGAAAATGGTAATATACTTCTGATGCAGAAAGTTTGTCTCTGATTGCATTTAGATATATTCAGTATACTGTGGCCCAAGGTTTATTAGCAAAACATTCATAGCCCCTTCTTCCAAAGATGTCCTTTAATAAGTTGTATAGGAATTTTCTTATTTAAATTATCAAGAAATAATTAACATTGAGATTTATGCTTTTTCAGATTCAGATGATACCTGATGACCTTTGTAATCTCTTTCCATAATACTGTTCTAAAGGGAGAAAAAATCCAGATTATACAAAAAAAAATTGGTATTACAAAATGTGCTACCAATATCATTCCGGTATATCTGATATGGTACTAAGAAACATCTATAGGGAATAAATCTCTAAAAGAGTTACATATCACTTCTTTCTTATACTGGGAAATAGTAATGCATCAAGAAAACCTGAAATTTGGAATATATAGAAAGAATATACACGCAGACAATCACATCAAAGCTGATAGTTTTAACCTCACAAAGCACAAAAAATGCAGTTATCAAAAGCTTAACACAACTAGATATTAGCAAAGAATATAAATAAATAGAAAGAGAAACAGTTAAAAAAAGAACATGGTATACAAAAAATACAGAAATTCAAGTGGCAAAAACTTATCAAATAAACCACAACACTTTCAGCAGGAAAAGATAAGCTAATTTTTGAAAAATTTACATATCAACTATGGGTGAAGAAAATTTTTCAGAATATTCTTAAAGATTTTAATTTCAGATTTGCACCTGCTAACAGATTTACTGTTAAAAATCTCCTGATAGACAATGTTAATGACAGTATTCCACAAGAAAAAAAAAAGCAATTATTTACAAAATAAGTTGTACAGAATGTGAAAAAATCTACATTTGACAAAGAAAAGCATAGGCACACGATTAAAAGAACATTTCAGGAACATAAAGTGCAAGCAAATGGAGAAATTAGCAAAGCAAAACTATTAAAATCAGTGCAAGGACCTACAGAAATGGGAGAAACATGGGAGAAAATCTATATTTATAAATGTAAAGACAGTTTAATGAACTTCGACAATTCTGGGGATGAAAACATCAACTGTATGCTCATAACACCTCCACCTCCCACAGCAGAACGAAATATCCAGCAGTGATGAAGCGAACAAAGTGTTCTTGAAACCGGCTCTACATATTATAAACAAGTGAAGCAATAAGAGTATGCAGTTCAACTCAATCAATTATATGATTAGCTTCACTGTACACGTTCCAATGAACTTTTTTTGTTTAATTTAGTTACTACATACCCATCCCAAGAATAGGAATAATAAGTCTGCTTGTATAGATATTCTGTAAGAGAATATTTAAATCTTCCTCATTTATTGGGTGATAATACTCTGAACTAACTAATGAATTTCGATTTTAACTTTCAACTTTTGATTAATTATGTTTCATCTATTTTTTTCTAGTCCTATTGAATAGAACAGGTGTTTTCATAAGAAGAATTCACTTTTATCAATTCTACCAAGATTTTTAACTGTTTATTGTCTTTTTACAATTTTTCAGCAGTCTGTCAAAAAACACGCTCTAGAGACATTTTAACTTAGGTCTCTTAATTAAGATGGTGAACTTTTCATCAACTTATGATACGTGTTGATGGATTCTTTAACAGCAGGTCATGCTATCACATGAACTTATCTATCAGCAAAGCTCACAGCTGATTACTTACTGTAGTTGCAAAATGCAGATCAGGCAACACGTATGGGAAAAGTTGGTTTTGGAATCTGCTCCAGTCATATATTAAGAGTAACCTATCAATATCACTATTGAACTTTTCAGTATAAAATATGTAAATTGTATTAATTGATCTAGTTCTCAGTTTTATACGCCACGTAGTTAACCAAGAAAGCTGCTTCTAGTCTATATACCAATTTCGTCATAGATTTTAGGGACTTAGGTCTGCATTTACCAAGTTCTCTACGCGGGAATATTTAAGTAAACTTCTTCAACATATCCTCAATTTCATTAAAATTAAATAACCTATCAAACTTGTTGCAAGTACCTGTTTTTCAGCCTTAGATTTCAGAACTATTTGTAACGAATGCATGTTTTTACCCCAAGGATCTGGTGAACTGGAGTTTCCAGAGTTCTGCACCTTGGCAGCCAGATTCCTGGTTGAAGAGGATGTTGAGGCCATGCAGCAAGAATTGCGAGAAGCATTTCGGTTATATGACAAAGAAGGTGGGTAAGTTTTTCTTATAGCACCCAGCAACGGAAAGGGAGAGAGACCATAGCATTAACTTTCCCACATAAGTTCAACACCAAACGCTCACAGGCAACCTCTAGAGGCAGTGCAACTTTGGTGCAAAGAAGACAAGTGAATTAGTTTTAAAATACCCGATTTGGGCATGTGAAAAAAGTTTAATTCGCCTACTCGGTTGACAAACAGATGAATTAGCCATAGGCATCGTTATCTTGTACTTGTCTTTTGCTTGCGAGATCTATGAAGATAATTACAGATTTCGTATTTCTGTTTAATTTATATAAAGTTATTTTTATAGAAAACAATGCTAGTCAAAAAAAAGATAGTTATATTTTTTATCGTGCACAGCAGAAAAACATTTTTGAAACAATGTTGCATGACGAAAATAGATTAGTTCTGATTGGTGGACAAAAAGAGAAGTTCGCTCGCGCATGCGTCTGCACATTGGGGATGAGCAAATTATGTCGGTTCGCCCGTCTCCTATGGAGTTCATTTGTTGAAGAGCAAAATGCTGCGTTGAAGTTTTCATTTCGTTTACAGAAAGCCCGGTACGGAAGCTTACAGAATGTTGCAGCAAGTGATGTTGTTCTGTCACAACCCACAGCGCTTCGATGGCTCAAGGAATTTAATGAGGGTCGTGTTTCAACAACAACAACGCAAGGCGGACCAGGTGCTCAAGCAACAGCAGTAAACGAAACCATGATAACACAGCTGTCGCCATTGTTCGTGAATAATAATCGACAGACTTGCAGACACGTTACATATTTCCCATGACAGTATATTTTCGATTCTGCATGCTCACCTGAACATGAGACGAGTTTGTGCGAGGTGGTTTTCAACATTACTGACTCCTGAACAGAAGATGGTGCGAGTGGAAATGTGTAGGGAACTTCGATGTGTCCCCCATCCTCCATACTCTCCAGACTTAGCCCCCTGAGGAGCGCTTTGATATTTCCGAGGCCATCGTGCAAAATGCTGAGGCGGTTTTGAAGATGTCAAAAGGTGGCTTCCAGCACCTGTTCCGGGACTGGCAGATGCGTTGGGAAGTGCATTTAACTCAAAGAAGAATATTTTGAAAAAGACCACACCAATCTGAACCGTGCCTAGTATATTCCATGCGTGAACACCTTTCTCACTCTCTTTGATGTCGGTCCTGGTGGTGTAGTGGAAGCCATACTTGCCTTCTAAACCGGGGTTCGCGGGTTCGAACCCGGCCAGGATCGATGGATTTTTTCGGGGCGTAAAAATCCTAAGTATGGCTTCCTTCGGAAGGGAAGTAAAGCCGTGGGTCCCGTGTCGTACATTTACGGCACGATAAAGAACCTCAAGCCTGAAAGAGAGGCCTCTGAGCAAAATTTGTCGGCCGTTTCTCGCCCCTGACTTGAAGACGCTGATGACCTGAGATGTTAAAGAGCGTCCGTAAATAAAACGAATAAAAAAAATACAATAGCATTGATATTAAATTTCAAAGCCAATGAAAATCGATGTAGCATTCGATTGTTTTTAAATAGTAACATTTGTTTTTAGTAGGCATTGCTTTAATTTCCTCCAAGTAGCTCCCCCACTGGTTATTCGTATTGGAAACTCTTTTCAAAAGCCTTTGATCGAACAAAAAAAAAAAAAAAAAAAAAAATTAACCAGATACATTTTTTAACACTATGGATTCTAATGTTATTTCTATTGCACATCATCGTAAGTGTTATTTGCGATTTCTATGCATCGAAAGTAACTTATGCTTAATAATTGCACGATTACTGCATTCGGAATAATTATGTTAAAGTTTTGAATGTACTAATAGAACAAGACATCTTGTTACAGGAAATAGACGTATCTATACCAACGTATTATTTCTATTATGCATCATCATAAATATTATTGTGTTTTATTTCTATACGTCGGAAGTTACTTGCGGTTAGTAATTGCATGAATAACGCAATATCGGATTACTTGTGTCAAAGTATAAACAGCAGAATTAATATTTTAGTAATAGAGCAAAACTTTTTGTTACAGGAAATGGATATATCACTACCAACGTACTACGTGAAATTTTGGCGGAACTGGACGATAAATTGACTGATGAGGATTTGGATGCTATTATTGAAGAAATTGACTCTGATGGTTCAGGAACTGTTGACTTTGAAGGTGATTACTCTTAATTTCATTTCTGGATACGTGAGATTAATTGATAAATTGGGAAAGGATTTATTTAAGGAAAGAAACGTTCCAGACCTAAGTTTAAGGTACCTCCCCGGCATTTGCCATTTATGAGGACTGAGAAAAACCTGGAAAGAAACCTGTCAGGGAGGACGGTCCTGGTGAGATTCCAACCCCAGGCCTTCCGCTCACGAGTCCGCACCTTAACGACCTCGGCCACCCGTGGCGATCGGGTCCAACTTTGAAATATATTAAATCGATATCTACTGTGAAGTTGTGTATACATTTCTTTTGGCACCCTCTGTATTTGTTGAAACTGTGTGAACAAAGATTGAATATTACTAAAGTGTCAATCATTATAGTTATTATTTATAGGTGTGGCATGAATATTTATGCCTGGCTACCGGTAACCATGCGAACATTTTTTTTTTTTTTTCAGATATTGCATTGGGTATTATGTAATTTTTTAATTTTTTAAAAAAAAATTAAAATGTTTTTTTTATTGTCACTTTGAATACATTGGCTTTCTCGCGACGTCTGTAGATTGTGGATTGAACACTGTAGGTGTAAGTCTGTAAAGACGAATCAAATGAAATTAATTAACGATAGGGCAAATGAATTCGGAGTGATTGGCGCCTTGAAGCTCTCTGGCATTCAGACTAATAGTCGTCGGTCCTGGTGGTGTAGTGGTTACCATACTTGCCTCCTACACCCAAGAACGCGGGTTCGAATCCGGCCAGGCCCGATGTATTTTTTCGGGCGTACAAATCCTAAGTATGGCTTCCTTCGGAAGGGAAATAAAGCCGTGGGTCCCGTGTCGTACATTTACGGCACGATAAAGAACCTCAAGCCTGAAAGAGAGACCTTTGAGCAAAATTTTTCGGCCGTTTCACGCCCTGAGTTGAATGGGACGCTGATGACCTGAGATGTTAAAGAGCGTCTATAAATAAATCATTCAAAAAAAAAAAAAAAAGACTACTAGTCGCGAACGCTTCTACTAGACTACAGAGGCAGTAATATGGTAATTAAATCATATGATATTCAGAATATTTTTATTTTCTTTATTGATGACAATTTTTTCTTTTTTCAGAATTTATGGAAGTAATGACCGGAGAATAGAGAATGGACACCACTTTACTGGATTTTCATCAGCCATTTATTATTGTTTATAACTCCACATTTAATGAACTATAATAATATTGTATTATATTTATGAGCACATGTATCTTCTTGATGTTAAATATAATTTGAAATAATATTTAACTCTTCTATTAATTACTTCAATGTATTGAAGGAATCTTTTACTGACACTGTCTTTTGAGCTCAAACAGTAAAATGTCTCATTATTTATATAACGCTTTCCTTATTTTTCAAGCAAATTTTATGTGACTTTTTGCTTAACTGTCTAAAAGAACAATTCTGCTTTTCTACCACGTATTACTTAGCGATAAGTTTTTTAATATTTAATGCTCTTTTCATATATTCTGCGATGTAATTTCTACAAAAACCTGTTTTTTATGAACGCATAAGGTCTACCTGACAGTTGTGCCTTTGAAGCTGAAATATGAAAGACAAAAACCTAGATTAGGGATCCCTTTGACTTGGTTGAGCGCTAACCACGTCGTAATGGTTTTGGATTAGATAAGATATCTTCTGTATGCGATGAAAAAGATCTAGAGAATATAGAGTTATTATGTACATCTTGTATATTTCCCAAAGCTACTGAGAAAATGGGCGATCTACTTTTGATAAAATTCATAACTTAGTCTCAGAGTTTATCTCTAGATTCTATACAAATGAAATAACTAACTAATTTTACGATTTGTAGTTTCTCTAAAGAATGAATTATTATATTAAAAAAAAAGAATTAACGTTTAAATTCCTTTAGGTTTTAACTGCCGACTTTTTAATGTTGAAACTGATAATTATCCGGCTATTTCAATAATTGAATCTTACTAATTTCAGAGTGTATGTTTGAAAGAAAAGTACTCGCGATCTATGCTGGGTCCATTTTTAAAGTTGGGTTAATCATTTTTCTTCAAAGGTAGAAGTGACGACAATCTTATTTGTGGATGATATTTACTGTTTCCTTTAAATAGAAATACTAAGTTAATTTATGATTTTGTAGTCTAAATTAAATGCTATTAAATACAGACTGTACTGCTTTCTACATTAAATATCCCTCACAACAGTAGTATAAACTTCTGAGCAATATTATACACAAAAGAAGATAATATTAAACAAATCTCTAAACCGAGAGTTTAAACGTTTAATGCCGAAACAGCTTGTAACGGCATTTTTAATAGTATTTAACGCCCGTTTTGACTACTGAGGCACCACAGGCGTTGGACACTGATGATACATGAGATGAAATGATATACTGGGAAAGGATGATTTTTAAGGAAGGAAACGTTTCAGGCCTAAGTTTAGGGTATCTCGGGGTGGGCCCAGCATCTTCAGCATTATAAATGCCGAGTGCACTAACCAATCTATTAGGAAGGTGTTTTTTGTGCCTTTTGTAAGAATTGCATATGTGATGGAGCAGCATATCCCGAAACCTTGCATGCGTACATTATAATCGGTATAATGACATTATGCATCCGTAATCGGAACGGAATTATTCTTGAAAATAGAGTCTAATTGTGTAATAGCTACTTTAGCTTTCGTTCTTTGAATACGTACATGACGTTTGAAGGTGAGACCTCGATCCAAGGTCACCCTAAATACTTGACCTGCCTCTTCCAAGGAATTTCTTCACCATTTATGCGTAGCAACCCTGGTTGAGCTGATCTTCGGCGCTTAGTGAGAAGAACAGACTTGACCTTACACGCAGGGCGAAAATCACTGGTCTGCTAGTGCAACTTGCTGTTGGGTGCAGGCTGCAGTCCCGAGCGACAACGGAGGGAGCCGAACTAACAAGCACAAGTGTGTTAGGAGCTCCACACCTCACTCCTGAACGGCAACTTCATCTTGCAGGGAAGAAAGCGCGATGATGATGTACTCAGTTTTGCCAGTTTCTGCAAAGGGTGACGGCTTGGTTTCTTTTCCATGTTGCAGCAAAGAAAAAGCGATGTAATTAGTCTCCGTTGGTTCAGGTTTTTCAAGGGGAATACGATGATGAGGTGTTTTTCTTCTTCTTTTTCTTCTTCTTTGAGCAAAAAGTTTTCTCTGTGGGACAGTGTTCCTCTTCCGGGACATTTTGGACATGGATACTTGTTCATTTTGGTTGTGAACAGCGCCTAATGTTGCCTTTAAGCATGCCGTGTGTTTCTTCACAACTTCAAGTTCTGTTGTGAAAATTACGTTAATGGTATCCAATAACTCGCAATAAATTTTATCTTTTTGTTCAGAACAGAACAGTTGGAACCTTCTTATTGGTCATTTGGGCTCTCTTCAATGTCTATTATTAAGTCATTATTTTCAGAATAACTACGCTGTTCTTTGTGCAGCTGAAATTGACATATGCTTTGTATGTGTTTACACTTATTCCATTTAATATTGGATATAATAATATAATATAATATAATAATAAGTGCAAGAGTATCTAAGTATGCATGTGTTACACTCACTGCAAATTAATTTGCATTTACTGTCCACATCATTATCTTGCACAAAATATATTCTGTCACTTTCGTTGAGGAACGGATCTTCCAACACAATCTCCCCTAATAATGCTGTCCTTGTTTATTTTCAGGCTTTCTTTGTGCCTACGCGTATGTATTTTATTTTGGACGTCAGTTTCCTTTCGTAAGTCAATTAGCGTGGAACAGCTTGTCATTAATAAAAGACATTGTATCATTATTGATTTATCAGATGTTTCACATGTTTTCCATGCAAATACATATATTTGAACTTGTGATGCATTCGTTCTATGTGCATATAGGTGCTAAATGTATTGCATCCCCTCTCTCGTTCGGGAGGAGTTCGGTTCTTTCCGTTTTCACTCGGGACTGCTGCCAGATGCAGGAGTTGTACTAATAGATCAGCGATTTCCGTCCTGCGTGTAAGGTTAAATGAGGAATAAACTCACGTTTTTTTTTTCTCCGCTTATGCAGCGGGAGCTTGCGTTCCGTTGCGCAACGCAATGTAAACTAGTTATTATCGTAATCAGGCCCTAACGCATACAAGCAAGAGGTGTTCACAAAACATAGCAACCTGTTTTCCTCATGCAAAGAACCTGGGAATCAGTCATTCTATGTAGTTTTAGTCGCACTCTTATCTTAAGCTGATGCCAGCGTGTCAAACAATCTTCTCATCCAACTCTTTGAAAATGAGTCCTCAAAGTTATGAATTTTTAGATTTCAGTGTTTGGGGGAGCATATGAATGGGCAGAGCTTATTTTTCTACCCAAGCGCCCCCCATCCCGGCCGACAACGCGTCGATTGTCAGGTTGTTTCAGCTAGTTCGCGAATACATATTAATAACTGTGCTTTTGAGTACTAAGCGATAACCGTTGTGATACCGCAAGAAGACAACACATTAACGCTGAAAAACAGCACATTAAAATCAATATAACCAATAATGATGAGCAGGCGTTCCCATTAACAATAAGTATTTAACTGGACTCTTTAATTAAAAACAGCCAACAAAATGTGCTAACTAATATCACAAATCACTTACAAATGTCAGAAATAAACTAAAATATGCTTCAACAATTATCAGAAATATGGGAATGCTCTTAAGGATCAGAGAAGAAACACTTCAGACATAGGCAGGAACCGATTACTGTTCCAAACATCACTCTATAAATATTTCAATAACCTTGAACGTAAGTGCATGTAGTTCGGAAATGAAATGCAATTAACTCTTAAGCAGAAAACAAAACTAAATTCACACAAACAGAAAATGATGAGCACTAATCATCTTACACTTTTACAGTTACAACAGTTGCTCAAAATGCCCACCATCGACGTCGATACACTTCTGATTACGTTGAACTTCTGATTGAGCAACGTTTGCGAAAGTGTCCTCAGCGATTGTAGCAGATGCCGTTTCAATTTCTTCCCGAAGTGCTGCCAGTGTAGCTGGTTTTCTACGGTATACATCATCCTTAAGAGTTCCCCATAGGTAGACGTCTGACGGAGTTTGATCCGGAGAACGAGGTGGAAACTCAATCGGACCTCTTCGTCCTATCCAGTGCCTTGGAAGACTGCCATCAAGGTACGTAGCTACATCTCGATAATAATGTGGTGGTGCACCAACATGTTGCATACGGTACCACGAGCCTCAAATTTGTCTCGAATGCGTGCAATTGTTACTCGCGTTGGCGGTTCTGTTCTGTACACACATCTCCATTGCCTTTGAACTTCAAGAACATTCTCGGTTTTCCAATACCACTTCAAAATTTCTTTCCGCAGTTCAAAGATAATCTTGACTCCATTTTGTTGTAGCATAATCTGTTTACAAAACATTATACGATAATCTTGGCTTCATTTGTTCATTGTTGATTTACCTGTCACGTAGCAACACTATCATAATGTATGTGAGTCACATCAGTTTACAGAACATCATACTACACATTACTGTTTTTCGGCCCAACTTTGAAATATATTAAATAGATGCTTACTGTGAAAGTGTGTACACATATTTTTGCCACTCTCGGTATTTGACTTTTATTTCCGAAAGCTCATACACTCACACTCAATGGCTCCAAAATATTTACAGAAATATGAGCACAAATCGACATACTTCCCAAAGGAAACTTAGTTCAGAGAAAACGTTTCTCTCGTAAACGTATGCATATAAAATATCACGGAGGGCCTTTAAAGCCTTATATCTTCTTTCTGCTTAATCTAGTGTTGCCAGTACAGCACAGTTTCTTTTGCTGGAAGTTTATGTGAAGCTGTATAATATCTCATAAGAATAAACAAACAAATAAATACAAATGTTAAATTATATAAGTTCTCCTAATGGAAAGCTGTGCCTGCAATAATTAAATCGTGTTTGAAATGAAAACATTTACAGTGCTCGTTTTGGCACCCTCCTGCACATTTGAAAGTATCAGCAAATAGAACATGCCGTGTCCGAGGTCTCTTTCATGGCACGCAATCTCGGAAGTTCAAAAGTTCATCCTGTTTTCCATGTTCGCTTTCACTCCTCACATACACCAGAGGCACTGTCGGAATTTTTCTTTAATACATCCATTCACTCTGGTTTTTATCGGTGACTGGGAACTACAACCTTTTGGCAAACAAAGAAAATATTAGCGAAAGTCTGTGTATACCTGAAAAATAATCAACGTGCTTTCAAAATAAATGTTTATATACTCTTTGCATATCCCTCTTATAATCTCTGGCAATGTTGTATCAATCTCTTCATCTGCGAAGGTTCGTCTCAAGGCAAGCTTCTAGCGAATCCAACAGATGATAATTCAGTGGCGGCTCGTGCACAATTTAGTTAGTGGGGCACAACTTATCAAAATAGCATGCGAACATGAATTTATCACACTGCTATCCAAAAACATATTGCCCAAAAGCACAACACTTTCACTTTTCTCAAAAAATATAGTCAAAAGTAATTTTATGTACTTTATTCAATTTTTATTTGATGTAAGATAGTCGCTACAAGTATATTTAAATAAATAATTCACCTTCATTCATGCATTTCACATCTTTGTTAATAGTTTCGCAGTCACTCTTGTTCAGAAACAAGAAATGATGTTAGCAATAAACATAAACACTTAGAATGCAGCAGTAAATTTAAACAACTGTCCGTGATGTTTTTTGTTCTTTCTTGCCAGTGTATTAAGATGTTCAATAAATCTGTGAGAGGCAGAAGTGCCTAAAATTGTCGGTTTAATCTCGTAACTACAAAAATCATTCAGGTTTACTCTTATTTATGATAATGTTGATTATTTTTAAAATTTAATATTATTTAACAATAAGTTAGTTGAGTTACCTTTATAGTGGAAGAGTTTCTTGTAGTTTAGATTTCTCATAAGCCATTGGCTCGAAATAGCAAACAGCTGATGGAAAATAATAACGTTAACCTCACTACAAATCGCTTAGGGAAGCTCCTCTTGCAGGTGCTACAGCAAGAAGGACAGGCATAGTGCGCATGTGCGTAGAAAGTTCATAAGATTCTGCGTGTCCTTCGTGAAGCCTCAATGTGACACATCCCCTTTCCAACCAGTTTCATAACAATGCCCTTTAAACCAAAGCATTCTGTCCTGCTAAGTCTGGACACAAGGAGAATGTGCCTTAGCCCGTTCTCTTCACACATACACATACCAAGTTGTCTTTATTCGGGGTAGTCGTTTAAACAGCGCGCTTCTCTTGTATACTACAATGCAGGTGCTGAAACATTCAGGGCTTAACCCTATGAAATTGTACAATCTTTTTTTAAGTTGATAATTTATGCAGAAATTACCTAACATACAATAATTGTTTCCGGCGATGTTATTCTGGCTGAGATGGTGAGTTTTTTCAGACTTATAGTTTGAATTTCGCGTTAGAGACGACATACACCAGTATTACGTCGCAAAGAGGGCAAGCGTGTTATTGTCGTCAACTTGTGAAGAGCAAAGAGGTATCTGTGGACGAGGGGATAAAACCAGAGTGAAATATGCAGGGAAATGTTGGACGTATATGGGAAAGACTGGAGCGTAGCAAAACCTCCAGATGAAAGAGGCCGTGTGAATTTTGGGGACTCACCACGTTTCGGAGGACCAGTAACAGCTGCAACTCAACGGAATGTCACAACCACTGAGAATGACCGGCGAATCCATCAGCTAAACTTGTTATAGTTGTTCAACATTTTTTACGATATCGTGCATGAAGTATTGTATTTTCGTAAAGTTAGTGCCCGCTGGGTACCGAAGAACTTGGACAGAATGCCAGAAAGGCGAGCATTACGGCGTTATGCTGCCTTTCTGGAAGAAATCGTGACTGGGTGTACCACAAAACAGGCTTCTATGGAGTGGAAACATCCTGATTCCGCAACAAAGAACAAATTCAGGCTGACGCAATCTACGAATAAAGTTATAGTGGTCGTATTCTGGAATATGCATGGTGTTCTGTTGTTGGAATTGCTTTCTGGTACACAAGGGACCAATTGGTGAAGTAGCGCCGTGCCCTTAGTGACAAACTCAATGCTGTAAATGTCAGACTATTCAATGACAATGCTCGCCCCCATGTTGCGGTTTCTGTCCATACGAAAATCGTGAAATTTGGTTGGGAGGTTGTCCGACACCCGCCATACAGCCCGGACTTCATCTGTTTGGCCCATTCTAGATGATCTTCAATTCCAATGAAGAAGTGCACAGCTGGCTATACTCCCAAAAGACGGAGCTCTATGAAGAGGGCGTATTGAAACTAGCGTCACGATGGAAGAAATGCGTTGAGAGACTTGGCTCCTTTGTTGTACAGTAGCTAAGGAATGTGGCTTCATTGTGTAAGAATTATTTTGTCTTAACTAAAAAGTAAAGCAAACCCACCCCCGCCATATTCCCCATTAAATCCTGATTTAAAAAAAAATAGCACGTTACTTAATGATCCACCCTGGTATTTAAATATATTATGATATGTGCCTTTTAGCGCGAACCGCCACTGTGGGAATCACTTGCGGGTAAATGAGGGCAATGCCTTCTTCTTCACTGCTAAGAGAGACGTTACAAGAATATTTTTCAGAAATGCAGCTGTAGGTTAAACCTACTGCATTTTAAATGCTGTCCGTTGTTATACGCATATCAGCAGATCGATTTATGGGCTCATGCCGCGCATTTTCCTCTACGACGGTGTAAAAAGAACGGCCATGTCGGTAACCATAAAAGTTAGGACAAACTCTATTCCGTTGCTTGCAATGTGCGCTTATTACCAGTACTGGATAACGCAACCCAGGTAAACAATAGGGACAGGGATGTATTGTAGCTAGCCTCCAAGTCTCTGCCGTACTGGTGCGTCATAGTCATATACCTTAGTTCTGGTGATCATCAGTAACTTTTGGGCGACCTTGAGAGACTTTTCGCCTCAATTATAAACAATGTTCAGAATAAAAATCATTATGGGGTCTTCAACCCATCAGAAACCGCCACCGGTGGCCGAGGTCGTTAAGGCGCGGCGAGAGATCTGGAGTTCGAATCTCGCCGGGACCGTCCTTCCTGACAGGTTTTTCCCAGGTTTTCCTCAGTCCTCATAAATGACAAATGCCGGGGAGGTACTCTAAACTTAGACCTGGAATATTTTCTCCCTTAAAAAAAAAGCCTTTCCCAATATATCATTTCATCTCATGTATCATCAGTGTCCACTGTCTGTGGTGCCTCAGTAGTACAAATGGGCGTTAAACACCAGAAACTGGAGAAGTAGCTTTGCAGCAACAGGAAACACCTCCATTCTAAATTTCCTGGATATTCGAGAACTAAGAATGAGGTCCGGCGTACTGGATACTCAATACTGTAATTTGCTTCAGTTAAGGCAACTCTCGGATATCGAGAAGATTGAATGGGAGGAGCTATTCACATAAAAGATCGTGACCAACTTTACCCATGGATCTCATATAGGGGATACGATTGGGTGCAGAAATACATAGCCTATCTCCAAGAACCAACATCAACATAAACCTTTGATAATCAATGCACAGTTTTTTAGGCAGAAGTATTTGCTATCCTGCAATACGATTTTAAAGGACTTGAGAAGGGTTACACGGCAACAGAAATCCCATTATCTCATGTAGCCAAAGTGCCTTAAAAGCACTTTCCTCCGAGCAGGTAAAATCTAAACTGGCATGGGAATGCCTAAATGTCCTGTCTGCCCTGGCAGAATCTCGAAACAGACTTGAACTACGATGGGTGCCGGGGCCTCAGGGAGTTTATGCAGATGAAAAAGCAAACCATTTGGCAAAAAAGGATTATTGATATACCTTTTTAGCCCTGAAGACCGCGGTTAAAACACGGACTGGGCAGAAGCACCAACCTGTCCTGGACAAAGGCAAGCTAGGAAATTGGTTCTAGCAACACTTTTTTCCCACATCTCTTCTAAAATAGAACAAAAGAGGAACATGGAGAGCAGTTACTTCAGGTAACATCTACGCAAAGTGGAACTCTATAAAGATGCACCCATTTGTAGAAAGTGTAAACAGAATGGGGAATCTGCCTAGC
The DNA here is from genome assembly GCA_030762175.1 of Metallyticus violacea. NCBI lineage: Eukaryota > Metazoa > Arthropoda > Insecta > Mantodea > Metallyticidae > Metallyticus > Metallyticus violacea. Next base: position 6,173,151 of record CM060838.1, on the reverse strand, counting down.
ATATCTTGTTTGAATATCCATTCCTGGTAAGAAAGACACTCTCTCTACGACGAGGAAACAATTAGAAACGGACGCTAACATTGGAACATCAAAATAGGCACCTTGTTCAAGGAACAGATTTTGGGAAACAATGAAGGCGTATCTTCCAATAGGCTTACGTACCGGAGGTCGTTTAAACTTCATTAAACCCCTGTTATGTATCTATCTGCACATTTACATGAAGATACCAAATAGGACTTTTCCCTATAACTATGCATTAATATATGACAACACATATCAGTGCTGTGTGCAATATCTGCACCAACTCTCAATGACTCGATACATGGTTTTCGTTCTTCGAGTGCACCACAGGTTTTATCACAATATACTCAATATCTATGGAAACATTGGGTTATGAAATTACTTTGGCTGCTTTAAAAAAAGGCTTTGATTTGTAATGAACCTCTTTTTAATTTACTTTTATGAAAAATATTGTTAGTTTGCAAGAATAATACATCATTTTTAAATCCCTGATTAACTAAAATCAACAAAAACACCTATATGATATATAATGTAGTTGTTTAAATTTAAAGTTACCACTAAACTTATAAACACAGTATTCATACTGTAAAAAGTAAATTGTATGTATTTAGTCCATTGTTATACAGTAAAATGCTCATACAACTAACAATTTGTATTTTCTCTTGTGTACAAGTTTGAATTTTAATTAACTTCTTAGTCACTGACAGGTACAGATAATTGAATTATTGGAACTGAGCTAGTCAACGTTAATTAGATTGTTTAAGTCCTTAGCCAATATGAATTAACAATAGCTCCCCTTATTTTAAACACGTAGAGATATAAAGTGTGTTCTTGCGTTACATTAGGTCAGTTTTTTTTTATCCACGTGACACTGCTTCCTCTCTCACTGGTTGCCTCGATTATGTTTTTGCCCTAATCAGTAATGTATTATACCTCCAGTAAGGGGAGGTGCGCAATTGTTTACACTGATTTTATTCAATTTTAATCTGCTAATGATGAACGTGGCGCCTAACGTATGCATTAAAATAGTTAAGGAAACAATGTAATTTTTCCAAGTGTTTTTGGTGTCGTTCCAAAAACTAATTACATTTTTTTTTCCAGAAATGTTAGTGTAGATACAAACCAGCAACTGAAATTCGTATTTAAAAAGAAGAAGAAGAAGAAGAAGAAGAAGATAGAAAAACCACCTTTGATGGTGCATGATCTGAAGTAAATCTAATGCCTAGAAGCAGCCGCCACTGGCATGGACAATTTTCCCACTGATGACAAAGATGCTGCTGATCGCCATAGTAACGTGACTTGAATGAGATAAGGAAGACGTGATTCATGTTTTCTAAGCTGAGTCAACAGCCTTGATCGCATCTTATAAAGCGATCCACCTGTGTGGGAGGAGTTGGCAACTAAATATTCTTGTTACAGTTTTCACTTCCCACATCGCCAATGCATAACTTTTTTACGCTTTGTGCACGGAATAAATAAGCAGGGAACGCACAGCACTTTCCATCTGATTGACAGTCAGTAAGATAGCTAAATAATATGAAGATGCTTCGCTCTTGAGCAAAGGGCGCCCGTCACAGATTTCCAGCCATAAGTGCCTTCCTATTCTATCATTAATAATTCAGTGTACTAATTAATGCTTTGGATGAAACAGCGGGGAAGGTAGATGTCATTTCTTCTCAATAAGTGAGGCAAGTTCGCCAGAAAGTCTGCTCCGACAGCCCCCCCCCCCCAATGCCACAAAGCATTGTGGGAATTTGAAGTATGTAAAACTCAATGACAAACTAAAATGTGTGTGTGTATTTTACTCCCGATTTGAACGAAAGTTTGCACACAATTTTTAGAACCACTGTGGGCTATTTCCAGATCACTCCCTCCCTAATTTTCCCCTTCAAACACATGAACATTTAAAGATCATTTCGAGTGTTTAAAAAAGTTGATCCAAAGTGAAGAACTTTTTTTCCTTTAACTTTGCAGATATTTTATCTATCTCAAAAAACAAACAAACACATATCGTTTATCTCTCCAAGAATTCTTTGTCTTATTCATGAAACTGCTACTTCTTTTTAGAAATCAAAAGATACGAAAATGTGCAAAATTGCACTTAAATTAAAATTAATTAACGTTCCGAAGATGTTTACAGAATGCATAACATGAAACTAAATATTTATGTTAAGACAAAAGTAAATCTGCAATATTTTAATAGTATAGAAAAAAGCTGATATTGAAATTATTTAATCGTATAATTGTGATTTATTACAATTTGACAACAAAGATTTTGATTTAAATTGTAATGGTTACTACTTGATAATAAACACTTCCTTAATGTTTTGCATTGCATGAATAATAAAAACTACGTGTTCATTGTGTTTTTAAAACATTTTAATGCTAGTAGTAATATAGTATTAATGAATGTGGGTTTGTCTTACACACTTTTTCCTTTAATGCCCCCCCCCCCCAGAGGTAAAAACTGGAGACAAAGGTGTCCATATGTTGTTAGTGATGGCTGTATCGTCGAATATTTCATTTATATAACAGTGTTTAACGCCAGTTTTTACTACTGAAGCACCACAGACTGTGGACAGTGATGATACATGAGGTGAAATTATAAATTGGGAAAGGATTTTTTTAGGGAAGGAAGCGTTCCAGGCCTAAGTTTAGGGTAACTCCCCGGCATTTGTCATTTATGAGGACTGCGGAAAACCTGGAAAAAACCTCAGTCAGGGAGGACTTTTACGAATATCCAGCCCCTAATACTTTCTAAACTATTAGCAATATAAAGCGCTTTGTCACATTTGTTTTCTAAAAACAAATAACTAATGCTCTGACTTTTCTCACAAGGGCTGTAAATCAACGAAGAGAAAACATTTTTACGTTTTATTCCGTTGCATACAAAGCAGGCGCATGCATGGGCATTTAAATTTGACACCAGCATTGTTATTCGTATGTTTGAATGACTTCGGGAAAGTTGCAATTTCGATATCTTGCACCATGACCTCTGAGCATGACGGCCTTGGCCCTCCTTTCAGCCATTTTTACCTGGAGCATTGTGACGTATTGTTAAAGTGTTCCTCCACCTTTCAGCTCACAATAAATAGCTTGTAATCGTTTGAAAATTGTTTCCAAATGATTCAAATTAAATTTAAAGGTCATTCATGCATTGAAAGTGAAATATAGTATGAAAAAATGTTATATAATTTTAATTGGAATAATTTCCAAATAATGAAGGTACAGCTGTAACATAAAAAGTTTAAGGTATAAAAGTGTTGTCTTAAATTTGGTACCTAAAAGGTTTATTAAGAATATTAGCAGTAATTTAAAGAAAAGTAGCGTTTTACATTGAAACCCATACTAGAACAAACCTTTTTATTTTACACCGTGAACAAATTTTCAAAGCACTTCCGTAATTTGCTTTTCATTATCATTAAACCTTTCTTTAGAGTTCATTTAATAATAGTAAATATGATCAATATAAAACGTGTGTTTCTGAGGGTCATTAAATTGGCTTACGTTTACCTATTATTAAGTTGGGCCCAGTTATATAAACAGAGTATATTGAGCCTTTCTTCAAAAATGGATCCCTTGTGAAATAATTTGTGCCAGAAAGACGTTAAATATTAGCAATTCTTAAACTTTATTTTTCATTCTTCGCAGTCATGCAATCGAATACCCTTGTTTCACTTCGAAGGTGACATTTTTGGACATTCATTTATTCATCTTGTATATTTATGCACTAGGAAGTACCACCTGTGGTGCCACAGTAGTAAAACGGGCGTTAAACACCATAAAAAAAACTAGGAAAGGCTTCGGTTGTTCTAAGGAAACACTGCATGGTGAGCATATTCTTATGGGCGTTTTGAACCTCCCTCTGTCTGTTTATAAGAAACAGATGAACGAAATGTCATTTGGTTAAATGTTCTATGGACGAAATATCTGTGTGTGTGTGTTATCTATTGTCATGTTGTCCCGTAGGCGTAATGTATTGATCGAAACGTTTTGGAACCGTGGAAATTACACAGGCATGCGATGGAAAACTTGTTTGGAGAGTAATAGTTGATTTTTGCATATGAAAGAACGCTATGAAAGCTTAGCATTAACTCTGTCCGAAATGAAATACAATGATCATGGTTGGACGACAGGCAGCGATTTAAAACAATTAGTACTTTTTCGATAACAGGCAGTCTGCACTAAATTTCCGTTTCACGTGTTTGTGTTACTATAGAGATGGAATTAGCACTGTATCAAAAGAGAGTGGCTGCCTGGAATACATTTAGAAGCTGGAAGCAAAAAAATATTACAGTAAGTTTTGCTGATCGAAGCAAAGCTCTCCTTCCATCACTTCATGTAAAGTTTGGACAGTTTGTGAAGGCCTTGCCACACGAAAGAGTGTTTTCCATACTAGCGCAGAAAATTTCAGCGACTCTCAGAAGCAAAAGTTAAAGACGGTGTTTTCGTGGGTCTAGACATTTGGAAATACTTTAGAGATAAAGTATTCGAAACAAAATTAGAAAATGTTAAAAAAAGAAGCTTGGAGAGCGCTCAAAACAGTTGCACAGACGTTTCTTGGAAACTACAAGCACCAGAATGAGGGAAACATGTTAATGACAATCAAGTATTTGAGCCATTCAATAAGTCTGCAGTTACATTTACTACTTTCCGAAAATCTTGGTGCTTTAAGAGAAGAACAAAGCGAGACACTCCATCAAGATGTCAAAGAAATGGAACGCAGTTACCAGTGTAGATGGTATAGCAACATGATTGCAGACTACTGTTGGATGTTGTCGAAAGCAACTTAAAATAAGAGGGGCTTCGAGGGAAAACGAAAAAGGCATTATCAGGATCTGTAAAAGTAAATAAACATTGAGAGTGATTTTCTGATTAAAAAGATGCATATGACGTTATATTAAACGTTTTCCTATATTTTCAAATTAACTTTGTGGGGAAAAAAACCTTACACGATGGACAAAAAGGGTGATTATATTTCAATACAACACAGCAATTAATTTTTACAAAAAATTTCACCTCAATTTTTCAAACCTGTGTCATCTGATATACAATAATTTACAGTGCGTGTAACACATTAAATTTGTTTCATAAATAATGCCAAGCCAGGGTCATATGCCCATAGCAGTCTCTAAGATGCAAAGAATTTCAACTTTTACCATGACCTCCAGTCACATGACGGGAGGATGGTAACTTCAAGACGCAATATCAGAGCTGTATGCCGGCTGTGACAGGAGTTCAATTGAATTTTCCTCTTCCTCTTTCATTTTAATGATATTCAAGGATACGGGCGGGAGATGGTGGTGATTGATTAATTGATGGTTTTAATTAGTATATTCATCGTATTATATTGGATTGTAGACGTTCTCCCACCCCTGTCTTGACGTGTCGCTATACCACAGTTAGCTTATGTTCGGTAGAGCGCTGGAATTTTGTGGCCTTTTCAGGTCAACGGTAAGAAATATCGGAAATTACGCAATATATGAACAGAAGTCTTAGAACTGGATGTAACATGATTTATTCACTTGTATTTACTGTTCGCTACTAATAAGTTCTGTTAAGTGATTCATAGGTCACACTTGCACTATTCAAACTGACCTACTACCTGTCTAAAGTTGAACTGTTGATAACTGACTTCTTGTATAAATACACGGACTATAATTCAATCAACTGTCTGTAACTCTTCCCGCTATAACTCTCTGATCACTGTGTGTCCTCTGATAATTGAACTCTGAACTTATTCTCCTTCCCGGGGCCTCGATATCACAACCATTTGTAAACTATGTCTTCGCTCGGTCGGTAGGCCATCTCCTGCCTTGCATACAAATTTCTTACGTTCCCTTATTGGATGTTTCCTTAGGTCTTTATTGGAGCTGTTTTACCATCCTTGTATCCGTTACTACAGGCTCTATAAGTTATTGCACCGACAAGGATCTGTTGCATAGCAAATGTTATTCAACAGTTCATCCTAGATTTTAACAACGCTAAGCTTTCTGCCTTTTCACATAATTCAGGACCGCTAGAGGTGGCCGAGGTCGTTAAGGCGCGGACTCATGAGCGGCAGGTCTGCGGTTCGAATCCCGCCAGGACCCCTGAGGTTTTTCCCAGGTTTTCCTCAGTTCTCTTGACTGGCAAATGCCGGGGAGGTACCCTAAACTTAGGCCTGGAACGTTTCCCTCCTTAAAAAATGCTTTCACAATTTATCATTTCATCTCATGTATCACCAGTGTTCAGCGCCTGTGGTGCCATAGTAGTAAAAACGGGCGTTAAACAGCATTAAAAAAAAAAAAATAATAATTCCGTTTCCTTAACATTTTCCAGAAACCTTAATAGCGACTATTTTTACACAAAACCTCTTACAAAAACATTTAAAAAAAGATATCCAGCCCAAAACACAACACTTCCTGTTTTATTTCTGAAGTTTCGGTCAACAAGTTTTTTCTACTACCCATGAAATACACAAAATAACTTTACTAATATGAATACCTGCACACATTAATTGTAATAATATTTATAATATATGTAATTAATTATATTGATATTTTAATTGGGGCATCTCATAAATGCTACTTCACACCACGCTGTACAGCCCTGTCATACACCCTTGAAACCACTGCGCGTGAAAAGCAGCAGGGTCACTGCTTCCGACGTAGGGACTGGCACACCTAGTACCAAACATCATCCACTTCAATGCCATTTAGTTCTCTCGTTTTGTCCGTTTTTGCATATTTGTAACGCAAGACGTTGATACACCTGCAATATTACAAGGATTGCTTGTAGACTGTGGTACAGCCCAATATAACAACCAAGAAAAGCGTTAATTTAGAAATGAACTTATTATTGGGAAAATCACATTCCGTTCATTGCTAATAAATACTTTTAACATTTGATTTGCAAAAGGTATGACGTTAATATGACTTCTACTTGCTGCTACAAACATTTTCAGTTGCTCGTTTTTTGAAGTAATATTTTTTTTTTTTTTTTTGAGTAGTGTTTAACGCCCGTTTTCACTACTGAGGCACCACAGGCGGTGGACACTGATGATACATGAGATGAAATGATATATTTGGAAAGGATTTTTTTTTAAGGAAGGAAGCGTTCCAGGCCTAAGTTTAGGGTACCTCCCCGGCATTTGCCAGTTATGAAGACTGAGGAAAACCTGGAAAAACCCCCAGCCAGGGAGGACGGTCCTGGCGGGATTCGAACCGCAGATCTACCGCTCAGAGTCCGTGCCTTAACGATCTCGGCCACCCGTGGCGGTTTTGAAGTAATATGTCACCTCACAAATTGTTAAATGATTTCATTTTAAATTACAGAAGAAGGGGCGTCTTGCACATAATTAAACATGTTCAACTAAAAAGCGCATGAACTTTTTAAATACTACATAATTCAAAATAATAATACTATACCCTAATTATGGTTATGACTTCAAAATACACAATCGATCTGAGTTTCACATTTCTTGCCTGAAATCAGCAGCCACCTAGTCTAAGGGTCTTTGTGATGGTCAATATAAAATTCTTCTCTCTCCATGGATTAGAAAATTTCACCTGTTCTGGCCTCAACCCAATTCATTCTTGGTCTTGGTCCATATCATGTTTTCACTGCCACGGATGACCAAGGTCTGGGGTTCAATTACAACCAAGACCCTCCTTCCTTACTGATATTTTTTTTCAGATTTTCCTCAGTCCTCATAAATGTCAAATGCTGGGAGGAGGTCTAAATTTATGCCTGGAAAACTTTCTTTCTTAAAAAAAAAAAATCCTTTCACCTTATGTATCATCAGTATATATCGCCAGTGATGTCAAAGTAGTAAAAACAGGCGTAAACATATTTTTTTAAAAAGTTTATATTTTAAAATTTCTCTAGAAGGCATTTTTTAAATTTACTGTATCTAAAATTTGTATATCTTCATGTCTATACTTTAAAGCAACATTTTCATCATCTCTCTTACACCGCTTTTGGTGCCTCAGCAATAAAAACGGACGTTAAACACTATTACAAAAACAAAATCCTATAATCTTTTAACATATTGTACTGTAATTTTCTATTATGCTTCTGTTATTGACTTCATTTTACATTTCTAGGTATCTAAGATTATCAACTGTACAACATACATAAACAGTCATCATTTCATAGCATTTTAATTCAGTCTCTCCCTCATTATTTTAAAAATTTGTATTCTTCCACAAACACCTTCAAATTTCCAATGTTACATTATAAATAAAATTCTCACTTGTTCCAAAATTTCCTTTTATATAACATTTTGCTTCCCTTGAAATATATATATATTTTTAATTAAAATATTCTTACATTATATTCTATATAGAATGTTACAATATTTTGGGGTTTGTCTTTCACGTTAATATTTATAGCTTAATCTTCAACATATAAATGCGTATATATACATACATACATACAGAGGGTGCCAAAAATGTTACACACTTCAAGCAAGAAAACTGTGTTAACATAACAAAACTGAATTCATACAAACAGAAAATGATGAGCACTAATCATCTTAGACTTTTACAGTTACAGCAGTTGCTCAAAATGTCCAACATCGGCGTCGATACACTTCTGAGTACGTTGAACTGCTGATTGAGCAACGTTTGCGAAAGTGTTCTCAGCGATTGCAGCACAAGCTGTTTCAATTTCTTCCCGAAGTGATGTCAGTGTAGCTGGTTTTCTACGGTATACAACGTCCTTAAGAGTTCCCCCATAGGTAGAAGTCCAACGGAGTTAGTTCCGGAGAACGCGGTGGAAGCTCAAACAGACCTCTTCGTCCTATCCAGCGCCTTGGAAGATTGTCATCGAGCCGAGGACGCGGGGCTTGTTGCTGTGCGAGGTCTCCCAGATCTGTTCTTATGAACATCGCATACGGTACCGTGAGTCTCAAATTTGTCTCGAATGCGTGCAATTGTTACTCGCGTTGACGGTTCTGTTCTGTACACACGTCTCCATTGCCTTTGAACTTCAACATTTTCAGTTTTCCACTATTACTTCAAAATTGCTTTCCACTGTTCAAACGATAATATTGACTCCATTGTTGTAGCAACGCTAGAATAACGTAATATGAGTCACATCTGTTTACAGAACATCATACGATAATCTTGGTGGCTTCATTTGTTCATTGTTGTTTTACCTGTCACGTATCAACGCTATCACAATGTATGTGAGTCACATTTGTTTACAGAACATCATACTACACATTACTGCTGTTTTTAGGTCTAACTTTGAAATATATTAAATAGATATCTACTGTGAACGTGTGTATACATTTTATTGGCACCTTCGGTTATTTTCTTTCAGTCTTTCATCATTTCCATTATATGAATATTGAATGAAAGCGGGAAAAGATTACAACGTTGGTTACTCTTTGATTAAATTTTTCATAATTATTAGTCATTAATTTTTAAAACAAATTTAAATTAATTATTAAACTTAAAGTTTTGTTCTATCAGCTTTGTCAAAAGCTTAACAAGATCTATAACTTTCGTGTGCGTTTCATTGCTACATTTTATAAATTAATTCTTTTAATATGTTCATGATCTTCCTGGTCTTTATAAGTTATTATAATTCTATCAAGTTATCTAAAGGTAACTTTTTAATAAATTCACATCCTAATTTTAAAATGGTGATCCATATATAATTGTTGCAGTTATTGCTATCTTAAAAATACGATAAGGCACGGAAGATGGCAACTGACTGACATTTTGATTTGTTTTCAACAAGATCGCATAAAATGAAAAAGTGTAAGTTATTTCTCCATATTTCGAATATTCCAGTTGCTCTATAAACAGCTGCATCGCCATCAAGGAAAATTAAATGCTAATATAATACATGCCCAGCTCTTTACATGTTGACAATGTTCAACATATCTTTACTTCATTTTCATCTATTATGTCATGTATCGCAAATTTAGTTGGTTTAATTGGTGTATATTGAATGTTTGTGGCAGAACAGGATTCTTTCGGCACTTGAACCTTGCTCCCGGCTGCCGGTCCTGGTGGTCTAGTGGTAAACATACTTGCCTCGTACACCCAACATTGCGGCCAGTATATTTTGGGCGTAAAATCCCTAGGTATGGCTTCTTTCGGAAGGGAAGTAAAGCCATGAGTTCCGTGTTGTAGATTTGCTGCACACAAAATAACTTCAGGGCTCTGAGCAAAATTTATCGCCCGTTTCAAGTCCTAAATTGAATGGGACACTGATGACCTGATAAAAGAGCGTCCGTAAATAAGCCAAATAAGCTACTCACGGCTGCCTATGCTCCCAATGGGGCATTTCCGGGGTGATGGGTTCAGGTGAGGGCAGACACCGGGAGGTCATGATCTACAAGCGATAGATGTAGATGAGATTCTTAACATGTTTCCAGATGCGGGGATGGGCCTTCAAATATGCACTTCCGGGACAGAAACCTTTCCAAAATACAAACCACCTCCCCTAGTACTTTTTGATCCTATAATAGAACCAATAGAATGAAAGAAAATGGAAGAGGGAAGTTCATGAAATGCAAATATTCATTCTTTTCACACAGTAGGTTCATTTTACGGACTTTTATAGAGCCGTGATCACAGCTCATTGTGTAAGGAGGGAGGTAACTAATCACTTTGGGCTATTGATGTTATTACCGTATCTACTTCGGGATACCGAAGTTTTTGGTGTTCACCAGCTCTAATTTCTGCAGTTGTTTCGACATATTGCACTTATATGAGGAAAGTGTGTTTAATTTAACGTGTTAGATTATAATACAACGAAAAAACTCTTTCTAATTTCCAAATACTATCCAGGTTATGACCATTCTTAATGTTTGATGGAGGGTTGTTAAATACTTAAATGCTTAATACCAGAACCGCCGAAGGTAGTTACCTATATTATTAAAACGACCGAAGCGGCCAATTTGACTGCTGCTGTTAAAACACACAGATAATCAACGAAATAATTAACACAATGATACTATAACGCATAATTTATATTTAATAATAAAGCGGCAATAATTCAAAGTAGTATGCTTGCATTTTTACTGTCATTATGGAAACTTTACAAATTGAGTTTGTTTCTTCAATTCATTTTTTCACTTCTTTGAGGATATCTAAAGTACAAATTTGGACTCCATAATATTCAATGCACTTGTTAGTATATACTTTAGTAATGAAGTGATAAGACTTGAAGCAATAAAAGATAGTTGATATGTTTTGTTTGAATTATTATTGTATGACTACAGTAACAAACATGAAAAAATGTTCAGTTTCTCTCTCTCTCTCTCTCTCTCTCTCTCCTTGTAGACATTATGTATTATGTAAAGCTATCAGAATGATATGCTGTAACTTCTGGCTGTAGATTAACTAGTTACAAACTGTGCAAATCACTTGCTTTATATTTTTTTTTGTGCACTGCCTCCCCCCCCCCCCTCTGCTACAAGTTACAGATCTTATTTCTACAATTCTTCATTCGACAATGCTTTCTCTATGTCTTTTTTGAAACCTCATCCTCTTCTTCTTTTGGTTTGCTCCTGTACTCTCTAATTTTGCATATTCTGCAATGCAATAGTCTCACCTTAAGAGCTTGAACTTTTAAACTTTCCAGTTTTGTGGAACAACTGCAGAACGTAACGAACACCGCCATGATCTTTAAACATATGAAGAAATCGTCGTTTCTCACGTAACGCAATAATGATATGGTGCCCGATGAACCAACCGGTCGAAATTACACACGTTTTACGGGTATAGTGAACAGCGCGCTGGTGGTCCGTCCATCTACTGCCTTCCATTTCTATTCGTCGGCAATTATTTGAATGCGCAGACTATAATAGTGTGCTAGTAGATGTCGAAAGTATATTATTGGCGAGTTCGTAGTTATTATAAAGTGTGCTTTATGAATTATTAGAGATGGATTAATTCCTTTTTAAACAAGCTATCAACATAAGCCTGACGGAGTTAGGACGAAAGATAAAGATGTGGTGAGCTATTCCACGCTAGTTGTTCGTATGCTGTTTGACTGATTTGTTCTTTGGTTACTCCATTTCGCACCCGCACCTGTTGCTTCTCGAGAGATTTCCATTTTTCTCTTCCTCTTGCTACTCTTTACCAATCCGGACCTGCAAGAGGTCTGTCCATCTTCTTCTGGGTATGCCTTGTGTCCTTTTTCCTATCCGGGGATCCCATATGGAGATCTTATAGGTCCTGCATTCTTACGATGTGACCACCCCATTGCCATTTGCTTCTGGTAGCTATTTGTGCTATGTCTGAGATAACTGGTTTATTAATACTATAGTTATTCCCAGGAACTTGCATTGTATTTTTCTTTGATATATTTGAATTTTGTTTCTTTGTTTATCTGTTATTGACCATGTCTGGCACCCATATAGTAATACAGTGTATACACAGGTTTTGAGCATCTGGAATCTTTTTCTTAGTTGGTGTTTGGTCTAACAATATAAACTTAAGAGCCCAAAATGCTCTCCAAGTTAATGAGATCCTTCTTTGTACTTCTTTTCCATTTTATCATGGAAGGAAATCTGTTGTCCTAGGTATATGTGAAAACTATTAGGATACTTGAGGTTAGAGTTTAAGGTAACACATTAGGCAGAGTTCAAGGTCATCTGTACTGTATGATTGATGCAAAGACATCTTTGCGTTCATTAGTAAATATTTATGGTAAATTACACAACTGAGCAAAGAACGTTTATTGTTATGATCCAATTCTTAAAAAAGAACGGGCATTACAAGTCTGTGCACACGTTTCATAAGCTTCCGACGTCTACACTACATCAAAGTTATGCAATTTGTTTCAAACTACTACGGATAGCCGAGGTCGTTAAGGCGCGGTCTCATGAGTGAAAGGTCTGGGGTTAGTATCCCACCAGGGCATAGTGAGGTTTTTTCCAGGTTTTGGACAATTTTCTCATTTAAAATAATCCTTCCCTGAGTGGTTTCTCAGTAGTAAAAAAATGGCGTTAAACACTACTGAAAATGTTTCAAAGAAAGGATAGCCGGTTCTGTCTTTAAAAAAACATGTTTTTTTTTAAAGAAAGTTCTTACAGAACAGAAATTTGAAGATGCGCGAGATTTTGAGTGATAGAACATAATAGGCAGCTCGTCCCTTTCCTATCTCAGTAAGTTTGACTTTTATTTGTGGGGTAAATCTAAAACGGGAGCAACAAAAAATAATAATAATAATAACGCGTTTTCGATTACGTCAGATATATTATATTAACACGGTTATTGCTTATAGAAGATGAGCAATGCTTGACGCAACCGCGGGACCTGCCGGCAGCGCTATGTTGCTATGTCTGCAAAGGCGGGGAGTATATTTCCCCTCCGCTGCGTGAGGCTTCAGCGTGAGTTGAAATCTCGCACACCACCGACACAGCAGCCAGCCTCGCCGGCCAGCTGCACGCCGCGAAACCGGTTGCGTGAAGGAATGTTCACCCAGTAGTGTAGAACATAGAATTCACGCGACACGAATTATTAATGCGCCATTATCTTGTTATTAATTAATAATTGTCTAAATATTTTAATTATTTGTTTCTGCGAGGAAATAATAAACCATTTACTGTTAAAGAGCTTCTCATTCTGCCCTTGATACCCGCGTAAACTCTTGGCTGGACCATCTTTATTACAAACAAGCAAATCACTCATAAACATCCTTCAGTACCGTGGTGAAAGCCACAAGGAAATGGAAAATAAATTATTTAAAATGTTTATCAACACGACCCTTGAAAAATACCTCTACAGATCTCATTAATTAATATTTCATATTCAATAAAGACAAAGTTTGTTCGCTGAATTTTTCTTACTGCTGCAGGTGTTCTGTTGACTGGAAGTACCGCAGATCAATTACTGGAAATTTTCAGACTGAATGCTTGAGTTAATCTTATTCCTCTTCTTCTTTGAAACCGCATACTTGTAGGTCTAATAACATCCGTGTCCTTGCGAGGCGACGAGTGCTTTCATCTGTGGCAAATTTCAGAAATTGTCGTCTGTGGGAGTTGTGAGGGTTTTCCAAAATACAGTTTTTCATATATCGCCGTTGTTAGAGCTTTATATTAACTACTGAGTAAAAATATGCTTGTATATTGTTGATAGCTATAAATGTTAATAAACAGACTAGGATTAATGGCATACATTTTGTATTAGTGAGCGTCAGAAGAGGTATAAGTGCATGCAATGTTTAAGTGAGTCGCTACTTGATTGTTGTAAATTTTCATTGAGATGCCGATTTAAAGCATTGTTGATAAGGTGACCATATGTTCCGTATTAGGCGGGACAGTTCTACTGTTTAGTGTCTGTTCCATCTTTGTTAAAGGTAAAACGAGAGCTAAAATGGCCGTTTTCTGTAGCAATGATTTACCGGCATAAAATGCCGTTAACAATAATTCTCATTATGCACTGCTCAGATTCATGAAAACTTTAAAGATTACTGAAACTTACAAAGCAAAGCGCTGTTTATATTATCTGTATACACCTGCAGCAATGTGAGGCCTTCGCTTGGGGAAGTAAACGGTTGATGTAGTCAACAATTGAAATGCGCCGCTCTGTGCTCTCTATGGTAAGATATGTCAACTAACTATTGTAATCAACTAATCACTGTGTTTCATATGAATGCCGCCAAACAATATTGAAAACTGCAATCGCACGTGCTTTAGTGGAAAGAAATTTATAACAGTTGTGATTCTGATTGAAGACAGTTATTGTGCTCTGAATTGGTGAAATACAATGTGCTTTTGTCCGCATGTGCATAAAACGTTTATCTACTGTTAATTCAAGACTATTATTGGCTGAAGCTGATGTAGTAAGACAGAGAAACTATTGTTAAATAATTTATCTCATAGGCTCAGAGGAAAACGTGGCGACTATAGGCTGTCTGTCATTCAATATCGCCCCACGTGGAGTTTGTCTTTTGTTAAATCATGGACTAGCATTGGCTCAACTAGAATTTTACTGGTGCGGCATGATAGAGAATTTCTATCACTTAATTATCAACGGCTCTGAAAAAATGCGGTGACGCAACTGTTGCCTAGTAAGCCGGTTGGGTACACGATGAAAGCTGCAATTATAGCACAGACACAGAATGGAATAGCACAGGCTTTGTTTATGGGCTCTAACTGCCACGGATATACATAAGTTCCATTGCTTTGTGTTTCTTTAAATAATTATATATTATCCCCCTTCCCGTATTTATAACACTATATGACAAATTAATTGCTCGCTTTGTAGAAGCAAGAAGTGTAAAGAAAAACATAACCGACGACGAGTCATTTTCAAAAACTATTGATTTGGAAGAAAGATTTTAGCGCATCATCTTCTTGGATCTCTCGTTTCAAAATGATTCATAAAATTAAAAGTTAGGAAGATGACAAAAGTTAAGTTTTATTTAAGGACGTTCTTTAATATTTTTGGTCAGCGTCCATTCAATTCAGGGTGTAAAACGGTTGGTAATTTTTACTCAAAAGCCTCTTCTTTCAGGCTTGAGAATCTTTTGTGTGCTGTAAATCTACAACCAGCGTCTTAACATCTCTTCCGAAGGAAGGTTTCTACGGCCGATCCATGATCGGGTTTGAAGCCGCAGCCTTGGGCCTACGTATGGTTACTCATAGACCACCAGGACCTACCCTGTAACGTCGTAGCGGAAGTAAGCATCTCTATACATCAACAAATTTTAGTGTTATTAAAATTATGACCTCTGATGGATAAAGCTATACCGTGTGAGTATTTTTAAATGTAATCACGTTTTGAACTGAGCTCTTGATATCATATTTACATTCACTAAAATAGAGAAAAATAACACAACGTTTCGAGTTACATTGCGTATTTAAGAAGATGTTCATATTATTTACAAATAATTTCAATGTACTAAGTAAATATACACAATTGACAACAAACAATCGAAAGTTTAATCGATTTTCATTGGATTTGAAATTTAATTTAAATGTTGTAGTAAAAACATGTAACGCAAACGTTTTATGAAGGTTATTGCAGAGCTCTTACATACAAATATAATATTCAAACACATATTAGATTAATTTATTACATTTGCTATCTTCACGACGATGCTTTGTTAAATATAAAACATATGCACCGGTACAAATATAGTTTATATACTGAATTAATTTGTCCTTTTATGTTAAAACAATATAGAGAAAATTAAATCCAAAAGCATTTTTTACATTTCGGTTATCAAGTATACCCCTACTCATAATGGTCCAATTTCCCTATATATCTAATTTTATTGTGATGAAACGAGTATTGGTGCCGCTAGAGCTATTTTTAAATTTTGCGTTTCAGCTAAACCCCAGCTGCTGATAGTCCGATTTAAATGATTTTCAAAAACGTTTTTATTATTTTATTTCAGTGGCATACACGGGCTTTCGTTTAAATAAAAATTAAAATTATGGTCACTAGAGTCAATTTTAAATTTTGGGTTTCAGGTAACCTTTCCTTCTAATAGTCTGATTTAATTGACTTTCTTCGTTTTTTATTTCAATGGTATGTACTGAATTTCTTTTAAAATATTTAAAATTGCTGCCGCTAGAGCGATACCCCAACTCGTTTTTCAGCTATACGTTACTCCTAATTTGGAAAACTACTGCAAAGCAAAAATTGTGGCTGTTTATGCGATTTTTCAATTTTTTTAAAAAATTTTGCTTTATGTTATCTCCTACTTTTATTGGTTAAGGAACTCGATGAAACATTTATTAATTGTTGACTATATGCCAAGTTTTGTTGAGAAAAAACAAAAATTGTGACCGCTAGGGCGTTAAAGGATTTATATATATATATATACATATACACACACATTTTACTATTTTTTTTTATTTGTAGGTATTATCTTTATAATGTACTTCACAATTTGGAAGATGAAGGTTCTGTTTTGAATGCACATTGCAGTGGGAGAACTAGGATAACACGAACCGAGGAAAAGTCTGTCTGGCTGTTAAGACTAGTCGAAGAAAGTCCACAAGACGATTAGCGGTAGAATTTCCAGCAATGTCACATCGGTCAATCCAAAGTGTATTGCATCAGTAGAAGTTCAAAGTGTTCATTCCACGTCTGACACGTGGTTTGTTGGAAGATGATCCAGACAAGCGATTAAAATTTACTGAGATTATGCTCGATCAGTACTGACATGACCCCAAGTTCTTTCAAAACATTGTGAGGTCGGATTAGGCCGCCTCTAAGTAAACCGACATGGCTGTGCTTATTGGTACATGGAAAGCCATTATGTTGTTTTGGAGCAAGTGCTAAATCAACCCGGCGTAAATGTGGGGTGCAATATCGGCACGAGGTGTAAATCTGGCCGCACTTTATTGATGGAAATCTCGATGGTAACAAGTACTTTGCTCCACTTCAAGAGTTTACAACACAAATCATCATATATTTGGACAACTTTAATCAACTGTACTTCCAACACGATGGAGCTCCTGTGCATTTTGATATAGTTGTTCCGACGTACGTTGATAACGTTTTCAATAGAAGAGTGCTTGGATACCGTGCAGAAATTGAATTCCCACCGCGATTCTCTGATTTTAATTCCAAAAGATTTCTTCCTATATCAAAGTGTTTTAAAGTGTTTCAGATAGACTTCAACGATGCATTAAAGCAAAAGGGGAAAAGTTTGAGTATAAAAAGAATTGAAATCTTTAACTAAATGAAATTTATTACGTGTGTAGTTACTTTTGTATGTGCATATATATGTATGTGTGTGTGAAAGCGAGAGTTGACAAATTGAGTGTTTTATAAACCACTTTTGCAAAAGTGGGTTCTGGTGGTCTAGTGATAATAATAATTGCCTCGTAAATCCAAGATCGTGGGTTCAAACCCGGCTAAGCTCGACGGATTTTTAGGGCGTAGAAATCTTAAGTGTTGTGCTTCCTTCGGAAGAGAGATAACGCTGTGGACCCTATGTCATATTTTTACAGCACATAAAAGAAACATATGCCTGAAAGAAGAGACCTATGAGTTAAATTTATCAGCTGTTTTGCACTGTGAATAATAAACAAAGACGTTAAAGAGCAAGCTTAAATAAAATAAACGTAACCTAACCTATACTTTTGCAAAGACTTTCAAATCTTCAACTTCTCTTCTGAATATGTATAAAAAATACGAGTACATTAATGTATTTTTTCTTTGCAATCTATTTTACAAATGATTACCTGTAGAACATAGAGATAAATCGGGGCAGTACAGTTTCAGAATTAAAATATAGTTCAATGGTTATGAGGGTAAAAGCTACACGCTTGCAAACGCTTGACCGGAGATTGTATTAACCCATTTCCACAGGTTTGTTGCTGTATTAATTAAGTGAGCGTGTATAGCAAGTCTCCAGGCAGTGAGTGGCGGCTGGTTTACTGTCACTTGTCAATATAAAGATGTAGAGCAGCGAGATATCGTAAAGGTCAATCGACTTTATAGTAGTGGCGCATGTCCTGCTAATTATGTAACTCCGCTGGAAAGGTCGCAAGCCACACGAACAACAATTCACCCATCTATTACTCCGTTTTCTCAGGGTGTTGTTTCTTAGGGCATAAGACATTTTAATAACTCTTCTTTTTCTAAGCGATGCATTTGTCAGTGCTTTCCTACACAAAGCAGTTTCAGCAGGTACTTGCAAGAACAAGGAATACCACGCTCACCACAATCGAATCAGAAAGATCTACAGTGAAAATACTTACGAGGTAGATCCATAATTTTTTGGCCTAACCATTTTCTAAGTGTGATAAAGATAAAAACTATATTTAACTTTTCAATATATTGCAACACACTTCTCACATCTTTGAATTAACATTTCAACCCTCCTCCAAAATAGTCGGAAGTTTTGCCTGAAAAACGGGCATAAACAGCATCCATCACTTCTTCGTCACACTTACATTTCCTTCCTCGAAGGCTCTTCTTTTGGTTTTGAGAAGAGGACATAGCCCATGGGAGCTAGATTTGGGCCGTAAGGTGGATGGTCCTTGAAGCCACATTTCTTCACAGCTTCTTTTGCAACAAGAACTGTGTGCATAGACGCATTGTCGTGAAGAAGGCGCACACCACCACTCAGCTTTCCTTGCCTTTTCTCTTTGATGTAAGCACGTAGTCTGTGCAGTAGGCCGGCATAGTACTCCCCATTTACTGTAGTGTTCGTCTCCTTGAAGTCAATGAAGAGTATTCCTTCACAGTCCCAAAAGTTTGTGGTCATGATCTTCTTGGTTGACTGAATGACCTTGGCCTTTAGAGACGGTGCTTCGCCAGGTTTACGCCTGCCAATCCATTGATTCTCTTTTGGACAAGGGATCACAGTAGAGGACCATAGTTTCATCTCATGTAACAATGGTTTGCAGAACTTCTCTCTCGTTGCCAAGGCAGATCTCCAAAAATACCTGACAACAGATGACTCGTTGCTGACTTCCGACCTGCAAGCTGTTTGTCTTCAATGTTTTCTTGACCCATTCGAAAAAGGTTTGGCGCATTCTTTTAGGGTAGAATATGAGGGGGGTGCTTCCCCATATATACCGTCCAATCGCTGTTTAATTTCATTTGGAGTAAGTGCTTCTTATGTGAAGAACCTAATATCAGCTCGATACTCCATTTTGAACATGTCACAATCTTCTACACATAGTCTTCTTTATGCAACTATATCTGAACAACTGAACACAACGGAGTGAAAGTACAGCTGCAATTATTTATTTAACAGATAAGGCATGCCACCAGATAAGGGTTTTGTGAAGACGATAATCATTACCGGTGAGGACGGAAACTTATGGACCTACCGTGGTTCCCCTACAATTTCTATTTCCCTATTACTTCTGTTGTTTAGGCATGACTGTATCCGAGACAGGTTTGAACGAATCCATTGTGTTAACAATAATAGGCAGTTATGCACTTAATAAAGAATATAATCTCTTAAAACGTAAAAGAGGAAACTGTGACTTTTTTATTACATAAATTTTACCATCATATACTTCTGCATGGGAAAGGGCGGACACGGAAGATATAGACATATGTTATGTGCAAATCATATCTTTTGATAAGTAATATAAGTAATGAGCTAAGTTTATATATATACTTAGATGCAAAAACTTGTAATAACAGTTTACGTTAACGATTTCTTCAGCTATAGTAGCAACATACATTGTCTCCTTTTTTCAATCTTTTCACAGAAATCGATGCAGCAAAAGGTATATAAGAGTCTCCAGTCTATATTCTGTTATCTATCCCTACGGGCTGTTACATAAGTTCATTAACATCTCCAGCATAACGAATCTCGAACGTCGTGTTTAGAACGCCTCATACCGTACCATTTCTAGTTAACTGAATGGCGCACGCCTACCTGCTCTCGTTGTGGTTCAATAATTTGCATGTTACATAAGTGGAATCTGCACTGTCAAGAAGTGTAGCAGCCCCATTTTCGGTGTTACATAATCAGAAATGAGTAGGAGTTAACAGTTGAAAGAGAATGACTTTTACCTATGAAGAAGATTTCTTACTCTAAATTAACCAAAGCTTTAAACAAGTTTTCCAAACACTTGTTCAAAATATAAGCCTTAAGAAATAAAGTGAATTCATTCTACTAGAGCGTATTAATTTTCCAACTGTTTTCGCGCGATTGATTGGAGTGTTCTTAGCACAATTCTCTATGGTTACTCGGATTAGCCATCACCACATCTGGAAATCTTATGTCAGACTCTACATAACTACTTTTGCTAATACTGCTATTTGTATTTTGGCAATTATCTCATAAATGGAGGTATCACCACGAGTGTCCGAGGTCATTAAGGCACGGACTCGGAACGGGAGGTCTGCGGTTCGATGAGTGAGGCATTTTCCAGGTTTACCTCAGAGCTCATATATGGCAAATGCCGGGAAGGTGCCTAAACTTAGGTCTGGAACCTTAAAAAAAATATTTTCCCAATTTATCATTTCATCTTATGTATCATCAGTGTCCACCGCCTGTGGCGCCTCAGTAGTAAAAAAATGGGCGTTAAACACTATTAAAAAAAATGGAGGTAATAAACAAGGCTTCTCTGTCTAAAGGAAAGTTGATAGGTAAAAACCTCGTAGATTATAGTGACCTTGGAATTCAAAATTCAGTGGTACCGACCATACGCTTCATACTCACCGAAGCATATCAGTTCGTCAATCGGTGTACGGCCTTCGCCTTGTCCGGGTAATTGCAGAAAGATACAAGGGGAAAAAAAAAAATAAAAAATAAACAGAGGCAGCATACAGCAATCCTTTTATTATTATTATTATTATTATTATTATTATTATTATTATTATTATTTCTACTACATATACGTCGATCCTGGTGGTGTAGTACTTGCCTCCTAAACCCAAGGTCGCGGGTTCAAACCCGGCCAGGACCGATGGATTTTTTCGGGCGTAAAAATCCTAAGTATGGCTTCCTTCGGAAGGAAAGTAAAGCCGTGGGTCCCGTGTCGTACATTTACGGCACGAAAAAGAACCTCAAGCCTGAAAGAGAGGCCTCTGAGCAAAATTTGTCGGCCGTTTCACGCCCTGAGTTGAATGGGACGCTGATGACCTGAGCTGTTAAAGAGCGTCCATAAATAAATCATTCAAAAAAAAAATTACTACATATACTGCTAGACAAACCATGACTTAAGACGTAAAGGCTTAGAAGGGTATCGTTCATATCCTAAATTTATCGATGTATAATATTCAAGCACATTACTTCAGATGCCTATAAAACCATGCATTATAAATATTAAAATTGTTAGTGATCATGTGGATAATTAATTTCTGAAGTGCCTGCTTGTTAAACTATTTTTTTATTAGGCATATTAAAACGATGGAAATAAAGCTAGAATTTACATTGAAATTACACGCTGACCAAGATATTGCTATAAACTTCTGGGTTCTATTGGCAGAAGCCATTTATGATGCTTAATAATAATACAAGGGCCCAATACAATATGAATCAAATAATTTAATAGAACAAAATCAAAATGTAAATAAACCTAAAATGCAAAATCTTAAAACACTACACGACAGAGATGATATGAAGTGGATAAGAGAATAAATTTCATGTCATTGGCTTATGCAATCCTGGAATTTATTTCACAGTTTATACAGAAATACATAATCGATAACTGGAAATATATATATAACATAATTCGCAATTTCATATACTTATATAATTCATTGCTGCAATATTATCTCTTCACTTTCATCTGTAATCAGGTCTTTACTGCATTGAGAAAGCGGAGTAAAACAGACTTTAGGCATAGTTCTTTCGTGTCATAGGCTCTTAGCTTTGGGGTAAAAAGCAAAGGCAATACATTAGATGTACAGTTTAAGTTTTCTAGATTTGTTACGCTTCTTCGATTGCTCTAGGCAACGTCTTTTTCTTAGTTTGTATGCAGTTTCTTATATGTGGCAATACTATATGCATAGTGTAACTTAAATAATTGTACAAATTTAGAGAATTGAGTTCTGTGCGGGTAACAAAACAAAAGTAAAAAAAAAAAAACAAACAAACAAACAAACAAACAACAAAAACTTAAGCTCGAATAACATTTTAAATCTAGATAGGTTCATAAAATTCCGACCTAACTATTTTCTAGGTATGAATAAAAGCTATATTTCACTTTTCCATATAGTTGCCCTTTATTGCAATATACGTCTCACATATTTGCATTAACATTTCAATCCCCCAAATAGTCAGAAGTTTTGTCTGCAAAATGGGCATAATCAGCATCCATCACTTCTTCGTCATACTTAAATTTCCTTCCTCGAAGATCGTTCTTGAGTTTTGAGAAGAGGAAATAGTCACTGGGAGCTAGATTTAGGCTGTAAGGTGGATGGTCGATCTCCTTGAAGCCACATTTCTTCACAGCTTCCTTTGTAACAAGAGCTGTGAGCACAGGAGCGTTGTCGTGAAGAAAGCGCACACCACCACTCACCTTTCCTCGCATTCTCTTTTTGATGGAAGCACGTAGTCTGTGCAGTAGGCCAGCAGAGTACTCCCCATTTACTGCGGTGTTCCTCTCCTTGAAGTCAATGAAGAGTATTCCTTCACAGTCCCAAAAGATTGTGACCATGATCTTGTTGGTTGACTGAGTGACCTCGGTCTTTAAAGGCGGTGCTTCGCCAGGTTTACGCCAGTCACTCCATTGATTTTCTTTTGGACAAGAGATCATAGCAAAGGAACATATTTACATTTCTTGTAACAATGATTTGCAGAAATTGTCTATTGTTACCACGGCAGAGCTCCAAAAATGCCTGACAACAAATGAATCGTTGCTACTTTTGGACTGAGGAAAGAAGTCTAGGCTCCCATCTTGCACTAACCTTATTCATGTTTAAATGTTCATGAATAATTCGAAGAACTGTTGTTTTAGAAAGGCCCAAACTTGTTGCTATTTCTGTAACTTTGAGCCGCCGGTCTTCCAAATTTTTTCCTTCCACAAGAGCGAGCGATGTTTCCGGAGTGAGCATCTCCAATGGCCGACCTGTACGCTCTTCGTCTTCAATGCTTTCTCGACCCATTCGAAAAAGTTTGGCCCATTCTTTTACGGTAGAATATGAGGGGGATGCTTTCCAAAAATACACCGTCCAATCGCTGTTTAATTTCATTTGGAGTAAGTCCTTCTTTTGTGAATAACTTAATAGCAGTTCCTCGATACTCCATTTTGAACATGTCACAATCTTCTACACATAGCCTTCTTTATACAACTGTATCTGAACAACTGAACACAGCGGAGCGGAAGTTACAGTTGGAATTATTTACTTAACAGATAAGGTAAACAGATAATAAGGCTTTTGTGAAGGTGATAATCTTTATCGGCGAGGGCGGAAACTTATGGACCTACCCTTGTAATTAAAATGGGCGTTAAGCACTGTTTAAAAAAAACCAATAAGCACAAGCAACAGGTACAATGTCCGCTTTATTTTTAAGAGTTGGGGGGGGGGCAGTTTCTCTGAGCCACTTTGTTTTGCGTGTATTGTATACCGCAATTTCAAAAGATATGGATGGACGTTTGTAAACAACAGCAGTCAAGTTTCACATTACTTTTGTTTAATTCAAATGTGGCGATCACGCAACCAGCTTAAAGTACCCCTGCTGTAATTCACTGTAAAGTTACGTCTGAGTTGTACTCTTAGCTTTACTATCTAACGACTAATGTTTATTTTTGATACACGTAAAAAACACATTCTGAGCATGAGTGCACAAAAGGCAGAAGTGGTTCACGATTTGCTCCCTCATGACCCTAAGATCGAGAGGAACCATTATTATGAAATTATAGTCACTATTGAGCAAATCCCCTATCTAGGATCTCGATCACATTTACGTCTTATATGGATGTTCACGGAGAGAATGTAGCAGTAAAATGGATTCCATTATGCCTGCCAAAAATATCTCTACTTTTCTTGCGCTGTTTTTTTAAGATTACAGTTCATGACAATACATAAAATTATTTATACTTCTATAAACTATTTTAATACTAATTAGTAAAGAAACCAATGAGAGACTAAAGAGTTGTAACAGAAGTGTGTTGGTTTTGTACACCTTTTCACATAAACCATATCCATCCGAGTACGTATAGTCAGCAAAGTTGTATTAAAAAAAAATAAAACAGGAGGAATAATATGCAAGAATGAACTGCCCTTATATTTGGAAATTCGCTACATTTTGGTGAATACAACAAAGAAGTAATATTGATGTTACATAAAATATATTCACCAATATGGGTGACCTAGATCACTAAGATACCGGATTCTCTTTCTGACTTTCTTCACTTCTTATTAATGTTATTTATGTTACATTAAATATATTCACCAATATGGGTGACCTAGATCACCAAGATACCGGATTCTCTTTCTGGCTTTCTTCACTTCTTATTAATGTCAAATCTCGAGGGGATACTTAAGTAGGAATGCTTCCTTTCCCAGTTTCATTCAATGTATCATCACCGTCGGAAATGCCACAGTAGTTAAGTAAATAAATAGATAAATATTCGGCAATGTAAAATAAAGCGTTAGTAAAAATTCCTCATAATTAGAGACGCGAAACTCCATACTGAAGAAAATTAAACATGACACAATCAAGTTTTATATGTGTGATAGGTCACAAGTCGATGCAACTATTGTTTTTTTCTCGCGAACAAAGGACAACACGAAAACTCTAAGATATACGATTGAAAGTACACGACATTTACTTGCAAATGAAGCCACCAGATGGTACATGAGAATAGAGCTGCATGTCTCAGCACGCCCCGAAGTCAGTTAGTGCACGACAGTGATCAGGAGGGGAGGTCACGAAGAATGAACAACATGCACGTGAAAATAGGCAGAAAGGCGCGGGACTGCCACATAGAGCTAGGGGAAGCATTGGGAGCACATGCTCTTCGGTTTCAAACAGTGGTGAGATGGATACAGGCTTTCAAACAGTGCAGAAGTCGATAGCCGATCTACCGCGCAGTGGGCGTCCTATGTCCGAGGACAAGGATGGTGGTGGGGCAATGCTTAATCGATAATAGGCGCTGGACACTTGTGGAATTAAATTTTCCTGCAGCAAAAACAGCGCCCCACACTTTAGAGGAGGACTGGACATGCTGAAAATGTGTGCAAAGTGGGTGGCACACTTGTTAAGATACAGAAATGGACTCGCTAAGGAACATGTCGCATCAACCTGGCGAGATTTCAGGAAGAAAGGGATGCTATATTGAATCGCAATAGATGAAACGTGGGTAAGGGCGTATGAACCAAAACTCTAGCAAACAGTCCAGTGAATGGCGTCACCCTGGTTCACCAGGAAAACACAAATATCGTCAAACTCCTTCACTAACAATAGTCATAGTCATTCTGGCGTATGACAGTCAAGGTATGCTTTTGTGTCATCCATTACGTGAGGGGACCACTGTATGCTCAACATTACAGGTGGTTTTAATGTCACAACTGCGCCGTGCCGTACGTACGAAAAGGCAAATGCTTTTGAGCCACGCCATTATTCTGAACAATAAGCGACAACTCGCACAGCCGACAGTGTCAAGTGTTTTTACAGAGATGGGGATGGGGGATTTTCCACATCCGCTCTCAGTCCCTGTGATTATGATCTAATCCCCAAAGTGAAGCAGTTATTGCATGGAAAACGTAATGTTAAGTGGACATTTGGGCAGCATTTTATCGCGAAGTGGCTCTCGTTAGCATCTTACATGCAGCAGATGGCATTCAGTGCCTTCCCCATCACTGACAACGAACCGTCGATGTACTTGGAGACTTCTTCGAAGGCTGCCAAACACTGGATTACCGGTGAGCCGTCCTGTGGTGGATTTGCAACCCTGTGTAACTATTGCGTGTAGCGTTTGCTCATGCCATAATAAAACTAATGTTGTCCAGTTGCCTGTGTTTTGCTTCTTCTCTACGAGGGCAGCCTACATCCAGCCTTCAATCGTTGTAACCACAAGGTAGTAAATACCATGTACTTTCAATCGTACATCTTAGATTTTTCGTTTTATCTCTTAATCGCGAGAAAAAAAGTCAAGACTCATGGCTTATCCCTCACAAGTGTTATTGTTACAAAACAATAATAATGTAATTGTATACCCACTGACGAAACAATGACATTTAATACTGTAAACAAAAGACAAATGTTTCTGTAAGAAATCCTAGGAAATAATATTAACCCGTGAACGTATTCCTTCTAATACTGGATAGCTAATCAAATGTCCATAACAATTCTGGTCAATAACATAATTGATAGTCTCATAAAACGTAGAAATGGTTGAGGTTTGTGCTGCTCCATACCCGTCGATAGTCCGAAATGTTAAACTGTAGTTTTTTCAGCATAGGATGCATTCTTATCCGGAAATGTTCGATAATATTGAAATCAGGAGACTTTGGTGGGATATGACGAAGGGCTCATTCATAAATATAGATTACATTTAAAATGTTTAGAAATACGCACAGAGTATAAATTTGTCTATTAGTGGCCATATATTTCATTTAACTAACAGTATACTATTATAATAATGATAAATCTAAAAATGTGTTTTCTCTTTCGTGATAGTTACAGGGGCAAGAATTCTAATTTTATTTCCCTATTAACACACATAATGACATTCATTTATTATTTAATTAATTATTAAGGAGTAATATGGGTGTTATCTTTTTCATTAAAAGTTTTTCAACTCGGTGAGAAATTCGCTTATTGTACGCACCTCATAAGTGAAGTACTTTTTAACAGTTCATAAACAGCACAACTCAAAAATGACTGCTCAGAAACTTTTGTATCTATTTCACTGGTTATTAGAGAAGTTCAATAGCTTTTGGTAAACGAACTGAAACAAAAGAAGTTACGCTTATTCCATGGGAGAGTGCGGAGTGCGCAGAATGTCTCCCACACTCGTTGCGTTCTCATTCGAGTAGCACATGTGGGAAAAATTAGCAATTTTAGCAATTACACCATACACCATGCCTAATAATTCATCTCTGTGTCACTTGAATGGAAGAGTAGCTCACACCTGACATGTTTTGGCTTCCATTATTACGCTGGTCTCTCTCCTGGTATAGTTCTCTAGCGATGGTGTAGTTTGATTGCTTCTATATACATGCTCTATGATCTGGTTCATTGTCCTCTTTGATTAACTATGTGCTAAACGGCTAGTATATCTCCAAATATGTCGTCTGTAAGCCGTCTCTTTACGTCCTTTTTCTGCTTTGTTTATGGTGAAATTTGTTTTCAACATTGTTTAAACAAAATGCAGAAAGACGACTTTGGTAATAGTTTAGAAAGCTTCTGAGAAGCGCGCACGCATACGTGCAATAAACAATCTCTTTTACAATAATAAATATTATTGTTGAATGGAATACTTAGCTATAATTGTTTCCGAAATAGATCAATAAAGTACAGCAAAGTCACATCTTCCAACAATGATGTAGTCAGCGTGCGCCAATTATCTATTTCCAGGACCCTGTTTCACAAAAGTATGGTCTAATACATTACTAGTGATTGGACTGGTAACTTGCAGTTATTAGTAAAATTATGTTTCATACTTGTACTTTACTACTTCATATTTACAAATGTACGAGGGTAGATCCATAAGTTAGCGGCCTAAACCACTTTCTAGGTATGATAAGACAAAAACTATATTTCACTTTTCAATTGCAATACACTTCTCACATCTTTGAATTAACATTTCAATCCCCCCCCCAAAAAATTATCAGAAGTCTTATCTGCAAAATGGGCATGATCAACATCCATCACTTCTTCGTAACACTTAAATTTCCGTCCTTGGAGATCCTTTTTGAGTTTTGAGAAGAGGAAATAATCGTTGGAGGGCTAGATCTGGAGTAGGATGGATGGTCGATCTCCTTGAAGCCACATTTCTTCACAGCTTCCTTTGCAACAAGAGCTGTGTGCACAGACGCGTTGTCTTGAAGAAGGCGCACACCACCACTCAGCTTTTCTCGCCTTTTCTCTTTGAAGTAAGCACGTATTCTGTGCAGTAGGCCAGCATAGTACTCTCCATTTATTCCTCCCCTTGAAGTCAATGAAGAGCTTTCCTTTACAGTTCCAAAAGATTGTGGCCATGATCTTCTTGGTTGACTGAGTGACATTGGCCTTTAGAGGGGGTGCTTCGCCAGGTTTACGTTACGCTATTTACGCTATTGATTCTCCTTTGGACAAGAGATCATAGTAGAGGACCACAGTTTCATCTCCTGTAACAATGGTTTGCAAAATCTCTCTCTCTCTCTCGTTGCCACGGCAGAGCACCAAAAATGCGTGACAACAGATGACTCGTTGCTGCTTTTGGACTGAGGAAAGAAGTTTAGTCACCATCTTGCACTAACCTTATTCATGTTTAAATGTTCATGAAGGACTGTTGTTTTAGAAAGACCCAACCTTGCTGCTATTTCTGTAACTTTGAGCCGCCGGTCTTCCATAATTTCTCCTTCCACAAGAGCGATGTTTTCAGGAGTGAGCCCATATATATATAAACGCTACCGCCATCTGCTCAGAAGCGGCCATTTTCAATCAGCTGTTAGTTGATCTTCGCTTGTTCTTATTTTTGATGGACTAATACGTACGATTGCGTATTTCAATGTGAATGTCTGCACACTACTAAGTTAACGTGTTACGTCTTATTTTATTATGAATGGGGTCTAAGCATATTCACCGCTAGAGAGCTCGGTACAATTGCATCATTGTATGTGAATCATAGAGATTAGGTTTTAGAGAATGGCGATAATAAATTAAAGTCATAAACTTTATTTCTGTTTTTCGCTGGAAATTTACTTCACTGGTTGCCTCTGTTTTCCTGTTTGTTTCATTTGTATCGTTTTCCTTGTTTGTGAAATACACACATTAGGTTACGTGTGTTGTGTCCTCTGTACCTTAAGTCAGCAAGATTGTTTATGGTAGCTACGTCAGAGCGTCAAGAGCGTAATAAGGAAATCACTATATGCAATGTTTGAGGTGAGCTTTTTGGGTTTAGTTTGAGAGCTACAAGATTATTTTACGAAAACTTAAAATACATCGATTCTCTCTAGCTCCACCAATTTCAACTAAATGGGCCATGGATAATACTGAACTAATTTGTCACTTAGCCTCCAGTATCAAAAGTAGCATTCTTACATCCTCAATAAAAACGCAACCCACTATTTCAAAATTAATTTCTCGAACCAAAAACTAAGGTGAAGAAATCAGAGGTTTATTTAATGCTCTTAACGTTCCGTATGAATACAAGACTGCGTTGCGCGGCCCATGAGTTGCATTTAATTACAAAGAGAGAGAGAGGAAAGCACATAAAGACAGAATGAATGTTAACTTAATATTTACCTATTTGTGGTAGTTTTTATATAACTAAATATTATGCTGACATACCTTGTTACACTATACGGAACTCAAATTTTACCAAATAAATGCCTAATATCCCTTTTACTCTGCGGCAGCGAAAATTTTATTATTTAATACGGTGCGGCAGATTCTCACACCTTGTCTATCAAAAATATTCTCTGAGTACGTTTTGCAGCCTTTTATTAACATGTTAATAGACATTTAAGAATAATGTATTACTGTAATTATTTGTAATGTTGGTAAAGTGTAAGCAATTATGTTGTGAATAATTTATTACTATACACAATATATACAAAATATACATACGTTCTTAAATGAGTATGTCTTATGTAAAGGACCGCCACGGGTGGCCGTCGTCGTTACGGCGCGGAGGTCTGGGGTTCGAATCCCGTCAGGACCATCCTTCCTGAATGAGGTTTTTTCTAGGTTTTCCTCAGTCCTCATAAATTAAAAATGCCGGAGAGGTACCCGAAACTTAGGCCTGGAACGTTTCCTTCCATAAAAAAACATACTTTCCTAATATATTATTTAATCTCCTTTATCACCAGTGTCCACCGCCTATGGTGCCTCAGTAGTAAAAACGGGCGTTAAATACTAATCAAAGAAGTGTCATGTGTAGAATATAAAAATATTTTTATATGCCCATGGGTCTGGAAATGGTTGGCGTCTCATCCCAAAACGATCCCAAACTCTGAAAGTCTGATAATGTGCAACAAGTGCAGTTCGGCTGCGGAAAGCAAAACCAACACATTAATGATTTTATATCGCAAACAAATGGGTGAAGGTCAGACAACTGTGAATCTCGGCCATGAACTGAATTTTATTCTTCATTTCCAACTTAAGTTCTTCATACACATAGTGAGTCGGTCCTGGTGGTGTAGTTGTAACCATACTTGCCTCCTAAACCTAAGATCGCGGGTTCTAACCCGGCCAGGATCGATGGATTTTTTTCGGGTGTAAAAATCCTAAGTATGGCTTTCTTCGGAAGGGAAGTAAAGGCTTGCGTCCCATGTCGTACATTTACTGCACGTAAAAGAACCTCAAGCCTGAAAGAAGAGGCCTCTGAGCAAAATTTATCAGCCGTTTCACGTCCTGTATTGAATGGGACGCTGATGACCTGAGATGTTAAAGAGCGTCCGTAAATAAATCAAATTAAACAAAATTTATTATATTAATATGTAGTAAATAAAGTACTTTAAGCATTTCTTCACTTGTTATGTTGGAAATCGAAACAGCGTTATTCGCATTACAGTGAAGTAATTTGACGATAGCAAAATTTTACCTCCAGCCATTGTGATTGTCTCGACCTTCGCAGAATTTTTAATTATATCCCTATAGCTACACTCGTTTAGTTGGAGACGTAGGGTCACCAGTTCAAATACCTCTTCGGGCATGATTTGTTCGTTGTCTCTGAGTTGTTTTCAGGCAGCACTATTAGAAAGTTTTTGTGTTAAGCGCTACCAGCGACGTGTTTGGTAATTATTTACACCAATAGCTCCAACTAATAAACACTTCCTTAAAAGTGGAATTGTGTCTTTTTTGCATGGTTCTAAAGCATTTAGGAAGGTTATTATACCGCTCCCACCTTGACAGTCCTCATTGATACAGCAGTAAATTACAGTTTTTGTTAAGTCTGCATTACTTGTATGACAACAATCACTCTGGCGAAAGAGAGAAAGGAATATATCTAATTGCTGGGCGCTCAGGTTTCACCAAAGCGAGGGCCAGTGCCGAAAGTTATGTCCATGTTGCGTTTTATCTCTCTCTCACACACACACACTGACACAGTCTATGGCTCTATGCTCTTAAACGTTCAACTTTAATCTTTTACTTCTTTACAGGGCTGAAACATTATTTTTTAATTAGTGTTTAGGGCCCGTTTTTACTACTGAGGTACCACAGGCGATGGACACTGATGATACACCAGATGAAATGATATATTGGGAAAGGATTTTTTTTGACTATTCTATATATGCAGAGCATGTGATTATACATTAATTTGTTCCAATATATTTTTCAATATATCGGATGTAAAGTGGGTGAACAAAAAGTCCGTCACACAGGAGCTGCGTAAACTAAGCGAATTCCTCACCTAGTACAGTAACTTTAAAACTGAATATAAAATCCAAATGATGTCCTTATTATTTAATGAAATGAAACAAGTTATGATATTACTGTGTGGTTTAAGGAGAACAAATTAGAATTCTTGCAATCAATAAGTATAGCAAAAGAGAAATTACATTATTATTATTATTATTATTATTATTATTATTATTATTATTGAGATTAAACCACAAAAACTAATGGTATACTATTAATTAAATAAAATATAATTAAGCACTATTAGATAAAGGTATATCGCCTGAGTATTTTTTTTAAATGTAACCATGTTTATAAACTGGGCCCTTGATATCATCTTTATATTTACTAAAATAGAGAGAAATAACAGAAAGTTTCGAGTTACGTTGTGTATTTAAGATGATGTTCATATGTTTCAATAAAACAAAAACATGTTAATATTTAAAAACAACTGCAATATACTAAGCAAGCATACAATTCAACTATAAACAATCGAACGTTTCATTCATTTTCTTTGGCTTTGAAATTTAATTTAAATGTTATTAACATGTAACGTAAACGTTTTCTGAAGGTTATTACAGAGCGCTCTTACATACAAATGTTAAATATAAAACATATGCATTGTTATAAATACAGTTTAGTATGCTGAATTAATTTGTCTTTTTATTTTAAAACAACATAGAGAATATTACATGCAAGAGCGCTTTTTATAATTCTATGTAGTTAGAACAATGTCAAAGGCAGTGAGAAATATTGTCAGGAGATCTTCAGTCTCGACTGGTGTCTTGTACACAAGATTCTTCACAGATCCCCACAAGAAGAAATAAAATGGAAAGAGTAGGTGAACGAGCTGGTCACGAAACAGGATCTGCTGTGATCAGGAGTCAAAGTTTCTGACGATGCTGCTGTTCCCTATTACTTTCCACACAGTACTGTGCGCGACACACATTTCACGTGTTCCGAGCAAGCGCTTCTTCCTCCATGACGGTAGTCCGTACACTGTGTCCTTCTCCTCCTCGATCGCTGTATTGTGGTAACACTTGCCCTGTTTCCCTTAACCGTTGCAACAGTCATGGAAACATGGTGTGGGTCGAATGTCTCTACAAGAGTACTTGCCCGATACATCCTGTCAGCTTCCCTATGTTCTCATTGACTTGTCTGTACACGAAAAGCATGTCTGCATATTCCGCAACCGTAGGCTGATTGACTGTACACTTTAACTGCAAACATAGACGTTCTCATCCGGACTGACCATGTCCGATACACATGACGCTGTCTGTGGAGTTACATTTGCCTTTATCCATCATCCCTGAAAGTTTGTATTAACAAATGGAAACCACTCTGTACATATTTGTGTGTCCGTTTGTTTGTCTGTTAATGCTGTAGCGATTAAAAGAAATCATCGGAACTTGGCATACAACGGCCAATTAACAAACGATTCATCGAATTCGTTAACCAGTAAAATTGGACCATTGGGAATGGGGGTTAACCAATTTGAAATTTTAAAAACCAACGAAATCAGACTATTACGAGTGGGGGTTTACCTGAAACCCAAAAATTAAAAAAAAAAAAATTTTTTTTGAAACGAAACTCAGTATATGCCATTTAAATAATTCAAGAAAAAATATTTCTGAAAATCATGAAAATCGAGAGTAGGGACTTGTTACTGTTAGCGTGTTCCCACCAAGCGATAAAGAATAAGACAGGAATAGCCTACGTATGTGCATGGACTAATAATCGGACTTAACCTTACATACAGCGACCGTCCTGCGCCTTCAGCGAAAAAAGCCGAATTTCTGAGAATGCTGGAGCGATACGGAGCGATGTACAAATCTTAAGCGGCAGTATAAAGTGTACAATAAATGCAGGCCAAGAGAATGCAAAGGTGTCGGAACAAGTAATCGTGCGCCTAAAATGTACAACTAAATTCAAATGGAAAAGTTAAGATAACAATATAAAATGCACTTAAACTAATAATGATACAGGAAAAGTATATACTTTTAATCATAAATACATATGCATATCTTCAGTAACGTTATCTGCTACTTCACAAATACAACTTGCTGAGGAATTCGCTTTTTTTACGCAGCCCCTGCATAACGAACGTTTTTCTCTATGTGACAGTTGGTCGTTCTTGTTTTGTTTTGAGCTATTCTCATATGGAAATGCATATGCAATTTTTGCGCACATCTTACGAGATCTGGTCTTATGACGACTTTTTTCCCCACCGTAGTATAACCGCTTAGCAATACAAAACAAAATACTTTTCATTCCTTTTTGACTGGTGCACACTTGACCGCTAATATATTTTTTTTCCAATTATTTAACTAAATCCATCTTTTATCGCAATATTAAGACTAGATACTTTTTAGTTCCTTTTATGTAAGCCATTTTAATGCTTTTCTTTTATAGGCATGTTTACTTCTTGCCGTTTAAACTTTTGTTTGCCATATGGTTATGAGTTTGAAGTACATTTACCCATGCCATTTTTCTGCATTTGCCTCTGTTGCGTTCAGCAGCTAAGAACTACGCATTTATTACTTTTAGATTTATAGCCAGTGCCGTGATCTGCAGGTCAGAGCTCCTGCCTACTAATCTTGGGGTTCGATTTCTGGTCTTTTTATAGGATATTTTTCTTGACTAGGAACGTTCGTCATAACGATCACGGACTGGTTAGGTTAGTGATTTAAGACCTCCTCTAGTAGT
Organism: Metallyticus violacea; assembly: GCA_030762175.1. Taxonomy (NCBI): domain Eukaryota; kingdom Metazoa; phylum Arthropoda; class Insecta; order Mantodea; family Metallyticidae; genus Metallyticus; species Metallyticus violacea. The sequence continues at coordinate 6,138,543 of CM060838.1, read as the reverse complement.
GATCATAAATCCAGGCTCAAAAGTAGGAGATCACCTTCATTACGAAAGCGATATATAGTCGATCAATACTTACAGCTAGAACATAGCTCTGCGATACTGTTCTTGTTTTCGTTGCGTTTTTGTCTCACTTGGATATCACCTGGCAGTTCTAAGTGTCTTTACGTACTATGAAATTTTGATGAATCACATTCCGGTATCTTCCAAGAAAAATTTGGGCAACTTTCGGGTTTTATTCCATACTTACATAGCAGAGAGTTTAAATTGCAGGCTTGTTTTACAGTTAGGGTGTTAGGCTATGAGAAGAGTATATTTCTTCGTCAATTCATTGCCCAATGTCTCAGCATTAATGTATTGCTCTGTCCACAAACTACAACTGCAGATGTTTCCATCTAAGGCTTGCCCCATTAAATTGTTAATTAGGGCATTTTCAACATAAACGCTTGCAGTAAACTTTTAAAATTTTTGCTTAATTTGACTTGGAGAGGATTAAAGCTTCATTGCTCAGGAAACGCGCTTGAGGCAGGGGTCATGTTCTCTGTATTAAAACAAGCTCCTTAATGTAACTTAGCAACCATTTGCAGTAGATAATTTTAAACATAAAACAGTCCGTCAGACAAGAACTGCGTAAACTAAGCGAATTCCTCACCTAGTACAGTAAATTAATAAAAAAATACAAAATCCAAATTATGGCGTTATTAATTAATGAAAATTAATGAAATGACCCAAGTTTGGCATTACTGTGTAGTATTAGGGGAACAAAATTACAAGTCTTGCAACGTATAAGTATTACAAAAGAGAATTAATAATTATTATTATTAATAATTATTAATTATTATTATTATTATTATTATTATTTACAGTCACTAAAATAGAGAAAAATAACAGAAAATTTCGAGTTACATTGCCTATTTAAGAAGATGTTGTTCATGTGTTTTCAAAAACATGTCAATATTTAAAAACAATTACAATGTACTAAGTTCCATTACTTTTCATTAGCTTTGAAATTTAATTGAAATGTTATTGTATTAAAAACATGTAACGCAAACGTTTTCTGAATGTTACAACAGAGCGCTCCTTCATGCAAATTTAATTTTCAAATACATATTAGATTAATATTTCAAATTTTTATCTTCACGATGATGTTTTTTTAAATATAAAATATATGCATCGTTATAAATACAGTTAATATGCTAAATTATTTTGTACATTTATTTTAAAACAATACACAGAAAATTAAACGCAAGAGCGCTTTTTAATTTTGATTTTCAAGTATACGCCTACACCTAATAGCCCAATTTCTCTAATTTTCAGAAACTATTATTATTATTATTATTATTATTATATTTAAATAGTATATATGGAGTTTCGTTGCGAAAAAAAATAATGCCGCTAGATCGATTTTTTCATTTTGGGTTTCAGGTAAACCTCCTCCCATCCAAATAGTCCGCTTTCACTGATTTCCGGTAAATATTTTTATTATTTATTTCAATAGCATATACCGAATTTCCTTTAAAAAAATTAATTTGCGGTCGCTAGAGCTACTTCAAAATTTCGCTTTAACACCCACTCGTTTTTTCAGGTATACCTCCGCTCCTAACAGCCCGATTGCCATGATTTTCGAAAACTAATTTTATTTTAATTTATTTTAAAGAAATCTACACTTTCGCCGAGAAAAAGAAAAAAAATTGCGGCCCTGGAGTGCTTTTTCAATTTTTTAAAATATTTTCGCTTTAGGTTAACCCCCACACCTCAAAGGCCCAATTTTGCTGGTTAACGGACTCTGTCAATAGTATGTTAATTTATGGTTTGGTTATATGCCGAATTTTATTGAAAGAAAAAAAAAATCGGCCACTAGAGCGTTAACGGACATATTTGTATAAATAATAACTAGATAAACAGAAAAAAGATAAAAAACTTAGAAAGTCACAGATTTAGTATCGCAATATTTCAAATAGCTCGTGTTCTTCTTAGGGAAAAAGACAAGTGAACGTAGTGAAAATAAATATTGAATATCGAAGGTAACGTAATGCATGGAAACAGATGAAACAAGCAATGTCTCTCCCAATGCTGCTAAGTTCCTAGATGTCAATATTTCTTTATGCAGTGGCTCTTTTCTTACGTCTGTTCACATCAAGTCAACAAATTTACTTCATTTTGACAGCTGTCATCCTCTGTATAGCAAAATATCTATTCCTTTTTCTCTTTCAATCTGTGGTCATCGTCTTTGTAACATCTCTTGACAAGTATGTTAAAAACCTAGCTCAAAAGTTCCAAGACAAAAATTATCCTTCCTCTCTTTTAAAATTCCGTATAATCCCAGCGCACAACACTTTCCAATGCAAATCTAAAACTTCTAATAAGAACTTCATTAACCTTGTTACTACTTACGTGCCTGGAATTGAAAGCGTCAGACTTATTTTAAAAGAATGCTACGATACTTTATTAATGCATTCACCTTTAAGTGATTTTTCTAAATTTGTACCCCGCCTTACTTTTAGAACACCCTCTAACCTTAATAGTATATTTCGCCGAAACCTATCTCTCTCTCTCGTCCGTTGCATGTTCATATCCATGCCAACATTTTAAATGTAAAATCTGTGCGCTTATTATTCCATGTCATTCATTCCATAGCCCTAATTTATCCAAGGAATTCAACATGTCTTCATTTGCTACCTGTTCTTCCAAGAACGTTGTATATATATTATCTTGTAAGCTTTGTAAAGCATTTTATGTTGGTTTAACTTCTACTGTTGTTTCGCTACGCATGAACAATCATAGACGTTCTGTTAAAACCAAGTCTCCCTTGCCGGTTATCCAACATGCCTTATCTCACTGTAAGGATTTTGATGATGCTTTTAGTCTAACTCTTATTGATGCTTTACCTACACAATGCTCTGAAAGTTTACTCAGAGATAGAGAGATGGCAGCTATATTTTTACATAAAGCGCGTATACCACCTGGTTTAAATCTTACATATTAATTTTTTTCTTCCTCTCTCTTTCTCGCATTTGTTACTTGTTTAATCTGTTTCCATATATTTATTTTCACTACGTTCATTTGTCATTTTGCCTAAGAAGGACACGAGCTGCTCGAAATATTGCGATATTAAATGTACAACTTTTTAAACCATTTTATCTTTTCCGCTTATCTAGTTATTTTAACTGCATTGTTCATTGTGTTATTTTATTTTTAATTTATATTATGTATATACTTTTTTATTGATAATTTCGAAGCCTAGTAGGTAGGATCGATGAAAATTTGAAGGTTTTTACCTCAGTCAGGAAGGACTGTATGGAGGGATTCGAACCCCAGATCTCCCGCTCATGAGTCCGCACCTTAACGACCTCGGCCATTCGTGGCGGTAACTTAAAATTGACTGTTTGGGCCTGGATAATATATAGTTCAGATTTTCGGTGCAAATCCAATTTGTAACAACTCTCGCTTTCTAGCTCCCGAAAAGTTCAACGAATAAACTTTTTACCACCACTGGGTCTCTTCCTGTTTTCTCTATCACCGCTTCCTTCCTTTCTGCCCTGGGCTAATAAATTATACTGTCGATCTGGTTCAGTAAACACCTTAAATTGCTTAGATGGACAAATATATGCTTTCAGTTCTTAAATCAAGCAAAATTTAAATAATTATTAATTAGAGATATATACAAATACTTTTGAAACGTTTACGTTTGTGTTCCATTGGCACCAAAAGATTACGAAATGACAGAAAATAATTTATTTGCAGTCAATTTAGAATCACTCTAATTCTTAGCATTCTTTTAGTGTTTTACTATTATTTCACTTTCTATCAGTAATGCATATGCACAGTTCTTTAGATTTTATGGATCATCAGTGTTTACCTGTCTTTCTGTTCTTTATCATGGTCGGCTGTCTTTTCAGAGTGAATGGAACAGGGGAAGACAAGTGCGGTGAGATCTAGACAACTTAATCCCAACAAGATTCGAATCTGCGTCCTGCAGCTGTTTGCGAGTTGGTGAGCTAGTTAAGTTCAAGCAGGTGGTTCATCAGTTTGTTAATTTTTTTCTCAAAAGTTAAATCGGACGAATAACGTGTATATTAAGGCAAAAATGCAGTCTTTGAATAGATCATGAAAAATTAAATAAAGCAAATAGGAAATGCACTAGACCTTCTGAGCTTATAATATTATGCTGATTAGTGATAATATTACTTTTATTAATGAATAAAAGGGTTAATATTAACATTATACTTAATTTAGCTTCGTAGTAACTTTGTAAAATACTTTCGTGATTAATTTTTTTTCATATAGAAGTTCTACTTCCCGCATTTTCTATCATAAACAGTAAAAAGTATCGGAACAAGATACCAGTTGAATAAAGCTATACCAGCCTTTGTTTAACCCAAGCCTCCTTTAAAAACATCATTATCGTAAAAATGTAGGAAGCCATATTACCTTTGCATAGTGTTCCTTTAATTTTGAACATGACATTTCCCCCTGCTTACAAAAATGCTTTCATTGTTGTTGTATACTTTTTTACATGACATTTCACTTTACAGAGAAAGAAAGTGTTAAGAAAAGAAAAAAATACTTTAAATATTTTAACTTCAACCCATCCATACATTATATAATAAAACGGGACAAAGACAAATTCATTACTAGGTAAAATACATAGCAAGCAAGTAAAATGGGAGGTACATCATTCCGAAGTGTTAGGTGATAAACAATTGTGATGGAGATACACATACACAAGGAAGCCAGCGCCCCAAGGCGTTGGAAATCAAGTTCAAGTACAGAGAGCCACTTCCGCGAGTTATACAGATGCTTCAGTAATATTACCTACGCGGTTAGCGTAAAGAATGTCAAGGTTCACCTCGCAGCCTCACATAGTTCATTTTCGAATTACAACAGAATAGATAAAACGATGTGTCCCGCACTGGACATAATGAGAAACGCACTAGGTCCCGAATACTTTAACGCTCCGGTGTTCGCAGGCTATCAGTGACGTCTCAGAAGCGGCTGCTGGGCTTCTATTAAAACATCTAGCAGGGAGATGACAGTGATGCTCGGTAAAATAGATTTACATTCATAAGTCACTATGTGTGGTCGCTCAGGAAATATCAGCAATAAAAATACAGAAATGTAGACAGAGAAAGCTGTCATCTCTGCAACAAAATATGGAAGAATCTACGGAAAAGAATAAAATTATAGGGGAGTAAACACCTACTTAGCATTCAAACATATGAGAGATGTCTAACAATAGTCCAGAAGCTGAAGGCCGGTATACTTTGTACTGTAGATTAAACAAGGCAGTGAACACCGCACAGGTGCAGAAGCGAAGGGCAGACGAAGTCAAATCGAGGAAGAGCTAAGAGACACCAATAACTAAGCTAGTAGCTTTTTGCAAATAACCCTAATTTATATTATCCTATCTGTCACACCCGAGGGACTCTGGAATGTTCATTGAAGAGACATTGAAAAGAAAAATATTTTCGAATATCTTATTCCCAAAGAATAAAATTAAACGCAAATACTCGTATAAGGCATGAGTATAATAAATAAATCTTTCATCTTCTTCTCCCCTGTCATTAAACATTCGGTCCCTTGTTTGTACTTCTAAAGTTAATCCTATGTTTTTCTTGAACTGGTTAAGTCAGGCTTACCTACTGTATTAATTTCTTATTTTTTTAAAAAGTAATATATTTACCTATTACTTTTTTAACTATTTTTATATTTAAGCAACACATGTCTAGTCTAACTTAATATCTAATTTTCAAAATTTAGTTCATCCACATATTTCTAAGTGTCATACGAGGGTAGGTCCATAAGTTTCCGGCCCCGCCGATAAGGTTTATTGCCTTCACAAAATCCTTACCTGTTAAATAAATAATTGAAGCTGTAACTTCCGCTCCACTGTGTTCAGTTGTTCAGATATAGTTGCATAAAAAAGGCTATATGTACAAGATTGTGACATGTTCAAAATGGAGTGTCGAACTGTTATTAAATTTTTCACAAAAGAACGACTTAATCCAAATAAAAGTAAACAGCAATTGAACGGTGTATATGGGGAAACATCCCCCTCACATTCTACCGTAAAATAATGAGCAAAACTTTTTCGAATGGGTCGAGAAAGCATTGAAGACGAAAAGCGTGCAGGTCGGCCCTTGGAAGTGCTCACTTCTTAAAACATCGCTTTTGTGGAAGAAGAAATATGGAAAACCAGGTGCTCAAAGTTACAGAAATAGCAGCAAGGTTGGGTCTTTCTAAAATAACAGTCCTTCGAATTATTCATGAACATTTAAACATGAATAAGGTTAGTGCAAGATGAGTGCCTAGACTTCTTTCCTCAGTCCAAAAGCAGCAACAAGTCATCTGTTGCCAGGCATTTTTACAGCTCTGCCGTGGATACGAGAGAGAAGTTCTACAAACCATTGTTACAGGAGATGAAACTATGGTCCTTTACTATGATCTCTTGTCTAAAAGTGAATCAATAGCGTAAATAGCGGAGCATAAACCTGGCCAAGCACTCCCTCTAAAGGCCAATGTCACTCAGTCAACCAAGAAGATCATGGCCACAATCTTCATGGACTTCAAGGAGAGGAACACCACAGTTAATGGGGAGTACTATGCTGGCCTACTGCACGGACTACGTGCTTCCAACAAAGAGAAAAGGCGAGGAAAGCTGAGTGGTGGCGCGCGCCTTCTTCACGACAACGCGCCTGTGCACACAACTCTTGTTGCAAAGGAAGCTGCGAAGAAATGTGACTTCAAGGAGATTGACCATCCACCCTATAGCCCAGGTCTACTCCAACCTCTTTTCAAAACGCAAGATGAACCTTCGAGGAAGGAAATTGAAGTGTGACGAAGTGATGGGTGTTGTTTATGTCCATTTTGCTGGCAAGACTTCCGAGTATTGTGGTGGCGGGGGGAGATTGAAATGTTAATTCAAAGATGTGAGAAGGTATTGCAATAAACTTAGAAAATGGTTAGGCCGGAAACTTATGGACCTACCCTCGTATTTTCATCGATTGATTTTTGTTTAGATTTTCTTCCAAAAGGTGTCCGCAGTAGATTCATCAACTTAGTAGCTAATAAACTTTCTAAAACATGTAATAGTTACCCTATTATATTAATCCTTTAACAATTTACTTTCTAAATCACACTTATTTTTTTTAATGTTTTATTTACTGTATTTTTGACTTCATTCATCTTCTCGCGATGTTTGTAGATTGTGGACTGAATTCTATAGGTGTAAGTCCGTAGGCATGAATGAAATGAAGTAAATTGATGATGACACAAATCAGCTCAGAATGTCTGTCGACTTAAAAATATCTTGGCATTTACTTTCTTAGTGTAAGGAAAAAATACCGAAAAAATCCTACCCAGTCAACTTGACATGACAGGAATTCGAGCCCAGCCAATAGACAATGTAAGCTGCCTAAGTGTTTTTATCAGTATGGCTAGATAGTTAATTGCCATTTTTTTTCCAATTTCTAATATTTTAGAGTATAAAATCATAAAGAAAGCGTTACATAAAACAAAAGTCGAAGCTGAAGATTTCGGTAATAAATTAATTACGTTTTCACATCGCGTGATATTTTTTGTATCAATAGTCACTCAGACCCAGCTTTTCTAGGACCGGCAGGAAACTCGCGTGTGCACTACCCTCAATAATCAAATCCGCCCACATAATCACACAGATTTCGATGTTATTATTTCTATACGCCTTGGCCAGTTATCTGTTGTAATTCATCTTCTATTGAAACGAAGTGCTTTGTTCACACAAAGAGATTACAGAAGGCTTCCTTTCTCCGTGCAGAGGATGTAGGAACTCCACCCATCCTGGAAAGATTAGGTTGGTCGATCCTATACTTGAAGTGTTCAGATAGCAGCAGCTATAATTTGTTACTGTACATTAAGTAAGGTAGTTTGATGGAGGCCATACGTCATGACAATCATCTTCGGTTCTGTAGTTTATATCCTTACACTTGATTATGAGTATTCTTCATCTTTTTCTCTTCTGCTATTGGCTAGAATGCAAAGTGTTTGCAAAACTGGAAATTAAACGTCGGTTACATTTTCATAAAGTATATCTACTTTAATTATCATTCAGTGATGAAATTATAAATAAAATACTTTCATTTTCAGATACACGTCTTGCTTGTATTTTGAAGTACACCCGCCAGTTGCCTCACATTTCTAAAACGGTCCGCTAGAAATAAACCGTTTACACAAATTTAAAAATCTTCCAGTTCATTAGTCGAGAAATGCCCAACTGTTGTAATATTCAGTAAAAATTATAAAAACCATTTAAGCTTACAATCCTATTGTAGAAGCTTTGTGTCTGATTTCTCTCTTACTAAATAAGGAAAAAGTTTTTTATAAACTGGTCTAGTCTTAGGCTCCATTCAGAATGAAAATTAAAACGCAAACATAATAAAATAAAAAGTAACGCGTTACTATGGCATTCACAATGAAAGACGTAAATGTATTAGAAAAAAAAAACAGTTGATTGAAATAGGCTGCTTCTGAGCAGACGGTGGTAGCGTTTATTTATGTTTAAATAGTGTTTAACGCCCCCATTTACTACTGAGGCACCACAGGCGGTGGACACTGATGATACATGAGATGAAATGATATATTGGGAAAAGATTATTTTAAAGGAAGGAAACGTTCCAGGCCTAAGTTTAGGATACCTCCCCGGCATTTGCCATTTATGAGGACGAAGGAAAGTCTAGTAAAAAACTCAGTCAGGGAGGATGGTCCTGGCGGGATTCGAAAACCCCAGACTTCCCGCTCACGAGTTCGCGCCTTAACGACCTCGGCAACCTATAGCAGTTGGTAGCGCTTGTGCATTTGCAAAGTGCAGTAACTATTTTGCTTGGAGTAATATGAGCAAGGATAGCTTTCTTATAATGCAATTAATATTTTGTCCATTGACGCCATTCTGTCTACAGCGGAGGGAAGGGAAGTAAAGTCGTGGGTCACGTGTCGTATATGTCAGCAGCATTACCCCATCACTTTGGCTAAAAAGGTTCACCACAAAATATTAGAAGATACAGAAAAGGCTGAAGGCTATTCCCGAAAATCATTCAGACAGGTAATAATTAAATATACAGGGTGTCCATATGAAACCTCCCTGATTTCAAATTTAAATTGTAAGTAAACTATTAGTCCTATTTTTTTTTTCTCGTTTGATTTATTTACGGACACTCTTAACTTCTCAGGTCATCAGCGTCCCATTCAATTCAGGGCGTGAAAGGGCCGACAAATTTTACTCAGAGGTCTGAATTAAGTATAATGTAATGTGGTTACAATATAATTATATTTATAACAAGCATCTATACGCACCAAAAGTCAAAAATAAGCGTTCTATATGTGATTAAATTGTCATTTGCTCTTATCTAGTATCTAAGAACAGTTCACAACCTGTTTTGCTTCCACGGTTTCACATAAATGTCTTAAATAATTTTTAAGCAAGATGTATTTTGTAGTACACTGATAAAAACTGAATAATTAACATTTACCAATTGTTGATCTATATGATTTATTGTTGGCTGCATACACCAATATTGTTGGGTAAAGCGTACATTTGCTGCTCACCGAATAAAACTATTTGCAATAGTTTCCGTTCTATAAAGAATGGTATTACCAAACCACATCTAAACTTGAAAGAAGTGAAACAAGAGAACACAATGCCATTGTTACTGTTGACAATGCAGAAGCTGGACAATGTTCACATTGTGTGTAGAAATCTCTCTCTTTCTCTCTTGTTGTTCTTCTTGCTTAGATAAATTTTTCTTATAAATCTTTCGACACCTCAAAATCGGAATAAAAACAATTTTATGCTATTAATTCATAAAATAGCCATTGATTCTGAAAAAGTCGTGTATAGCCAATTTAAAATGTTGCCATATGCGCCCATATGGACCCATTAATTTATGAAAATGCGGAAATAGACAAAAAGAGCTACTTTTTATTTTGAGTGTCTGGTTTCTATTATTACTTTTGATATTGTGAATAAGGGGTATATTCACTTAAATGCTACAGATTGACGGCTTCTCGCTGGTGGCATAATCATTCGTTAGCTTGCATACCGCATAGACAACATAGTAAATAAATCGTTAACATGTGTCGATGTTATGCTGTTACGTGTTCCGAATGTTAAGTGCCCAGATGCAGGCAGGCTAACTACAGTTTCGTTTTCTTTCTTTCTTTCTTTCTTTCTTTCTTTCTTTCTTTCTTTCTTTCTTTCTTTCTCTCTCTCTCTCTCTCTCTCTTTCTTTCTTTCTTTCTTCCTTTCTTCCTCCCCCCTTCCACCCTACCTTCCTTTCTTTCCTTCCGTTCTTTCTTTCTTTCTTTCTTTCTTTCTTTCTTTCTTTCTTTCTTTCTTTCTTCTTCTTTCCTATCTTCTTTTTTCTTTCCCTTCTTTCTTCACTCTTTGTTTCTTTCTTATTTTCTTTCATTTTTACTTTCTTTCTTTCTTTCCTTCCTTCCTTGCTTCCTCCCTCCCTTGCTTCCTTCCTCTCTTTCTTTCTTTCTCGTTTCCTTTTTTTCTTTCTGTTTCTCTCCCTCTTTCTTTCTTGCATCCATCCTTTCTTTCTTTTTTCTACATTCTTGCCCAGTGAAAGTGCAATGTAGAAACCTGGCAACAATGTAATTTGTGCTCACATGCAACACAGGGAAGTGGTGCGGTCAAGGGAAAGTCACACGAATAAAAAAAACCTTGAAATACAGGAAGCGCTATTTCCCTGCTCCTTTCACCGACTTTGTTCACTAGAATATTTTAAATTAAAAAAAAAATACAACCTCAATCCAAACATGCTTAAGCATGTTGTACATTTTAGGCATGAGATTGAAAACTATGCTAGGTATTTCATTTCTTTCTGAATGATACATGTAAAAATTAAAGAAACATTTGCTAGGGGATCAAAAAAGTAACACAATACACTGCAATGTTCTACTAAAGATATCATTACCCAAGCTTACACACCTTTTATTTTGTGCAAAATATCCTAAACATAAATATTTACCGCAATTCCATCGCAAATCTACACATTATATTTCAAGTATTCTTTGATAATGTTTAACATCCGTTTTTACAGTTAAGGCACCAGAGGCGGTGGACACTGATGATACATAAGATGAAATGATATATTGGGAAAGGATTTTTTAAGGAAGGAAACGTTCCAGGCCTAAGTTTGGGGTTCATCCCCGGCATTTGCCATTTATGAGGACTGAGGAAAACCGGAAAAAAAAACCTCAGTCAGGGAGGGCAGTCCTGGCGGAATTTGAACCCCAGATCTAACGCTCACGAGTCCGCGCCTTAACGACCTCGGCCACCCGTGGCGGTATCGTTTACTGAACAATGTATAGATTGCTTTATGTAGCCTCAGAAGTAAAAGGGACTGAGATATCACGACCTTCATATCCAGAAACTCAAGAACAATACAGAATGTCCAGAAATTAAGTACATGTTCTGTTGAACTGTTAATATTCACAATAATTAATGAGCACCATTTACATCATGAAACATCTTCCATCTGTCGACTGTGGCACGAAAGACACCCTGCAGCATTCGTGGTGTTTTGACTGAGGCAGCTTCGATCTCGGCGCTCCATCCATGTGGACGGAATTCACATCCCTTGATAAATCTCTGCACCAAGAAGTCCCTTAGAGTGAGGTCAGAATTCCGCGCCGCCTAGATTATGGATTCTGAGCGCCCGAATCAATATTCCAGGAAACACTTTATTTAAGAAAAGTGCTAACATAAATAACACAATGGCATGGTGCTCCGTCCTGCTGGAAGTAGTGTTCACACGTTGATCCTGAACAAGCTGTGGTAACAGAAACTGTCACAGCTTATCCCCTTAATGGCGTTTTTGACGAAAAACGTAAATTTTGTCAATAGTTATTACCTTCCGCACATTAACTTTGGGAGAGTTTCGCTTCACTGGCGGTGTGTCAGCCCGGATTGTCTCATCGCTATATAAGGCATGCTCGAGAATATTGTGACGTTCATTTGCTCCAAGCAAATCCTCGTCATGTAAATGGGGCAGAACATGCAGATGGTACGGCGTTTTCTTCAGCATGTAACGCAACACCTTATGCACCGTCGAGCGTGGAATGTTCATTTCCCATGACAAACTCCGCACCGATGTTGGACTGCATTCAATGAAAGGCTTAATGGCTCCAGTTCTGTCAACGGAGGTTGTTGCACGGTCTCATCCGGGCTTTATCGCTCTTAACGCTTGAATTTGCTCACCAACAGTTTAATTGTGTTGTATGTAGATACGGGTTTATGGAATCACCGATCAAATTTATTCCGAATCTCACCATAAGACGATCCTTGCAACCTCCACGTTACAATGGCTACCTCTCTAGCACATTTAACATCATGCACGTTCAGTTACCTGTTGATCTACAATGCACCTGCAATGCACTGACATAAACCCCCCCCCCCGTTTCTTAATTTGTGGACACTCTGTATAGACGTTATCTGGAGGAATGCCACTTTGATCTTCATTTTGCAATACAGTATAAAAAGTTGGCATATAAGGAAGTAATTCATGTTATGCAAAGAAAAATGGTTCTTATCATTGTATCACATCACATGTGAGGACATATCACACATTTTCTTCATGCTGTGTAGATATGTGATTGTTCATTAGTCCATAACTTTACCCAAGATCGCTGTTTCAATCCCGGCCAGTTCGATAGATTTTTTCGGGCGTAAAAATCCTAAGTATGACTTCCTTCGAAAGGGAAGTAAAGCACTGGGTCCCTTGTCGTATATTTACGGCATGAAAAAGAACCTCAAGCCTGAAAGAAGAGGCCTCTTGAGAAAAATTTGTCGGCCGTTTCACGCTCTGAATTGAATGGGACGCTGCTGATGACCTCAGATGTTAAAAAGAGCGTCGGTAAATTAAAAAAATAAAACAAAAAAAAAAGATATCAGAGGGGGATAAGTGGGGACCAGTAGAAGGAGAGGGAAATTAAAACGAGAACAGTTACACAGAACAGGAAGCTGTAGCTACCAAGGGAGGAGTTTGAGAAAAAAAGGAAGTGAGGTGAAGGGAGAGAGAAGCTGGTGAGAAGGATAATATATTAACTATCCCCAGCTTTTGTTATAATTACAGGGTTCGAATTATAAAACATAAAACTTCTAGTGAAGTGTTGAATGAAAAATAACTTAATAAAAAGTTAAATGGCTATAGTTTAAATGAAATGAAGTGAAGTATATCTATATAGGTAAAACAGGGAAGTGGTAGTGAATTGCTAAACGTTTAGAAAATCAAAAGAGGTTTTTAACAACAGAAGTGAAGTAAAGCGATTTTTAGGACAATTTTAAAAGTGTCTGTTAATAATAGGAGTTAAGTGAAGAGACGTGATTTACGAAGCTTTTAGGGCATATGAAAAGAAAAATAAATAAATAAACATATTTGAATAAAATGAAGTAAGTTTAGGCGGAAATAAAATACAGGGAAATATTACTTTTTTACAATAAATATGTTAATGAGATGACAAGAACAATAAAATAAGTTAGGAAGTAAGTAATTATTTTTATATATATAATAACCATATTAAATTTGATAAGATTTACAAAGGTTTGTTTATTATTAAAAGCAACTAGTGTTAAACGGTTATAAATAATAATAATAATAATAATAATAATAATAATAATAATAATAATAATAATAATAATAATAATAATAATAATAATAATAATAATAATAATAATAATAATAATAATAATAATAATAATAATAATGCATACTTAAACTTAACGAAAGCTAAATTACAGAAAAAGTTCGGTGTTAGGGTAGAAATTGTACAGTGTATAGATAAATTTGTTTTATACATAATAAACAAGAATTAAATTAAATTAAGGTAACTTACTTGTGATAAGGAAAAATGAAATTTGCGGTAAATTACACTTTACTGGATATCAGTACACACTTCCGCTTGAAGCTGTAGAACAGTTTTTGTTTTAATTGTTTGCAATTTGTATTTTGTGTTAACAGCTGATATGTGAGTACTGGCTTCCAGCACGTATGGAGATTTATAATTAGTTTAGTTTTATTGTATATGTTCTTACTAATCGCTTTAATTTATATTAGTTAGTTTTTAAATTTATATAAATCTGAATGTAACAAATGTACTTTGTGAACTAGATGATAAAAGTATTTGAATACACGTCTCGGTGTAGGAAACAAGATACCGGCATGTAATGTTACATATTTTATTTATTTGTTTGTAATGGTGTTATTCTTTTGTCTGTAGTCATCCGTTAGAAATCTGTCTACACCATGCCGACCCCGCTCCTTAATAATTATCCCAATAAATATGCACTACCTTTGGAAGAGAAATTCTTCAGCCAAGAGAAGAGCAACTTTATTAATTAGGTTCCAGTCTAAATTGCATTACAGATTCTTTATCATGAAATTGCACTGTTATCTATAATCAATTAGCTGAGGGTGTTTACAGACCAATGCCTTTTACGTCTGGTTATTATAGTGATGAACTGTGTACAGTGAATTCTCCAGTGTCTACAAAGAAACAGCGGAGTTTTCCACTCTTCAATTGCTCAGTAGTGGATCGATCCATTACATAGCTCTAAACTTAATAAAATCCCAAAGCATTCTCAATCGCGGAATATTTTGATAAACCGATTATGCATATCAATCTGCTCAAAGGCTCATCAATTAACCCAGTCGTACGATTCTTTTCCGCCCCTCGATCAAGAATCGAGAAAAGCTCCAAAATTTAAACCACGACCAGGTGGAACCGGAAGCGGTAATTTCAGATTACAAAAGCCGAGGCATTTGCAGACGGAACAAACCTACAAGCGGGACAACGCCAGGAAGGAACTCCAAGACAGCCGGCTCAGCTAACAACGGCCCGCATTGCTAATAAGCTCACATTAAATCCTTCTAAATACCAAATCATAAACCCACAGACTATCGAACCAAAGCAATCAACAGATGAAGAATTCACTTTTGTTTAAATCATCTAGTTTAATTTAATTCCCCGGCCATATTAGAATGCCGTTCCATATTTTAATTCAATACAGCAGGTCCATCGACGTAAGTATAATTTAGATTGGACATTTAAATTATTCAAAGCAGAAAGTTTTACATTTTGCATTATATATACATGATATTAATGAACTACGAAATAATTTCAGAGGTGTATAGAGTCATATATATATATATATATATATATATATATATATATATATATATATATATATATAAGCAATTTAGGACCGGCATTGTATGATTTGATGCTGATGTATTAAAGCCAGGCCGGATTAAACATTGGTTTAGAATGTCTCTAAAACTGCCTTATAAGCACAGAAATGTCGACTTTCCGCAGCTTGTTATCAGCGTTTTCAAGATTTAGTGACATAAAAACCCCTCACGCCTCGAACCAATCATGTGACAGTGCGACACTGAACATCTATTAATTTCCTTCTTGCATTATGTAGCCTAATCTAGAGGGAGCTCTTTAACCGCTTGTGTGCTGTAATGCATAACTAAAAGCGGGCCGGGATTCAATTCTTGTCATGTCGTTAGATTTCTTTTTTATTTAATATGAAGTGCTGCGTTACGCATATTAAAGAATTATGAATGAAATTTACTCGCTGCTTTCAAGCTTTATTCCCTTTCTGAATAATGATTATATTACCAACATAAAATGGATAATAAACTTACTATTAACGTAATCCCTAACACTTAATTTACCTTTCACATACTTAATTGTCTTCTTGTATTATTGTAATCTACTCTAGAAGGGGGGGGGGTATTAACTGCGTGTGTGGCGGAATGCTGACGCAAAAGCTGTCAATCCTCGTGCCGCGCGTCCAACTCTTGCCATGCCGTTAGTTTTTTTTTTTTTAATTAACTAATTGAAGCACTGTGATACGCATACTACCTAAGAATGAATGAGATGTAAGTAATTTTGAACATACAACACCCAATTCAATAAGGTTACCCATAATTCTACCTTTAGTAAGCAGGATGTGGCAAAAACCCCTAATACAAGTAGTTAAAAGTTTGTGCAGAAATGGTATAAGGGAAAAACATATAAAATCCAGAAAATTGGCTGGACTAGAACTGGAGTTATGAATTTAACAAGATTGGTAAAATTGAAGAGAAATGTTCAATGTGTGGAGGAACCGATACGGATTTTCGGTCTTGACTGCACTACAAGGAAAGCAAATAAAGGAGAAATCAGGCGTGGCAACTAAAACAGAATAATTTGATGGGAGAGTATTAATTAGATAGATTTTAACTGTAAAAGAAGAAAAGAATGTAAACATGATAGGGAACTATTTGGGCAAAGTTAGACAGAAATGGATAAGAACGATTAAAAGGAAGAAAGAGGGAAACATAACCTTAGAAGTTCAGGTATAAACAAGGATAGAATAATACATCAATAAATGATGGTCACCAGTACACTAATAACCTGGAGTTGTGCGCTGGGGTCAGAATATAAGCAAGCAACACTAGGAATAAAATATCTAGAAGAGATAAGTAAGTTTAGTATTATTTTATTTTTAGATTTTTTTATAATGGAGACTAACAAAGTGTGTATATTTGAGTGTAGTATGTTATATAGTATGTTGAAATACATTTTCAACAAATTCCATTTTCAAATAGTGTCTATATTCAATTTTTGAAATGACGATTTTCTGAAGAAAGCACTGCAACTTTTGAAATTTCTTATTTGCGCCCCAAATTAATGACGTCATTGGTTTACATTGATAATAAAAAATATAATATAGACTTAGCATATTTTTTTACTTTCGAAGCAAATACTTGATAGTACGTATGGCAACAAAGCAGGAGAAACCGCCAGTTATTATTATCAATAGTGTTTAACGCACGTTTTTACTACTGAGGCACCACAGGCGGTGAACACTGATGATACATGAGATGAAATGATATATTGGAAAGGATTCAGTTTCAAAGGAAGGATGCATTCTAGGCGTAAGTTTAGGGTACCTTTCCGGGATTTGCCATTTGTGACTAAGGAAATCCTGGAAAAAACCTCAATCAGGGAGGACGATCCTGGTGGGATTCGAACCCAAGACCACCCGCTCACGAGTCCGCGCTTTAACGACCTCGGCCACCCGTGGCGGTAGAAACCGCCAGATCAGAACTGATTGACCTAGATCGCAGGAGAGTTCTGCCTGCTTGACAGCTACCATTTGTCCCGCGAAAAGGCATTTCATGTATTTAACACATCAACAGAAGACTTAAAAAATAAGAATTACTTTTTATCAATTTGGTTTCTAGTAGCTACTCTAAGACACGTGTAAACATGACTTAGAACAACAATGATACCATAATAATGGAATACCTTAATTAACAAGGTGCTAAGTGCCAAAATTCGGAAAAAAAATGTTCTTACATTAATAGGGTGCTATGGACCAATTCTTATCATCTATAAAAGGTGCCATTTTCCATCGTCTACAAGTCATTGAAAATTGTATCACCAGATGGCATATCTGTCAACTCCAAAAGATACTTTGTAAGAAAGGTGTTATCTATCACCGCCGCTATGCGCTGGTGTTGTTGCTTTCACACTGTGCAGTAAACAACTGTATTGCATTTGTTGCGTGGTTACAGGTATTACTGTACTATGTTTTGAAGAATTCTGGGTAAGTAGAATATTTTCTTATGTACGGTAATATTATATAATAAAAATACGGAATACATTAAACAACAATTACATCTCCATCTTTGTGTTCTTTTCAGATTATAGCTGATAATGCACCCGCTGATAATAGTAAGAAACGCTAAAACAAAAGTAACAAAAATCACCAAAAACAAAGGAATTGCGACGTATGACTGGAAATTTTGTCCAAATACAAGCAAAGAAAGCCTCATCAGAGGTTAGACTTTATACGATATAACTGTTATATACCCCAACATGTGACAGTATTGTTTATCGCTAGTGTTTTCATTTAAACTGTGCTGAGTGATTGTATTAGTTTGTAGGTAATTGAAGGATAAATATACTATACAATATTTTTTAGCTAAATTACCATACTAACAAATAAGATAATCGTATTTCCATTTGTCACAACTTTCCAGGGCATGTACAAAACGCAAATACAAATGCAGAGAGCTGAGGGTCAAACACAAACTTCTGTCAGTTTCTTAATTTCATGATCAGCATTTGTCTACGCAAGGCAGATTAATGTCGGCGAAGACACTTGTTGAGCTGGCAAAAGCCCAGCTATGGCTGAGGCTTTGAGATGGCCGAGCGGTAAGCCTATGGTTGCGTAAAGAGATGTATTTACAGAATGGTGAATACAGAATAGTTGAGAAGCAATTGAGATATTCTCTAAGAATTTCTAAAGTCCCCAGGACAGGAGTTAGGTACTGGAAGTATCAGATAATGATTAACAAGGAATGGTGAATAAGGTAAGCACCGTGACAAGAGACACAGTGATAGCTGATCGCTCGCTATACGTAGTGATTGTGCCGACCAGATAGTAAATCTGGAGGCTTATATATTCTGCCTAAAGCTAAGAGGAGTCGAGGCAGACACGTCATAAATAGAGCGTCTGGTTCTTGTAAATTAGTGAGTTATTATCGGATCTTAGTTGCTTAAGAATGATCCGATTCTTATATGAAAACAAATAAACATGTCAAGTCTTTCCACTTATTTCCTTCCTTTGCAGGGTGTCGGTCCTCGTGGTGTAGTGGTAACCATACTTACCTTCTAAACCCAAGATCGCGAGTTCAAACCCGGACAGGATCGATGGATTTTTTCGGGCGTAAAAATCCTAACTATGCCTTCCTTCAGAAGGGAAGTAAAGCCGTGGGTCCCGTGTCATACATTTACGGCACGAAAATGAACCTCAAGCCTGAAAGAAGAGGCCTCTGAGCAAATTGTGTCGGCCGTTTCACGCCCTGAATTGAATGAGACGCTGAAAACCTGAGATGTTAAAGAGCGTCCGTAAATAAACGAATCAAAAAAATCCTTTGTAGGGTTGCTACAGGGGTCATAAGTTATCATCTCCTTAGAACACTTGTGTCTTAAGTAGGAGTAGATGTGTGGAAGTAAGGAAATCGGATTATGATATTAATGAAAGTATAAGACGATTATCTTAATAATCTGGTCAAAGGTGTCTTCTATGTGAGGGAAGAGGAGTGAATCACGGTTATCAGTGGCGTATTTCCGCTACAACATTCCTAGTGGGCCTTATTCATGTCGAACCTGTAATCCGTCGCATATGATGATCCAGCTTCAAGTCGTCGTCAAGAGTTTGTTTTTTACTCGGTACCCAGTGGTACAGATGACATGCTACGTGTTTGCAAATCCACATTCATTTGGGCTTGGCGGCAAAAGAGTTGATATGCTAATTACAAGGAATATGAACGAAATGACATTCAAGTGCAAGCATACGCGACATGCAGTTGTAAAATATAACGAAAGAGAACGGAGTAAAGGACCACATAAACTCGTTTCCCCATGAAGTCAGCCATTACACGGAACAAATAAGGAATATTTAAGTCCAGACTTAAATATTAGTACACTTCATACTCATTTTAAGGGTGTGTTTCTTCAGACAAAGGTTATGTGCATGTTTCATCGGAGCATAATCTTGAAAGAATTTCACACCTTGCATTTTAGAGGCCCAGAAACGATACATGAAAAAGTTGTGATCTCCTCAACATTGAAGCCAGAACAGGATCTCCAGATTCAAAGAATTCAAAGATGAGATGCATCACAGCAAGACACAGAACCTTATGAAGAACGATATCAGTGCTTTTCAACTTCCTGATAGTAAAACGTTATGTATTTCCATAAATTTGCAACAAGTTATGTTTGTATCGACACTGACACATTCCGAAATGTTTTATCGACGTCAGTTGTCATGCTACAACTTTGCCATCTTCATTGGTGATTCCTATATGAAAAATTAAGGATGGAGGGGAACCAATGAAATTGCATCCTGAGTTACAGAGAAGAAAAGATGAATAACATGGAGTTACAACTCTGCGAGGCAAAAAAAAAAAAAAAAAAAAAAGAATCGCGTGATGGATTTCTGTGCCTCTTCTTGGTGGCTGTTAAACTGTTTGAATGCACTGGACAGCAGTTCGGGCACAGCTTCCTGCCATGCAATTCTGATTTTGCTCTGATAGAAAGAAGAAATAAAGTGCTTTATGCCAAATAGCGCAAGAAGCTAACCATTAAAAGTTGTTCCCAGGTGCACTGCAGATTTCTTCGGCATTTAAACAGTAGCTGACCAAATAGTCTGTACCAAGAATTTTCAAAGTTCAAAAGCTGTGAGCTTAACCATTAACTCCACTGATTTAAGTTCAATTACCGTTAAAGAAACACAACAATTGGGATATTTACAAGAAGGCAAGGCTTTTAAAGAAAGCCAAGAGCGTGAAAGACATGGCTTCGGCACTCTTTCACTCTATTCCCAATTTCAGATCTAAGATTGAAAGATTTAAAAGCCATGTTTCTATACCTACTAAAAGAAGACCATCGAGATTTCTACAGGTATTTTTGTTGTGAACAGACAAGTTTTATTAAATAACATACGGCACCATTGATAACTGCAAGGTACTTAGCAATGTTTACAGCATTTGTTAGGATTTTTTTGTTGCTAATTTTACTTTTGATTGTACAATGTAATCAATAGCAACACATTGAACCAGTAATGCACCGTTATCTTTTGACCAAGTTTTTTGTATGTACTACAAACACTTTCTATAATGAACATGTTTTTTTTTTTTTTCATGCAGCGCACTGCAATAATTTTGGTACTTAGCACCTTTGTTATTTAACACTAGAATGCCCGGAGCTTTAAGTACCCACTAAAACGCCCGTTAGCGGTAAATTGACCCTTACTACTTTCTTATGCCTTTTTAATAATTTTTCTCACTGAAAACTACTGAATTTCTTGCTTATCGGCTTCTAGCCTACAATGATGGCATATAGGGAGCGATTTTGCTTCTAAATTGCAAGCCAGGTTCGAATCCAGTTTGCATTTCGCTTCCGGAGTGAGTTTGTATATACTTGATGTCTGCTCAGTATGACATATTTAAGTTCTCTTCAGATTCAGAACGATGAAATTTCTTACTTAAAAGACAACTGTAGTGATGTAGAGGGAACAGTATGGCTTCTGAACTGCGAACCGGGTTCGAATCCAGCTTGAATCGAGCTGCTGGTTTCAGATATTTTTATGTTCACCTATCACATATTATCGCTTTATGTCCCCAGGCCCCTTTCCTACTCATTTAATGTGTTGGTAATTCAATGATACATTCACACATTTGTTCGTTTATTCTTTTGTTCATCTTTTATAGCTCATCTGTGGCTAAAATGGTTTTTAGTAAAAAATATTTCAAGTATAAGCACATTTTCTTGAAAACAAGAAAAGCTTCATTATACAAATTGTGTTTGCTCTATGCTACGTAGTAACAAATTATTTGTATAAAAAGACATAAGTTATACAAATACGAGTTATATCTATACAGAAAGCTGTTACACTGAAACATTCTCAGAGATAATGGAATGACACTTTTTGCAGAGTTTTCGAGTATATAAGAACCACATACAAATGTTTTGCAAGTCGAACTGTCCTTGGCTTTGTTTTTCTTACATAACCCTATTTGACGTGTTTTGCGTTAGCGGCCTTAGATGTTCCTTCATCCCTACAATCAGACTGGAGTGATGGTGACAGTAGTCTATGAAAGCTATGTGAAAATGAAAAGCTAAGGGAAGTTTTAGATATGGATATAAGAGCTGATAAAAATGACTCACGCACTACGCTACAATGAATTTGAAACATGTTTGTTGTGCAGTGATGATTATTGGCAACTATGCAATATACGTCGTTACAAACGGGGGTAAGGAAGCGGTTAATAAAGCGCCTCGGGAATCGATTTTAAGTTTGCTATTATTTCAAAAAGTTACCCTGAAATGGAGGAAAAAATATTGGTGAGTTAAATGTCATTGAAAGAGATTAAACGTCTCAAAACCATTGAAAAATACTTCCAAAAACAGTGAAAATATGAGTGTTCGAAAATTAAAAGTGGTCAAGACCGCCATTGGGCGTTCTAGTGTATCCAGTGTTTCATTTTTAAAATTTTTTTTTTTACATTTTGATGCATTAAAAGATAAAGTGAAAATACCATTTAGGAATGTACAATAAACTAATTATTTGGTTTTAATTATTTTAATACTGTTTTAATTGTATTATTTTGTATTTATTTATTTAATTAATACATCACAGAAAACTTAAAAAATATAATACACGTTTTTATCATTTTTGTTTAGTAGCTACTCTATGACGCGTGAAAACATGACTTAGAACAACAATGATACCTAATAATTAGAAGTTTATGTTATATCATTTCATCAAATATAATAAAATGAAAAAATAAAAGTGGTATATCATTATGGTAAGCAGCCATTACTGTTCCAGTATTTGTTTAATTAATTCCAACAACAGTGTGAGTAAATAAAATTATCATTTTATTCGTTAATATTGAATTCCATAATCGCATTTTGTTTTTCTTTTTAAATGACACAAAGATGGCATATTTCAGCTTTCAAACTGCAATTTAATTTACTGTATAAGAAATTGTTTGCGTCATTCTTTCGCTTCTCATTACATTTTAACAAAATGTATGAATGTAGCCATAATTATGATCAAATGATAATAAATCTCCAAGCAACTTTGAAAATTCTAATTTTAATTTAGGCACCTTAACATATTCAGATTGTATAATATGTGCATTTGGTTTGTTATAAAATATCAATAAATATTCCTAAGTACTTAAAACGCTACAGCAAAACGAAACTAAGATGAACAGAGATTGAGGTTAGAATATTTCAATTGAAAAATACAAATTATTATATACTATGAATATGTGTTTGTCCCTAGTTAGATGATAACTGGTATGACAGGTCGCCGAATAGGTTTAAAGTCTGCGCGTTCCTTCCTGCAGTTGGTTGCATTTTCACCTAATGGATAAAATATCTAATTTCCAAAAGTTTTAACTTTATTTTATAATTTCGCTGGCAAATAGAAATTAAAAATTATTCTCGTTATTGGATTTTAAATAAATAGTGTGGTTTTCAGAACCTTATTTTCGGACACTCGTATAGAATTAAATAAAAACACTTTTTCAAGGAACAACTAGCTCATGCAGTTTATAAAACTAAAATTATTTTACAAAAATTACGAGTGACTCAATAGAATATAATACTTTTCAGAACGCTGCCATTTTTAGCGATTTTGCATTGCAGTATGGTATTGGTTGCTAGGTAACCTTTCAAACATGCAATATTCTGTCTGTTTAGTAAACAACAATACGATACGGATAACTGGATGACGGTTGAAAATCATGTATTCGCTTTATACGATTCTAAGTCAGTTTTCTACGTTCAGAGAAGATTTACGGCAGAAATGTTGGTAAAACAAGACTTTCAGATGAATGATGATAATGATGAAACTGAATTTTGGTTCTAGCAGGATGGCGCCACAGCTCTCGCCGCTCGCGAAACTGCGGATTCTGTTTCCTAGACGCATAATTTCTGGATTTACTGATGTTGCCTGGCCAGTGCGATCTCCAGATCTGACGGCTCTAGACTGCTTTTTATGGGGAAATTTGAAAAATAAAGTGTACAGCAATATGCCATGGGCCATCACGCAGTTAAAAGAAATTATAACGCTTGAAATTAGGGACAGTGATGTTTTATTGATCTACTTGTTCCTTGAAAATTGATTTTTATTTAATTCCATACGGGTGGCTCACAAGAAGGTTCTGAAAACCGCCATATTCCATTGTATTAAAGTCATATCACCGGTTCTGGCAAGGAATACGAGCTATAAATTCTCCATCTATTTGGTTTGTTTTATTAAATAACAGATGTTTAATCTTGATAATGCCATAATTATAAGCTCTATCATTGCAATCAATAGTTTCATGCACGGCGGAGCACAGCACCGTATATTTACTACCCTTCTAAATGAGTCTTAACCAATTGAATTATTAGAAAGTAGCAGTAAATCCTACTCCTCAAAAATTAGAATTATGAATTTTTTTTGTTACCAGGTATGTTGATTGTTTTGAACACATATCCCGATACGCAGCTATTAAAAGAAAATAATTGACAGCAGGTGTTTATAATACTAAACAAAGCATGTATTTATGCAAAAAGCGGATAACAATGGAAACATCTTGTCTAGAACAAAGTGTTTAGTTTTACCTCTAAGTGAACGATTACTTTTTTGTAGGTTGCTAATCCCGAACTATAAATCTTTCCAAATGTCATTCACTTTTTTAAAGGTAGAAATTACATGCATGAGGTGTCCTTATGCTTTTGGCTAACTGGGCTGGGTTTGAGCATGTGTGTCGTGCGCATACGAGAGACCGGCGTGAAAGTGAATGGCACTTGCGCATTCCACTAAAACGTAACCCGCCCAAATATTGAAAGTTGCCGCGGTAATTGGAGCGAGAATTGCTGTTATTAATAATGAGACAGAAAGGAGAGCTAGAGGCCTTGACGTGGTGGGAGTAAGTGTCCGGACGAGGGGCCAACTGCTGCGGGCACATATTGTGTAGCCCGGTCCATTTTACGTAACGTGAACCTTGATGCCAGACAGCTCAGGGTTACCACTACACACTCAACGTGTGTGCTGTCCTGACGCGGGTCTGTTCCGGGAGACGCCAATATGAACGCACAGCACAGAGAATTATTATCAACTTTGCTGCGTATTTCCACCTCGCCGCCTATATCCGCATTCCCTTGGTGATCGGTTCTTACGTGGTCGTTCTCAGTCACGAGTCATTCTAATAGGATCTAATGAACACGTGTGTGCAAAATGAGAAACGATCTATATATAACTATCTTTTCTGTTCCATTGTTCAACATTCCCATATTGAATTGGACAAGTAGCACGAGTCAATAAGTTTCCAGACTAACCATTTTCTAGCTATGATAAAGACAAAAACTGTATTTCACTTTTCAATATAGTTACCCTTTATTGCCATACACTTCTCACATCTTTGAATTAACATTTCAATCGTCCTCCCCAACAATAGTCAGAAATCTTGTCCGTAAAATGGGCACAAACAGCATCCATCACTTCTTCGTCACACTTAAATTTCCTTCCTCGAAGGTCCTTCTTGAGTTTTGAGAAGAGGAAATAGTCACTGGGACCTAGATCTGGGCTGTAGGGTGGATGGTCGATCTCTTTGAAGCCGCATTTCTTCACAGCTTCCTTTGCAACAAGAGCTGTGTACACAGCCGCATTGTCCTGAAGAAGGTGCACTCCACCACTCAAGCTTTCCTCGCCTTTTCTCTTTGATGGAAGCACGTAGTCTGTGCAGTAGGCCAGCATAGTACTCCCCATTTACTGTGGTGTTCCTCTCCTTGAAGTCAATGAAGAGTATTCCTTCTCAGTTTCAAAAGATTGTGGCCATGATCTTCTTGGTTGACTGAGTGACCTTGACCTTCAGAGACGGTGCTTCGCCAGGTTTACGCCACTCCATTGATTTTCTTTAGGACAAGGGAACATAGTAGAGGACCACAGTTTCATCTCCTATAGCCAATAGTTTGCAGAAATTGTCTCTTGTTACCAAGGAAGAGCTCCAAAAAATGCCTGACAACAGATAATTCCTCAGTTCCTTTTGAACTGAGGAAAGAAGTTTAGGCACCCATCTTGGACTAACCTTATTCATGTTTAAATGTTGATGAATAATTCGAGGGATTGTTGTTTTAGAAAGGCCCAACCATGCTGCTATTTCTGTAACTTTGAGTCGCCGGTATTCCATAATATCTCCTTCCACAAGAGCGATGTTTTCAGGAGTGAGCACCTCCAAGGGCCGAACTGCGCGCTCTTCGTCTTCAATACTTTCTGGGCCCATTCGATGCTTCCCCATATACACCGTCCAATCGCTGTTTAATTTCATTTGGAGCAAGTCCTCCTTTAGTGAAGAACTTAATAACAGCTCGATACTGCATTTTGAACATGTCACAATCTTCTACACTTAACCTTCTTTATGCAACTATATCTGAACAACTGAACACAGCGGAAGTTAAGCTGCAATTATTTACTTAACAGATAAGGTATGACACCAAATAACGGTTTAGTGAAGGTGATTGGCGAGGCCGGAATCCTACCTACCCTCGTATCTGCGAACTGATTGGGACAGAAATTATTTTTAAAATGTACCGGTCCTATGTTTCAGCTCTGTATGTGTTTCTAGTCCCATGCGAACGATTCTTTCTAATCCTAACATAAGTCCTAAAGCCACAGTGTATTTCTATATTCTAAACCACACTATTTGTGGTTAGATAATATAAGTAATGCGCATAGATATGTACTAATGACTTAGGAGGGACTAAAGAGGTGACCTTATTGTTAGTCTCCCAAGTTTTACCACAGATACCAGTTTGATCCAGTTAATAACCACAAAATACTAACGCGTGATTGCTTTAGCTAGAGGCTATTAGTGACCATAAAAGGTGCGGGCTACAATTGAAGGCACATACGATAAAAGAGAACACCAGGTGGTCCCGTCTGCACAGGCTGATACGTCTTTTGTTCAGCTCTTCCTTCCAGCCCAATAACCTTCATTTTGATCATGTGCTGCTTCTCTAGTGGCTTTACTTTGCAAGGTGGTCATTGTGGATTGCTTCCGTTACTATTACTTTCTTCATTTTTACGCTCGGGGTTTTCGTGTCCCCCATTTTACACAATGTTCGTCATGAAATTTACTTTTACATCTATGTACCTGCATTTATAGATCACCTGCTCTTTCATGAAATGTTAATTTTACACAAATATTATATCATTTTCCTAATTTTGACCACTCTCTTCCATCCTCCAAGGTAAAACATCAACAAAATGAAAATGTTCAACTTAAATCTCGATTTTCATTACAAGACCTTTGCAGATGTGCGATTTCATTACAAGGTATTTAAAGTTTTGTCATTGTACCACGTTGACTACTGCATCGCAAATGGTATTTGTTTAATTGTTCTCAGCTTATTCATTCAGAGGAGTATATTAGGTAAGGCAGCGCTTCTTTTGGAATATAAATGTAATTTAAGTTATATTTTCCTTTCTGAAAATAACGCGTGTTACCAGTTCAACAAGCTTTAGTTTCGTACACTCCATTTTGTATTTTGTTTCATGTGGCGGAAACATAACATGCACATTTAGACTAGAACGCAGAATTGTTTATATATTTCAGCTAGAAAACAACAAAATTTACTCACGCTGGAGCTGGGTAAACTTAGCGAATTCCTCACCTATAGAATAACTTGAAAAAAGAATAAAAATTCTAAATTATGGTCTTATTAATTAATGAAATGAAATAGTTTATGTCATTACTGTGTGGTATTAGGGGAACAAAACTAGAATTCTTACAATTTATATAAGTATTATAAAAGATAAACCACATTTTTAGAATTATCATCATCACCATCATTATTATTTCTGAGATTAAGCTACAAAAATTAATTGCATAATATTACTTAAATATAATGTGTCATCACTGATAGAGAAAGCTATACTGTGTGGGTATCTTTAAACATGTTTAAATGTAACCATGTTTATGAACTGAGCTCTTGGTATTGTCTTTACGTTCACTAAAATAGAGAGAAAAAGCACAAAGTTTCAAGTTACGTTGTATGTTTATGAAGATGTTCATTGTTTCAATAACATGTTACTAATAAAAAATTACAATATACTAAGCAAATATACACAATCAACTATAAACAGTCGAAAGTTTCATCGATTTTCAATGGCTTTAAAATTTAATTTAAATGTTTTTGTAGTAAAAATGTGTAAGGCAAACATTTTTTGAATGTTATTACAAATGTAATTCTCAAATTCATGTTAATATAATTAATATTTTACATTTTATACGTTCACGATAATGCTTTTGTTAAATATAAAGCATATGCAACGTTATAAATGAGGCATATTTGCTGAGTAAATTCGTTCTTTATTTAAAAAAAAAAAAAAAAAAAAAAAACAATATAAGAAAACATTAAACGCAAGAGTGCATTTTGAATTTTAGTTTTCAAGTATACCCCTATTCCTAATGATCCGATTTCCCTAATTTTCAGAGGCTATTTTCTTATTTTATTTAAATTGTAAGAAAAAAATATTGGTGCAGTTAGAGCGATTATTAAATTTTGTGTTTGAGCTTAACCCCCCTCCTAATAGTTCGATTTTACTGATTTTTCGCAAAATATTTTTACTGTATCAATTTCAATGACATACTTTAAAAAAAGTAATAAGTTCCCTCCGCTAGAGTGGTCATTTTTCAGATATATTGCCGTTTTTAATGACCCGACTGCTATGATTTTCGAAAACAGCTTTTGGAATTTATTTTAAAGATATATAGCGAGTTTTTGTTAAGGAAAAACAAAAATTGCTACCGTTAGAGCCCTTTTATATATATATATATATATATATATATTGCTTTAGGTTAACCGCCACCCCCAATTGTCCAATTTTGCTTGTTAATGAACTCGACGAATCGTTCGTTTGTTAATTGATGTTTATGAGCCGAAAGAACAAAAATTATGATCGCCAGAGTGTTAATGTGTACATATATTTTAGGTCCCTAGTAGGTATGATCGATGGAGATTTGGAGAAATTAATCAAAAACCGTTCCATAGGTACAACAGCAATAGTTTATATTCTTTTGGAATTCGCTAATACCTTAACAAACAAGTTCTAATTCATTCATCTGAACCGAGTAAATTTATGTTTGATTTTATTATTATTTATTTACGATCATGACACCGAGACCTGAATATATGTGCTAGATGTAGAATGATAGACGTTAGTTCGTCCGAAGTGTTTAGGGGACTTTATGACGTTAAGTTTCCTAGTCACTCACATAAAGAACTGAGGAAAACCCCCTTAAAAATCTTAATTTGTTAAATTAATCCCACCGAGAATCGAACCCGGTCCGTTGGCAACACTTAAAGTACAGATATCTGGTTCAACAATGAATTAATCGGCCTGTTTGATAGTAGTAATGATCAGTTGGAAATGAAGAGTTCGGGTTACGGCCGGGACTCATACCACGGATCTTCATTCCTCCGAGCTGACGCATCCCGGTTATCACCCGAAAATGTTCTGTAATTTCTTAAATAATTCCTCGAATTGTGGAAGATCAAGGCACTTTGAGAATTTCATGCACAGCATACCCTCGACCTAAAGGATGGATTTAAGCTTATTTATAGATATTATATCTGAACTAATATAAAATCCTGCAATTAATCCCTCTGAAGACCTTAAATAAGCCATCATCAGCACAAGAAATAAACATAGGACATGTTCTGGAATCCTGTACGGATCACACGAACAAAAAACTCAGATATTATATTGAATGACATTTTCTCACAAACGCCGCCGTGTGTTAGATTAAAGTTTGGAATCAAAACCAGATTGGAAAAATTCGACGTCATGGCCGAGAGGACGCGAAACACGTCTGTTCGGCTTACCGTGCGTTAGATCTTCTATCTAAACTACCTACTCAATCTGATCATAGCCGCCAAAAGCATTAGCATGGTAATCGAAGTTCCATAGTTCGACACCGTGTCTTGACCTCGGGAATTTCCGATTCCAAACGCTAGTCTAACGTAAGACTTGTGTGAAATAACATTTTGCGGATAACTATGAAGACGAATCGCAAGCACTCGAATGTTTTAAGTTACTTCCAAGGGATAATTTAGAGACCCGAAGAGCTTATAAATCATTTGGGAAAGATTCGCGGCTGTAGCCCGGAAGGACATGGTTGCTTAAATGGAAGAGCATTGCACGGTAAGATGAAGATCTGTGGTTCTGGCCATAGCTGATCTAATTCCAAAACTAAATATTTTCAAAGAGAAGGCCTGTCAATAAGGGCCAGATGGGCTCGGCCGTCCTAAAGAAATTGTCATAATTATTTACCATTTTCTCTTCCCCTGATCAACCTTTAAAACAAAAAATGAATGAAAACAGCGACGTTATAATGCATTATTATTAATTGTATCTTACACTATAAACAAAGTTACTCTTTACTGTAGTAGCAGTAGCATGCGGGTCCTCCGTTAGCGGGGAAAATTCATGAGCCAGTCCGGAAAATTTTACACTTTAAATTTATAACTTCATGGGCCAGCAAATATTTACAAGACTTATATTTGTCTTCCTTCAAATGCTGTTGCACTTGTCATTGGTTGATTCACGTAATATTACAATTTTCTTGTCTGTAGTTTTAATCTTTTCATATTCTTGGCTATGTATGTGTTCCTTTGAATCGTTACATTTATGTTATTCGGTATTGTCATAAAGATCAACAAACAAACATTAAGATATACATTGTAAAAGCCCTTATGTTATACATAAAATCTATATAAAATAGCTTATTAGATTTATACGATTTAAAATGTGTTAACAACGAATATTTGTTATTTCAGTTGAAAATTAAAGTCCTTACCTAACATAAAAACATATACAAACGAGCTTATTAAATTTATATGATTAAAACATGTTATCAATGAATGTTTAGAGCTTTAAATCGATTATTAATACCTTTATATTACGTAATAACATATGTAAATGAAATTCTTAAATGAACATAACTAAATTGTTATTACCATTAAATGCTTGTGGCTTTGAGCATTGTATCCTTTACCTAATATATAAACATATGAAAATGAACTTATTAAATATATATAATTAAACAAATGCTGTCAATGAGTGTTTAGGGCCTCAAGTAGAATATTTTCCATTTCACGCTTTGAAACGCCATGACAAATGACGGGTCCTTAAACGCTTAAAAAGTCTTTATTTCTAAGTCCCTGACACTGCAGGTTGATAACGCGATGCAATTGCAACCACACTTTTCATGGAGTTTAAATCAGACCTTTTAGGCATCAATACGATCTCTTAAAGGCAAGTTATCAATAAAGCAAGGGAACGTAAAAGCATAAAATGCTACAGTATAATAATATTGCAAATAAACGACAATCGGCACGTTCATTTTCATTTATAAAACAAAAAGTAAGGGTGGCTACGCCCAATTAAACCCGAGTTTATTATGCCCTCAAAGCACAGCAGCGAACAATCGTTATTCGCATTAAATTATTCATGTTATGACAACTCTAGATTTCTGTCCGCCTCTTAGAAACGAAGTGATAGCTTAGAGCATACAGAGAGTTAATGTGTTCATGTTACATCTGTAACGTTTTCTGATTTTAAGGTCATGCATACATTAAACATATTTATTCAAGCGTTTATTATATACTTCAAACTTTGATATGACATCTACCTATTACGTAATTATAAACCACTTTCATTCGTTGTACAGGTAACATAGATATTCACGTTACTCAAAAAGATCTCCAAAGTTTTAAACAAGTGCCCTATTTCTGAATGTTGGATTGTTCTTGGCACATCTTACACAGGAATGCGATGAAACTTTGAACTTCTATGGGGTGAACAATCCTTCACGCAACCGGTTTGGCGGCGTACGGCCGGCCGGCGAGTCTGGCTGCTGTGTCGGCGGTGCGGGTGATAAGAAGTCCGCAGTAAATACAGTGTAAGTTATTTCTAACCTACATAACATAAACACTTAAAAAGAAAAGTAAATTACTCACGTATATTAAGCAAGAAGATGCTGAAACTACCTCCCTTCGCTGTTCAAGCATTTCTAACACCTGCTTAGGAAATAGCTCATTACACTCTACAGTTCCCTCTGCGTCGCCTAACAAACAAGTAATCTTGCGCAAGATTTAAACTCACACTGAACCCTCGTCACTGAGGAGTCGATCTAATATAATATTTAATTTAGCAAAAAATGTTTGTAATGTGTAAAAATATGTAAGGAAATGTACACATTATTGTCTCTAATAAGAAAATCCATACGATATGTTCAACTAGTGTCCCCCGTTCCTCTTGCAGCAACAATACACCGTGCTCAATGAACCTTGCGGTAAAAGGGTTAAAATACGAACTCTAATTATACATACCT
The DNA here is from genome assembly GCA_030762175.1 of Metallyticus violacea. Taxonomy (NCBI): domain Eukaryota; kingdom Metazoa; phylum Arthropoda; class Insecta; order Mantodea; family Metallyticidae; genus Metallyticus; species Metallyticus violacea. The sequence continues at coordinate 6,106,546 of CM060838.1, read as the reverse complement.
TTCCGCACGACTAGAAATATAAAAGTAACTTTGGTGATGGAAAATATCTCTCCATCAGATTGCCACAAATTATGGATTTAGAACAATGCATAAACTACTTGCTCTAGTGTTGTTCGAGAGCGCGATCTGGTTTTTTAAATAGATACACAGATCGTATTAGGAACAGCTATAATGTTACTAATGTTTTTAAAAAATTGATCTTTTAATTTATGTTTTTGTCATAATAGACTGATACTTAGTAGTTTTGGATATAAGCCATAAAATATGAAACAACGAAAAGTAGATTAAATGACCCGTATTAATTGTTAACATATGCACTATTGAATTAACAAATCTTCCCGTTAACTTAATATCAACCAACATTTCTTTAAAAATGTTTTAAAACATGTATGGATTCTATTCTACCAAAATACCTTCCATATTTTAATATCTACAGGGTTCACCAGACTCCAAGAATTTGGACATTAGTGGGGATATTTTTTTCAATAAAATATTAAGCTTAAACTAAATTTTTTTATAGTTCTATGTAGGTGTAAGTATGGTCTCAAACATTTTGGCCAATTTTATGAAGAAAAAATTCATAATAATAGTAAATTATTAATAATTAAATGGCCAAAGCAGGATTAATTTTTATTAATTCGTTTAAATAGCTGTTGAAGTTGGCAAATCTGATTCCAAAATTCTATCTTTAGGAACGTTGGCAAGTATAGTAACCTTTATTGTCATTTCCTGTTCCTTTTCCACAAGTCACACAATTCTTTGCTTCCTCTCTTTTCATTAATAATCTTCTTTTCTTTTCTATGATCTTTTAAATTGTTTTATTTTTACGTGTGTGCTCATTCTATAGGTAATTGTAATTTTCCAACGTAAAAAACGAGTACTGCTTTCTTTGCATTCTGTTAAATACAGAAAATGATTAAAATGATGAAAGGCAAACAAAAATCAAGAAACAGGAACTTAGTTTTTAAATTAAGGGGTGAATACTAAAAATATGTTAATGCAAGGACTTTCTTCTACACTAATATAAATCTTGGTGAGCGGGTTTTCTGCAATAAATACGAATAACTGATTATAAAATACACATTGCAAAATTTGCAATTATTTCGCAGAAGTAGATGTTAATTACTGTTTTTTGTTTAAGAGCTGAATACTTGCTTTCGTTTAAAAAATGTAACTGTTAACTACCTGGGCAGAGGTATTCCTAATTGGTCAAAATGTTACCTAGGCTAAAAATCATAGTTTAACCCATGGTTAACTGAAATAACAAACATGAATCAATGAGAGACAAATACATTGGATACGGACCCCAACAATAGTTTTGTTGTATTTAATAATGTAGCAAACCTTTCGTTAATCAAATTCGCTGAATGTTTATCATTTAGGAGCGGGAAAACACCAAAAGCAAAAACATGAACATCACAACAATAACTGCAGTAATAATAACAACAATGTGTTTGCTGCATCGGTTGCTGTAAGTTGTAGCTATACTAAACTAACGATAGTCCTGCTTTTAAAATTCATTGAATTTGTTTTTTATGTAAAATGATGTTTTGTTGAGTCAAAGTAAAGTATCCTAAAATACGTTTTAGAAAAAACGCACTCGCCGAAACTTTCCCTTCTAGCATATTCTTGTGAAGCGGTTCCATAGACGAAATTATGTCGGTATTTGCACGTTTACTCAGGTTAACAGGCAAAAGAAGGGGGAAAAAAAAACAAAGTGCACTTTAAAATCAACCGTGACTGCATGCCCAATAGTAATTCACTTTCGTATCTTTGTCCATCTGAAATTAACCGTGCTTTAAAAATGTCTCAACTGTGCCTTTCAAAACACTTAATCGGGAGAGGGAGTTAGAAGAATAGGATGGAAACACATTGTTTTCTTTTTAAAATATGTTTTTTAATTCACCTAACGACTATCAGACTTTCGTGACTTGTCTACAAAATATAATCTAGTTGACTAAATATGAGTGACAAATAATTTAGTTAGGGTAATCGCTTATTATGAGTAATTGAAGAAATATATCCAGCCTATGCCTCTGCAAACCCGATGGGGTTGATCCAGTGGCGGCTGGTGCACAGTTTAGATAATAGGGTACAATTTATAAGAATAACATTGCATGAACACAAATTTAATACACTGATATTGGAAACTTTTCTCGAAAATATAGTCGAAATAATGCTATGCACCGGTATTCAATGTTTATTTGACGTAAAATGTTCGCTATACTTCAATAAATAAACAACTCACATAATACGCTTAAATTTCTCCTGCATTTTATATCTTTGTTAATGGTTTCGCTATGTACTCTTGTTCAGAAACAGGAATTAATGTCAACAAAGTAATATATTTTTGCTTGATAGTGTATTAATATGTTCAATAAATGTGTAAGAGGCAGAAGTGCCAAAATTTTCGATTTAATATCATAACTACAAGTTCCCTTCCAAAAATCATTCAGCTTTACTCTTATTTATAATGTTGTACTTTTTCAATTTTAATATTATTTAACAATACGTTAGTTGAGTTATCTTTATAGTGGAAGAGTTTCTTAGAGTTTAGATTTCTCAAAAGTCATTGCCGCGAAAGAGCAAACAGCTGATGGGAAGTAATAACTTTGACCTTACGACAAATCGCATAGGGAAGCTCCTCTTGCAGGTGCTACAGCAAGGAGGACGGACATAGTGCGCATGTGCGTAGAAAGTTCGCAAGATTCTGCGTGTACTCCGTGAAACCTCACTGCTACAACCCTCATCCTTTGCCCACCAGCTTCATAACATCTCTTTGTAAAGCAAAGCATTCTATCCTGCTGAGCCTGGGCACAAGGAGAATGTGCCCTAGCCCGTTCTCTTCACACATACACACAGTTGCCTGCATTGGCGGTAGCCGTTTAAACCGCGCGCCTCTCTTGTATACTACAATGCAGGTGATGAAACAGTCAGGGTTTGCGTCTATGAAAATTTATAACCTTTTTTGAGTTGACAATTTATAACAACACAGTCACTGGAAGAATTCACGAGTTTTGCAATTGATACTGTATGTGCAACTCAATTGTACTCAAAACAAGCAACGGATCGGGAGCTCAAATTCTAGTTCCAGGAAGACGAACAAAAGATGCATGAGTCATGCGACCACGAGCTCGCTTTCAACAATGGCGTTCACTTCATAACAATAACACCGCACGTTACAAAACCGAGTACAATTAACTTGTATACTTCATATACATGCTGTTTAGACCTAATTACACTGATTACAAATTAATTTCGTTAATCTGAATTTTTGTCTATCCAAACCGAGGCCTTCGTTTCCAATTAGTTTGGACTGGCATGGTTATACTGTATTTATATTTATATTTAATAATAACGTAGATTTTTCAATAGCGCTTCAATACGATGTCCGAAAATCGTGCACAATTTTTTATTTTTCAAATTTTACTCTCATGTACTTTCATGGCATGTCATATATGTTGTAGGTATGTTAAGGGATTTTAGGGATGAACAATATTAGACGTTACATATATAAGTACGTTTCTTTCCTTTAATTTTCTGTGTAGCTGCAAATATAACATTCAATTGATGCAGAGTTATTAAAACACGTGATTTTTTCCTCCACTTATGTACCTGTATTAAACATATTTTTATTGATTCTGACCTGCTGATTTACTGTCAGTTCATATGGGTAAAGTATTTCAGAACCAGAAGAATTTATACGAAGTACTTGTTAAGCCCCCTGTCACGAAAGGCAGCGGAGAAAACCGAGCACAATTAATAAGAATGACTCCATCAATGCGGAGAGGTAGTGTGAGTTTAACAAATACAAGCGATATAACAGTCGTAACGCACAGAAAAAAAAAAACAATATAATATAGAAAAGTAATATTTAGGGTGCAAATAGTTAATCATATTCAGTATACAGCGAAACTATAAATGGAAAACTATAATTTAGAAATATCAACGTAAAGGAAGTAATAAAGTTAATGAAAAAAAGATATGCTTTTAACACTATAAGTTTTGAAAAAAAAAAATTAAGCTAACCTAACTTTAAATTTGCAACCTATGCGATAAGAGTACAATATTTGCAAATGTTTAAACATCAGCTAAGCTAAATTTGCAACGTACATGAAATAAAAGAAAAATTGCAACCTGTGCGTTGTCCTCCTTACAAAAAAGTAACATTTATTATAGTAAGAACTGTGTAGACAAATTATGAAGATAAAAAACAAAAAATTGTCCCTGGGAGAAGCGAACCTAAAACTGCCCGTGGGTATCACGACGCTCTACCCAACTGAGCCACATGGCCGATATGGTAATTATTCACCCACATTAGTTGAATGGAATTGAGCTCGGTTTTCTCCGCTGCCCTCTGCTACCGTGAGGCATCACTGGTACAAGGAGGACTGTATCTGTATGAAGTTGTGAAGTTGTCAGTTTGAAAGGTTGTGTCACAGCGCAATAGAACAGGATAGTGCGCGTTCCAATTTCTCCTCTATCAATCATAGAGCAGTTTATCGCCGATCTTGTGCCAGCATTTGTCGCACTTTCTTGATCATGTCTGGGTTCTGCTTGTAGATGGCCGACCCTAATGTGACTGATCCGCAGTCGCTTCTTTCCCTCCGCGAAAGCGTTTGAACCACTGTAAACATGTTTTCTGCTCACAGTTTCCCTCCCTTAAACCTGCATCAACATTTCATGCGCCTCAGTAGTCGTTTTCCCCACTTTATAGCAGAACTTGACGTTTGCGCATTGCTTCATTGCGTTATTTTTTTTAAAAAAAACATGTTATCTCATGTTTATAAAAAACATACCTCCCAGGCATTTGTCATTTATGGGAAGTGAGGAAAACCTAGAAAAAAAAAACTCAATCAGAGAGGACGCTCCTGCGGGATTCGAACTCCAGACCACCCACTCACAAATCCGCGCCTCGTGACCTCGGCTACTCGTCTCGGTTTGGTCAGAGTGAGTAGATAAGTATCAAGATATTAATAAAAATATTGAAAAGCATTTCTGTATTGCTGTAAAATGTATTTGCCTTATAACCATTTTCAGCTTCCCCCCCATGTGTTTAATATCTATTGCATTCGATAAAAAGAAAATGATGGGTTTGGGTCCTGCTGAAATGGACGAAAATATTAAATTAATTCTTTGTTTGGAATTTGAAGAGAATATCCTCTTACTGTGGGTGTGATTGGCAAGGTGAACAGTTTTACAGTTCCTGCCTTTTATAGAGTTAGTCCCCCAAGATCACCAGCCGTTACTTACGACCACGTTCTTGTGTCTATACTGTATCCGCAAATGATTCATATAACTTGTGTAGAATGTGGACTTCATCAAGACTATAAAATGGTATGGAATTTATTTGACGAAGTGTATGATCCGATTTACGTCTACAGTTAAGTATTCCGTAAAAAGAGAAATTAATTGAATCAGTAGTTACCAAGATTAGGAAAATACTGCGTATTTTACAGTTATTTGGATTAAAAAATATAGTGCTAAACGAAATCTTGAAGATATTTATATTAAAGAATCACAAGATGCATTAACAAAAAAAAAAAAAAAAAAAAAAAAAAAAAAAAAAAAAAAAAAAAAAGGGTTCAAAACTATATTTTCCTTGTTCTTTAAAAGTTGATGTGTTATGTGTAGCAGTCAGGAAATTGAAAGAAAAACAGTCCCTTCATGCTAACATTGGAATTGCAGAAAAGGTTGAATACTCTCTAAACAATATAGATAGAAAAACATTTTTGACTAAAATATAAAATGTGTTGCAAAAAACTCTGCACTCCACTTCTTCGGTGTCGTTTTTCCTTTTTCTTTTCGTTGTTTTTTTTATTAGTGTTTAACGCCCGTTTTTACTACTGAGACACCCCCAGCGACGACACTTATGATACATGAAGTGAAATTATATATTGGGAAAGGTTTTTTTTTTTTAAAGAAGTAAACGTTCCAGGCCTACGTTTAGGGTACCTCCCCAGCATTTGCTAGTTATGAGGACTGAGGAAAACGTAGAAAAAAAAACCTCAGTTAGGGAGGACGGTCCTGGCGGGATTCGAATCCCAAACCTCCTGCTAACGTATCCGAGTCTTAAAGACCTCACCCACCAGGATCGCTTTGCCCGACTGAGGTTTTTCCAGGTTTTTTTCAGTCATATAGATGGCAAATGCCGAGGAGGTACCCGAAACTTATGCCTAGAAAGCTTCCTTCTTTAAAAAAAAATCCTTTCCTATTATATCATTGCATCTCGTGTATCACCATTATTATAGCCCTTGGTGCTTCAGCAGTAAACAAACTATTAAATGTTAAATACAATTTGTTCATAACTTCACATTTGTTTGGACTTTGCTGTCTCCCTTTTTGCTGGTTTTATACTTTGAGGCCGGGTAACTAAATTACAAACCTAGCAGATCACTGAAAGTGAGAGAATGTAGCTGGTTTACTTTTAAGCGTTCTCCAATATATTTGTGGTTTAAGAGTATTGATGTCCTTGCGTGTTTTTGCGATAGACAACGGCCTTGTTCGCCGTTATCGCCTCATGTCTCCTCTCTCTTATTGTTTCGCTACTGTTAACAATGCATAGCACAGCTGTCCTGTCATTATGTATTTACTAATATAAAAAACACTTTCTGCAAATTGCGATAGCACCCGATTTGTTCACTCATTGGTCAAGACTTTCAGCAAATAATGAGCCTGTACTTAAAGTCAACACTCGTTTTGAACAATATAAAGTAAATTACAAAGGCAACCTCTTCTATAAATTTATTTAACATAAAAACATAAAAAATAAAATGATGTGCACATGAATCGATCATATCGCATATGCGAGTATACAGAAACATTGACACATTAAGACGTTAGCGACTTAATTTGAGAATAGAACATGCTGTGACATGTACGTGGACCATAAACTTATAATGTATTTCAAGGGGGCAAATAACTGAATGGGACACACGATGTATGCTAAGTAAATCTAATAAGATATTGCATCTTTAGGATTAATTAAAAAGAACCTTTAAAAATACACACAGTGCACAAAAAGAAAGTGATTTTAGTTCAAGGCATTTTTTGAGTAGTGTTTAACGCCCGTTTTTACTGAGGCACCACAGGCGGTGGACATTGATGATACATGAGATGATATATTGGGAAAGGATTTTTTTTAAGAATGGAAACGTTCCAGGCCCAAGTTTAGGGTACCTCCCCGGCATTTGCCATTTATGAGCACTGAGGAAAACCTGGAAAAATACCTGAAACCTCAGTCAGGGAGGACGGTCCTGATGGGATTCGAACGCCAGACCTCCCGTTCACGAGTCCGCACCTTAACGACCTCGGCCACCCGTGGCGATGTTCAAGGCATATGCAAGCACTAAAAGGAAAAGAGTGAAAGTATTGAATAATAAATTATTTTATCATGTAAATACTGAAAAACAAATGAAACGGTAAGGATATTTCTTAACTTTGAATAATATTTATACTCCGTACTTATGAGTAGGATATATTGAAAGTGCCACCTTTAACCTGTTGCAGTTTTCTGTTAGCACCTTATTTAACATTTTAAGAGTCTATAAATAAAATTTTGTAAAGGACAAACTAATAAGTAAATAAAAGTATAATGTTTATACAACTAATGTTTGTAGCTATTTATTATTAACTACTACTACAACTGCATTCATTGCGAAATACATTATATGATTGCAGCGATTCCATCTTCGGGACACATTATTACAGATGAATCTAGATATATTTAAAGTAAAATGCGTAATAAAACATACTCTTTTATAATCAGCATACACATTTTAGCCAATTTTAATTATTTTATGTGTTTGACCCCGTTTGTGTAGTAACCTCGAAACAATATTTAACTGCTAGCAGAGCGCATGAAACACGGAAAAAATAATTATATAGCAAATGTTATTAACGTTTCCCAAGAAACTTTAGTTCCTCCGGCACTTTTCATTGTCAGTATTTTAGCATTCTCCCTTTTCACATTTTTCTCCATATATTTATAATTTTAACATCACAAATAAATGGAGTTTATCACATATATCATTTTCTGCCACGTTTCTTCGGTAGTTAATAGCAAATAGTATTGGTACGGCAGTTTCGATACCTGTATTTATTTAACTGCTTAAAAACCACATATGATTGCCTCAGTTCTGTGTTTTCCAAAATGTATACACAGAGGGTGCCAAAAAATGTGTACATGCTTTAAGTAAAGGAAAACCCGTGTTAACATAACAAAACTTAATTCATACAAACAGAAAATGATGAGCACTAGTCATCTTAGACTTTTACAGTTACAACAGTTGCACAAAATGCCCACCATCGGCGTCGATACACTTCTGATTACGTTGAACAACTGATTGAGCAACGTTTGCGAAAGTGTCCTCAGCGATTGCAGCAAATGCCGTTTCAATTTCTTCCCGAAGTGCTGTCAGTGTAGCTGTTTTTCTACGGTATACAACATCCTTAAGAGTTCCCCACAGGTAGAAGTCCACGGAGTTAGATCCAGAGAACGCGGTGGAAACTCAATTTGACCTCTTCGCCCTATCCAGTGCCTTGGATCCAATGCGCTCTTCTTGTTGCTGTGCGAGGTCTCTCAGATCTGCCCTAGTGAACATCGCATACGGTACCATGAGTCTCAAATTTGTCTCGAATGCATGCAATTGTTACTCGCGTTGGCGGTTCTGTTCTGTACACACGTCTCCATTGCCTTTGAACTTCAGTAACATTCTTGGTTTTCCAATACCACTTCATAATTGTTTTCCGCTGTTCAAACGATAATCTTGACTCCATTTTGTTGTAGCAACGCTAGCATAACGTAATGTGAATCACGTTTGAATACAGAACATCATATGATAATCTTGACTTCCTTTGTTAATTATTGATTTACGATAATCTTGACTTCATTTGTTCATTGTTGATTCACCTGTCACGTAGCAACACTATCATAATATGTGAGTCACATCTGTTTACACAACATCATACTACACATTACTGTTGTTTTTAGGTCCAACTTAGAAATATATTAAATGGATATCAACTGTGAAAATGTGTATACATTTTTGGCACTCTCAGTAAATGAGACAATTACTCCTCTTGTAGCTTTTTTTGATAGAACATCATCATAAAAATATTTGTGATAATACTCAGTAAAAAGAAGGAAAATTTTATTTGGTAGGTACGATTATAGGTACTTATTACTTTAGTTAACAGTTTAAGCCTTAACATAGGCAAACATATAAAGCAAATGCAGCGAGGAGCAGAGTTAAAAACTGCCTTATTAAGAGATAAAAGTAACACACTTTGAGAGCCCATATAAACAAAGTTGTGAAAGGCATTTTAGATGGCGATAGCCAAGGTCTCAACACTCAAATGACAGGCACAAGAAATGAAATGTGTAACACAATGTTTTGGTTTTTCTTCCTATAGGTATCCATATCTACTATAACGCGTGCAGCAAAGTGTTTCTGTCCGCCCCTCCCTTGAAATACGAGTTCTATTGATATCTTCATGCGTGAACAGTCTCCACGTCAAGTTAAGTTTTTCTACCCGTGTATACCCGCATTTGTAAATATCTCAATTTCTCACTTATTGTACTGCTTCTTGTGTAACAATTTCTCACGTCTGCGACATTAATCTAGCAGGTGTGATTTGGTCAGTTTAACAGAATGCGTGTATTGCTGAAACTCGACCATGAGTAGCAGTAGAGTTAAGATTTGTATGTATTGCACATTCTTTACAAATATATTTGTACAATATGTTCGCACAGGTCTTTGGACCGTAATATTACACAAAATATACGGAAAAAAACTCACTTCAGATCAAGAATATTTAAGCTCTTATCAAACATTCATAAAAAAATACATAGTTTACCTTTACCTACTCAGGCACGCGCACGCATCCGCACACAAATGTTCAGACGCTTACTCGAACAATGCATTTCTAATTTCACGCACTTTGCAGAGCAAACAGCTCAGCTGTGGCCAGTTGTCTTCCTGTACACAACAAATAGCCTGGTGGCGGTTACTACGCAGTTCTGATTAAACATTGTAGGCGTTTAGTGTTGGTACCAGATGCATTCAAGTTATCACTCTTCCAGTTTTATTCCCCTCAGAACTGGAAACAGATAGATACATGCGATTTGTTTTAAAATACGCGGCCACTTGTTGTCAATGCGAGACAGAGATAGAAGCAACAGAACTCTAGCGGCAGCGGCGAGAGTGAGGACTGTTTTTGATACTTCAAAGTGGCGACGCTTTCATTGCAAGAACAGCGTGAAATCATTTGTTTTCTCGTTTGTGCGTTCATGGATGCGACAGTTCAAGGAAGGCACATCCTCATGTGACAACAAACCAAGGCAATTTCGGCCTAGCACATGTCGGTCTGACGACATGATCGAGCGAGTGGAGAAAGTTGTTTTGGAGGATCGCCGAATGAGCATGGAACACATCGCCTCCAAAGTTGGCATTTCTGTGGGATCTGTACACACAATCCTGCATGAAGACCTGAAAATGCGAAAAGTGTCCTCCAGGAGGGTGCCACGAATGATAACGGACGACCACAACGCTGCACGCGTGGCATGTTGCCAGGCACTGATGACGCGTGATGACGGTATGAATGGGACATTTCTTTCATCGCTTGTGACATTAGATGAGGTATGGATGCAGAAGCCCCAGTTTGCTCAATGGAAGCACTCAGATTCATTGCCACCCAAAAAAATTTCGGGTAAGCGCCAGCAAAAAAAAAAAAAAAGTATGGTGGCCATGTTCTGGGACAGAGATGGGGGAATTCTTACTCATTGCGTTTCAAAGGGCACTACGGTGACAGGTGCATCTTACGAAGATGTTTTGAAGAAGAAGTTCCTTCCAGCATTGCGTGAAAAACGACCGGAAAAGGCTGCATGTGTGCTCTTTCTCCAAGACAACGCACCAAGCATCGGGCGAATGTGACGCAACAGTTTCTTCATGATTCCTCACGCTCCTTACTCACCTGATCGGACTCCTAGCGACTTTTGGCTGTTTCCAAGTATGAAAGACACTCTCCGTAGTCGCACATTCAGTAGCCGTGCCGCTATTGCATCAGCGATTTTCTAGTGGTCAAAACAGACTCGTACAGAAGCGTTCGCAGCGGCCATGGAATCATGGCATCGACTTTTAAAAAATGTATACGGCTCAGGGAGATTACGTCGAGAAGTGACACAAGTTTCATAGTTAACGTGTTATTAGTTAGTGAGAAAAAAAATTATTTAAGAGCGTCAAGAAAAATTTAATCATGGTGTATGCTTGCGCCTTGGTTACAACTGTACTATTATCGCAAAAATTATTTTTAGTATATTTTCTAATCTAATACACAAATAAATCATTCTAGACCTCGAGAAGTGTTATTTTGCAGGTATAGCCAGACCGAGAGTGCCTTTCATATGGAACAATTCAGTTGGAAACTAGAAGACGATACGTGAAGACGTGTTTACTATACCCAATACGGATCTAAAGTCAGCAGTTAGATTTTGAGTTCTAGTAAAATTTCCTACGCGGACCTTGGGATTTTTAATAGTGTTTAACGCTCGTTTTACTACTGAGGCATCAAGGCGGTGGATATTGATGATACATGAGATGAAATGGTAAACTGGAAAAGGATTGTTTTCCAGGTATAAAATTTAGTGTACCTTCCCTGCATTTGTCATTTATGAGGAATGAGGGAAACCTGGGAAAATACCTCAGTCAGGGAGATCGCACCTGGTGGGAACCAAACCCCAGACCTTCCGCTCACAAGTCCGCGCCTTAACGACCTCGGCTACCGTGACGGTGGCTGGAGAGTATGAAGACTCCGGAAGACTCACAACTGCAAAACTGAAGTAAAAAAAAAAAACAATAATTATATGTGCGAGGAGATTGCCGCCTGACACTGCAAAGGTTGCCCACATGATTCATGTGTATTATGCATTTGTTAATTATATAATACTTAATATCGAAAACCTGCAGCGAAATGGGTGTCGCACGTGCTGAACATCGGGTAAAAGGCTCAGCGCGTCATGAAATTATTATATAATGACTTGGAAAGTTTAGACGAGAACCAGATTTGTTAGACAATGTGGCTTAGGTCGAGAGCTGGTTTCATTACTACAACCCAGAAAGTAACCTACAGAGTTCACAATGGAAACATCCATGTAGCCCAAGCTCAAGTAGGCCAAAGTTTGGCAAAGTGCAGCAAAGTTCATCCACCTCATATTAAAAAAAAAAAAAAAAAAAAAAAAAAACGCATCAGGTGATGACAGATAAAAGGACAATATTTCTAGTTACTCTTGGTGTATTGAAAGGGGAAAGAAAACTCCTGAACAGACAAACAATTTTGGACGGATTGTATCTTACACGAAGACAATGATTCCACCCATCGTGTCCATACAACTCAAAATGCTTAATGCTAATTAGAACCTGAGGTCAAGTGACATCCACTGAATTCTTCAGACCTATCTCCATTTGACTTTCACCATTTCATTCAGTAAATAAGGAGCATCGTGGTCGTCATGTTCAAGATGACGGGGAACTAAACATTGTTTTAATGGGTTACGGAAAAAAAAAAAACTTTACAAGAGTGTTTTGAACATGACTTGATCTCTGTTAATAATATCAAAGGGAATGTTTTGTTGTACTTCCCTTCATAGGACACTTTTTTTTCTATTAGCTCTCTAAAAAAAAGCTGATGTGGGAATGGGTTTTAAAACATTGGTGATTACAACCCAAGACGCGCCAAGGAGGTGCTCGGACAAGAATGACAATTAGGAGCAAGCGGCGGGCTTGGTGCAAAATTTCCGAAATCTGGTCTTTAAACCGCCTGAAACACAATCCTCGCCAAACGGCTGACGTCCCTTACGGAACTATAGGGCGTGGTCGACACTTGTATGGAGGCCAGGTGAACTTTTATCGCATGACAAGCTGCACTACGTACATGGGACTGCACTTATGTCCCTTCCCCGGACCATCAACCATCCGACGCATACATAACTTGTCAGCACACTACAGGTGCTCCTCAGAAATCGGCTCCATAACACCAGGAAAAGATCGCAGCACCTCCAAAAAGATACAAAACAACTCAACCACCGCATGAAGAGAAATCTGAGTAATAAATAAAAAGACGTACACGAACTAATCAATAACTACAACACAAGTATATTGGTGTAAGAAAAATGTTTTAAAGTGGTAATGAGGTAGAAAGTACATTAACTAATATCAGTAACGTAATGTAACCTAACCTCAACTTAGCTCTTACGTGTATAAAGTATGTGAAACATGTATAAGATGCACAACAATACATGGCAATCTAAATATATTTACACATGCAGCATTATATCTCAAATTCTCTTTATTTTCCAATAATAATAACATTAATACATTTTATTGTGATCTTTACCAATATAACTATCAGTAATAGAAATGTGATTTGTGATGCCAATAGAATGTTATAAACTAAGAGGTTCTAATTGACATATTTTTCACACATACGAGGGAGGGTAGGTCCATAAGGTTCCGGCCAGGCTGATAAGGATTATCACCTTCACAATACCTTAATCTAATGTCATATCTTATCTGTAAAGTAAATAATTGCAGCTGAAACTGTGTTCAGTTGTTCAGATATAGTTGCATAAAGAAGGCTATGTGTAGAAGATTGTGACATGTTCAAAATGGAGTTTCGAGCTGTTATTAAGTTCTTCACAAAAGAAGGACTTACTTCAAATGAAATTAAAAAGCGATTGGACAGGTATACGGGAAAGTATCCCCTTTATATTGGAATGGGTCAAGAAAGCGTTGAAGACGAAGAGCGTGCTGGTACACAAATAGCACCAAGATTGGGTCTTTCTAAAACAACAGTCCTTCGAGTTATTCATCAACATTTAAACATGAATAAGGTTAGTGCCTAGACTTCTTTCCTCAGTCCAATAGCATCAATGAGTCATCTGTTGTATGGCATTTTTGGAGCTCTGCCTTGGCAATGAGAGAGAAGTTCTGCAAACCATTGTTACAGGAGATGAAACTGTGAGTCCTCTACTTTGATCCCTTGCCAAGAGAATCAATGGAGTGAGTGGCGTAAACCTGGCGAAGCACCGTCTCTAAAGACCAAGGTCACTCAGTCAACCAAGAAAATCATGGTCACAATCTTTTGGGACTATGAAGGAATACTCTTCATTGACTTCAAAGGAAGGAACACCATAATAAATGGGGAATATAGTGCTGGCCTACTGCACAGACTACGTGCTTCCATCAAAGAGAAAAGGCGAGGAAAGCTGAGTGGTGATGTGCGCCTTCTTCACGACAAATGCCTGTGCACACAACTCCCGTTGCAAAGGAAGCTGTGAAGAAATGTGGCTTCTAGGAGACGGATCATCCATCCTACAGCCCAGATCTAGGTCCCAGTGACTATTTCCTCTTCTCAAAACTCAAGAAGGCCCTTCGAGGAAGGAAATTTAGGTGTGACGAAGAAGTGATGATACTGTTTATGACCATTTTGCAGACAAGACTTCTGATAGATTTTTGTGGGGGGGAGATTGAAATGTTAATTCAAAGATGTGAGAAGAGTATTGCAATAAAGGGTAACTATATTGAAAAGTGAAATATAGTTTTTGTCTAATAAAGACATGTACTTAGAAAATGGTTAGGCCAGAAACTTAGGACCTACCCTTGTATGCTGGACCTGAATATTATATTCAGTTCGTTCTGGTACACGTCGTTGGCCAGTACATGTTTTTCCTTGATCTAGCTGCCATCACCTCATAAATTTTATTTTGACTGGACAGCAGATAGGCCGAAGAAAGTTCATCCTAAAACTTGCTGAAGAACAACGCATAGAATACATGAAATCTAGAAATCATATAAGAAAAAGAGAATGAAGTGTCAAAAAAAAAACCGACAAAGCAGTGACAAAGAAGGATTGTATAAATACTATTACCTTAACTTTGCAGATGCAAAAACATGTTTGCGGATAGTGCACAATATATATAGGAATCGATTTGCACAGTTTGTAACTAGTTATTCTACAGCCAAAAGTTACAGCATATCATTCTGATAGATTTAGATAACACATAATGTCTAGAAGGGGAGAGAGATGGAGAAATACAAACTTAACATTTGTCATGTGTGCTAGTGTGGTTATAATTCAAACAAAATGTGTCAACCATCTTATAATGCTTCAATTCTAATCATTTCATTACTAAAGCATTATTATAAATGAATGTGAACTGACATATTAGCAAGTACAATGAGCGTGTACAATTGCACGCATTTGAGACTCATGGTACCGTATGCTTTGTTCATAAGGCAGATCTGGGAGATCTCGCACAGCAACAAGTCCCGCGTCCTCGGCTATGGTTTTGGAACGTTTTGAGCATTCACCGCAGAAATCTACAAAGCAATGTGCACTGGAATCTAAATCCGTTTGACTTCTACCTATGGGGAACTCTTAAGGATGTTGTATACCGTAGTAAACCAACTTCACTGACAGCACTTCGGGAAGAAATTGAAACGGCATGTGCTGCAATCGCTGAGGACATTTTCGCAAACGTTTCTCAATCAGTAGTTCAACGTACTCAGAAGTGTATGGACGCCGATGGTGGATATTTTGAGCAACTGTTGTAGCTGTAAAAGTCTAAGATGATTACTGCTGATCATTTTCTGTTTGTGTGAATTCAGTTTTGTTATGTTAACACAGTTTTTTCTTTGCTTCAAGTGTGGCACCCTCTGTGGTTGTTTAACTCAGTTAAAAGACCATTGGCCAGCCATTGGTTGCTAACGTGGAATGTGTATCTTCAAATCCAAGGTGCCTGTGTTATTTTTTTCACAGAATTTGCTCTTATTCTGAATAGGAGTATGACAGATATCTTTGACCGCCGATGTTGTTAATTCCTTTGCAGATAGGGCGACCAGTTAGAGGCTCCTAATCACAGAGGCGGCATCCCCACTTACTACCCTCTAGTTAGCAATATCAACCTGACAATTTGGCATTGATCAGAAAAACGACTTAGGTAAATTATAGATTTTTATCACAGAATGGTGTATCTATACCCTTTAAGTTCTTTCGTAGTGTCCAAATTAAAGAGCTGAGTTAAAAAACTAAATATCCCGAAATTAATGTCTAGTTAATATATAAATATAGTTCCGTTCATTTTGTTGAACGACTGACCTCGTTGAGGGCGAACAGTGAAAGTTTACCCTTGTGGTGCAACGGCCTTGACAGCAAGTAACCGGTTATACATTTAAAACGCAATTTAGTTTAACATGGTTCTTACTTGAGTTAGCACATTTCACCCGAACATACCGTAAAGTCAAAAACCATTGTTTGCCATAACAAAGATTACAGACTAATTCTGTTTGTATGAAATGTTCAGGTATTCAAGCATATTAAATTCCTTTAAATTGAATACACTTTTTGTTACACATAAGTACGAAATTTACGAAATTTTTAAACATAGTTTTAATAGTATGTATGAAAAAATAGCCTGGAGCTACTCTGAAAACGAGAAGTCAAATAATTGAATTGCCAATGAGTTCCAGAATCATCTGCATCATTATTATTCTATCATAATTGTGAATATACTATGCGTTAATTTTATTATCATTACGTCTAATAATTTACGAAATCACAATTTCTACTGTTTCTTAAATAAAGTGGAAATACTCATAGTAAATGAATTAAGTAAATGCGAAAGCTAATATTTTAAAGAAAAATAAGTGACTGTCACTAACACCAGTTGTAAAATAAACTCTCTGAGGTTTGTTTAGTTTTTCATATGCTAAGTTTCTAAAAGACAGTTCCGATGTATTGCTAATATTTATTGTTCTTCCGCGTTTCCTCCTTTCAAACTGGAACATTTAGGACTTTCAAAAGCAGCATTTTTCAAATACCTATACGAAGCGATGTCTTGGCGCACAGTTCGTGTGCTGTTTTTGCATCGAGGCGACTTAGAGTCTATTCGCGCGATCATAAATGAAATGTATGCCGTACAGAGTATCCTTGTCTTTGTTACTGTGGGCTCTGGCTTCTTCTCTAACTGCTCCATTCAAAGCAACAGTGTCCAGACATTACGGAGCTTCATTTGTTTATTGTCTACCTTACACTACTAAGCAGTTCTGGGAAGTCATTTGTTTTGTTTTTCAAGTTATTCTTATATATTTATTCTTAACTATTTTACCCGACAAAGGCTCTTCTGAGATAGTTTTCTAATTCATTATTTAATTTACTTTTATGTGCTGTGATTATTTTTAATATGATACTCTTTCAGGGCATTTTCGGAATTTTTCTATTTTTTTAACTGTTTAAATGTTTTCTATATTTTATTTTTATTGTTGGCTTTCACAGTATGGACGCATTATTTCTATCTATATTGTTTTATTACTTGATTTAAATTTACATTTTCTGTTTCTTTTTCTGAAATCTGCTCCGCAATTTTGAGATCGATTTACATTTTATTATATACTTTATTTTTTTAGGAATAAATTTATATTTAAATATCTAATTCTATTAATGCCATTATTAGAATGACTTATGTTTTATTATTTAATGCATTTATATGGGGCATATTTACTTTTCTCTCTTTCACTTAAGTAATACAGTTTTTTTTTGTTTGCATTTTTGCTATTTAATTATTTTTTGATTCACATACACAATTTAAGTGTATTTTTCCTGTTCTACTTTACCAAGACTGTCTTAAGACTGCAATCTAGTTTATTATTTAATATATTTCTTTACTTTAGATTTACTACTGTCTATCTCACTCAATATGCTAAGATAATCTTTTAATAAACTTTTATATATAAATTTATACATTATATGTTTATTTTATATAAAAATAATTCTAATGGCATTCTTCGCACTTTTCCCTTTTATTCTGTAGTTTCTTTCTATGTTTTAGGCCTCTTTTTGCTTATCTGAGTCTACTAAAGTATATCTTTGCATTGTTCAGTTTTGTTGTGTTTTTTTAAATAGTGTTTAATGCCCGTTTTTACTTACTGAGGCACCAAAGGCGGTGGGCACTGGTGGTACATGAGATGAAGGGATATTATTGACAAAGGGTTTTTTTAGGGAAGGAAACGTTTCAGGCTTAAGTTTAGGGTATCTACCCGGCATTTTCCATTTATGAGGACTGAGGAAAACCTGGAAAAAACCTCAGGACGGTTCTCACAGGATTTGAACCCCAGACCTCCCGCTTACGAATCCGCGTCTTAACGACCTCCTCGGCCACTCGTGGCGGTATTTGAAGCGTTAGCACTGATACGTGTTAAGGACTCATTGAAGAAATTCTTTTTTATTAGCTGTTATAATTTTCTTTACATTTTGCCTGCTTTTTGGTAGTTGTACAGACTTCTTCTTCACGTTATGCATCGACCATTCTTAAATCAATTCTTCCTATTAACAAATGCACATGTAGTTGATCTGGAAAATGAAATTACACTATTTTCTATAATCCTCGGTTTTGAACACAATAAAATGAACACTGCAGTGTTTCAAATCTATGTTCTAAATAAAAATTCACTAAAAGAAACAAGAATATCAGCTGCTTTTTCTCTTAAAATCGTCAATAGTGTTGATACTACAATAAGATCGCTTGGACTGTTCTCTAATAAAAACTCTTTACTTAGACCGATATTCCATCGGAGGCCAAATTTTAAAAGTGACTAGGTTATCTTTTCGTAAACTTTAAGTTGTTTCATATTATAGTTCAGATGATATCAAAATCACTATTTTATGTAGAGTGTAATTTGCCTGTGCTCTTAATTTATTACAAGGTGATGTGAAGGGCGTGTATAAGAGGAACATGATTTAAATGTGAACTAACAACCAAAGATAGAGTCTTTGCACCTGTTAAGATAAAGAAGTCTTTTAACCCTTTTAGTTTAAAATGGGCATTTTCTTTGAGACAGATTGGGAAAGCAGTCCACGAGTGAAAGTGTTTCTAATTATCGTCTTTGGTCTCCTTTTGTCTCGTTCTAAGTATAACTTCACTCTGCTGACATGACAGTTAAACTGCAAGAACCGCTGACATTGCCCGAGCAAGGTAATTAGCTATAATTAAATACATTAAATAAAACACACGCGCGTGCGTATTTATAAGCTGAAAATGCAGTCTATTGTAAAAAGAATTTGGAATAGACATATATTCTTCTTATAATCCCAAATTAATTCTTGCTATGTCACCTTATCTATTTACTAGCTGATGAACATTTCTACTTCTTTCAGTTTTCTGAAAGTTTTCTATTTGCAATTCCCTGCTTTAGCTACTCCCAAACAATTGCTGGATTGTAATACATTTGAGGAGGTAAGGTGTTACATATAAAACATTTCATTGCCAAAAAAATCGAGTTCATACATTCCGGATTGTATTTTAAACAGTTATGCATGTTGTAACATGCAATATTTCATTTTTCATTCCGAAGTAAAAATTGTATGGATTTTTGTTGTACACAATCAATACTTTAATTACATTTTCTGTTAGATGTGTTTGGAAGTTGTTTAAAATAATGATCGAGAAATGCGGATTATTATTATTATTATTATTATTATTATTATATTTCCTTCTTTCACATAATTAAGAAACTTGTTTGTAGTCGTTTTGCTAATGATAGTGGTTTTTTTTTTTCATCTAAATATTCACTTGCTCTGATATGAGGCCTCTTTTCGTGGACTCCATGTGAAAAAAACGACCACAGGCATTTAAATCCACTGATTTCGGTGAAATCTTGGTAGATTAGATTTAATGCTTGGATATTTCTCAAGTTTTGTCTAAATAATTATGTCACGAACCTGCTCCTTCGCCTACAACATCCAATTCTGGGACATAGCCCTATGTTATTATCATCACAAATGATATTTATTAGGACTGTTTCACGAATAAAATAAGATATTAAATATAGTTCCTCTAAACTTGGCTTAAAATTGTAATAATTGTATATTTGTACTTAACCTCTTCAACAATCTTGCGACAGAAGAATATCCATTGTCAGTAATGCCAGTAGCGAAGAGCAAAATACGGTTTAGGAATATCATGAATATAATAAGAATAAAAGTGATACATATATTTGAAATTCGCGCACAGAATATTAACCTCATTATACTTATGAATATCTATTCAGAAATTGTGAGACTGAAATGGACAGCAGTCGACAATTACAATCGCTACAGTTCGATTTTCTAATACCAACCGAGAAAAAACAAAAAAAACATAACATAACATAACATACAGTGTCTCTATTTTTCTTTATATTCTGTGATTTGGAATTCCTAATGATAAGATATCAATTTGCACATTTGACTTATCTATAAAACGCTCCATTTTGCGCTATGATTGTCGATTGTCCATACTTTTGTTGCTATCAGTGATGCATGTTCAGGAATTATATAGTGGAGGTATAGTGTTGGCTACACTGACCAGAAGACAAATGCACATCGCGTGATAAAAGGATTTGATAATTTTTTTCGACAATTTCACTCCGTAATCCGGCTGTGATTGGTGGAGGAAAAAATTCGTTTCATTGGTCGATTATAAGATGATGTCACACGAGTGAAATAGTCTACGCAATAAATGGTAGCATTTACTCGCTTGGCAAGTTTGTGAGAAGAATTTGTTTAACTAAAACTCTTTGTTATACACTAAGTCACATTATAAAATTTATTACTTCTTCCAGGTTATCAAAGAGTGAATTTACAATTGCTACATACCTGGTGTAACGGTTTTAAATACTTCCTAGCTGAAGGAAGGAAGGAAGGAAGTTGGTACATGATATCCGACATGCTTTTCGATCTCTCTCTAATTAACTCCCAGCATTCTCCAAGACTTGCTGTATAGGTGGGGGAGCTACAATCACCAATCATGTTAATTCAGATCGCTACTTTTAAGTTACGACCATTCTTTTAACAATACTAATTAAAAAAAATAGTACAGCTTAAACAGTTTGCATGCTATATCTTGGAAAGTTATCAAAATGACTTTAATGTATGGTTATTCACCCAAACATCATTAAAGTAATTTATTGGTATTGTGTCGCGGGAAGTCCTAATTAGGTGCATTCCGCGTGGGAATTTTAACCTCATAGCGGCAGAGCTTCGTTGACGGTTCGGCTTTCTATTTCTGAAACCTAAGTTCGCCATATACTGTAAGTGAATGAATTAAAGGCCTTGTATGAAATTTTGCAATGTAAAACCTGAGTAATATTACTGTTGGAAGTTCACCTTTGTCAACAAATTTTTCGTGTAAATCCTTTTTAAATTCATGTAAATGTGTGAGCCTCTTTAGGGGGTTTTGGTGACAGAAAAACTATAGCATTACTTCTTGGCCTCACACAACAGCTGTGTGGCACAATATTATAATTTAACAATTATAAAATAAAAACTACTGAAGCTAAAAACATGCATTTCGATTTGCACATTGAAAAATGTACCCTCCGTTTGCTTAATATTGTATATGAAATTAAATTGTAACATTTTTATGTGGAAATACATTTGAAAATTTGTTAAATATCAGTCTTCTCTGCGGCGGATGTGAGAAAATGTTCTAAATAAAGTGAAAACACATTTAATAGCGATAAAATATCTTATATACTTATACATTTAATTTACTAAGCTTATGACTGGATTTATCAACATTTATTTGTATTATAATAGGCGTTAAATAAATTACGACCTCGAATGTACAACTATGTGTTGCATCAACGTCGCTATATGCAAACGTAACTTCAAATATTAGTTGAACATATTGGTAACATTAAAAGTGTAACGACATATTTATCTAGTAAAATAAATTTCGGAATGCTGGAATTGTTCATTTGGAATATCCAGGAAAAAAAAAAAAACATCTTCATAATAATTGTGTTTTGCGTAATAATAAAAACTGGAAAACAGAATGCTGCTCGTAATATTTCTTTTTTTTTTTTTTTCTTCCAAAAAATGAATACAGTTTGGAACATAGTACCTGTACAAATAATCAATTTACTCCCATTTTACATTTACTTGTGTTATTAGAATCCACTACGCTAAAACTAAACTAAAATAATGGCTAACACACCAAAAAGGATAATAGAAATAAATGGCAAAGAGATTCAATATACAGATGATACACATATCTGGGGCAAACGGTCTCATTTGACCATAAAATGGATATGGATATTAAGAAGAGAATAGCACAAGCTTGGAAAGCCTTCTGGTCTGTAAAGAACACATCTCTAAACAAGAAACGAGATATTCAACGCGTGTCTTCCAAGTACTGACATATGTCAATATGTCAAACCCGGTCTCTTAGCGACAGAGACATAGCAATATGTCAAAGGAAGATCCACTCAGAGACAAGATCTCCAACACTAGACTGCAGGAAATCACACAATCAGAAAGCATCATGGACAGAGAGCGGGGCATGTAGCGAAGCAACAGCTGAACAGATGGACGAGATAACCAGCATGTTAGGACAGAGAACTGCAGGACGACGAAGAGGTTGGTCAGACACATTCAAGGAACATCTCCGAGTTCACTGGTCAGCATCGCCCGCAATACAAGTGAGTGGAATGAGAAGGGACAAGGACTCAAAAAGGGCAAGAAACTCAAACTTTCTAATTCGTGTGAGTCAAAAAATGAACAGGAGGCACTATTTACGGGACATAATGGGCTCTTTTGTTTCATTTCATTACAATTCCATGCTGCTAAACGTTTCCAACTTGTCATGGCTTATCTATAAACGAACATTGTCTGAGTTGTTACATCTTACAGCTCTAGAGTGTTAAAATTCCTACAGGACATTATGTATAATCTGTTAGCTGACGGTCGTACCGCCTAGTTGTTCATTTTCTATTTTTATTTAAAGTTGTCATAAACATTTCACTTTTACTACCTTCATCGCATTACCGATAGACTTCTCTCACAAAACCTACTTGGCTTCAAAAATATCCCATCGATCTGTTGGTAATTAGAAAGTAGATTGACGTCTGCAGCCAACACATTAAAACTACGAGCTTTCGTTTGTGATGTCAATTCCATTCCACATATTTGTACTGTATGCAGCCAGATACATTTTAAAGCAAAATTATGCAGAAACTATCGCTGAATGAAACTTCTTCTTTAACAGGACTTCACGTAGTTATCGAATGAGTGTCCAGGTGAAGCTCTTGTTTTAATGTTGTTTTTGGTCATTGACGTACTATACAGTTTTGTTAGACGTTTAGAAATGATGAAAATGCTTGCTCAGTTAATGGAGGAAAAACCGCAATGATCACATCATTCGCCGGACACAAGGATCCAAACTTGGTCGCCTAGGAGAGAGTCGAACTGTTCGGACACTCAGAGACAATGCTCCCTAGAGAACAAAGCGAATATCAGGCATGTGAGACATTAATTAATCATTTAAAACCGTGTGTATTAACAATGTTCCGGTGAAAGGGACAACACTTGGCATCTTTTACAATGTGATATAAAAGCAAGCGCTTTCACCGCAGTGATTGGCGTTTTTCTTTGTGATGACACATTTTTCTAAAGTAATATAAAGCCATTCTTGGTCTGCTTTTTAACTTTCGCGTATTATCAGTCAAGTTTGCCTAACACTGTGTTCTTATGGTAGAATCCTTGAAGCTGAACGCTAGCAGTTCAAACACAAGATGAAAGTTACAAGAGGAAAGAGGAAGGAAACCCTAAGGAGTGTGCGAATGACGCATCAGCACTACTTTGGGATGACGAATGAATATATCGGTAGCAGTAGCGGTTTAAGTGTAGCGATATGATTTATATAGGGCTTACCTTGCCCTTGCCTATTATGTACACCTTCATGTAAACCTCAATATTACTGTAAAGAAAGATGATTCCGGAACAGTTAAAAGCTATAGCTCCGGAAACTATTGGAAATCATTTCCGTAAAGTAAATGGTTGAGAGTTTTAGTTGAATTAGTCAGATTTCATGAAAATTTAACAATTTCTGCGGATAAATATTTTTGAACGGTGTTTAACACCCGTTTTTACTATTGAGGCACACAGGCGGTGACACTGATAATACATTAAATGAAATGATATACTGGGAAAGGATTTTTTTTAAGGAAGGAAACGTTCCAAGCTTAAGTTTACGATACTTCCCGGCATTTGCCATTTATGAGAACTGAGGAAAACCTGGAAAAAACCCTCAGTCAGGGAGGACGGTCCTGGCAGGATTCGAACCCCAGACCTCCCGCTTATGAGTTCGTGCCTTAACGGCACCCGTGGCGGTCTCTGTGGATAAGTAGGAGAGCTGAAGAACTAACGTGTCTCATAAAATATTAACTTCTTACACAAATGAGGATAATTTTAGCGACAGAAAATACAAGGAAAGTGAATATATATAAACATAATAATAATAATAATAATAATAATAATAATAATAATAATAATAATATAAAACAACGTAAACGTAAAAAAGTTAAAATTTTATCGGACGTAAAATTACTAAAATTTACATCTTATTTTCCTGGAAATAACGTTCTCGAGCTATGATCACTACCTTATATATTTGCGGAATTCTGTCTATAGGATAAGCAGAAATTGATTTTCAGGGAAAATATTCGACCTTTTGGGGCTCATCACGCTCATATATGCGCTGACGTGCAGTCATAAACGTGGAGCATGCTTTAAAATCTTAAAACCAATGACACTGAACGATTTCTGTATAGGAAGAGATATTTCAACAGGAACTCCTAACCTGTGCATTTATTTGAATAAAGCTCTGAGTAAGCCAGCGTGAAGAACCCATTTATTCATGACGCCCGTGTCTTTCCTTTCACATCCTGTTGCCAACACTTCTGCTGAGTCAAGTGTGACTCCGGCTTTCAGTAAGGGAAATATGGTTCATTAAGGTGAAGGAACATTTCAATGCTTACATTGTTAATTTGCCAAGTTGAAGAATGCTAGAAAGATATTCTATTTAAAATGAACCGATTAGGTAACTTCTAGCAGCAGAACATTCAGCCTAACTTGAGCATTGAAGGTGCACAGTGCATGCTGCAGGAATGTCAATAAAAGTTTATTTCATGTATTTTACTCCTCTATAGTTACAAGAATAGGCCCATAAGTTTCCGGCCTCGCCGATAAGGATTATCACCTTCACAAAGTCCTTTTTTGTGTTATATCTTATCTATTAAGTAAATAATTGTAGCTGTAACTTCCGCTCCGCTGTGTTCAGTTGTTCAGATATAGTAGCATAAAGAAGGCTGTGTAGAAGATTGTGACATGTTGAAAGTGGAGTATCGAGCTGTTATCTACCTCAAAAGAATGGGCCAAACTGTTTCGAATGGGTCAAGAAAGCATTGAAGACGAAGAGCGTGCAGGTTTCTGTTCGGCCCCATAAGTCATTGTAGATCGTACCACTGCCCCCTACACTGTTTCTAACAACCCTATTCTGTCGGTTTTATATTACTATTGAAGCAGGGGAACACACAAATTGCCTTTTTTGAAAGTAGTGATTAACTACTGAAACACCACAGGAGGGGGACACTGATCATACATGAGATGAAATTATATATTACGAAAGATTTTTTTTTTTTAAGAGACGAAACGTTCCAGGCCTAAGTTTAGGGTACCTACCCGGCATTTGCCAGTTATGAGAACTGAGAAAAACCTCAGTCAGGGAGGATGGTCCTGGTGGGAATGGAACCCCAGACCTCCCGCTCAAGAATCCGCACCTGAACGACCTGATAGTTGTTAGCGTTATTTATGTGTTGCACTGTAGACTTCATTCTAACCGAACCTAAGCTAACCAAATTTATCCCAACCCAATACAAAGTGCATAGACGTAAAAATTAAAAGGACATTAAAAATAGCGAGGGATTAGAAATGAATTTCAAACACATGTATTAGGTTCAGTTGTAACTTGCAAAAATAATATTTCTATCGGGTTTTTCTTTTTCAGTGCCGAAGTATCAAAAACTATATGCAGTATTAACGGCGTTTTATATAAAAATATATTTGTTCTATGTTACAACTTTTGAATTTGTATCTAAGGTAATAGAAAATGAAATTACTCAATCTAATGATTATTGTTGCTCTCTCTCTCTCTCTAGAGCTCTTGAGAGTAAAAAGTATCATATCTGCCCCATCTTATCGGCTGCAAGTAGAGTACATGCTACAGATCAGCCACTTTCTCTTACATGGATAATATTTTAGATAGAATTCATAGTTACCACACGAGTAATCAACTTATCAATAACTTTCAATTTACATGACAGATCGTTTAATAGTTTTAGCCAGCCTTCTAAATTTCACATTCTGACCAAATCTGAATAACAGTAAATCATGTCAATGTACATTGTTACGTATTTTCACTAATTAATTAATTAACGTGCATTTTTTTTGATTAATTTATTTATGGACGCTCTTTAACAGCTCAGGTCATCAGCGTCCCATTCAACTCAGGGCGTGAAACGGCCGACAAATTTTGCTCAGAGGCCTCTCTTTCAGGCTTGAGGTTCTTTTTCGTGCCGTAAATGTGCGACACGGGACCCACGGCTTTACTTCCCTTCCAAAGGAAGCCATACTTAGGATTTTTACGCCCAAAAAATCCATCGGTCCTGGCCGGGTTCGAACCCGCGATCTTGGGTTTAGGAGGCAAGTATGGTAACCACTACACCACCAGGACCGACAATTAACGTGCAGAAGAAACCTTCTGTGATCCTCTGCAAATTAACTCACATTAACATAAGCTCTGTCAGTTATGCAAATAATTATTATTATTGCAGGAATTGTAAGACGTTGAACATATAACTTTTGTGTATGACAAATATTATAGAAATAATCGTATAAGAATTCTATAATTTATACGTTACAACTTCATTTAACTGCGCGTTATTTTGACTTTCTACAATATTTCCAGTTTTACTTACTATTTTCAACTTTGATTTCCGACTTGATTATTTAAATTAGAACAGTGCTATTAGCGATGTGGAACGCCTTTAATATGGGAGTGGATAATGTGAACTAAATGATACAGACTTTCATTTTAAGCTTTGTGATGACTTCTTAGATCGGAGCTTCATTCCTCTACTTTCCATCCTGCTATAAGACATCTGTATGAAACCTCTTAGACAGTGTATTTAATAAGTTGCAATTGCGTTAGTTTTTTTTTTTTTTTTTTTTTTGAAAGAACATCAAAGATTTAAATTTTGTTTGGGACTTCTTGAGTTGCAATTTAGGATAGTATCCGTTTAGTTATTTTTGGAGTTATAAGGCTATATTTTACAAAAATTATTCAATGACTCCCTTCTTTACCCAACAGTTGCTTTTAATTACATTGTATTTTACATTTGCAATAATTAATCATAAATTTGACAGGAGATTTTATATTTTCTTATAAAGATTCTTCATATTATGCTTTTTGTTTGAATTATCTGTATGCTTTTTTCCTACTCTTGTGATGCACCATTTCTTTCTTCTGAAAAATCGAAGACTTAAAAATGATATTCTGGACCAAAAGTTCAAACATTGTCTACAAATCCTTTGTATAAAAATACACTAATTCTTCAAGCAAACTTATGAAACATAACTAGCTGTAACTTAATGTAAATTAATAATAATAATAATAATAATAATAATAATAATAATAATTACTCTTATTCATGATAAACTGTTGCAAAGGCTAGAATTGACATTAAAGCATTGTTCAACGAATTGTATGTGTTTTTAAACTATATTTTTTAAAGGAAGGAAGCGTTCCAGGCCTAAGTTTAGGTACCTCCCCGACATTTGCCATTTATGAGCACTGAGGAAATCCTGGAAATGTATTATCTAATATTTTGTATTAAATCGACATGCCATAAAGTAGCGTAGCACATTTTTTCCCTCTTCAATCTTCCTTAGGTTTACACACTCAGCCAACTAATGTATCACGATTCCCCCTGCACAAATTCTTCACCCATAGTCGTCAGTGAACTTAAATCATCCGCCATGCCCCTAGTTCTAACCATCTAGTGAGATTCGCCTCTGTTTAGATGTACTGCACCATCCCCCATTCAGATTTTAGCCCCGATAATACTTCCAGCGAAATCATTCCTATTTATTGCGCAATTGTTTGATGCCTTTTCATATCCTTCAAGCGGTTCTTAACCCTCCATCATGTGCTCTTTCTATTTCCATGACCCGCCATTAAAATGGAGCCCAGCCATGTTGTTTCAGTCCCTTTCTTAATTTGGATGCTCATGTCATTCCTACCCATGCCTAGATGATAATGGCTACAAAAGGAATAAATACCAACCAGTAATTCACCTCTCTGATTTTACACTGTATGACCTGGCGGATATTCTGTGGCGCGTATGGGACCATATTGATTGTGACTGACATTTGGGAATTTCTGAAATTGCTTCTGAGGTTAGAATACGTTTTGAATGTCTCCTGTTCATCATTTCAAATGACAACCAAAAACACTCTGCATGTAATTTTATGTAAATATTGTAAAGAGAAACATGAAATTTCAAATAGGGGGAAAAAACTGACAAACATGTAGATTTACATTTACAGTGTCCACATTAAAGTACGGAACAGTGCACGGTGACGTAAACTAGAGTTTACTGAACATCTAACATTTCACATCAGAATATGCTCCAAGCTCAAGGTTTCCCATCATACCAAAAATGCCGTAAAAGCATTTTTTCTTACGAATTTAATTTAATTTTTTAAAAACTGACTCGTGCCAGTTAAGTCAATTGTTTCCCCATTGGGTTCCTTTAGAACACCCGGAACATAGACAATTTGATACATGTAGATATATTACACTTACTTTTCAAGCATAAATCGACGACCAGCTTTGGATGTGGTTTCATTTTCCTCTGCTTCTTTTCCTGTAATTGACACATAAAGGGGGTTTTCAAATGTTTTTTTTTTAAATCTGCGTACTTCAATGCTTGTAAACTATATTAATACAAAATTTGAAATACAGAAATGAACATTTAACAACTAAATAAACAGTTGAACGTGTGCTTGAATAGATATACAGACAAGAGAATAGAGATATACTCGTATATAAACAGAACAATCCTAAAAGTGTGCGCATTTTTAAAAACAAAACGAACTAGAAGAGTTTAGTAAGTAAACAGAGAAATGGGATAATTACATATAGCAAATAAGCTAATTAATATTTTACATATGGAATATATGTTTAATTTTATCATAAAAATTTAAATTAAAATTATTTTAAAATCCTTTAAAATGCATAATTAAGCTGTGATTACCCAGTTTAATCTCTTTTTACATCCAAGTCTATTAAAACATGTTTTTCTAAAGTTATAAACAGTTAGTTGATGAAAATTATGAACATTCCGATAAAAATTACTCAAAGTGCTCCATCTTCCTAGAAATCAAGTAGTAATAGTTTGTGCTAGGTGGAAAACCTAGAAAGAGTGCAGAAACCCTTGTTTAGGAACAACAGAGAGACAAATCAAGAAATGATATTAAATGATTCAGTTACGTGAAAAATCTATAACTCATTGCCCTTTGCAGAACCAAGGAGTCACTGATTGTTGCACCTCAAGCAGCAGCAGCAGCAATGGATTTATTTCCTATCGGTGCTATAAATATTTGAAGGAATATTACTTAGAATCGCAAAGGAATAATCGGCTTGCATAAATGACATTTAGTTTAGGTGAACTTTGCATTGGAAGGGAGGATTTTCTCAACGTAGACTATAAAATCCAAAGTGACACTGTTTCCCCCCACCAAGCTTAGCAAATGGCGCTGCGGGCTGTGTATCGCAGAACAACTTGATTCGACGCTCAGGAATCCAACTTGCCGCGGTGAAAGAGCTAACTCTTAACACAACGTGAAGCAGGTCTCTTGCGTAAGAGCACTTTTTATTTCTGTGCTTTCAAAATTCTCATGAAAAACAAGGAGATTTCGGAACAATTCTCAACCTCCTTTCCCTACAGACTTCTATTTAATGTTACAATTGTATTTCTAAAGTCTGACCTGTATTCATACGTCGAGACTTACTAAAGACAGTTGTTAGCGTTAACTTTCTTCGTATCAACCTGCCCTCAGACCTCTGCTAGTCATAATAACACAATTTGTCAGTCAACATTGGCAAACTCTTAGCTAACACATTTACACTTCAAAATCGAAAGGAAAAAAAAAATGCTTATGGACATTCCTAGGTTCAAGTTCGTCTCTAGGAATGTCGTTTTGTAGTTCCATATGCGTATCTTGTAAAAACTCCAGAATTGTTGAAGTTGTAAACTGAACGTATTTATCCTACTGGACTTTTACTTTCGTGTGATAAGAGTTATCTCGAAACAGGTCCACTAATTGGTGTGATGTGATTTGG
Organism: Metallyticus violacea; assembly: GCA_030762175.1. Lineage (NCBI taxonomy): Eukaryota > Metazoa > Arthropoda > Insecta > Mantodea > Metallyticidae > Metallyticus > Metallyticus violacea. Next base: position 6,076,269 of record CM060838.1, on the reverse strand, counting down.
TTTATTTATGGACGCTCTTTAACATCTCAGGTCATTAGCGTCCCATTCATTTCAGGGCGTGAAACGCCGGCAAATTTTGCTCAGAGGCCTTTCTTTCAGGCTTGAGGTTCTTTTTCGTGCCGTAAATGTACGACACGGGACCCACGGCTTTACTTCCCTTCCGAAGAAAACTATACTTAGGATTTTTACGTCCGAAAACATCCATTGACCCTGGCCGAGATCGAACAATCGATTTTGGGTTTAGGAGGCAAATGGTTACCACTACACCACCAGACCAACCCATTAATTGGAGACATATGTGTATGATTATGTTTCATCTCTCTTATTTATCTTTAAGGAAATAAAAGAAAAAATCTCAGGATGAACAGAACTGCATGTCTCTTCTTTATTTCATGCTGTGTCTCACATCTGCAGAGTTAATCTTGTGAGAAATTTCTAACTGCTTGAACAGTGAGCTGCGTGTTCTGCGAATCTATAACTGTTTGAAATTTATCACATGGAAAATAATTTTATTTTATTATATCTTTACAATTTGTTTAAAAATTTGAAAATAAAGAATGGGAATACTATATGTTGTGACAGGTCTTCAGACCCCGCATGCCTAAGAGTGAATATATATAATAGTTATTAAATGTTTTATATAGCCTTAGTAGAGATAAGAAAGTGTCATGCATCAGCAAAATGTATTTAGGCTACCTGGTCGCGTATCCTTTTGATCCCGAGTAATAAGTCTACCTATTGTCATAAAGCTAACAAAGCTACGTGTATGCAGGAGTGCGGTATGAGTCGCAATAATAGGTCTTTTGTATTCTCACTAGCTGAAAATGATCGGAAGTTTGTTAAAAATACCACAGGAGTAGGTGTGGCGAGAATGGTTTCCTTTCACTCTTGGCATCGGATGATCACGAACTCACCAATCAGAGACCAAATAGTTGAAAAGTTTAAAGTGAGCGCGCATGGAAGCATGACAGCTCACCAATAATATTTGAATACTTTGAAGGCTCAGTGAGGTGAGCTCCTTTCTGTGGACCCTGTGAGCTCTCAGGACCACGCGGTGAAATTAGTATAAAGGGGAAACTTCCTTGCGAAGGTAGAGACAGTTTACACAGTTTTTGGGCGGCAAGGCAAGCAATTATGAGATGCAGAGATAGACTTTGTTTTGGGCAGTAGAAGCTTTAAAGTCATCAGTTCGGGCGGTGTACGTAGTTCAGTTCGCACAGCTACAACTTCAGTTTAGGCAGCATTGCGGTTATGAGATTTAGTGCAGTTCAGTGATGCCCGCCAACTTCATCAGCAAAGAGGCAGACAACTAGGTGGCCGTCATACGAATAAACACTTTCAGGCGTTGAGCGAGGCGCTTTCACTTCCTCTCCTCCTGTGGCCACGAGAGCACAAAAAAGACGAATTCGGGTCCCTGAAAAGACCCGGGATACGAAGTGGGATCCTGGGGTAGATGCTATACCCGGCATTATTACATCGAGGTGGTCGCGGTCGGCTATAGCTAACCAGAATTCGATTAACTTCGAATTAACGCCGCCCCCGCGAGCCGCCCACAATGTCGACATCTATAAAAACCGCTTCAAATTATGCGCCCACTTTTAGTTGTAGCGTCTCGCGGGGACAGGCGATTGTTCGACTCATGCCACACACCTGCATACACTCAGCCTTGTTAGCTTTGTGACAAAAAGGAAGACTTATCGCTCGGGGCCAAAAAGGTACGCGAACAGATAGCCTAAATACATTTTCCTGATACAAGACATTTTCTTACTCGCTAATACAAGCTAATATAAAATTTTAACAACAATTACCATTAAATTACATATACATTCACTCTCGGGCATGCTGGGTGAGAAGACCTGGCACAGTGTTATAAAACCCCAAATATGGACTTTCCTTGAGATATGAGGATATATGATTTCTCAATGCTTTTGGTACGTTCCACCCCCTTAAGAGGAAAAGCAGGGGATGAGCCATATAGCTAAAGTAACCTCTTAGTTTTAAAGAACAATTTTATTATTTAATGAGATTGGTTGAACACTAGAAGCAGAAATTAATTTTTATATTTCAATGGGAACAAAACTAGAGAAGAAGTGATATTTGCAACTTTTAGTGCAACTGCCTCCCTCTCCTCCCAACTGTACATTTCGTGTTTATCATCCCGAAAAATATACACACAATAAACGTTGTTGAAATAAGAGAATATGGAATTTTCTATCCATTTTGTTTCCTAATCCCTTTGGAGATGAAATAGGGTGAGCCGAAACAATAAAAATGAGTGAAGGATTGTTAAAAAAGAATACTACAATTTGATGTAGCTTGATTAAGCACCTAGCAGAATTTTATTTTAATATATCACAGGGAGCGAAATTAGAGGATGACAATTTATTTACATTTTAAGGTAGTTGTTGTTTTTTGCTTGAATGTAAAGTATACTTTACAATTTTGATTGAATTGATCAATGGGTTTAGGAGTCTATAGAAGGAAAAAAAGAAACAAAGATATTGTGCTCGGAGCTAAATGAAAAATATTGCTTTTATGCTGTTTATAGATATTTAGTTATATTTTGTTTTAAATTTAATGTTTTGCATTTTAGAGTTTATAGTTGTTAATCAAGCAGTGTAACTCACATAAATGGAGGGCAGTGGTTGTAGAGAGAGAATTGTTAAAAATCGATTTAAATGATATTTGGCAGAAGGATATTGAAAGCAGGTGTGGTAGGATGAAAAAAGTCAAAAGACACCTGTCTGACATAGACCGGAACGTTGCAAGCACATGTCATCTCTGGACCTGCAGAGCGAAATTTAAACTTGATGGGGGTACAGAGACCTATATCATGGAGCTAGGCATAAAATAAGGTCAGGAATAGCATGACTTAGACTGGGAAGCTGGAAGGCACGTAAGGTTGTTGACGAGGAAGGTAGAAGGGTTTGCTCATTATGCGCGGAACCGGAAGACTGGGTGCACATTTTGACTAAGTGTACACAGACAGAAGATGCTAGGATAAAATTTCTCCCGGATTCATTTTTGACTTAGGAGGCTTGCATGTTGGGTCTTAGTTTAACTTGAATAATAAACACCGCCGCCGCCGCCGCCAATGCCGCCACCATCGCCAAAATAAAAAGTGAAGACGATATATGGGGGAAGTTAAGCTCGAACAATTTTGAGTGACTAGGCTGCTGCATGACAGTCTCATTGTAAATCTGGAGTCATTGGTGATGCAGTTACTTGCAAGAGTTGGTGAAAAATGGAGTAAAAATTGCGGTTGGTTTTGTGGCAAGGATACATTGTTTTCACCGCTGGTTATATGTAGCCTATCATTGTTTGTAAAACACTGCAAGGAGAAGGCCATCAGCATTAAAAGTCGTATTAGAGTGCTGTTATCTAATAGTCAAGACAAAGTGCTCCTTGACAAGAAAGCAGTAACTCAAGAAAACCTACCAACATAGACAGGAGCATCCAAAGGCACAACATGCAGAGTAATGAAATACATTTTGGCAATAGAACTGCGCCATGAAGAATGTAGGCCATGTCTTCAGACAGCTGCATATCAAGAAACGCTTCACTACACCTGGCGTGTCGGTCCTGGTGGTGTGGTGGTAACCATACTTGCCTTCTAAACCCAAGGTCGTGGGTTCGAACCCGGCCAGGACCGATGGATTTTTTCGGGCGTAAAAATCCTAAGTATGGCTTCCTTCGGAAGGGAAGTAAAGCCCTGGGTCCCGTGTCGTACATTTACGGCACGATAAAGAACCTCAAGCATGAAAGAAGAGGCCTCTGAGCAAAATTTGTCGGCCGTTTCACATCCTGAATAGAATGGGACGCAGATGACCTGAGATGTTAAAGAGCTTCCTTAAATAAACAAATCAAACAATCAATCAAACACCTGGTGAATGACAAATGGTAATGTGTGTATTCTCTAAATGAAGCTTTGTTGTTTTTGGATGATATAAATTGATCTTGTGACATTTATTACGGCTCAATGGATCAAAAGGAGTGCTCCAACTTCATCTGGGGAAACAACGAAAAGTTCTCCATTGGCTGCAGGGTGGAGTGCATAGAATAGCAAACAATGTCAATGTAAATGCAGCGGTCTTGCAGAAGAACGTCAAGAACGCCACAGATTACTCGTCGCTTCACGTAGATAAGACTTTCGGTCACTCTGCCATCATTCCTCACCTCCTACTTGCTGAGACTGGCGCTCAATTAATTCCTGTAAAATCACCAGATGCCTCATCCCATGGAAAGTTTACTGGTTGGTCTATTTAAGGAAGTCCTTGCTTCCAGATGTTCCACCACCATTGAGTTACTTTGCAAAGTCGGCCAGGGGGGTTGGGCTAACATTCCGCCTGAGACGGGGTCTTCTACAGTTGAAATTTGGGGTGTAGAGGAATAGTCCAGAACAACTGACATCTTATCAACCACAACGGGTGGAGGCGAAAAGGAGTTAAAAGTTAAAAAAGAACATCTTCCCTTAATTGGAAGAATCGTCCGTAACATTATTAAAAAATTGTTAAATGTTTGCAATAACAACTATTACAAACACTGCTATTCAAGTTGGTTAAAGCAGTATGTTGAGATTTTAAGAAGCAATTCATGATATTCGCATTCGCATTTATTACAAATGGCTGAAAAAAGTTTTCTTTTTTTTTTAGTTAATGCGTTGCATTGGACACAGAAGTCATTAGCAATCAACTTTTTCAACTCTGGTATGTGCTCCATCCCGCAGATTACATCTCATTCCCTCGCTTACACCAAATAAGATTACGATATACACATACTTTCTCTAAATTCCATCAGGAATTATCAAAGTCTTGTCCAAAACAACGAATTAAGTTACCACAAGAATTAAATTATGAAGCAATATTTATTTAGTTCGGTGTCTACATTTTCTTTTCGATTATCTACTTGGGAGTGTTTCCTCAATCTCCAAAATAAATACTAAATACTAAATAATGCATGCATCCACGAACGCCGAGTCGATCCTGGTGGTGTAGGGTAACATACTTGCCTCCTAAACCCAAGATCGCGGGTTTAAACCCGGCCAAGACCGATGTATTTTTTCGGGCGTAAAAACACTAAGTGTGGTTTCCTTCGGAAGGGAAGTAAAGTCGTGGGTACCTGTTGTGCATTTACGGCACGAAAAAGAACCTCAAGCCTAAATGAAGAGACCTCTGAGCAAAATTTGTAGGCCGTTTCACGCCCTAAATAGAATGGGACGGTGATAACCTGATATGTTAAAGAGCGTCCTTAAATAAATAAATAAATTAATTAATAATAATAGTAATAATAATAATAACAATAACATGAACGCCGAACTCTTTTGCGCCATAATTAAGGCAATAATTATCATTCTGACGATCTTGAGTAGCGGACACAGTATTTAGTTTAAAAATAGTAATTTTCATATGGGCTTGAAATGACACATGGATATAACTACAAACTCACTACCCTCAGATATTTATAATGCAAATAAAGTAATGTGACAAGAGAGTAAGCCTTACCAACTGTAGCTGTAATTAGGACTAGAAGTGGCAACATTGATTACTGAAACCGTGGTTATCTTACACAAACAACTAGAGCAATTAGAAAAGTATCTTCCAACATTTTTAAAAATTTCTGTTTAGCGTGATATCTGACCCTGTTTAACGATTTCTCTACATTAACATCAATAATGAGGTAGAGTTTGTGCTAAAAACAACAATGAGGTAGAGTTTGTGCGTTACTTGGATGATAAAATGTTGTTAAATAATTGTTAAAGAAATTCTATTTTAATATTTATGTCTTCGTTTCATTAAACACGATTTTTTATTTTAACATATGTTTACAAACTAAGTGTTTCGCTTTTTTTTTTTTTTTTGTTATAATAAAAGCTGGAGGGCATACTTCCTTTGATTCACTGAAATTTAATGCGGAAATAGTTTACTATTCTAATGAACAGGTGTGTCATTCATAATTCCAGATTCAATTAACTTAGCGCGCTGCTTCCGCCATATTTTGTCGTATATGACGAATGGGGGATATATTACCAGAAATCTCTTCAACATTGTAGTCAATGCTCGTGCTTCTGTCCAAATTATGTATGTAACCTCTTAGATGCATCTGTCTGTCTAGTGTAGCCACTAATTTTTAAATAAAAAAAATTGTGCCAAATTTCACATTATCTTGCGTTGGTAAACTTTTTGTTAAAAAGAAACAAAATCTCATTACAAATCTTTTCATTTGATATGCAAAACGCTTTATCTAAATCCTCATACGAAGGAAAACGAAGTGCTGTTAAAGAGATACGAGGGTAGCTCCATAAGTTTCTGGCCTCACGATAAGGGCTATTATTGCTTTCACAAAAGCATTATCTGGTGCATACCTTATCTGTTTAGTAAATAATTGCAGCTGTAGCTTCCCCTCTACTGTGTTCAGTTGTTAAGATATAGTTGCATAAAGAACACTATGTGTAGAAGATTGTGAGTGTTCAAAATGGAATTTCGAGCTGTTATTAAGTTTTTCACAAATGAAGGACTTACTACAAATGAAATTAAACACGATTGGACGGTGTGTATGGGGAAGCATCCCCTCAAATTCTAACGTAAAAGAATGGGCCAAACTTTTACGAATGGGTCGAGAAAGCATTGAGGACGAAGAGCGTGCAGGTCGGCCCTTAGAAGTGCTCACTCCTGAAAACACGACTCCTATATAAGGAGAAATTATGGAAGACCGGCGACTCAAAGTTACAGAAATAGCAGCACGGTTGGGCCTTTCTAAAACAACAATCCTTCTAATTATTCAAGAACATTTAAACATGAATAAGGTTAGTGCAAGATGAGTGTCTTTACTTCTTTCCTCGTTCCAAAAGCAGTAACGAATCATCTGTTGTCAGACATTTTTGGAGCTCTGCCGTGGTAACGAGAGAGAAATTCTGCAAACCATTGCTACAGGAGATGAAACCATGGTTCTCTACTATGATCCCTCGTCCAAAAGAGAATTAATGGAGTGGAAAGCATAAACCGAAGTACCGTCTCCAAAGGCCAACATCGCTCAGTCAACCAAGAAGATCATGGTCACAATCTTTTGGGACTATTTTTTTTAATGGTATTTAGCGCCGTTTTTACTACTGAGGCACCACAGGCAGTGAACACTGGTGATACATGAAATGAAATGATAAATTGGGAAAGAAATAATTTTTAAGGAAAGAAACGTTCCAGGCCTAAGTTTAGGGTATCTCCCAGGTATTTGGCAGTTATGAGGACTGAGAAAAACCTGGAAAAAAACTCAATCAGGGAGGACGGTCCTGGCGGGATTCGAACCCCAGACCTCCCGCTCACGAGTCCGCCCCTTAACTTCCTCTGCTATACCCATGGAGGTTTTTTTTTTGGGGGGGGGACTATGAAGGAATAGTCTTCATTGTCTTCAAGGGGAGGAACACCACAGTAAATGGGGAGTACTATACTGGCCTACTGCACAGACTACGTGCTTCCATCAAAGAGAAAAGTTGAGGAAAGCTGAGTGGTGGTGTGTGCCTTCCTCACGACAACGCGCCTGTGTACACAGCTCTTGTTGCAAAGGAAGCTGTGAAGAAATGTGACTTCAAAAAGATCGACCATCCCCTCTACAACCCAGATCTATCTCCCAGTGGCTATTTCCTCTTCTCAGAACTCAATAAGGACCTTCGAGGAAGGAAATTTAAATGTAACGAAGAAGTGATGGATGCTGTTTATGCCCCTTTTTCAGACAAACTTCTGACTATTTTTGGGGAGGGGATTGAAATGTTAATTCAAAGATGTGAGAAATTTATTGCAATAAAGGGTAACTATATTGAAAAGTGAAATATAGTTTTTGTTTTTATCATATCTAGAATATAGTTAGGCCGGAAACTTACGGACGTACTCTCGAATGTGTAATATCACGGATTACTAAGATTTTCAATTTTAGGGACTATTAATTTAACCTTGCACATGTTACAAAAAAAATCAGTCATCAATTGTCCATTTAACGGCAAATTGTGCTTTATTTTTCCCGCTAAAAACACTCATTTCTTGGCACTGTGCAATTAATGTGACATGTTATGTAAATATAATGACCTACAAATACATACAAGTAACTCGGCCGAGAAGTGAGAAGCTGCTACATAACATGTATACTGATATGGTCAGGCCTTACTGCAGAGCTAACTTTCGGACTCGTTTTCCTGATTTTCAAGTTGGTATCGGTTAAATATTTCGATTACTAGGAAATTTGTTATAGACGCGTTCTAGACACTAATGTACTGCTAAACAAAAACTATATCACATGAATTCATATACAACGAGAAAAATTAAATATATGTAATGTTATTTGTTCCATCACGTGAGGACATTTAAAGTTAATGTAAGTGATATAAAGCTTTACATAATTGAAGTGTAGCAGGTTGTTACACTGAAGGAAATATGTTAATGAACTACATCGAAATAATTTCAGAAAGTGTAGAGATGTCGTATATAAGCAATCTGAGATAGGCAGGAAATAGTCCACAACTAAACATGAAGCAGTTCTATGGTGTTAAATATTTTGGCATCAGATGCAGTAAAATTATTAAAACGAAACCGAGTGTTTCAACGTCTTTGACACTGTCATGCAAGCATAGAGATATTGATTTTCCTCAGCTCGTCAGCAGAGTTTTTAAGATTTAATGCCTAAAAATACCTCATATCATGTGACAGTGCAACAATGATCTTCTATTAATTGCCTTCTTACATTATGTAGCCTACTCTATAAGGAGCTCTTTGGTTGTGTGGCGTAAATTGTTTATTGGTATTTAACGCCTGTTTTTACTACTGAGGCACCACAGGCGATGAACACTGATGATACATGAGATGAAATGATATATTGGAAAAGGGGTTTTTTAAGGAAGGAAACGTTGCAGGCCTAAGTTTAGGGCACCTTCCCAGCATTTGCCATTTATGACAGAAGAAAACCTGGAAAATGCCTCAGCCACGGAGGACGGTCCTGAGGATTCCAACCCCAGACTTCCCGCTCACGAGTACGACGACCTCGGCCGCCCTCGCGGTGTGTGGCGTAATGCATAACGCAAAAACTGATGTTCCGCAAACCGCGGGTTCAATTCTTGGCATGGCGTTAGTTTTATTTACCGTTAATCAATATGAAACGTTTCTAAAGAATTATGAATGAAATGTACTTAATGCTTTCAAGCTTTATTCTCTTTCTCAACTATGAGAGTATTACCAACATGACTAATAAACTTACTACTAACATGATGCCTAAAACTTTATTTGCCTGACACATACTCAGGAAACGGTTCTGATTGGTAAGTGCAATAACTACAAAGTTTGTAATTACATGAAATGATATGTTAAGATTTAAGTGTATAAATTGAAACATTAGCTTAAAACGTAAGCTAAATATTGTATTATTGGGTCAGTCGGAAAACAAACAAAATAAAATAAAAAAGTGATGAGAGTCGAACTCAAAAACAAATTATCTTCTCTTACTAGAAAGTTAATGTCATAACCATGGCGCATGGGTGATAGTTCAGAAACCTGCCTTTGTTATCTGGTGTATGCTTTAGAGGGGCATCTTCATTATTCAGTGGCGTACTTAGAAACTTAAAGCCTTAGCTTCTAAATTTGAACAAATAGGCAATGTGTTTACTATCCCAGATTGCTTATGTACGACATCTCTACAGTCTCTGAAATTATTTCAATGTAGTTCATTAACATCCGGTAATACGAACCAAAAGTATGAAGTATATTGTTTCGTTTTATTGCCAATACCAATCCAGGAACAACCATGAATCTCACCCAGGTGTTCGTTTAAACCTTTGAGCAAGTTTCTTTAGGTAGTAACTGTCTGATCACTGTATCTAATTATTGTTACGTCTGTTTGAAGAATTAGCACACATTCAGTAGTTTTCAGCTTCTTTCATGACAAATGCAGAATGCTGCAACCAGGAGCGCATGCATGCGTCGCGTTCAGAATAAGAAGCGCGCCAGTAGCGATTAATGAGCCGGCTTTCCCTCCCTCCTCCCCTTCTCTCTCAGGAGTAGTCGCAAAGTTTATAGGACAATAGAAATGAGTTAATGATATTTGGAAGTCATTAATGACGAACGCGAGCAGTTATTGTAAGTTATAAATGATCTTGAAGTATTTATGTTGACATATATCTCGGAAACAGACTTGTGACAAGCGAGTGCGTAAGTTTTATAGTTGTATTTGTTAAAACGATGATGAGAAACTGGGTTTGCTTTAAATTAAAACAAGATTTGTGTAAAGACAGTCCTTACGGAAAATGAATACGAAAACATGCAACGAGTATTGAAGTAAACACTTCTAAACGTTTATCTCTGTTGACACAGGAATATGGTATATAGAAGAATCCAGTGCCAAGAGAATTTAAACATTTAAAATTTCGTCCATGCAAGGTATCTGTAGTGACCAACCTAAATAGCATTCTGTAGTCCGCATTAACTTCTCTCGTTAGATGTTGCAGCGGTAATTTCAGAATGGGGCAATTAAATGTAATAATGGAAGAAAGATTTGGAAGGATTTGATTATGCATTCTCAAGGATGTGAAGCTGAATTAAGGGACGCCGACCTAGACGTTTGTCGTCGTAAACGTTGTCGTAACTACCACCACAACCTCGGCTAGTTCAGGATTTGATAATATAGCTGGCTTTTTCAGATTGTTGCTTCTGGGGCGAAAGGATATAACAAAATCATAATGGATAGAAATCTACCGAGTTTATTATTGTATTGTTATTATCACACAATAGTACAGCTTTCTGATTACGATATTCTCTGCGAATACTAATAGATACAGACTGAATACGAGACAGACGTGTTATAATTTATATTTATCTCCCGAAACTGTACTTTTGTATACAATTTTCCTATATGGATATTCATTCAAACTCGAACTCCTATCATTCGTCACAAATAATAATTTTGTAATTTCTTGCACAAAATGTTAGTCGCTACTTATCTTTACGTAATGTTAAAGTACTGTTTCTTTATACGGAGCACGAACAACGATTTCTGCTAATGGAATTTAAAGCACAACTTTTCTCTAAGGAAGCCAACGCATAACTAACAAATTTTGAGATAAAATCCGTCACTTATTACAAAAGGGTTGTAATAAATATGAGTACAGTACAATTTATGTTCAACATACGTATACTAAGCGAATAAAATTCGTTAAATTCTGCTGAATCTCAACAAAGCTGTCTGTCTCGTGTTTCATTCTTGATATACATTATTAATGTTGTTACGCTTGTCATTGGCTGATTCACTTAGCATTAAAATTTTCTTATCTGTAGTTTTAATCTTTTCATATTCTTGGCTATTATGTGTTCCTTTGAACCGTTACATTTTTATATTATTAAGTATTGTCAAAGGCCAACAAACAAACATTAAGACATAGATTGTAATTGCTTCGTTTGGTACATGAAATCTATACAAATGATCTTACTAGATTTATACGATTTAAAACGTATTACCAACGAATATTTGTTATTTGAAATAACAAATATTACCCTTACCTAACATAAAAAAACGTGCAAATAAGCTTACTAACTTTATATAATTAAAACATGTTATCAATAAATGTTTGTACCTTTAAATCAAATATTAAAGCCTTTAGCTTATGTAATAACATATGTAAATAAACTTATTAAATTAACAAAGCTAAATAACTATTACTATCAAATGTTTATGACTTTATATTGAGCATTATAGCCTGTATCTGATGTAAAAACACATGCAAATGAACTTATTATAATATAATTAAAAACATATTATCAATGAATTTTTAAATTCCAAATCAAATATTATAACCTTTAGCTTATGTAATAACATATGTAAATAAACTTATTAAATTAAGATAAATAACTATTACTATAAAATGTTTGTGGTTTTATATTGAGCATTATAGCCTTGACGTAACACACAAACACGTGAAAATGAACTTATTAAAATAATATAGTTAAACAACTGCTATTAATGAGTGTTACGACTTTAAGTCGGATGTTTTCCATTTCAGATGATGATTTTCTTCTTTTTTTCCTCTCCGATGGTTTTCCACTGACTTACTTTACCTGAACTAGTTCTTCTTTCTTTTCTGGACTTTTTATGATATGGAGACCACATTAAAGAAACTTTCGCACTACTACAAGAATCTCTTTACCGATGAGTGTGAACCTCTTAATTAGTTCACCCACGACATTTCACACGCGACGATTTTTCTATACTCAATACTAGTCTTCAGCTGGTATTAATGTTCATTATTGAAACTGATACCTCTGACACCGTGTACTGTTAAATCTGTAAGACTGTTACAACTAACGCAACACTACCCTGAACGATTAATGAAAGATTGCTCACTCTCTGATACAACTGAAAACAGAGAACTGGGCCGCAAAATTACAAGCTTAAATAAATTTGGTAGTCCATCAGTCTCCCGAAGCTATCTTTTCTTTCAAAATATGACTTTGGAAAAAAAATCTTGAACAGCTTTACATATCTAAGGGTTTTCATTGGTTAATACTACTATAAGGAGCCTTGTCCAATTTCGCATTGGGTACATTGACTATGTGATCTCCCTCATGTACATATCAACTGAAAAGGTTAGCTCCTTCCCTTCGAGAGGTTCCCTTATAAAACCCTCTCTGACAATATACAAAAGAAACCAAGATCCTGCTTTAGAAGTCTCCAAGTAATAGCGGTCCGTTTCCCGTTTACTTGGGATTATATATATATATATATGGTTACAACAGGCAATAGGCTTCTCTGGCCTCGTGTAGAAGGAATAAATTCTGACACTAGAATCATTATTAAAATAAATAAGTTACATTAATTAATATGATTCTATTTTATTTAGGGTGGGGTGGAAGCTATTAGTTTCTGCCTCAATGTTCCATTCCAAGCGTAATGAAGTTATACCCCTTTCTTTTCTAATGATTATGAAGACGATCTTAGTTTATATGCAAGTTCACAGAACACATTTATTTGAGACACTAAGAATTTGTATGATGTAAAATAATTAGACCAAGCATTCCTTAGGAATGAATAAACTCAGAACGATAGACCTTTTCTTTGACACGTTGATTAGGATACAGATAACTTTCAACAAGATGTGTCACGGCCCATATGTAAACCCCATGCAGACGATTGAGAACGTGGTTAGTGGTAGTAAGGTCAGCAAGGGAATATGACCAACAGTTCATCAGATCTCATTGTCTAAAGGTAAACAGTGGGGGCCGTAAGTAGCGACCAGCGGTAAGAAAGAATGTATTAAATGGGGCCCGTGCTATCTTTCAGAAAACATAAGAGCGAGGCGCATCTTCTCATATTGAATGTGCAAAATGGGAATTATTCTTCTTTGATTAAGTGGAATCCACGTTTAAGTTAAACAACTTAGCCAACATTCCCTCCCATTCATACGCTAGAACGGACACCAAACCAAGCAGATTACTATAAAGTGCTGGTGTTGTAATTAAAATGTCGTCCTTTTCATGTCAAAAGAAAGGAGACGGGTTTTATAATTTATGATACTCACTATTCAGTAACTGTTGAAACATTCAAGCTGTTAAAGTAAATTTAAAGGCTCTTAAAGCAGTAAACAAGTCGCAGATAACATATTTAATATGTAGTAAATAAATTGTTGTGACGAAAGTGCTGCAATCCAGTAGTTGAGATTGTAGTGAATGGTTACACATTTTATTCTGTAGCTAGAAGCTTGTTTATTATCTTACATCAATGTAGTAAGCGTTATTATATTTAGAATTCGAAAGGTTGAAATGAAGAATGGCGTCAGCGTTTAGTCATAACGCATCCGTTATATTATTGACTTATAATCATAAATAGAAAGATTTAATACTAGAACCACCAACTCGGACATTTTGACCACTTTTAAAATTTAAACGCACGAACAGTTTTCATTGTATGTCATTGTGAGCTTATAGTTTTTCCTAAGTCTTCTCCTAGATACTATAATATTTATTTGTTTTCTAAGTTATATTCACACTTATCTGTGTTTATACTTAGAACCGCCAGATTGACCTCTATACTATTACATATTTTACCGGTGCTATATTCGTAATTCAAACTGTCGATCCTGGTGATGTAGTGGTTACCATACTTGCCTCCTATACCCAAGATCGCGGGTTCGAACCCGGCCAGGGTTTAGAAGGCAAGTATGGTTACCACCACACCACCAGGACCGACTAAATTATCCTGAATAACTGCAAACGCTGCACTCAGGAATATGTCGCCCATATTAATTGATTACGTTTGAAACATACCGTCCCTTGCCCCCCCCCCCTCATTGCAAGCCATTTTCTCGTGAACTTATGGGCATTCTCCCCCAGACATGACGGTATTGTAGTAACTTTTGAGGCCGGAACGCTAATAGAGCGTTGCTACGGATATGCTTAACACAGGAAACGCAAAAACACTTCTTTAGCAACACAATGCTATCATATTAACGGTAAAAGATCGCGTGACTTCAGCGCTTTGCAAAAGCTCTCTAGTGTATAAAAGAGCGAAATAGATTTATATGTGGTTTTATGAAGCTTTTGTTACACTTTCGGCTTATTATTAATTACATGTGATGTAGTTTTCTCATAATCACTAATATTTTCAACAAAAATGTAAATATTATAGAGAAAGTGAATTCAACTTATAATACCTCCGATCCCCCCCCCCCTCACTAACTAATCATACGATAAAGAAGCTTGTTTTGACCACTGCAAAATCGCTAATGCAATAGCGGCACGTTTAGTGAGTATGCGACCACGGAGTGTCTTTTATCGTTGGAAACAGCCAAAAGTCGCTAAGAGCCAGGTCAGGTGAGTAGGGAATCACTTCAAAGTTATTTTCATGAAGAAACTGCTGCCTCACATTCGCCCGATGCGCTGGGGCGTTGTCTTGGTGAAAGATCACACGTGCTCTTTGGCCGCGTTTTACACGCAATGCTGGAAGGAGCTTCTTCTTCAAAACATCTTCGTAGGATGCACCTCTCACCGTAGTGCCCTAATGAATAAGAATTACTCCATCTCTGTCCCAGAACATGGCCGCCATAATTTTTTCTGCACTGACGCTTACCCTAAACTTTTATGGTGGAGGTGAATCTGAGTGCTTCCATTGAGCAGCGCCAATTTCAGGATTGAAAAACGGCATTCATTGTCACAATCGATGAAAAGAACGTCCGTGACACCATCACCACACGTCTCACTCAACTGGCAATGAATTTCAATCGGTGTCAAACCACGCAAATGGAGAAAACGAATGGTAACACGCTGTTCTTGTAATGAAAACGTCGCCATTTTGAAGTATCAAAAACAGTCATCACTCCCGCCGCTGCCGCTAGAGTTGTGCGTGCTATACAGTGCTGCCATCTCTGCAACACATTGACAACCAATGCCCGCGTATTTTAAAACAAACAGCATGTTTCTATTTTCAGTCCCGAGAAAAAAATATGGAGATGTTATAACTTGAATGCACTTCATGTTGATAGTTTATTTATAAAGAGGGTGTTTAAATTATCTGTTTATTTTCCAAGTATCAATATGAAAGTATTACGATGAGAGGCTTACGACAAGGCATAGAAATAGTTGTGTGTTTTAATAGAGCAAAAGATAAATTAAAGGCATGGAATGGTTATGTTAGTCTAAGGTTTTCAAATCAAAATTTCCATTACAAATATGCTAATGTTGCATTATAGATCGCAAATTAAATATTCGCAATATTTACAAAAATATTTGACAAACTTATGACATTCATTTAATGAATTTTTGATTGTAGCAACACATCCTTTTAACGTATGCAGCATTTTAGAATTAAAGTATCAATACAGACTAGTGAAAATCATGTAACTCGATCATTATGTGCAAAACCACCACATCGTATGTTACTTGTATCCAATGGAGCGGAAGGCGGTGACCTGTACATTTGGGTGGAGTTCCTTATTTGACAGCCCAAATACCGCACTTGGACAGTGATATTAATCGCTAAATAGGTTCAACAAACAACAAACTTAACATTTCATGTTGGCCACTGCCAGCTGACACGCTTGACGTGCTGCTAGATTGAGTTCCACATTTGCATCGGCTACACCTACGTGTGTGCTTGAACCTGAATAACTTGCTACACCAAGCCCGTCATGACGCAATAAACAAGAAAGGGGGCGTTAGATATACTGTAAAGAACAGCACATTCCATTTACCTTTTGTATCTGTATTGCACAAATAGTATTCAGCTGTAAAACAATATGTAAAATATCTGTAATTTAGTTAGTTTGAGCCTCCTGTGTGCATTTCCTACAGTATTACTGTTGTCAAATGTGTTACACGTGCCCTTCAAGTGGAGGAAACTGAATATATACAGACGGCCATGGATATTAAATCTAAATTGTAGGAACTGATAAAGAGGAACTGCAAATCATGAAACTGAGTCTCTTGTTACTTTTATTATGGAAGGATATAAATATTGTGAAATATAGCTTCATATCGAGAAATTTTCTTCGCTAAAATTAACCATCTTAGTGGGCTTTAGTTTTATCACGTTCTATTTCTTTCATGAAGTTATCTTCTTGCAGTTTTTGGCATGTTTTACAGGAGGGTTCCTCATCTTGTCTATTTCTTCATAAATGAGTATTTCTACGTTTTTTACAAATTATACTAGAGGAGCTCGTCAGGGCGATCCAAACTCTCCCAAACTCTTCACTTGTGTAACGGAGCATATATTCAGGAAAATGAACTGGCATAATAATTTCGGAATCAACTTAAACGGCAGTCGACTTAAAAATGTAAGATTTGCCGACGATGTGGTCTTATGCGCCAAAACACCGAAAGCACTACAAACTATGCTGGAGCAATGGCAAAAATGCAGGGCTGTCAGTAAACAAACTGAAGACGCAGTTAATTTCAAACGGACCTGAAACCCCGATAAAAATAAATATTTAAAAATATTGAATCAATTAAAACTATCCCACCTGAAATTTAAAAGTCACTAATTTTCCCACTAGTCGTTATATATAAACATCGTGCTGCCACCAGGAGGCCGAGGCCGAGGGCGAGGCCGAGGTCGTTAAGGCGCGGGATCGTGAGAGGGACATCTGCGGTTCAATTCCCGCGCGAACCATCCTCCCTGAATGAGGTCATTTCCAGCTTTTCCTCACTCCTCTTAAATGGTAAATGCCAGGAAGGTGTATTAAACTTAGGTCTGAACCTTTAAAAATCCTATCCCAATTATCATTCTATTTTTTGTATAATCACCAGTGTTCACGCCTGTGATGCCTAGCAGTAAAAAAAGCGTAAATCACTATTTAAAAAAAAATAGAGCTGCAAGCGAAATACACTAGATTTGGTGGGGAAACAATTGTAAGTTGGCAACACTAACGGGTTAGTTTCTTAAGTTGAAAACATAGAGTATATATGTGGCAGACAACACGCCGATGAAGCAAGTGTAAACGTAAAACATACAAATTAGATTTGAATGGTTCCACTATATGGTTATGTATAAAGTTCGCTAATTTAGCATTTAAATTTGTAGAATGAAAACTACAGAGGTAGAAGTATGCGCTTTCAATATGCCTGTTACAGAAATGGGTCCTCTCTCTGACTAACACGAGTGGAATATTTAGAGTGAAATTGTGCAATTTTAAGGTAGCGTATATCGTTTTTAAATCTCACTTCGATTACAGCCTGGACAAGGTTACAGTTTAGCAACATTGCACGAATTTGATTGCCTCATATCTGGAGGGTTAAACCGTTTCCAGTTGAAAATACTGTAGGCGCGCTAGTGTCGCTAATTTCTTGAATTAGGGACATTGCACGTTCAACATAATTGAATATAATGTTCGATATAACTTTTAAGGAACATATGATTTTATGTTGAGCTTCATACTTACGCTTTAACACGTGTGATAAACGTGTTTGCCAAAATTATAGTGTAATACCTGCGGTGCGCTAGTGAAACATTAAATGCAATATTTTAAGCATGTGGCGTGATTTTAAAATCGACCGACGAAACGAAATTTTGAATTCTGACCAATCACATCCGGATTACGGAGTGCAATAATCGAAAAAAAAAAAAAAAAAAAATATCAAATCCGTTTTATCACGCGATGTACATTTCTCTTGTGGTCAGTGTAGGCAACCTATACCTACACTAACAATCCTGAACACGCATCACTGATCACTTTTTGCTAGAGCCGGTGGGGAGCTATTGATAGAAACAATTGACAACCATAACGCAAAATGGAGGGTTCTTCAAAGCATTTTGGTGACGTGTCAAATGTGCAAATTGATCTTATCATTAGGAATTCCAAACCACAGAATACAAATAAATACAAAGACACCCTCATGTTAACTTTTTTTTTTCTCAGTTGGTATTAGAAAATCGAACGGTAGCGATTGTAACAGTCGACTTTTGTCCATTTCAGTATCACGGTTTCTGAATAGAATAGATATTCATAAGTAAGTTTACCATTTTATACAAGATTAATATTCTATACGCGAAGTTCAAATATATCACTTTTATTCTATTCATGAAGTAGTCCTAAACCTGTATTTTACTATTCTCTATTGGCATTACTGACAATCAGTTTTCTTCTGTTGCAAGATTGCTTGAAAACGTACAAATATACAATTATTGCAATTTTATAAGCTAAGTTTAGAACAATTGTATTTAAATTCTTATTTTATTCGTGAAATAGTCCTAATAAATATCACTCTGAGGTGAACTGACCGATAATCTGAGACCCTCTCGTGATATTACTTGTGATAGTTTTAATTATTGTATACCATGCAAGTATCAAAGTTCTAAACTCTCGGTTGCCCAGAAGCTGGAGACAATCTGTGCAATCATAATTTTCGCATATGAATGAAATGCAATACTTTAGAATATTTAAGTACGAAAACATGTTTACTTGTTTATTTACTCACTATTACTCTATACCATTACCAATCTCTTACGACATTTATTTTTACAATGTCTGTTACACTTTTTATTTGTTTTTGTCACTAAGAATTATGAACTATATAATGACAATTAAATGTTGAGGTCTGTATAAGAACACCAGAAAATTTTTATCAGCTATTTTCAATGGGTGAGTCCGTAAATAAACAAAACCCAATGGATAACCCAAATGTGTGCCACTATTTACTACAATATCAGAAGCACGCTATTTCTGTCAGCGTATGCAGCGGTAGGTATACTAGCAACACTATCCAAGCTGACTTAGACCTTAATATACAGCCAGCCATTTCATCGTCATCTTCATAACTTCATTTTGCCAATAATAAAGTAATCCTTTTATTATGTTCACTAGTTTCAAGATTCTATTGCAAAACTAAACTTTAATAATTTTTCTTTCTTTCTTTCTTTCTTTCTTGTTTTCAGTGTTTAATGCCGTTTTTCACCCCCATTTTTGAGGCATTATAAATGAAACGAAATTATAAATTGGGAAATACATTTTGGGGGGGGGGGAGAAGAATTGCAGGCTAAGTTTAGGATGCCTACCCGGGAGTTGACTGAGAAAACCCGGCAAACCTTTGGTCAGGAGCGATGTCCTGGCCATAAGCGAGCTGCAGACCTTCCGTGTATGCGTGACTGACACTAAGGTGCGAACACGTGAGCGGGAGGTCTGTGGTTCGAGCCCCCCCCCAAGGTTTTCCTCAGTCCTCATAAATGTCAAATGCCGGGGAGGTACCCTAAACTTAGGCCTCGAAAGCTTCCTTCCTTAAAAAATTCGCTCCCAATTTATCATTTCATCTCATGTATCACCAGTGTCCACCGCCCGTGGTGCCTCAGTAGTAAAAACAGCCGTCAAACTTAAAAAAAAAAAAAAAATCCCCAACTTCACCATCACTATTTCAGATGGTCATTTGACGGACCTCTATAATCAAATAATCATTATCTCAGAGTCTACATTTCGGCTTGTTTATGTAATTTCATGTGTGATTTTTAAATAAGAGTAACTTTTGCGCGTGAAATCATAGCCGAAAAAATGAAAGTACAGGTGTGTCATGTAACAAGTTTCTAATGGATGTGCATGCTTGTAAGCGCAAGGACAGAACTATATTACACAAGCAAGGGAACGTAATGTTCAGAACTACATTTGAAATTTAAGAGTCGAATCATTTATAACAGAATCAGAAAAGCAGCCGGAAGCTACAGTATCTTCTGCCTTGCATTCAGCCTTAACGCTAGGCTGCAAGCAATTCATTCGCACATTACAAACAGAGAGTGCGGATATAACAAAACAGAAACAAGAAACACCCAAAACAATATGTAGACACAGCTGCAGTAACAGAATTACAGGGAAATTTGTTGATTTACACCCTTACTAGAAAAACAAAACTGATATGCAATTTGGAATTCAAATTAAACAACACAGCAACACTCTGAAAACTTTGAAAATGATACAAAATCAACTTTCTTCAATCAAAGTTTAATGTACTTTCTTATATACACCCATTCCCATACCTAATATATATAAAGAGCCTCAAGCCTGAAAGAAGAGGCATCTGAGCAAAATTTATCGGCCGTTTCACGCCCTGACTTGAATGGGACGCTGGTTACTTGAGATGTTAAAGAGCCTCCGTAAGTGAAACAAATCAAAAAATCAAATCTAGCGGTCGTAGCTTTTATTTTCATTGAACGAAATACGGCATACAACCATAAATTAACAAACGATTCGTCGAGTCCGTTAACCAGTAAAATTGGAGTGTTAATCTAAAGCGAAAATTTTTTAAAAACAAGTTCAAAATCGCTCTAGCGGCCGCAATTTTAGTTTTTTCTCAAAGAAACTAGATAGAACATTTTTAAAATAAATTCATAAATGTGGTTTCCGAAAAGTTTTCTCGAAGTTATTACATAGCGTTTTCGATTGTTTATTTATTTATTTATTGAATAGTGCTTAACTCCATTGAGGCACCACAGATGA
Organism: Metallyticus violacea; assembly: GCA_030762175.1. Taxonomy (NCBI): domain Eukaryota; kingdom Metazoa; phylum Arthropoda; class Insecta; order Mantodea; family Metallyticidae; genus Metallyticus; species Metallyticus violacea. The sequence continues at coordinate 6,055,337 of CM060838.1, read as the reverse complement.
TGGACACTGATGATACATGAGATGAATAGATAAATTGGGAAAGGAATTTTTAAGGAAGGAAACGTTCCAGACTTAAGTTTAGGATACTTCCCCGCCCATTTATGAGAACTGAGGAAAACCTCAATCTGGGAGGACGGTCCTCGTGGGATTCGAACCGCAGACCTCCTGCTAACGAGTCCGCACCTTAACGACCTCGGCCACCCGTGACGGTTTGCTTATTGTGTATATTTGTTTAGTACACTATATTTGTTTTTAATCTAGTACTATATTTCTGTTTTATTGAAACACAAGAACATCTTAAATACATAATATAACTCGAAACGTTCTGTTATTCCTCTTTCTTTAATTAATATTAAGATATCAAGGCCTCAGTTCATAAGCATAGCAACGTTTAAAAATGTTTAAAAATAACCACACAGCATTGCTTTGTCTATCAGTGATCATCTATTTTATTTAATTAGTAGTATACCATTACTTTTTGCGGTTTATCTCAATAACAATAATAATAATAATAATAATAAAGTTTATCTTTTGTAATTCTTATAGATTGCAAAAAAATTAATTTTGTTCCTCTAATATCACACAGTAATACCATAAATTATTTCATTTCATTAATTAATAATGCCATAATTTTGATTTTATATTCTTTTTTACAGTTACTCTACTAGTTGAGGAATTCGCTTAGTTTACATCCCTCCTACATGATGGACTTTTATGTAGCGGCGGCGGTGGCGGTGGCGGTGGGTCTTTTATTGCACGTTTTAGGATACACTCAAATAAATACAACAGTCGCATGGGTCTTAACGGCCGTACATGCTAATATCGTCTTTATAGCATTCAGAAGGGTCATATACATACATACATACATATATACATACATACAAACGAATTTACATGCATACATACATACATACATATATACATACATACATATATACATACAAACAAATTTACATGCATGCATACATACATACATACATATATACATACATACAAATTTACATGCATACATACATACATACAAACAAATTTACATGCATACATATAAATGTTTCGATATATTTAAGTTTTCTATTAATAATTTAAATGCAAATACATCGACATGAATGCAACCCTTATTCTTGAGCCCTCCTTCCCTTTACTTACAGCCCCTCTCCATCTCCCCCCTCTTCATTATGGTCATCAACCTCCTTTATCAGGTCTTGTCTAGAAATATTCCCAAATAGTTCAGAAGATTATGAACATTTAATTAAATGTTAATCTTGGATATTTCCTTTTTTAAAAGTTGTGCTAATTTTATTCTCATCGTCCATTATATATTCTTATTATCAACAAGATACTTCTTTCAGAGCAAATTATATATTGTCTGTTCGTTTTCATTTCCCTATTCATTCTCTCGTCATACATTCTTATTGCCATATGTTTGATCATTTAAGCTGAAATGTTCTTCATTGCCATCTATATTTCAACCAGAGCCATTCTGGATCATCTACCAGGCAACGATGAAAATTAACCTAATTCTGGAAATGCCCCAAGGAGATGAGAGGGAAAATTAAGTAAACCTCGTGTAAACGTAAACCTAAAAACTTCGTAAATCTTCAATGCCTTGAGCAACCACGACCTTCAGAGACATGTTCCAAAAATAGAGTTTGAAGCTCTAGTCAGTAGATAGATTAGAACAGACTATTATCACTACTATTATTACTATTATTACTACTACTATGTATTTCTTGTTTAATGTATTACTATTGCTGCCAATAAATCCTTTTATTACAGTTCCCATTTTTAAATTAAAACAAATATGCTGGGAACATTTTCTTTGTTGCTTGTTTTCCTATCACCCTGACATATAATTATCTTTCTTTCTTCAAAATCAAGAAAGTATATTTCGAACGCGCACGCCATCTGTTGGCAACTTGAATTTTGTCACATAACTGCTGAAAGAACGTTTCGCTCTTTGAATGCCAGCTACTCAAATCCAGACATGTACCACACAATCAATGCATTGATAATAATGACCATTTCAGCTGGCGTGCACGCCTATCGATATGACCTGCAGATAGAGACCAGCGAACATTTCATGCAGAGCTCTGTCTAGTACGGCGTTTCCCAAACAAGGTGCTTAGCAGTCATTCGTGAAAAATTGTACAAGTACACCTTGAGAAGTGGGAGAATGCCTTGTTACATTAATACTGCTGGTGACTGAAATGGAACTTGCCATATGCTGGCAAGCCACACTCGCGGTAACTAGGTCAGGCAGCGTTACGATATCCAGTTATGAGCCTGTACTTGCATAACTAATTCTAAACACGTGTGACAATCAAATGTGAAAGGTTTGTGATAAACGATCAAATTTCCTTCTGCTTCGTGATTCTGCACTATTTTTTGGAAACAGTTAAAGGTATAAAATGTAAAGACAAGTTGCCTGCTACTGTAAGTCGAATTATAGAGAAAGTAAGCAAATATCGGTGAATAAATTTCATGATGACAGCACATGCTACCTGAGTGGTTAGAACAGCAGACATAATATGATCCATTTTCCCTTTAGACTCCCTTTTCAAATTCTTTTATGGATTCTTCATCCCAAGCTGAAGCGTAGGTAATCGTTTTCACACGAATCACTAGTATTTGCGATCACTGGCACTTCAATCAGTAAGTACAGTGTAATCATCTACTAAATAATTTTGACTTTGCATTGATACATTAAGGTTACTTGTTAACTTTACTTGATGTAAAATTAAACACAGTAGGACGAATAGGGCACACGAATTCGTTCTCGGTCCAGGTGGTGTAGTGGTAACCATACTTGCCTCCTAGATCCAAGATCGTGGGTTTAATCCCGGCCAGGATCAATGAATTTTTTCTAGCGTGTAAATCCTAAGTGTGACTTCATTCGAAAGGGAAGTAAAGCCGTGGGTCCCGTGTCGTACATTTACAGAGCGTAAAAGAACCTCAAGCCTGAAAGAAGAGGCCTCTGAGCAAAATTTGTCGGCCGTCTCCCGCCGATGACTTGAGATGTTGAAGAGCGTCCATAAATAAACCAATCAAACAAAAATCCTTCAGCGCAGAGGTCGGACAATCGGTGAAATGTGTGAAAAGCTTAGGACAACCAAAGCAAGCATTGTTTATACCTCGCTTAACCAATAGATAAATAATATTTTTCAAAATTGTCAGTGTTATCCAATTATGAATAAATATGTACAAATTGGAAGAATTTAGTCAAGAATATTATTTCAGATTAGAAGATATTGTAACCATCCATTCCGATATCTACACATTTAAATACAGTCCAACGTCATAGATTAGAAGTGATTGATTTACAAAATGACATTGGCATGAAAGACTGCTTTCAAAACAAAATGGTTTTATTAACCTTTTAATGAAAATTGCCGCAGACAAGGTTTCCTCGCTAGCATAGATTATTTGCTACAACGGAGCGTATTTATGTAGATGAACAGTTTTCTTGAATGAATATATGCTCGTCACCATATAGAAACCAACTCTTTGTTCTGAACTTGATAAAAGCTCTTCCCTTGTTATTGGCTAGACTATGACTCCAAAATTTTCAAACTTAGTAAGGGAGAAAATAGGGAAAATGCTTACAAAGAATTGAACATTGATAAAGTGATGTTATGTTTCAATACTAAACTTATCCAATGATCAAATTAACTATGAACCAACTTGCGAGTCTGTGCACATGTGTGTTTCGCCGTTAACTGGAACAAAGTTACTCCAACTTCCGGCTTTTTAAATAGTGTTTAACGCCCGTTTTTACTACTAAGGCACCACAGGCGGTGAACAATGATGATACATGATATATTAGGAAAGGATTTTTTTTTAAGGAGGAAACGTTCCAGACCTAAGTTTAGGGTACCTCCCCGGCATTTGCCATTTATGAGCACTGAGGAAAACCTGGAAAATCTCAGTCAGGGAGGACGGCCCTGGCGGGATTCGAATCCCAGACCTCCCGCTTACGAGTTCGCACCTTGCGATCGCATGGAGATAGATTGCGGCAAAAAAAAAAAAAAAAAAAAAAAAAAAAAAAAAAACTTTAAGACTATATGCTTTTCTAAAAATAAGGCCGAGTAAAAATTTAGAAAAATCACTCCAAGGTAAATACATTAATAAAGTTTCGTGATATTCTTTTAAAACAGGTTTAATGCTGTCAATTCCAGGGACAAAGTTGTACAAGGTTAATGAATGTTTTATTAGACGTTTTTGGTTTGCATTGGAATTTTTTGTGTGCTTGAATGATACGAAATTGTAAACAGTAAGCGGGATAATTTTAGTCTTGGAACTATTGACCTACGATTATAACATAAGTATCAAGAGAAGAACGATTGTTACAAAAATGATGATCGCTAATCGAAAGCTTTTTTTTTTTTTTTTTTTTTGTATGAGGGGATGGCAGCTATCAAAATGAAGATACTGGTGTAAATTGGTGGGCTTAATATATCTCTTATTCTACCGTAAGTAGGTGTTAAAGCGAAATGGGCCTAACTTTTTCGAATGGGTCGAGAAAGCATTGAAAACAAATCGGCCCTTGGGGGTGTTCACTCCTGAAAACATCGCCCGCTCTTGTGGAAGAAGAAATTACGTAAGATCGGCGACTTAAAGTTACAGAAATAGCAGCAAGGTTGAGCCTTTCTAAAACAACAGTCCTTCGAATTATTCATGAACATTTAAACATAAATAAGGTTAGTGCAAGATGGGTACCTAGACTTCTTTCCTCAGTCCAAAAGCAGCAACGAGTCATCTGTTGTCAGGCATTTTTGGGCTCTGCCGTGACAACGAGAGAAAAGTTCTGTAAGCCATTGTTACAGGAGATGAAACTATCGTCCTCTACTATGATCCCTTGTCCAAAAGACAATCAATGGAGTGGCAGGCGTGAACCTGGCAAAGCGCCGGCTCTAAAGGCCAAGGTCACTAAGTCAACCAAGAAGATCATGACCACAATCTTTTGGGACTGTGAAGGAATACTCTTCATTGACTTCAAGGAGAGGAACACCACAGTAAATGGGGAGTACTATGCTGGCCTACTGCACAGACTACGTGCTTACATCAAAGAGAAAAGGCGAGGAAAGCTGAGTGGTGGTGTGTGCCTTCTTCACGACAACGTTTCTGTGCACACAGCTCTTGTTGCAAAGGAAGCTGTGAAGAAATGTGGCTTCAAGGAGATCGACCATCCACCCTACAGCCCAGATCTAGCTCCCGGTGACTATTTCCTTTTCTCAGAGCTCAAGAAGGACCTTCGAAGAAGGAAATTTAAGTGTGACGAAGAAGTGATGGATGTTGTTTATGCCCATTTTGCAGACAAGACTTCTGATTATTTTTGGGGAGGTATTGAAATGTTAACTTAAAAATGTGAGAAGTGTATGGCAATAAAGGGTAACTATATTGAAAAGTGAAATATAGTTTTTGTCTTTATCGTACCTAGAAAACCGTTAGGCCGGAAACTTATAGGCCAACCCTTGTATATTGGCGATTCATACACAAGTGCAGGTATATTTTGCTGAGTTTGTAGCTGAAATAACCTGCGAGCAAGATGGAACCACTGGATCAATGATGAAACAGCTGATTAAATTAATAGTGAGGAAGCAGGTGTGTGGAAACATTTTCCCAGACGGGCTTGTCTCAGTTTCTGACTAGAATTCTCTTGTTAAAGATGGGGTCAGTTTATTAATCATTTGTATTAAAACGTAATATGAAACAACAGAATTCTAAATTAAAAATTTCAATCAAACGACAGTCAATCTGTTTAAAGTGACTAGTTAATAATGAATGATTCCATTCACGCATTTTAATGTGTTTGTTATTTTGGTGTGAAATAGCCCATTAACTACATTTATATAATAACAAATAGTTCACAAAAGACCGCACGGGCCATATCCTAAATCCTGGAATTTAGTGATAAAGGGAATAATGCTACAAACGTTTAATTATCGAAGGGGCGTTGTGACATATTACATGTGACCGATGCTTATTTATACATTTATGCTAATTAGGCATCCTTAAACAACGAAAGGGTATGATTATAAAGAATTAATTATATTTAATGATATTGGTTCTATGTGTTTAGTAATCAAATGTGTCTAACTTGGGCTTGACAAAGTACCAAATGGAATCAGCCCAAGGGGATCTAAGCATGTAATTAGCAAAGCGTGAAAGGTGACTGAACTAATTTTCTAAATTGCTTACTTTTAACGCCATAGCTCAATGCAAATGAATGTGGATACACAGCATCACTGGTCGCACGTAACAGTGTTGGGCATTGGTTCATTACCAAGTAATATAACTTTTAAAATGGTTACTTAAGATGTGTAACATATTTATTTTAGTTTTGGAATTATATGTTATATTTTTGGTTTGCTAAATCGTGTTAATATGCACAAATATTTAATATAAAACATAGTAGTTAACGTTTTTGGTGAATTTATTAAAACATTATTGTTATTTAGTAATCACATTAACCTATTATTATGAATATTATCCAACACCCTCTGGTTACATTAATAAACCTTATATTTCTGAAAGTTTGAAAGTGTCCCGCCGTACACGATGTCTTGAGAGCTGTAGAGGTGGCTAGCGACATATACGGAGAGGGGGCAGTGTAAAACATTAGGCAATGCATGTATATCACCATCTAATAAGAATCGGCCCATCTTTTTGCCTTTACAAAAGTAGAATATTAATAGTGAACAACTGGACATTATGAACTAGTCATCTCTCCAGCTCCCAGCAGCCCTTGCGTACGCTTAAGTTTTACGTTCCGAATTCATTAAGTGCGGATGTCTTTGTGTTATCTTGCTATGGAAAAGTGTCGTTTCAACACAATGGAAGCTCGCTTAAAGGAAATGTTTTGAATGCTTTCAAGAATAAAAAGTTTAACTGTGGATAAAGAGAGGTACAGCCACATGGTTGACAAAACCACTGGGATAACTGAGGATTATCAACCACTAAAGCAGTACACCTTCATGAAATTGGGTAATAAGAGAGTGAATAGAAGTACTGAAAGCATTTGAACATTTGGGGATGAAATTTGCGAGGTGCAGTCGAGAAGTGTATACGCCAAAGACAAATTAGCTATGAGGGCAGTTAGAATAAGTTTGTATAAAATTCCCACATTAGCAAAGAAATGGTTTGAGAGATTATGTGGGGGGGGGGAGGATTGAAGCTAAGATGATGTATGCGGTATAAGCTCTGGGGGTGTGAGAGGATTGGATGAAGATTGATGTGGTCCATGGAATGTTTTGTGGAGAAGTATGGGGTTACCACGAACCTACCCAAGGGGGGAAAGTTTGTTAGAATTGGTAAGGTATAATAGTTGAGGGAATTATGAAATATTGCTATAGATGTCTTAAATTAGATAATAACAATATACTAAAAGTATGTCATATGTATCAAGTGGCCGCTTATGGTGTCCCAGTAATTAAAACGGGCGTTAAACACTATTCCAAAAAATGTATCAGATCTTTTGGCAAGAGAGAGTTGGTTTGGAGAAGTGGGGAAAATAGTAGGAGAATTGAAATGGGAGATTTTTTTAAATAGCGTTTAATACCCGTTTTTACTGCTGAAGCACCAAAGGCGATGGACACTGAAGATACATGAAATAATATATTGGGAAAGTATTTTTAGAATTATTATTATTGAGATTAAACTACAAAAATTAATGGTATATTATTAATTAAATGAAATATACCACCATTGACAGACTGTGTGGGTATTTTTGAACATTTTTAGATGTAACTATGTTTATGAACTAAACCCTTGATATCATCTTTACATTCACTAAAATTGAGAAAAATTATAGAAATGTTCGAGTTACATTCAGTATTTAAGACGAAGATGTTCATATGTTTAAAACAAAAACATGTTACTATTTAAAAATAATGTCAATAACTAAGCAAATGTGCACAATCAACAGTTTAATTTAAATGTTTTGCAGTAAAAACAAAACAACGCAATCTTTTTCTGAATGTTATTACACAACGTACAAATATATTTAACAAATAAATGTTACATTAATATTTCACATTTGTTATCTTTACGACAGTGTTTTTGTTAAATATAAAACATGCGTATTATAAATACAGTTTATGTGCTGAATTAATTTGTCCTTTTATTTTAAAACAATACAGAGAAAATTAAATGCAAGAGTGCTTTTTAAACTTCGGTTTTCAAGCATACCGTGTTACTCCAATAGTCCTAATCCCTAATGTTCAGGAACTATTTTTCTTATTTTATTTAAATGGTGTATACCGAATTCTGTTGCAAAGAAACAAATATTGATGCCACTACAGCGGTTTTTAAATATTGTGTTTTATGTAATGGCCCGATTTCCCTGATTTTGAGGAACTATTTTACTTATTTGATTTAAGTGGTATATACGAAATTTTAAACACGGAATGGTGCCACTAGAATAGCTTTTAAATTTTGGGTTTCGGGTAAATCCCCACTGCTAATAATCTGATTTTACTCATTTTCAGATACCATTTTACAATTTGAATTAAATGGTATATGCGGATTTTAGTTATAAAACAAAACTATTAGTGCTGCTAGGGCTATTTTTAAGTCCTGGATTTCAGGTAAACTCCCTTAATAGTCACATTTCACTGATTTTCGGAAAGTAATTTAAATGGCATATATACAGAGTTTATTTTATATATATATATATATATATATATATATATATATATATAAATGAAAAATAAAAAATAATGTAACACTATTAACAGAGTAACTAAATAAACAGTAACTAGAAAAGCAGAAAAAGATAAAACACTAAGAAAATGACGCAGTTTTGCAATAGCTATATTTCGAACTGCTAGAGTTCTTCTATGGCAAGAAGTCAAGTGAAGGTTATAAAAATAAATATTGAATATCGAAGGTAACTTGATGCATGAAAACAGATGAAACAAGCAATAAGAGTGTGTGGAAAAAACATTAATATGTAAGATTTAAACCTAGGGGTATACACGCTTTATGTAAAAATATAGCTGCCATTTCTCTATCTCTGAAAGTTTACTCAGAGATAGAGAAATGGCAGCTATATTTTTACCACCTTCACTTGTCTTTTTGCCACAGAAAAACTCTTATCATTTCGAAAAATAGCTATTGCAAATCTGTGACTTTCTCTTAGTGTTTTATCCTTTTCTGCTTTTCTAATTATGGTTAATATATATATATATCAGATTTACGAAAGCACTATTAGGCTATAACTACGAAGGAAAATCAGTATTTGAAAACATACCAGATGTACTGACCTAAAAACAGACTTTTAGTAGTTCTTTATGCACGCTTATTTCATTCACCTGGCGTAAAATTAAATTAATAATTTCTAGGGCATTACACATTAAAATGGTCACAAATAAACCACTAAAAACAAACATTAATTCAGAATATTTTCACCATAACTTGTTTCTCATAAATAGAATATGAATTGAAATGAACATTAGTATAACATACAACATTTCTTCCATGCAAGAAACATTGGAGACGGCAATGATAATCATGAACTTGATCTTGGTATCGCTAGCAAGGTAATGACCTCTTCACGTTCGTGTCCTACAAACAACATCGTTGCGCTTCTACACAGAGATGAAATAAACATCAGAAACCTCAAGGTAAGGTTATATTTTCTTTTGATTCGTACATAACCTATGCATGTTTACACTGTAGGCGACAGTTCAAATTTATTAATTATTCTTTTCTACAATTGAAATGTAAAAATGCAGTTGATTAGAGTAACTATGATATCTTCGCAAAACACTTGAAGAGCACTAGGGAAAAACAAGCAAGTCCACTTTTTACTTTTTTATAGGAATTTAATTTGAAGTTTAAAAGCGCTACAAAATTAAGCACATTGGATATAGAAATTTTTTTTTCTAGAATAATTCCCAAGGTAGTTTTCCAACAGACCCTTCTTTTGAAACAAGTGTCATGTGTTATTTGTTCGTATTAATTAACAATAAAATCAAAGTACGCCTATCTGTAGATAAAAACAATCAAAATACACTAACTATAATACGCAGTGTACCAAATTATACTAGATATTTGCTGGAGAAATTACAAACATTAATGAAACACCATTGAAAATAGAAATTATTCATTACAGGATCTATTCAGGTCATCATATTTTGTTTTGGAAAGTGGAGCTTGAATAGGAAGGTGCAGGCCGCACATCAGTCGTCTGTGTACGGCTGTTGCTGATTCTAGTTCAAGAATAGGTTTTACCAGTTGCAATTTCTGGTATTTCCCTTTTATTCACTGAAAATGATTTTCTGTATTCTTTATTAAGAAATGAAGACCACGATATTAGAAGGAAAACGCAGCATCTTCTTCTGACGTGCTCATCCCAATGGCTGGGTGTTTCAGCATGAGTTTTTTTGACTATTAAATGTATATCTTTGTCACTTCGACATAACTGTGTCATTTCATGGGAAATGTCCCTTTTATTGATTTAAATACGTTGCACTTTTGAACGATAGCATAAATAAGGCAAGTAGTTGTATTTTATTTTGGCCGGAGTGCGAATCACAAAAAATTCCCACCACCACGGGTGGGCGCGCTCGTTAACGACGCGGAATCATGAGCAGGAGGTCTGGGGTTCGAATCCCGCCATACCTTCGCTCCGACTGAGTTTTTTTTTTCCCCCATGTTTTCCTCAGTCCTCATAAATGCAAATGCCGGGGGGGGGGGTACCCTAAACATAGACCTGGAACGTTTCCTTCCTTAAAAAAAAAAGCCTTTCCCAATATATCATTTCACCTCATGTATCATCAGTGTCCACTGCCTGTGGTGCCTCAGTAGTAATAACGAGCGTTAAACACAATTAAAAAAAAGCTATTATCTAACTGAACTATTAGGATTGCCAATATGCCAAGACACATTTTCTTGGTGGTTTCAAAACTAAGTGATCTAGGAAAAATGTTTGGTTTTTTTTTTAATTGTGCTAAATGGTAAAGTTAGTGAGAACTTAGATGAAAGCCGTTACCAGATATAATCCACTTATAAAATGACCAAGAGACCCACGGAGAGCAATCGAGTTTTGTTAGTGGCATGAACATATTGGCGAAAGGTGTAATAAATAAGTTACGCTCTGTCTGGTAAAGAAAAGTTAAAGCAGGTATTAAAAGTGCGCTTTCCAGATCCACAAGTAACTTATGGCTGATTGGATTAACAGGGACAGCTAGACCCTCGAGAGAGAGGCTACCTGAGGTCAGATTGTCTGGGACTGCGTGACTAGAAAATGCAATGAGTGGATGCAAGCACTCCAAAATTATGATAAGGGCATCAGGCAAGGGTAGATCATCTTGATGGTAGGCATAACATGTCACTGCCTCTGCGCAGGATTGTAATCAGATCAATTTCTCTTGCTGGAGATGTAACAGGTAGTTAGCCTGCTTCTCATATACTTTGCAAATGTAAGTGAAGCATTTATTAATTTAAGAGGTTAGGTGTTTGGGTTTGTTGCTGTTGTTGTTGAGTAATCTTTCAATGTTTTTATTTTTAAAAGACATACCTCTCCTAGGTAATTATCTCTATTTTAACATTACGGATAAAATATTAAATAAAATTGTTAGTTTACTGTGAAAGAAAATGAAATACGAACGAAAACATTTAATCACAATAAAAACAATTTATATTATCAATGAATGTTAGACCAGTTTAATAATTAGTTTTAATAGTTTAAGGAAAAGTTCATGCATATAATTAAATCCTAAACATTTGTTATCCTTAATCAACAATTCCAAATGCAATATTTTACAGAGGGAAACAAGTGATTCTTGATATAGTTAATTATCTGCCTTGTTAAATCCAAAAATTTTACCAATTTTAAATAACATCCTCCAGGTTTCATTTATATTAATGATATTAACACCTAACATTTCAAAACAAATCGAGGAAATATAATGATTAATACTGTGAAGCCTTTTTTGGCCTACATGAGCTTTACCGCGTCTATCACTACGTCTTCTTCCTCCATCACATGATTTCATTGGTAGAGTGCAGTATTGCAGGAGGGGGCATGTTAGCACACCGCATCCCGCTGATCACCTCTCCATTAGGCACTTCCCAATTGTCCTCACGAGGCTGGCTGAACGCCGTCTTGGATAACTTCCTAAATAGGTACCCGGAATCAACCCAGGCCTCCTGGGCAGCAGTCAGCAGCGCTAACCACTAGACCAAGGGGGTGGTCATATAATGATTAATTCAATATAAAAATAAACTTTTCAAAAAAAAATAAAAGATTCTTTTCGAACATGTTGTGTGAATGCCTACTTTTACTTAGCAAAAGGCTTGGATAGCTTTTAACGTTCCCCCCCCCCATTCATTGTATCCTACCCAGCAATGGTAGCTAATAATAAATTGATCCCATCCCCCTTTATAATATTTTTATATCTGTGGAATGTTTTAATGACAACGATTGTTAAGGAACAACTCCTAAGGAGAAGTGAATTTTGAAGTGCACATTGAATTCCAATATTATGTAATTTTGAACACTGCTGAAACAATTGTCAAACTATATACACAATGTGGGAACACAGCTCTTATAAATAATAAAGTGTTAAATATTGGTCTGTAGTTTTACACAGTCAGTTTTTATCTCCTCTTGTATAAAAGTAAAAAAAGCAAAAAAATATTTTGTTGTGTTTGATCCAAATAAAAAATTCCACAAATAGGTGGCGTATTCAATGGACTTAACGCTTGCGAAACGAAACCTGTTTTAAGATATTGGTGTCTGTAAACGGATGTGAATCAGTATTCACGCTTTCAAGAGTTAAAAATGTGGGGCGTAAAGGAAAGGAAATCGCATTGCGTGAAATGTCAGAAAGTGGCGTGGGGTGAACATAAACGAGACATTTGTATAAACTGTGAATTTTTACATCAAAGTCTACAGTTTCTTTGATGGATACTTGTGCAAGTTTTGTCAGAGACATTTATTAAACAAAACATCAATTAAATATAATAAATTTAAATAAAATATATGCAGGTTCGATAGCAAACTATATAAGCAATAATGTGTGATATATTCATGTACACAGTCTAGGGTTAACAAGTGAAGACGTGGTAATCTAGTGAATGAAACCCTACGAAGCGCTTTACTTCTTTATGACCCCCAGACAAAATAATCATAAGTGATGGACAAATATCTAAATTCATAGTCACCATATGAAACTGGTTACAGTTTGTCGGTATAGAGTAATTTAAACAATATCAAAACTAGTAAGGATTATTGCATTCACAAAATACTTATCTGTTAAGTAAATAATTGCAGCTGTAACTTCCGCTCGGCTGTGTTCGGCTGTTTTGATATAGTTGCACAAATAAGGCTATGTGTACAACAGTGTGACATGTTTTAAATGGAGTTTCGAGCTGTTATTATGTTCTTGACAAAAAAGGACCTACTCCAAATGAAATTAAACAGCGATTGGACGGTGATATGGGGAAGTATCCCCCTCATATTCTACCGTAAAAGAATGGGGCAACTTTTTTCGAATGATCGAGAAAGCATTGAAGACGAAGAGCGTGCAGGTCGGACCTTGGAGGTGCTCACTGCTGAAAACATCGCTCGCTCTTGTGGAAGGAGAAATTATGGAAGTCCAGCGACTGAAAATTACAGAATCAGCAGCAAAATTGGATCTTTCTAAAATAACAGTCCTTCGAATTATTCATGAACATTTAAACATGAATAACGTTAGTGCAAGATGGGTGGGTGCCTAGACTTCTTTCCTCAGTCTAAAAGCAGTAACGAGTCATCTGTTGTCCGGCATTTTTGGAGCTATACCATGGTAACGAGAGAGATGTTCTGCAAACCATTGTTACAGAAGATGAAACTGTGGTCCTCTATTATGATCTCTTGTCCAAAAGAGAATCAATGGAGTGGCGTAAACCTTGCGAAGCACATCCTCTAAAGGCCAAGTTCACTCAGTCAACCAAGAAGATCATGGCCACAATCTTTTGGGACTGTGAAGGAATACTCTTCATTGACTTCAAAGAGAGGAAGACCACAGTAAATGGGGAGTACTATGCTGGCCTACTGCACAGACTACGTGCTTCCACAAAGAGAAAAGGCGAGCAAAGCTGAGTGGTAGTGTGCGCCTTGTTCGCGACAACTCGCCTGTGCACACATCTCTTGTTGCAAAGGAAGTTATGAAGAAAGGTGTCTTCAAGGAGAGCGATCATCCTCTCTACAGCCCATATCTAGCTCGCAGCAACTATTTCCTCTTTACAAAACTCAAGAATGACTTTCGAGGAAGTTAATTTAAGTGTGGCGAAGAAGTGATGGATGCTTGAATTAGCTTTTTATAGAATTGCTCATATTTGTGGAGACGTGAATTATGGTTGATTCCTTCGAACACTTCACTCAAATGGAGCATCTATATTTTTCATCTATGTCTACTTATATATTGGACGAGTCTTATATTATGGATCATATAAACTTTATTTTACCTGAATAATTGGAACATTCATCTCATTCCCATTTTGCAGACAAGACTTCCGACTATTTTGGGTGGAGGAGGATTGAAATGTTGATTCAAAGATATGAGAAGTGTATTGCAATAAAGGGTGACTATACTGAAAAATAAAATATAATTTTTGTCTTTATCATACCTAGAAAGTGGTTGGGCTGGAAACTTATGAATCTTCCCTCGTATATGCTTATTAAATGAGTACAACGCAGTTTTATTAGTAGAATGAAGGTATACTCTCTCCTGAAAATTCAAAATTTGCATAAACTAAAATGGAAGTGTTCTTTACATAGTCACAAACGTTTCTTCGTCGCAGGAGTGACTGACCTTAACTAAATGGAAGATACCGCTGCTGGAAACTGAGAGAGGTGCATCCCCATTTTTATACTACAATACGCAACACCTAAGTAAACGACTACCTTGCAGGTTCTTGCAACCATATCTTACTTCCTTCCTGGGACTTTTTCTTGAGGAAATATATTTAAGACGAGGTAAGAGAACCTCGTTTACAAATTACTTGGTGACTTGAAGATGCGCATTCTCAATTCTTTAGATATAATCAACAGATACATTTATAGTTCGCTTTTGAGAGGAACTTGATTACTGAATTGACATTTATCGGGCGAGGAAAGTTGCTCACATTGAACATTCGACACATGTGAAAATAAGAATAATTCCTTCCGCATTTAACGTATAGCAATTTACATTTAATTTAATGAAAGTAGTAGTATTGAAGCGGATATAAGAAAGTTCTGGAGAACTTCCGCACTTCAGCCACAGACTTTTTGTGCCACCCCCAACTCCCTCATAGTGTTCCAAATTCTGTGTTCTTGTTGAAATCCAGAACCTTACTTCCTATAAGAGGATCACCCACATTGAGATATGGTTGAGGACAGAAGAGCTGATATCTTCTTTTCTCCAGGGCTTCACATTCAAAGAGCAAATACTTCGCAGTCTCGTGAGATTGACGAAAGTCTACATATGGGCTCTCCCTGGAAGAGACCCATTTTCTGGAGATGTTTCCTAAACTGACCATATCCATTAATTAATCCTACCACTCTCCCTAACGTTTTCTTTGCCAACATCACGAGCGTTTTGATGAGTGTAGGGTTGGGTCCGCTGACAAGATTTTCCCCAAGGGCTTGTCCTGGGTATTTGGGTCATCGTGTTTTAAGTTTCTCTCTGGTCTATAATTTAATTATTGTTCTTATTGTGGATTGGTTACTCCAAAGGCTGCTTCAGGGCCTATTAAGGGGCTAGATGTTCCTTTCTTGGCCAGCTTACCTTCTGCTTCATTCCCTGTCACTCCTCTGTGACGTGGCACCCACCTCGATTCAACAGAGTTATCTGACAGAGCTATCAGTTTTTGGAGGCAATTCCATATCAACTTGGAATTAAATTGGTGAGAGGCAAGTGCTCGAAGAGTAGCTTGACTTAGTGTAATGAAATATTTCATATGCTTAACTTTTTAATATTTATATACTTTTGACTCGATCTATTTACTAAATCAAACGAATGCAGAAATTCCTGATGATTCTAGATGGAAATCTTAATGGATATCACTATGCAATTGAATCATGAACGTTCAACTTTCATGGGGTTTCAAGGTCTTTAAATGAAAACGTTATTTCCCAAATAGTATAAAATATTAGACTTTTCTGAGAGGTTTTATTTCAGGTTTAATAAATACATATTTTACTCACCCAAAGTGAGTAGAACATAAAGTGAACAAAGAAAGAAAAGAAAACAGGTGACAGGCAAAGCAGACAGAGTTATCTCTTCAGGCAGGAAAAAAAAAATGGTAAATGAGGCATGAACCTTGAATAGCACGTTACACCTGGTAGATTACTTTCACGTTTTAGAGGTTATATCTCGTTCGTCCAAACACTTCTGAGCTCAAATTGCGCTAAGGGTCTGTTTCAGTGAACTATTGATATCTAAACCCGTACCCACAGCTGTGCCCTAATACTGCAGTTCAACATTCCTTGCAACGTCGCTAGGGATTTAGTCCCTGGGCATTAGATTCAATCCATCCGAACATTTCCTAGAATTAGAGGGATTCGATTTCAAAGCACGAACTTTGTGCAGAATTTTGATAAATGCGCTTTTACACAAATACTTTCGTTATATATCTTCGGTAGTTGCTTAGTTTATTAAAAGTTCAAACAGCAGAAGAAATGCTTTGTTTTATGTCTCTGTTTTGCACGGTATTTCCACGAAAGATGCCAGTCTACCAATAGGAAGTATCCCCTCACAGGAAATGTTTCCTGAAACTTGACAAAATTTCTGTCCCAGGCGCTTTTCAGGCACGTGTGACAAAGCAGAATCCTTTCACTTAAAACTAGTGAAAGTAGTAACGTGAACTCCAAGCTCGCATGTTTATTACTTTTTTATTTATCAGGCTGTTTGTATTAAGAACTGGTTCTGGGATTTTAAATTAATGACCCAGTTATAGTTTGAATAGAAACATGTTAAATTGGCAATGTGTCATTAATTTCAAATGCCGAATGTGCAGTTTAAAAAGCTATAGAGAAGACGATGACGCCCTATAATCAAAAACAATATTATGCCATCAGCACCAGCAATAGTCTGTCATAATATGCAGGTAAAGAAATAAAGCTGTTCATTACCTACCATAAAAATACGGTAGAAATTCTTATTACATTGTTTTCACATTTATGTTTCTTTTCCAGCGTGTAGTTTTAAAATATTTAGTTTGAATATATTTTTTAAAATTATTATTTTAAGCACTATTATTAACAAAAGTTACAAATAACAGCCGCATAGAGAGGGAAAAATCTCCAAATGGGGAAAAAGGGTATCCAAATAAAGTTGTTTAAAATTAGTGGAATAAATTTGGCTGAATTTAGTTTTGCAATTTAATTTTATTAGACTTCAACTTTTGACCATGTACAAGGGTAGTCCATACGTTTTCTGACTACCATTTTCTAGATATGATACAGATAAAAACTATATTTCACTTTGCAATACACTTCTCACGTCTTTGAATTAACATTTCAATCCCCCGGCCCAAGAAATAGTCAGAAGTCTTGTCTGCAAAATGGCCATAAACAGCATTCATCACTTCTTTGTCACACTTAAACTTCCTTTCTTGAAGATCTTTCTTGAGTTTTGAGGTTTCGTTGCTCCCGTAATGACCTGCCGAACCGGTGATAGAATGAAGCAATTCTTCTACAGCGTTCAATCCAGAATTATCCATTCGCTCCATTGCAACACGTCTGAGCACTTGCTTTTTCATTGTACAAAGGACGCGTGCGTATGCCACTATAGTTCTAATGCCAAACAATAACAAGCTAAGCACCGATATACAGTAAGGATGGGTTAAAAAGGTCATAGAGAACGATGTTGTAGTATGGTCTCCAAGATTCCATGTTTTGCATATAACAATAACTTCTAAGCACAAAAAGGAATTTAAATTACTGTAAAGACCTATTGTATTTTACGCAATTATCTAAGGAGTATTGTTCATGTTTCGACATCAAGGACACCGAAAGTGATTCTCAAGTATCATGGCGGGAAGGTGTACCAACGAATGCACTCACCAGCTACACATAAGCCGAGCGCAAAATATAACAAGAAGGGGGAAGAAAAAAAAAAGAGTGAGATATAACGAAATCGGTAAAGTAGTAGTACTTAATTAAAATTTATTGATAGTGCAAGAAAAGCATAAGTCACAAGGGATCTACACCTATCTGGCCCAGGCCGTTTTAGGTGTACCTTCTAGCGAATACAGAAATGTTAATACAATAATGATTTAATACTAATCCTTTATCTAAATTCTAAATAATTGAATAAAATACAAAATTTCCATTTTGATTGCATCAGACCCCTGTTCCCGGTTCATCAGCAGTAGCCTACTGGAATTCCAGGGGATTAGGCTTCGACCCAACCCAAGGCACTAAAATAAATTTGCACTTACTGTAAAGTAGTAGTGGTAGTTGTAGTAGAGTAGTAGTAGTAGTAGTAGTAGTAGTAGTAGTAGTAGTAGTAGTAGTAATAATAGTAGTAGTAATAGTAGTAGTAATAGTAATAGTAATAGTAGTAGTAGTAGAGTAGCAGTAGTAATAGTAGTAGTAATAGTAGTAGTAGCAGTAGTAGTAGTAATAGTAGTAGTAGCAGTAGTAGTAGTAATAGTAGTAATAGTAGTAGTAATAGTAGTAGTAGCAATAGTAGTAGTAGTAGTAGTAGTAGTAGTAGTAGTAGTAGTAGTAGTAATAGTAATAGTAGTAGTAGTAGAGTAGCAGTAGTAGTAGTAGTAGTAGTAGTAGTAGAGTAGCAGTAGTAGTAGTAGTAGTAGTAGTAGTAGTAGTAGTAATAGTAGTAGTAGTAGTAGTAGTAGTAATAGTAGTAGTAGTAGTAGTAGTAATAGTAGTAGTAGTAGTAGTAGTAGAGTAACAGTAGTAGTACTAGTTGTAAAATTTATTATTCCAGTAAAGTAGGTACACACACACACACACATACAGCCGCATGGGTCGCAAGACCTTTGTGCTCTTGTAAAATACTTCATTTCTGAAATTAATTCCTACAAAAGAAAACAACATTAACAAAAAAGCACTCACACATGAAACACATATACATATACAATTTCTGTTATTCATATACATTTTTCTTATTATTTATGTACAATGTTTATAGAAATGTTTTGTCCCTAAAGCTACGTATTTCATTTAAGAAAATGCCCAGGTTTAGCCAGTTTTGTATATTTACAATAAAGCCCCAACATGCTCCCTCCCTCTTACTGGAAGTCAAATATGAATCCGGGAGAAATTTTATCCTAACATTTTCTGTCTGTGTACACTTAGCCAAAATGTATATCCAGTCTTCCGGTTCCGAGCTTAATGGGCAAATCCTCCTGCCTTCCTCTTCAACAACCTTACTTCCAGCCTCCCGGTCTCTGTTTCATGCCTAGCTCCATGATATGTCTCTTTACTGCATCTAATTATAATTTCACTCTGCAGGTCCAGAGATGACGTCTGCATGCAACGCTCCGTTTTATGTCAGACAGGCGTCTTTTGACTTTTGTCACTACGCAAATACCAAGATAGGATAATTGCTCGAAAGTATAGCTAGATCTACGCTTTACAGCTGCTTTACTTAGTGCGCACACATAATACTGGTGCAACTGAAATTGAAGGGAATTTCTTTTGTTATAATCATTATTTCATTTTCAGTCTTTGAGTTGGTGGCTGATGATGATGAAAAGTGTTACTTGGTTACAAAACCAACCATAGTCTGTTTATAAATAGTTTTGTTATAATACTCTAATCAGACCCTAGTTTCTGGACATCGCTTGACAATCCCATCATCATTATAATAATCACTGCCATCAGAATAATTCCGTTCTCCTCAATGACCCTTTTCAGCTGCGAGTTAGTTACCTTGTTTTGGATCATTAGAAACAATGGGAAACGTTGTCTTGACGATTTGATAATAGAGATAGTACATCATAGTCCAATATTGTATAAGTATAAATTTTGTTTGTTCCTCTGTCAGTCCAAAACTGTAAACAGTAATAATATCGGAAAATAATTTTTTACTTAAAAGAATGGATTTATGAGGTAGAATAAAGTTTGTTAAATAAAAAGTGTATGAAATACTCGCTATTATCTTTTTTTGTAAAGTACCTTTAGCGCCGTTAATTTTACATTCCATTCATTCAACATTTGCCTTGTCGTAACATGCATGAATAAATAAAAAAAGGAAAAAGTTGACGACCCGCAGTTTTTAAATTATTACAGTGTTCTATAAACATGGGTGTTAGCAATGTTTTTAATGCGATTAAATATTGGATACTAACTTCTCCATTATGGGTAAATTTGAGGAGAAAAACCGCGGTACCTGACACTATTACGATGTTGTTGTACATGAGAGGTTACTACTGCGCTGCGCCAAATATTTTGGAACCGAGACAAGCTGGGATCGTTCCATAGAACGTCGCTTTTTCTATCTCATTAGGCCGCCATTCATTCCAAAATGCCAAGCAGGTAGGAATGCAGTGTTCTATTAAATCATGAATTGAAGGCTCTATACACACATACAGTTCTTGTTCTCACCTCGGATCGTCGAATGACACGCCGAGAGTAATAAAATTTCGATTGTAAGCCAAACGTGAACATAAATTCTTGTATGAAGGACAACGTGATTTTATATCAGGTTATATGACAGTAATGACAGCAGTTAAAACAACTGTTAATGTTATTGTCGAAAGTTTTGAAGCATAGCAGCAATCGCAGGTACTCTAATAGACCCCAGTAAAGCATGTTCCTGGTAATTTATAATGCACAAAATTAGGGTGTCGTAAAACGGACAATAGGGAACTTAATTTCATTAATTATTATTTAAAACAAAACATAATACATGTGAATGCTAACCAGCTCTTCATGTTTGAAACTATGAGTCATATATCTAATGTCAAACAAAAGTAAGTGCTAATATGTAATGAATAACACTTAAAGCATAAAACATAAAAGTTGCCTCCTGTAGTTCTCAAAACCACCTCCCTGAAGACATGTACACAGAATGATACTGAGTGACTTAACTTACCCTTACAGCAAGAAAGATCTGAGGGTACTGGTGTGGTAGAGCTGCTATCCCGAACGATAACGGAGAGAGCCGAGGGTAGATGATTTGCACAGATAGAGCTAAATTATAAGGCTCTCAAGCACAACTGCATCATAGCTCAGACGGTTAAAGCGTCGTGCTATAGTAGTGAAGGCGGTGGTTTCGAATCCTGACGTCCTGTGCTGTTTTCTGCAGGGGTTAAAGGAGATTTGTCACTATTACAATGATTTATTCTCTGACACAGTACTACGCATGCAATGAGCTAAACATTGATATTTACTAGTTTCTTTTCTATTGGAATCAAAGGAGATTTTCCGCCATTGCAATGGTTTACCCGCCCTTATCAATTTATATTTACGAAAAGGAAGCGAGCGTAGACCGGCAGGCCGTAGCGAGCAGCAGCAAACCGCTGGGTTCACCGGTTTCTAGGATTTACCAGAGGTTAGCCTTAAGGTTAGTGTGTGCAAACATGAATTAATTGCGAATACCAATAAGACAACGCGTGGTAAAAAGTGGATAAATCAGTTTTGTTATAAGGAATACATTTTGCACCCAGAAAGTTGCGGAGAACATGGCATAGGTTACATTACGTTTAGTAAAAAAATAATACATGCAACATTTACTCTTTTACAAGCGGCCATGCAGAATTCGCTATCCTTCGGTTCTCTCCACTGTTGCTCGGGACCGCAGGTCTTACCACATCAACAGTCTTTGGAGCTTTCTTGCTGTAAGTGTAAGAAGTGACTCAAACTAGCCTGCTGATGATTGTGCCTCCGCCGACTTCGATTAGCAGTTTCTTTTAATATTGTTTGAGGCCCGTTTTTACTAATGAGACACCACAAGCGGTGGACACTGATGATACATGAAATGAAATGATATATTGGGAAAGAAAGGAAACGTTCCAAGGCTAAGTTTAGGGTATCTCCCCGGCATTTGCCATTTATGACTGAGGAAAAATTTGGAAAAAAACTCAGTCAGGGAGGACGGTTCTGGCGGGATTCGAACTCCAGACCTTCAGCTCACGAGTCCGCGAATTAACGACCTCGGTCACCCATAGCGGTCGAATTGCATTGACTTGAACATACGTCATAACGCAACGAAAATTTTTGCACATTCTTTTACGGTCGAATATGAGGGGGATGCTTCCCCATATACCCCGTCCAATCGCTGTTTAATTTCATTTGGAGTAAGTCCTTTTGTGAAGAACTTCATAACAGCTCGATGCTCCATTTTGAACATGTCACAATCTTCTACACATAGCCTTCTTTATGCAAGTATATCTGAACAACTGAACACAACGGAACAGAAATTACAGCTGCAATTATTTACTTAACAGATAAGGGTTTTGTGAAGGCGATAATCCTTATCGGTGAGTCGGAAACTTATGGACCTACCCTCGTATAGGCATATGCTGCTATAACTGCAATGCATCTTTTTGATACAGGTTTACAGTGAAATATTGGCTAAAATTTTTACGAGCAGGAAAGTGTGTTTAAGGACCTAGATCATGCGCAACAGAGCAGTTTATTAAACACGCCTAGGACGGGAGAACATCTAATAACCAGGACTTTGGTGGAGGATTTCCGAAGGTGTATATTCCAGAATGCTATTGGAACATAAAAGTCACAAAAATGAGGTTAGAGTGCAAATAAAATAAATTGCTTGATAATATCCACAACAACAATAATAACTGTATATTACTATTGAGACCAAGTTAACACAAATGACTGATTATTGAAAGGTGCTTAGAGGCAATCAATTCATAATATATTCCGTCACCTTTTACATACACAATGACGAATTCATTTAATTTATAAAATGAACACTTCGCCAAGAGTAATAAATGCAGGCAGAAAATGTTCGTGCAGCTATAAGTGATGCCCAACCAAATTTTCATCATGAATGCCTTTTTGACCTTCATTGAGTCCTGTGCAATCATCGATAGTCTTATAATCAGACGTTGTACCCATTTTCGTTAAGTTATTGTTCTTAAATGCTGACATGGGAAAGTCTGCTAAATGCACACCGTGTGTTCGTGACTCGTATTATTTGTCCTTCAGTATGAACTTTAAAGCTGTACAAATACTAACTTGTTAGTGAACTAGTTTTATTATAAGCAATACTTTACATTCAAGGTAACTGTATTCGTTATTATTTATAACAGCCTTTTAACAATAAATTTTGTTCTTTACGTCCTTTAAGGAATGTTACACTACACAGGTTAATGTTATTTATTTATTCATAAATGTGTTTTAATGTAAATTTCTCATTGTGAACGATAGTATCACGTTTTCATTTTATAACATCATCCACTTTTTCATTTGTATAAGTCTCACTATTCAGAAATTAAGAAAATTTATAGTTTCGTTAGAGCCCAAAAATTCATTAGGTATATTTGTGTTGTCCATTGGTACCATGTCATATATTTACTACATGTAAAATAACTTCATGCATGAAAGAAAAGACCGCCACAGGTGGCCGAGGTCGTCAAGACGCGAACTCGTGAGCGGGAGGTCTGGGGTTCGAATCCCGCCAGGACCGTGCACCCTTACTGAGATTTTCCAGGTTTTCCTCACTCCTCATAAATGGCAAATGCCAGGAAGGGACTCTAAACTTAGGCCTGGAACGTTTCCTTCCTTAAAAAATATCTTTTCCCAATATATTATTTCATCTCATGCATCACCAGTGTCCACCGCCTGTGATGCCTCAGTAGTAAAACGGGCGTTAAACACTATTAAAAAAAATCCCAATGAAAGAAGAGCCCTGAGCAAAGTTTATTGACCGCTTTACGCACTGAATTCAACGACGCACTAATGATCAGAGTTGTTAAAGAGTGTGGAAGTAGGTAACAACAGGATATTTGTTAAATGAAACATAGCTACCTTCTCAAAAACCATTTCGTCATATCTCCTACCCCTCGTGTCAAAGAGCAATAAAGTAGTGAAACTTTGACAAAATAACTTTCTTTCCACGAATTACTCTTTATTCCTTTTATATTATTTCATTCCATAGTTTATATTTATTTATAGAACGACACAGACGGGGCGGGCTGGTGGTGTGCGACGTGGCGCTTGATTTTCGCGAGGGAGTTCTAGAGAGTTCTGCTTGGGGGCCGTCGGGATAAGGAGATGGCTCCAATAAGCTGCCAAGACTTACCATCTGAGGAAACACTAGATACAGCCTCCTACGTCCGGATCTGGATAGTTCATCTCATTCCTAGGTGACCCCATGAGTAGCGCAGGTCTTCCTCCGGCACGTAGATGTCTATCCTCAGCTATTCTAGGTCATACACAGAGTTATTACGGTTCTCACGTTGCAGGAGCCGCATAAGGAGAAGCAAGTTCGTTACTGCTTGGCTTTAATTGACATTCTTGTGACTCATTGATGGGGCCGTTTCATCGTTCTGGAACATGACTTAGCAAAATACGCGTGTCCGGATTGGGTTGGACTCGGCTTGGCAGTGGACCCGTCACTCACGGGCAATTGAGGACCTACGATGGCGGCGTGTCCCAGGGGAGTGCCTAAGGCGTGTACCCTGGGGGCCGGTGCGCCGGAATCGCCGTTGTTTGTAGGGAGGGTGGTGGCTACCTTAATGCTGGGGTGACTCACCTCTTAAATACGAGGAGGTCTAAGCTAGTATGACCTATCCACCAGTGAGAATCTGGAAGCTAAGAGAACTTAACGCGCCTGGGCGACGCAATCGTCTGCAGCCGGGTCGGTTTAGAGTTACAAGGTGCCGTCCTAACGCAAAATACCACGGGTGGCACAGACCTCTGTGTTACACCCCTGGACCTAGAGCCTGGTAGTACTCGAAATCACATGTCCAGAAGATATTGAACTGTTGCTGACCACATAAGATTGGAATAAGTTTTGTGATAATTTCAGCAGGTTAATTTTTCTGAGGAGGGACACTTTAGAGTAGCAAGAAGATGTATGTGTGTCTAGAGGAGGATTGAGAGGGGCAGTTGAGAAGTGAATACTTTTTGTAACGAATGGAGATTCAAAATAAAGAAAAATGGACCTGGTTCTTAAAACAAGTTAAAAGGACGAAAAATTGCAGTTAAATGGGAGAGAAATACAGGTGGTAAAGAAACGTAATTATCTAGGGACAGGATTAAGTTGTAATGGAAGTTGCAATGAACAGCATTCCAGCTATAAAAGTAAATTGACTGGAAAGAATTTCCACAACCACAATAGAAGCAAAAAATGTAATATAGAGTAGAAATATGGGGTGTAGCGGATGCAAGGAAAAATGTTGATAAAATGAATAGAATTGCCAAATTGTGTAATGCAGCCAGAATTAGGTAGGCATTCCTCCAAGATAAAAATTATTACATGATTTATGGAATACACATACAGAATTACCACATTGCAAGAGAGTAATATTATAAAAGAATGTTTCAGTAAACAAGATAAATTTAAGTGGAAAGGACCATGGTATCTCAAAGTACAGGACATTTTGCAACAGAGAGGTGTGCAAAAATTGTGGCTAAATAGGGAATTTGAAAACATAGAATTCTGGGAAGAATTAAACCTAAGATTGGAAGATGTTGAAAGACAATGGTATGAGAGAAAAGAGTTCATGAAGACTTTATAGGGTAATAAAAATAGTATAGGAAGGGGAAAATATATAGAACAATATGATAACGCAGGTAGAGAAGGGTGACATTGGTTAGAACTGGAGTTATGATTACAAGTGTTAAAATATAATAAAGAGGTAGAAAATGTCCAACGTGTGGAGAAACCGATAAGGCGTTTCATTGTTTATTATACTGCAGGTAAACAAAGTTCGCGATAAAATGGAAGAATTTATATGGAAAAACATTAATTAGAAAGATTTTTATTCCATAAGGAGAGAAGAATATAAAAATGATAAAGAACTAATCATTTGGATAACTTTTAAGAGAAATGGATAGGTGAAAGAGAGAGGGAACATAACTTAAAAGTAGAATAGATCAGATAAATATAAACAAGGACAGGATTATACAGTTATAAATATGATGTTCACTAATTTACTAATTATAAGGATAGGTTCATAAGTTACCGACCTCGCCGAAAAGGATTATCGCATTCACAAAATCTATATCTGGTGTCATTCCTAATCTGTTAAATAAATAATTGCAGCTGTAACTGTGTTCAGTTGTTCAGATATAGTTGCATAAAGAAGGCTATGTGTAGAAGATTGTGACATGATTAAAATGCAGTATCCAGCTGTTGTTAAGTTCTTCACAAAAGAAGGACTTACTTCAAATGAAATTAAACAGCGATTGGACGGTGTGTATGGGAAAGCATTCCCCTCATATTCTACCATAAAAGAATGGGCCAAACTTTTTCGAATGGGTCGAGAAAGCATTGAAGACGAAGAGCGTGCAGGTCGGCCCTTAAAGGTGCGTACTCTGGAAAACATCGCTCTCGTGGAAGAAGAAATTATGGAAGACCAGCGGTTCAAAGTTACACAAATAGCAGCAGGGTAGAGTCTTTCTAAAACAGCAGTCCTTCGAATTTTTCATGAACATTTAAACATGAATAAGGTTAGTGCAAGATGAGTGCCTAGACTTTTTTCCTCAGTCCAAAAGTAATAACGTGTCATCTGTTGTCAGATTTTTGCAGCTCTGCAACGAGAGAGAGGTTCTGCAAACCATTGTTACAGGAGATGAAACTATGGTTCTCTACTATGATTCCTTGTCCAAAAATAAATAAATGGAGTGACTGGCGTAAACCTGGCGAAGCACCGCCTCTAAAGGCCAAGTTTACTCAGTCAAACAAGAAGATCATGACCACAATCTTTTGGCACTGTGAAGGAATTCTCTTCATTGACTTCAAGAGAGGAGCATCACAGTAAATGGGGAGTACTATGCTGGCCTACTGCACAGACTACGTGCTTCCTTCCATCAAAGAGAAAAGGCGAGGAAAGCTGAGTGGCGGTGTGCACCTCCTTCACGACAACGCGCCTATGCACACAGCTCTTGTTGCAAAGGAAGCTGTGAAGAAAGTGACTTCAAGGAGATCGACCATCCACCCTACAGCCCAAATCTAGCTCCCAGTGACTATTTCGTTTCCTTAAAGTTCAAGAAGTACATTGGAGGAAGTAAATTTAAGGATGATGAAGAAAAGCTGGATGCTGTTTATGCCCATTTTGCAGATAAGACTTCTGACTATTTGGGGGAGGGGGGGTTGAAATGTTAATTCAAAGATGTGAGAAGTGTAATGCAATAAAGGGTAACTATATTGAAAAGTGAAATATAGTTTTTATCTTTATCATACCTAGAAAATGGTTAGGCAGGAAACTTATGGACCTACTCTCGTATTATTAAACCTATATTAAGTTTTGATAATCATTATTTATATTAATATGTTAATATAAAGCTCTTGCTTGGTTTACTAACCCCTACTCACTTCTAGCAATAGCATCAGCTCAATATGTGGTCAGTCAATTTGGGTCAACGGTTAACTATCGATCTCTTCAGCCTGTGAGGAAGAAAACGCAGTTATCTGAAATGTAGCGTAATTTATTTACTTAGTTGCTGTTTTCTCATCTGAACAACTTGTGCTCTTAGTCATATTATTCATTAGAGGCGTTTTCTATTTTTATGCCTTTTTAGTGTTATGTCATCATATAGGAGAAAATCTCGCACTTTGCCAAATAGTTTTAAAAATGTGAAGGTATTACTTCAAAATTGAATAATATCGCAATAATATTTCAATATTTGGAACGAATGAATGATAAATACTTTCAGACCCATTACAAACAGACAGAAATAATGGATGTTCTGTATCAGTTAACATATGGAAAGATATTGTTAAGACGAAACAGGTATTTGTCCAAAATGCAAGTAAAGGAGCAAAGAAAAGATAAAAATAGCATATGTATGTAACGTCACTCATGTAACGTCATTTTAAAATCAACCAATGAAACGAAAGAAAATTTTGAATTTTTACCAATCACAGCCGGATTACGGAGTGAAATTATCCCCCCCCCCCAAAAATATATATGCAATCCGTTTTATCACGCGATGTGCATTTGTCTTGTGGTCAGTGTAGCTAACTGTATGCCTCCACTATATAATTCCTAGACACGTATCAATAACCACTTCTGCTAGAGGTGATGGG
The DNA here is from genome assembly GCA_030762175.1 of Metallyticus violacea. Lineage (NCBI taxonomy): Eukaryota > Metazoa > Arthropoda > Insecta > Mantodea > Metallyticidae > Metallyticus > Metallyticus violacea. The sequence continues at coordinate 6,027,171 of CM060838.1, read as the reverse complement.
AAGTTATTGAAAGCAACAAAGGCATAGACAATCGACAATCATAACACAAAATGGAGGGTTCTTCAAATTAATTCATAATTATAGCAAATATTAATACTCTGTGCGCGAATTTCAAACATATATCACTTTTATTCTTATTCTATTCATGAAATAGCCCTAAAGCGTATTTTTCTCTTCCCTATTGGCATTACTGACAATCGACATTCTTCTGTCGCAAGATTGCTTGAAAAGGTTAAGTACAAACATACCATTATTGCAGTTTTGTAGGGTAAGTTTAGAGGAATTATATTAAAATTCTTATTTTATTAGTGAAATGGTCCTAATAAATAATAGTAGAAGGTTTGAGCTTTGCAAATATATTTACTCTCTACGTTCGGTAATCTCAGACCCTCTCGTGATAATTTGTAGATAATTCATATCGCAGTAGGGTAAGTATATACGCTTTAGAACTGATATTTAGTGGTTGCTAGTGAATAAACAGCAAATGATCCACTTCAGAAAAATATGTGATAAACAGTTGTCGTTTTATTGTAGAATTGTATTTGTATTTAAGTTTAAATGTTCACCAACTCCTATATTTACATTTTTCTCATTATTTGTGTAAACTGTGACTGGTGTTGAAAGAATGGAAGTTACTGCATGAGAAAAAACTTGCAGAAGTATAGTAACCTCGATAGCAAGTAGAACGTTCGTACGAGCTAATTAACGTTAACCTTCCAACTCATTAAGAAAAAAAAAGAGCAGAACATTCCAGGTCGTGCTTATTACGCCCAGATACTTGAAACAACGAAGTATCTAATAAAACTGTAACAATGACAAAAGCCTTTCCTTCCATAGTGCGTGTGACAGCTTTAAACTGAACTTCATCTTTCAACTCTGGGAGCGCTTAGAACGGTTTAGTGGAATCAGAAATGGTTCCTCTAGAACTTACGTGTCCTCTAACATATATAATTTATTTTTGAATAATCATATAAGCTTGAAACTAAATTTACATACCATTTTAATTACATTTAAATAATATACCTATGATTTATGTATTTATTTTACACAGAATGTTCTAACAGTATGCGATAAAGCTTCAGGAATAATAAGTTCCCCAAATGTGGAGAGTAAAAATATTTTATTATAGCAATGATCCCGAAAAACATGGTTTTCCAATTTTTTATGTCTGTCTATGACACTCAATTCTTCACATTAAGTTAAATAAATACAAATAATGCCCATCTTATAGGTTTTACTTTGACAACTCATTATGTGCATAGTTGATCGCAAAATTCAGCTTTGTTGAGCATTGTCTGACAACCTGCCACATTTCGGTTGCGGAAAGTGCCTACATTATCCAAAGCATAAAACAAACGCTTTTCCCAAATGCTTTTACTCTTTTACTTTTGTTCTGCAAACAGATGTGATTCACATTTCGTTATGCTAGAGTTGCTACAACAAAACGGAGTCAAGATTTATCGTTTGAACAGCGGAAAGTAATTTTGAAGTGATACTGGAAAACCGAGAATGTTTTTGCAGTTCAAAGGCAATGGAAACGTGTGTACAGAACAGAACCGTCCACGTATTGGAGATAACTTTGAGACTCATGGTATCGTATGTGATGTTTACAAGGGCAGATTTGGGAAACCTCGCATAGCAACAAGCCCCGCGTCCTCGGCTGTGGTTTTGGAACTTTTTGAGCACTCACCGCAGAAATCTACAAAGCAATGTGTACTTGAGACTGAGATTAGGAGAACCAGCGTACGTTCTACTATTAAAACAGCAAAGTTAAAAGTCTTTATCCTAAGACTTTTGCATGCATTAATGAAGATGACCCTGAAACGGCATGTGCTGCAATCGCTGAGGACACTTTCGCAAGCGTTACTCAATCAGTAGTTCAATGTACTCTGAAGGGTATCGACGCTGATGATGGACATTTTGAGCAACTGTTGTAACTCTAAAAGTCTAAGATGATTAGTGCTCATCATTTTCTGTTTGTGTGATTTCAAACACAGTTTTTCCTTTGCTTGATGTGTGTATACATTTTTTTGACATCCGCTGCATTTAAGGAGGTAAGTGTACGCTGAAGAGGCGATCGGCTTTCTCCGCTGCCGATGGTGAGAAGCATCCCTCAGGACGCAACGTTCTCTATGGACAAATTACGGAAGCAGAAAGGGAGAGATTAATGTACGGAGTACTCAGATAAGTGAAGGATGCTAGACAATTATAACTCCAAGAATGCGACAACAGAAGAACTTGACCGTTGTTCTAACTTCATTTCTGTTGTAAAAGTAACGTGTAATCGTCAAATTGGCAAAGTATGCACTTTGAAAGCTCTGGTAGCAAATATTGCCTGATGAGCAAAAAAACCGATACAATCTCTTTTAAAATCTTTGAAATTATCCTTAGCAAGATTATAAATAATTCATTTACTAGCTAGAAACACTGGCACTTTTCAAAGTACGTGTTTACACATCGGCCAGCCAGCGCTCTACCGACATTTCCTCTCGTCAGCTCCGATCCATCACCGTTGTAAAACTTAGATATTACATATTATCTAGCCCCTCATATTCGCTTCTGGAAAGGTTGCTCCCTTTCTGTTACGTAATATACATCCTCTTACGGAACTGTTACTCACACTTTGCAGTATGAACTACTTGACGGCGGATTTTCAGCAGAATAACGTCATAGCTAATAAAGCTAATTTATCCTTGATGAAACTGTACCAATAATTGGCTGCAGACTCATTAGCCGTAGTTTAAGACCTGCTCGTTTCACTGATCTAACAATTTGTGATTTCTATCTTGGGAAGTTGTAAGGGACTAATCCTCGCACACTGAGAGAAAGCACCGCCTATGACGCCCCAATTAAAAACGAAACTTTTAAGCATTATTTAAAATGAAGGAGCATCAAGAAAACATAAAACACAATCCTTAGGAGGGTGAAGGTATATCAAAGTCACCTTAAATGGAAGGAATTGCTGACTATGAATATAAAGTAACAAGCACCTCTCACTTGTGCTAAAACATGCGCTTTAAAATTGCAATATTGCTATACCTCTCACTTTTCTTTGATCCGTTCATGTGCTCAATTACGCAGTAATAGTAATTCATTTTTAAAGCAAGGTGACTGGATTGCTTTCAAAACATAAAAAAGATATTATATGATCAAGTTACAGAATAAGTTAATAAGACGGCAGCAGTGTCAGGACTTGTTACATTTTTACATTTAGAAAAATAGACATTTAACAAGTTATATACCAGGGCAGGTCCATAAGTTTCCGGCCTAACCATTTTCTATGTATGATAAAGACAAAAACTGTATTTCACTTTCCAATATAGTTACCCTTTATTGCAATACACTTCTCATATCTTTGAATTAACATTTCAATCCCCCCCCCCCTCAAGTCAGAAGTCTTGCCTGAAAAATGGGCATAAACAGCATCCATAATTTTTTCGTCACACTTAAATTTCCTTCCTCGAAGATCCTTCTTGAGTTTTGAGAAGAGGAAATAGACACTGGGAGCTAGATCAAGGAGATCGATCATCCACCATACAGACCAGATCTAGCTCCCAGTGACTATTTTCTGTTCTCAAAACCCAAGAAGGACCTTCGAAGAAGGAAATTTAAGAATGACGAAGAAGTGATGGATGCTGTTTATACGCATTTTACAGACAAAACTTCTGACAATGAGGAAGGGGGATTGAAATGTTAATTCAAAGATATGAGAAGTGTAATGCAATAAAGGGTAACTATATTTAAAAGTGAAATATAGTTTTTGTCTATATCATAGTAGAAAATGGTTAAGCCGCAAATTTATCCTCGTATATTTGCGTAGAGAACAAGTTTGAAACGAACAAGTCTTATGCGATAGCCATAAAAACACGTTTAGGCTGATGATCGTTAGTAGGTAAGCGGATTTGTATACTTTTAAAGCTAAAAAGAAGTATCACTTAAACATTGCTTGTGAAAAAAGAAAGGAAGAAGAATATCTGAAAACGTAAAAAATGTTAATAGCTCGTAGTTCATGGTCAGGAAAGTCTTAATTTCAAACTATTTAAGGATGTTGCAAGATCTGATTTACATGGGTGGTGTAACCAAGAGATATGGAATGACTGATAATGTTGAAGACGGCCCTGGTTCCGGCAGACCATGCAACCTAGAACTGGAGCCTTTCTCAGAGTGCTCAAGGCCAGGAAACCCATGCTATTATCAGAGAATCTGGCTCTGCACCTGAAGGTTTTATCAACAAAAAGGAACGCTCTCAAAGAGGACCTTAAGCTGATGTAAGAGGTATACTTCACATGGCTACTGCGAAGCACAACCAGGCCATAATGCAAAGATGCAAATGATTGGTTTTTAAAGTATAATAGATAGGTATACCGAAAAAAATCGAATTTATTCGTATCACCAAGCGGAAGTCTTTCAGATTGTAGGAGTAAATTTAAATCAGGTAATGTGGCATGCCAATCTTCCTTAGAATTAATGTCCTGAAGGATTCTTTCAATTCCGCTGCAAAAAGCTTCTAGTTCAGAAGCTTGATAACTCTTCCAGAATTTTAGCAATTAATTTTGAGCATTCATTCTGTCTCCTTGAGGAACGCCCGTTTTTACTACTGAGGCACCACAGGCGATGACATTGATGATACATGAGATGATAAACCGGGAAAGGATAATTTGTTGTAAGGAAGGAAACGTTCCAGGCCTAAGGTTAGGGTACCTCCCCGGCATTTTCCATTTATGAGGACTGAGGAAAACCTGGGGGGTGGGAAACCCCCAGTCGGAGAGGACGGTCCTGGTGGAAATCAAACTCCAGACCTCTCACTCACGAGTCCGCGCCTTAACGACCTCGACCACCCGTGGCGGTGTTACTGTGCTGTGACATGCAAATAAATACATAAAAATTCACAAGCTCTCATGTATAATAAAAGTTCTTTTCAGATATATAAGCAGTAAAGCGGTACCAAAAGAGGGATAAAATTGTGTCAAATGGTCTTATTCATCATTTTAAAATTACAGTAACTTACAAACTTGTGATGTTAGATTATTATTTGTACAAAATTAAAAAATGTATTAATAGTAAGCTTCATCGCCTTCACAGTATGTAAGGCCAAATCAAAATGGTTGAAGGGGTCACCTCAAAATCCAGCTAAGTGTAATTTTAAGTTCCCCAGAAAATATGATAAACATTTACAAAGCAGATATGTTTGGAAGGAGTGAAAAAACTTCAAATAATAGTTATATGCTACTACAGTAATGAAAATGTTTCTTTAAATGTCAGGTACAGTATGTGGATGCTAAGATCTGGATATAATTACTTTTTACTGAACTTTGAATGTGAGTAGTAACTTTCACAACGTGATGTGATCTCTGATTTTGCTGCCTCACAATCTCACTGTATTTCAATGGTATTGGAAATATTTCTCTTTTCTCACGATAGGTACATTAGCTAATTTTCTTTTTAACTAAGTTCTTTGTAACAGCAAAAATGTTTAAAAATATATGTCTAAATAACCGTACCAAGCTCCCATTCAAATAAGATATCAAATATACGGGGTGAACAATCCTTCACGCAACCGGTTTCGTGGCGTGCTCCCGACCTGCTGTGTCGGCGGTGCGGGTGACAGGAAGTCCGTAGTAAATACAGTATGGGTTGTCGCGTAAGTTATTTCTAACATACATAACAAAACACTTAAAGAGAAAAGTAAACTACTCATGTTTATTAAGCAAGGAGATGCTGGAACTGCCTCCCTTCCTTGTTCAAGCATTTCTGACACCTGCTTAGGAAATTGCTCATTACACTCTGCAGTTCCCTGTGAGAAATGGCAGCAATTTCTTGACGAATGTTAGTTTTAAGTTCATTTAAAGAGTGTGGATTTGTGTTGTACACTTTCTATTTCAATGCCCTCCAGAGATAAAGAACACTTCCCGTTTCACGAAATTCATTTATTAATCGGTGAATCGAACGCCGATTAGAAACGTGAACATTAGGAAATTCCTCTTGAAATAAACTCCTTAGAGCAGGCGCTGATTCTGTACGCACGTTGAATCATACATGAATGCTCGTTGGGGAATAGAATACTTGTATTGCCCCATTTCACAGACTCACTTTCATTCAATACACTGTATTGCGTCGCCTAACAAACACGTGCTACTTATGCATGATTTCAACTCACACTGAAGCCTCACGCAGCGGAGGGGAAATATACTCCCCGCCAACGCCGACATACCGCTGCCGGCCGGTCCCGCGGTTGCGTCAAGCATTGCTCACCCAGTACAACAGTAGTTTGTATTCTTTCCTCTGGCTTGTCATGTTTGTCATGGCGCCTTCTATGCACATGCGTGATAACTTACAGGCCCAGTAAATGTGTACGATGAATATTGTAGAGCAGGAAAAAATTTGTACAAAAAGATTCATCTTGAATTAATGTACGTTTGAAGTTTCAATTACAACTCTTTTGAAATAAATTCCAGCAATAACATATTAAACAAATAAAAATTAAATTAAAAAACAGACACTGTACTGTACAGTAGTAAAGTAAGATGGCTACAAACAATTTCCATTTAACCTCAAACATAGATTAACAAATATACAACTAACCTCAGCTGGCAATTTGTTTGTTTTTTGCAGGTTTTTCTATAATTCAGCTTCTTTTGTAATCTAAGCTGGACTTATTTCCATCTGTTCATTTATAAATAATATTTCATCTTTTCTTCTCTTCCTTTGGTGTTCTGAATCCACATTATTTATGCGAAAAGCAAAGTAATATAAAGCTTCAATGTGGTGCTTACCTAGCATTTCAGTTAAACAACTACTGGACATAACTGGATGCCATTTATTAGAAGGAGCATATATGCGGTACTTGCCTGCCATGTTAATTAATAGGCCTTGCATTTTAGCTTATCTTTTGGATGAAAATTTAAAATTTGATAACGTTGACACTTGGAATTATAATAATTACTCCTCGTCTTATTCAGTACCTTGCAAAGGTTTTGTGTCCAGGATGGGGTACCTGCCTTTATACCTGCAGGAGTTGTTTACACTTACAGTACAGAGCGAACCGCTTGGTGCACCGGTCACGCCTCCTTTCACGAATGACAACGGAGGGCAGCGGAGAAAACCGAGGAATGACTGCATCGATGTGGAGAAGTTGTAGTGTGACTTCAACAAATGTAGGCCAGATGACATGATTCTGAGCAAATCTCAGCCGGGCTTGTGCCAAACGAACGGCTTGAAAGGAGATTCTAGATCTCAATCCTGAATTTCTCAGTATGTTTCTTACAGTCTGATCAGATATTCCCACTCCATTTTGTGGTTTGTATATAATTTTGTAGATCTCCGGTTGTAGATTTGCGTCTGCGCAAAGCAGATGGAGACAAAGCGAATTGAATGGCCATATTCAATACTTACAACTGCTTGTGCCACTGATGTTTCATTAAGATGTCTCATTGCATTAGTCTCAGAGAACATAAAATAACAATTTCCTATCACAGATTGCTGTTAAAAACAAAAATAAACCCAAGAGCATCTACTTTGGTTTCAACAGTTCTTGAAACTTCACTAATTTATTCAGAGAAAAAGTAGCAAATCCTACAAGGTCTTCATTCTAGTTTTAAACCACACTTTAAAACATAACACCCGACTGTCAAAATTAAATTATATTTATTTTCGAGCTTTGTTTTTAACACGTGTTCCTCTAATGTTTTTGAGTAGGGTATTTTGACATTTAAGAATGTATAGGGAGAGTTGAATATAACAGTTTTGTTCGTCATACAATAAATATTTCCACTACTGTTAATTTATTTATTATTTTAATTTGAATCTTGTCCGTTTCAGTGAACAACCAGTGTTAAAGAACAGACGATAAGTTCGCTGCAAAAAGTCTAAATCCAGGTTACTTGGATAAAAAAAAAAAAATAAACCAGGCAGTTTGATCATGCAAGAGGCAGTGAACTCAAGTCGACTCCCCAACCGGCTATGCCAGGGAATATTCATCTTTGCAGCCTCTGGTCAAGTAAGTGGATCTCTTATGCTCACCAAATCCATGGCGTATAAGAGGATGAAACGTGTGGTGTAATCGCTTTGGGACAGAAACCAGATGCGTTCTGCTAGATCAGATATCGTCCGTCACAAATAGAGAGGTCTGAACCTTTCACGACCGCTTTCAGAATCAATACAACCATAACCTTGTACTGGTAGTACTTGTTACACGACATTGGTTATTTGGACGAACTTTCACTTGCCACGCAACACACACACACACAAAACTGGTTCACTTTACATGTGTGTATGTGTATAGTAACAGGAACTGGAGGCAATAGTGGAACAGTGGAATATATGTACCTAAGAACCAGCCCACGATAATTATCTTTTACGTTTTTGACACCACGCAGCGTGAATGTGTAACTGCAATTTCGTTACAGAGTTTTCCTTTCATTCACAGCCCAATGGGTGCTAATAGGCCGTTACATTTGCGAGCTTCCCTCTAGGATGAACCTCAAATACACGTTACGCATCACAGCATTCTGTTGTCTGTCTGTTCTAAAGTGTTTCCACTGGTTTAACGAATTGTTAAGCTATATCCACACCATAAACGCGCCCAGTTTTCTAAGAAGCTTCGAGTTCGAGTCCCTTGTCTAGCACACATGCTTTTTTTGTGATTGAGGTCATATTTAAAGGGAATTGATCTGGTTATTTGGATTGCGTGTTATGTAAGTCTCCTTCGATATCATTCTTTTAAACTGCTTCTGACCACTTCTATAATGTGAAGTGGGGCACAGTACCTTATCTCTAATGGAAATGTCCTTGAAGATAAATCCACATATCAAAAAATGCTCGTAATAATGTCATAAACTCTCCTCTTGCTGTCAACATCAGACTGGCCTGTTCAATTAAAGAAATGTAGCTCGGTAATTTTCGAACAAGTGAAATAGGCGAATGTTTAAGTATCAGCTTAGACCATGATTGTGGTTTCATCTTGCACGATTTTTTCAAAGTTATATTACTCATTAATTACAGTGGTAAAATATTTTATTTTAGCAAAATGAAAGTAACTTAAACATTAACTTGCCTCTGATCTAGGGGTAACAATACTTGCCTCGTAAACTCAAGATTTCAAGTTCAATCCCGGCCAGTTCGATGGATTTTTTTTTCGGGCGTAAAAATCCTAAGTATGGCTTCCTTCGTAAGGGAAATAAAGCCGTGGGTCCCGTGTCGTACATTTACGGCACGATAAAGAACCTCAACCCTGAAAGTAGAGACCTCTGAGCAAAATTTGTCGGCCGTTTCATACCCTGAATTGGCTGATGACCTGAGATGTTAAAGAGCGTCCATAAATAAAAAAAATAAACAACTCTGGTACATACTGAAGATTATAAGATACGAAGGTAAGTTCACAAGTTTCCGGCCTAACCATTTTCTATGGATGATAAAGACAAAAATTATATTTCACTTTTCAATATAGTTACTCTTTATTGCAATACACTTTTCACATCTTTGAATTAACATTTCAATCCCCCCTCCCCAAAAAGTAGTCAGAAGTCTTGTCTGCAAAATGGTCATAAACAGTATCCATCACTTCTTCGTCACACTTAAATTTCCTTCCTCGAAAGTCCTTCTTGAGTTTTGGGAAGAGGAAATAGTAACTGGGAGTTAGATCTGAGCTGGGATGGATGGTCCATCTCCTTGAAGTCACATTTCTTCACAGCTTCCTTTGCAACAAGAGCTGTGTCCAGGCAGGCGCGTTGTCACGAAGAAGGCGCCCATACCATTCAGATTTCCTCGCCTTTTCTCTTTGATGGAAGCACGTAGTCTGGGCAATAGGCCGGCATAGTACTCCCCATTTACTGTGGTGCTCCTCTCCTTGAAGTCAATGAAGGGTATTCCTTCACAGTCCCAAAAGATTGTGGCCCTTCTTGGTCGACTGAGTGACCTTGTCCTTTAGAGCCAGTGCTTCGCCAGGTTTATGCCACTTCATTAATTATCTTTTGGACAAGGGATCACAGTAGAGGACCATAGTTTCATCTCCTGTTACAATGGTTTGCAGAACTTCTCTCTCGTTGCCACGGCAGAGCTCCAAAAATGCCTGACAACAGATAACTCGTTGCTGCTTTGGACTGAGGAAAGAAGTCTAGGTACTAATCGTATTCATTTCATGAATAATTAGAAGGACTGTTGTTTTAGAAAAGCCCAACCTTGCTGCTAATTCTGAAACTTTGAGTCGCCCGTCTTCCATAATTTCTCTCTTCGCATGTGGGATGTTTTCAGGAGTGAGTACCTCCAAGGGCCGACCTGCACGCTCTTCGTCTTCAATGCTTTCTCGGCCCATTCGAAAAAGTTTGCACTTTCTTTTATTGTAGAATATAAATGGGATGCTTCCGCATATATACCGTCCAATCACTGTTTAATTTATTTTGGAGTAAGTCATTCTTTTGTAAAGAACTTAATAGCACCTGGATACTCCATTTTGAACATGTCACAATCTTCTACACATAGCCTTCTTTATGCAACTATATCTGAACAACTGGACACAGAGGAGCAGAAGTTACAGCTGCAATTATTTACTTAATAGATAAGGCATGGTACCAGATAAGGATTTTGTGAAGGCGATAATTCTTATTGGTGAGGCCGGAAACTTATGAACCTACACTCGTATGCTTGCCTTGATCTTGCGAGTTGTTACAATCCTCCCCATACAATGTTTCTTTAGATATTCCTTATTGGGGGGGGGGGTTCATTTAAATTGCCGCTCCCTCTCCCCCAGGAAGACGAAATATAACAGAAATAAAAATGACCATCCAAACTACAAATATTTGGTTGTAACAATGTAACCTAATTAGACTATTACTACTTTTCTCTCAATGTTTGTCAATTCTTTTACTATATTTATCTCCACTAATACTTGAAAATACTTGACAAGTTTCAATATAAGATTAATGTAATATAATAATTGAAAAGTTTTAATATATGACTGAAACATGAAAATAACACATGAATGTAAACTTGCGAATTATTAAACAAATACCTGCCATATCTTATTGCATCATAAACCTGCTCATTGAATACAAAATCAACGTGCTCGCTTGAGAATTGAAAATTAGCTTTACCCCGCATGTTGATGTTATTCAAGGCTCTGGAAGAAACACCGTCTTCGTGTTTCTGACTTATAGGACACTTATTAGCCTTCAGGTCAGAAATATCACCATTAGCTGATGACTAAGCACTTACTTTTTTAGCAAAATAAGAAAGCAAAGTGTCTCCTTTTCCTTTCCTTTACCACTCATATTCAGGCCACAGTGTGGACACACTCATTGCTGCTGGTTTATCAAAAAACATTAGAGCTCGTGGTGAAGGAAGGAAGAGTACTGCCCGTTGACAGGAACCGAAACACACATTGTTAAATATAAATACGTTCTGACAGACGCAGGTGGCTGGTGACCAAAGCTTTATTGCATTGTTTACATTTCACAGCGGTGATTTTTGCCAGATTTCAGTAATTCACAATGTAACAGCTCTAAACAGAAATCTGTAAATAAAATGCTCTCAACGCTGTTGCATTAGTCCAACATTTTTCTTGTTGTATTGTCATCACTAATTATTTGAACCAGTACGCGGGGGAAGGGGAAATTGTCCATCTGTTGGGGGAACAATACCCACGGTCACTACCCTGAAAGTAACTCGGTGCATCATTTGGAGAGAACTCCGGGACTGATTGCAATTTCTGTTTAAATTACATTAAAGGGATCATATTCATATCGAAACATGCAATTAAATATCCAAGTTTAATATTAGCAATTTTTAATAGTGTTTTACGCCCGTTTTTATACTGAGGCACCACGGGTGGTGGACATTGATGATACATGAAATGAAATGATAAAATGGGAAAGAATTTTTTTAAAGGAAGGAAACGTTCCAGGTGTAAGTTTAGGGTACCTCCCCGGCATTATCATTTATGAGGATTGAGGGAAATCTGGAAAAAACCTCAGTCAGGGAGGACGGTCCTGGTGGGATTCGAACCCCAGACCTGCCACACATGAATCAGCGCCTTAACGACCTCGGCCGCCCGTGACGGTATATATCAGTAATGCTGCGTCTCATATGCTGAGTTTTTATACCAAAATATCCAACATTTGCATGAAATTGGCCACCAGAATATCGGTTTTTAAATAAAGAAATTTTAACTAACTTTTTAAATTTATTGAAACAATAATTCAAATTTTTAAGTTTCAGATTGAGAAGATGAAATCTACTTCACAAAGATAACAATAATAATATTTAGTTAATGTAGCCGCATAATAATTATAAGTACTATTACTCTGAATATAATAGCATGGAATTCTGTACTGATATTTGATCTGTTATTGAGGTTCTTGGACAACACAATCGTACAAATAGCGGTTATTAATAGATTCGTTCCCAACTTAGGTGTACCCGTAAATTCAACATTATCGTGATTTACTGCGTAACGGGACAAGGCATTTCACTACATTATGATCAAGTGGTCAATTTCCTGGATGGAAAAACCGTTAAACATCCCATTAGCCAATTCTGTAAAAACGGCGCGTAAGTCGATTACACACCAAAAGCATTAAATGTGTTTTTTTTTTTAAAGCATTAAATTAAATTGCTTTTCACTTCTGTTCTATATTTTCAAAAATAAATTATGAGCGATTGAAAGGAATAGAGGCACAAATAATAGCAATGAGTTTGTATAATATCATTAACGTAATGGTATCGTGAAAAATTGTGGGAACTGTGAGATCTACTGGAAAAGGCGACTGGCAGTTATTCAAACATACTTGTGATTTCTTTGCAAACTAACGTCCCCAAAACATCGTTATTAATGAGTTGTCTGGGTGTTTTTTCTGAGATTTCAGCTTTTAAACGCCTAATTAGACCTCTTTCGTGTTCCGAATAATGAGCACAGAGAGTTTTTATATCAACATGTTTTAACAATAGAGAAGCGATACCAAGCTAAATGTAGTTCGCTGGTTGAAAAAATTATCCCAATGTCAAAAGGTACCAGAAAATGGCAATCTTTATATTTTACATATGTCAGAATTTGTGACTAACATTGAAAGGTACTGAAGAAATTAATTCTTTCAAATTTCAAATATCGGTAAGAATAAAACACTGCATGATGAAAAATGTCTGATAACATATTAGCAGTAATGGCTCACCTATATTCGTTCGTGTCATAAAGACACAAATTTAACTTTATACACAAATATTTTCGTTCCAAATTTGACACATATTATGGGTTAAAAGTATCAGTTCTTAAAATCTAGTAGCTGTTGCCTTTCGGTGCTGGGAATAACTTATAGTTAAAATCGGCTAAGCTGGGAGCAAACTTGTAAGCACTAAGAACATAAATTGACATATAATATAAAGGACGGGGCTCTTGAAACGGAAAATATCCGACTTAAGGCTCTAAACACTCATTGATAGCAGTTGTTTAATTATATTATTATAATAAGTTCTTTTTCATATGTTTTTATATTAGGTAAAGGATATAATGCTCAATATAAAGTCACAAACATTTATTGGTAATAACTATTTAGTTATGTTCATTTAAGAAATCCATTTACGTATGTTATTACGTAAGATAAAAGCCATATTACTGGATTTAAAACTTCAAACATTCATTGATAATATGTTTTTAATCATATAAATTTAACACGTTCATCTGCTAATGTTTTTATGTTAGGTAAGGGCTTTCATTTTCAACTCAAATAACAAACATTCGTTGGTAATATGTTTCAAATCGTTAAAAACAGTAAGCTCATTTGTAAAGATTTTGTGTATTAGATAAGGGTTATTATAATGTATGTCTTAATGTTGGTGTGTTGGCCTTTATGACAATGCCGAATAATATAAAAAGCTAAAGATTCGAAGAAACACATACATAGCCAAGAATATGAAAATATTAAACTACAGATAAGAAAATTGTAATATTAAGAGAATCAACCAATGACAAGCGTAACAACATTAATAATGTGTACCAAGAATGAAACACGAGACAGACGCTTTGTTGAGACTAAATAGAAATGAACGAATTTCATTCGCTTAGTATGCGTGTGTTGAAAATATAATGCATTGTAATGTATAGCATTATTATAATCCTATTGTAATAATCCTCTTTGTGACAGTATGCTAGTTATAACAGGACAAAAAGGACAGTTTTCGGAAGAGAAACATAAATTATAACACGTCTGTCTCGTATTCAGTTTGCATCTAATAATATTCTCAGAGCATATCTTATTCAGAAAAGTGTACTGTTGTGTGGTAATAACAAAACAATAATAAACTCCGTGGATTTCCATCCATTGTGATTTTGTTATATTTAAAACCACACTCCTTTCACTCCAGAAGTGTCAATCTTAAAAATCCAGCTATAATACTAAACCCTGAACTAGCCGAGGATATTGTGGTGGTAGTTACGTCAACGTCTACGACGACAAACGTCTACGTCGGCGTCTTTTTATTCCGCTATACTCTGCAGGAGATAACGCGAAGAAAATTAGGAAACGTGGATATCGAGTAACAGATGCAGCCTGACTTTTGCTCCGCACAAAGGTCAAAACGTAAATAACGGGATAGGAAAGACTCCGAAAGCAACAATTCTCTGCGTTCTATATCTTATAGCGTGGTTATCTGGACAAGAAAGGACATAAATGACCACGAGCAATTGGAATTCATACCAGAGGAGAAATATACAAACCAGGAGAGTGGAACGCGAAACCCATTATTTACTCTCTTGTACAGTACTTGACAGCCTTTCACTAGTCGTGCGCCAGGTCCTTTGGAATGACACCAAGCAAAAGTCTGTCTACAAAAAGCATTTGAATTGATATTTTTATTCAGGAAAGATGCTCATAAATAAGGCATAAATAGGTTCCAGCCACGACGAGGCTGCTGCGGTGCTGTAAGTCATTAAGTGTAAACAAATCAACCCAGCAACTATAGCCTGTTTCTAGCCACTCATAAACACGTTCTACGACGAAATAAAGAATTAAACGTGTTAAACAAGTACATTTACACATTTATGTCACCCCTGACTGTGCTTGGTAAATACACCGAATGGCAAAACAGCGAAACAACTAATTTGTAAACACATTTTAAAATAAAATCTGTCTTTAATGAAATGGAGACATAAATATCAAAACAGAATTTCTTTAACAATTATTTAACAACATTTTATTATTCAAGTAACGCTAGGGAGTATTTTCAAGCTGAAAATCTACCCTATTCTTAATTTCAATGCAGAAAAATCTTAAAACATGGTCAAACATCATAATAAACAAATTTTTTTTAAAAAAGTATTGGAACTTAACGCTCTTAATTGCTCATAGGCTGTGTAAGATAACCATGGTCTTTTTACAAGTGTTGCCACTTCTAGCCCTAATTACAGCTTGCTCCAGATAAGATCTGCGATATCAGTTCCCATTCCTGCAGCCCGAAGATCTACCAGTGAGTCGGGGAATCGACCCTTAGCATGCCTTCCAAGCATGTCCCAGGTATGTTCTATCAGGTTCAGGTCTGGACTACGTGCTGACCATTCCATACGTTCAATCCCAACACGTCCAGGAACTCAGAAACCACCAAGCAATGTGCGGAAGAGCGTTATCGTGCATATAACGGGTGTAAAGAGGCACTACACGATCAGCAAAAATCTCTACAATGAACTATCAGTGACCCAGTCTCGATGAACTCCACTTCCGTTCTTGCTTCAGTGCTGATCTCTGCCCAAACCAATACTGAGCCTTCATTAGAAGGTGTCCTTGAAGAGAAAGGAAAAACCGCTGTTTCTAAAATTGTTGATTCTGAACGTAAAAACAAAGTGTATGAATATAAAGAGCAGATATTCCATTCCTTTTGGGATCAAGGTGACTTCAAAAGTCGACTTTAAACATTTGACACCTTTGCAGAGAAGCAGAAACACGACGGTTGATCTCAGTTCCGATATACAGAATCTGATGAAGTTATAAGTACATCATGAACACTGATTGAAGATCTCATATCCACAAACGTCATCAGAAAAGACCGAGGACATCAGAAGCCTAATTCTTTCAACTATTCAGAAAACACTTAAAACCTATTTCAATTTGTGAGAAAAAAACTGAAAGATGTTCCAAACGTCTCAAAGTGTTACGTCAGCAATGTGATGGAAGGGGGGAAATAAAAAAAGAATAAAATAAAGAATTTAATACGAAGATGATAGAATTAGGTTATTAGAGATTGAAGTGTTAGCTTACTTGTGAGTAGTTATTTGTAGATTTGTAGTAAATGTAAACGTTTTAATATTAGACAGAACAAGAGTGTTAAAATCTTTTAATTAAGTGTGCTTAGCTTTTTTCACAAACCATCTGTATGCACATGTAGTACATTACCTGGTTTGAAAACTAGAAAATATAAAATGTGAATTATGTGTTTTTTTCAGATTTAAATGTGTTATTCTAAAAGATTTACATTTTGTTGCTTTTATTTATTTTATTTATTTACAAACGCTGTATAACATCTCAAGTCATCAGCGTCCCATTCAATACAGGGCGCGAAACGGCCAATAAATTTTGCTCAGAGTGCTCTTCTTTCAGGCTTGAGGTTCTTTTACGTGCCGTAAAACTACTGGGACTCATGGCTTTACTTCTCTTTCAAGGAAGCCATATTTTGGGTTTTTACACCAGAAAAAAGTAATGGGCCACTGGACCCGTGATGTTGGGTTTAAGAGGCAAGTATGGTTACCACTAGAACACCAGGATCTTGTTATTATTATTATTATTATTATTATTATTATTTTATAATTCCCTTTCAATTTTTAAAAAGTAAAACAATTTAATCATTAACACGTACAGAAGAGCTGTGGCGTTGGGGACTATAAGCGACTTCGAGTAAACAATGAACAACGAATCATTCACAGCTGGCCACCAACTGACATTCCTCTGGGCTAACGTTTGTTGACAGCCACTGTGAATACTTCAATGACAATGTGCAATACTTATTTTAAATTTAATTTATAGTTTTCTTGCCTCTGTATGGGGTTTAGCGCTCATATTTGTATTGTTTTGGTTGCATTGTATAGCGGTGTGAACAGAAACAATTCCGAAAGATACGTTTACAAAATCTTCTTTAATTCATTCCTGGCTGGTGGATTATAAAGGTCATATTTATAAGATGAAAATACTTATTTTATGTTTGTGTAACAAATAGATAAGAATTAAACATTTTATTGTTAATAATGGGGAAACCGTAAGCAATTTTTAACAAATGTAAAATAAAATATTTTATATGAGGATATAACATGAATAATAATAATAATAATAATAATAATAATAATAATAATAATAATAATAATAATAATAAAATTAAGGACCTAAGGAAAATATTGTATCTCCCAAACAAGCTCTGTTGACCCGAGACTTCCGCCAGTTCTGCACCAACTAGTGATTTCAATACACGTATTAGCAGGACAATGATTGCAGCTAATATTCCATGGAACACGCTGGAAAATGAGGTGTTGCACAACTTTCTGGAAAGTAATATCTCAATGCGTCGTATTTGAGTTTACAACCAGGAATACCGTGTATCAGAAAAGACCTGCTGCTATTAGTAGACCCCTACATTTAGGTAGATGTCGACGAGGCAACAGATGCTTGCAGTAGATACATATATTGCAAATATAACAGTAAACTCGATTTTACGCGATCTTGTGCAACCAGAGAGCTCCATAAAGTCAATGACCAATCCGATGTTTTCATTGTGACCAAATGTTTACTGTTGTTATTTCCTGGTAGTGTTGAAGGGAGTAAAGTTCTCTTTTCTCTGCACAACATGATCTCACCGTCTTTTTTTTCTGAAAACATTCTTTCTAGCCTTACCCACGTCACCTGTATAGACCACGCCTTTCACTGGATCTCAGTAACCATAAATAATGCATTTCTGCAAGTGCTCTCTAATGTGAAGAAGAAAACTTTCTGCAAAGTTCCATGCTGCATTGCATTTTTCAATGAAAAAGTACTACCAGAAATTCTACTTCCTGCTTAACCTATAGCAACCTCACTGGGGCACCTGTATGTTATGCGCAATACTGGGATGACCGTTTGCTATGGTAGAAGAGTTTGTATGCCTGTTGAATATGTAACAATGAAGGCAGATCTTTGTGCATTAGGGCAAAGTTTCCTTTCTTGCCCGCAACAATAGCAAAGCTGAATGCAAAGGAAAACTTCCGATTAGTGGTATAAGAAGCCGAAGTGAAAATTAGTGCTGCTGAGAGAGAAGTTGGAATAAATGTAAAGCGCAAGTGGAAGAGTGTAATGAAAAAAAAACTGATATGCTATAACGGGTCTTAGTGTAAATCTTATGTAGGGAAAAAGTAGAACAACCAAAAGAATAGGCATGAAAAATGTAACAAAATTTAAGTTTGCTCCTATAACAAGATATTTTTCAACCTTTACAATGGTTATAACAGACAAAATAAATGGTATAACTGTCGAAAACTTGTAGAAAATCTTGGTAATATACTGTGCTAACAATCACGAATGGAACGATGCTTATAATGTAAAACTACTTTATTGCATAATACAATGTTATCTAATATATTTGTTAAAGTGTCTAAAATAGGTGACATTTTAGTGTCTAATTCAATCATTTTGTGACTTATTTTTGGGTGCCTGAAACGTCAATTTTTTCATACCTAAAATTCCGAGGGCTAGTTATTGCGCTCCCGTTATTCAATTACAGAGACAAACGACTCGAGAAATTGCTTCCCAGACTTTCTTTGGGACTATCTCAAGAATTTGACATCACCATAGTCTAACGGTATCAGTTATTTAGGTGAATGCCTGGGAAAATTAGGCCACCAAGTCCCCAAAATGTCGGCTAAGTTATCGTCTATCACCCAACATCTGGAACACAACAGATTTTGAGGTCGCGGACCATTAAAAAAATCATATGAGTGCAAATAGGCAATTCAATTGTGGGGGAAAACATTTCTCTAATACTGGAGGATATAACCAACCACTTCGATTAGAGTAATAGTGCGTTCCTTGTGGCCCACCATAACACCTCCAAGTATCCCATAAATGCTCTGACCTGTGGAGAACATAAGGCCCATCACCATCTGGAGCTTTCATGAGGACATCCTGCTTTCAGACGAATTAAGCAAAATAAAGTAAAAGCTTGGTTTCCCTATTTTCCAGCTTAGAATGAATGATCACAAATATTTATTTTCAGTTTCAGCCCCTACACCAGTCATTTTGTGCAGTCCTCAATTATATTTCACGATTAAATCGGAAACCCCAGTTAATAGCTATTAGAAAAGCACCCTGTTCCTTCCCGGCGCATGTTGCTCACCCATTAGGATGTTTCTTGTTCTCTATTGTAGTACTGTCAGTTTTTACAGTTCAGAAGTCAAAGTTCTTATTCTTCCTCCTTCCTCTCATGTAATCACAAAATCTCTGATCAGGTTTTATAGAAAAGTCTTAGCATTCCTTTAGTATTAGCTTTGGACTGTACACATATTCTGTATTTATTTTTTATTTCCTATGTCACCTCACAATTTTCAAAGCCTGAGCAGATGTAGCATATTGTACACGCATATAACATGTGTACAAGTTCTTTGCTATAAAAGTAGTTATTTTTTTTTCGTTCAGAAATTATTAGGCAAATAGTGATGTGCGTAAAGATGAGAAAGTGCCCCTCATTAAAATCTTTGTGTCCCAATACAGTTCACGTGACTTGCCTTGCATAGAGTAGCTGAGAAAATCAGGGAATGTAGTCCAAAATTGAATGAAACTATTAAGCAAGTTAAGAAGATATTTTGCAAGGCCACAGAAAGAAGTGAGTTTTAAGGAATAGGTGGAAGGTTTTCCTTTGCCTCCTGAATCTGAGTCGCTGTCCCAATTGGATAGAAATAGCTATGTATAAATTTTTTCAAAACGTCTGGACAGGCTTAAAGAGGTTAGTGCTTTCTTACTTGTCATTGTAAAACGAAATAGGTCCTTGTATCATTCAGGGAAAAAGTTAAAGTAGCGTCAATAGAAATGAACAATTATCTGTTTATTAATATTTCAACCATACTTTATATTTTCTCTTACTTTCATCATAATTTACTAATTTTGTAAGAGTGTTTTAAATCGTTCCTTGTCAGATGAGGTTACTTTTTGTTCATTTGTTTATTTACGGACGCTCTTTAACATCTCAGGTCATCAGTGTCCCATTCAATTCCGGGCGTAAAACGGTCGACAAATTTTGCTCAGAGGCCTCTTTTTTCAGGCTTGAGGTTCTTTTACATGCCGTAAATGTACGATACGGGACCCATGGCTTTACTTCCCTTCCGAAGGAGTTTTACGTCCGAAAAAATCCATCAAACCTGGCCGGACCGCCACTGATGTCCGAGGTCGTTTAGATGCGGACTCGTGAGCGGGAGGTCTGGGGTTTGATCCCCACCAGGATCATCCTTCCTGACTGTGGTTTTTCCAGGTTTTCTTCAGTTCTCATAAATGTCAAATGCCGGAGAAGTATCCTAAACTTAGGACTGGAATGCTACCTTCCTTTAAAAAAAAAAAAAAAAAAAAAAAAAAAAAAAAAAAAAAAACTTTTCTCTCAATTTATCATTTCATTTTATGTATCATCAGTGTCCAGCGCCTGTGGTGTCTCAGTAGTAAAAACTGGCGTTAAACACTATTTAAAAAACACCTGGCAGGATTGAACCCGTGATCTTGGGTCTACGAGGCAAGTATTGTAATATAGTAGACCACCAGGACCGACTTATGATAATTAATAGGTGTCTCTACTATGAAATATATTTAAGTTTGTGTATTACTTTATTAAATTAGGATGCCATTTTATTTTCTTAATTTTAATTAACAAACTATATATATATATATATATATATATATACTTAATATTCTCATGTACTTTGAAATGAAAGAAACTCTTAATTTTTTTTTTTTGCTAATATTAATGAAGATTTTCAGATGATAAATTTAATAGACGAGAATGAGAATGCATCCATAAAGGAAAGCTAAGGATGTCCCGAGCAGAAACTCATAGTCATCGAGGCCACTTCAGTGTAAGAAAAGAGCCATTGTATTTTCTTCTGTATTACTTTTATAATAGATGCACAATTAATAAAAGTGTTTCTACTTCTTTTTCTGTCAGATTTTGTTTTATTTTCCTCGGTAATAGGTCATTTTACTGAATTACTTTCTCGTTTTGTTTTTAATTAATATTAAAATGTATACCTGAGAATATCTTTGTATGTTCCTCTTCTTCACTAGATGAAATAGATCCTCAGTTTTAAAATGTTGATTTAATACATGGCTCCAGATTGTCCTTTGTGGATTTACTGGCTTTAACCTGTACCTCCGCTGCAGTAAAGATTGAAGAAATGCATTTGTATCTTCTGCTGCGAAATCACTGCGGCTGAAATTTAGTTATAAAAAATGTGGTCAACACTAAATGAGTAGAAAGTAGATACCTAATAGAAATATATAGGTATACCATAAAAACGTTAGTAGTATGGGTGAGGAGGCCATATTTAGGATTTTTACGCCCGAAAAAGCCATCGACCCTGGCCGCAATCTTGGGCTTAGAAGGCAAGTATGGTTACCACAATTGATTAAGTATACCAAGGTACTTGAATATGTATTTATTTCACAATCAATTAATAACATTACTTCATTTACTAACTGCATTCATGCTGACTACCACTCCATACTTAAAGACTACAGGGAACAATGATTAGTTCACTGTACCATTCCGCATTATAGGTGAAAATAAGTCATGAGTAAGCTACACGGATGCGGGAGGTCAGGACCTCACTTTTTCCTTTGTAGTACGTGGGTGGCCACCTCTTCAGTTAGTTAAACCCAAGAAGGTTGAAGCCTTGCAATTCATTTACATAGACTGACGTCACCAGACCAGTTTTGAGCTCTTGGGAGCAAATTCTTCTTCAACGTTAGGGAA
Organism: Metallyticus violacea; assembly: GCA_030762175.1. Classification (NCBI taxonomy): domain Eukaryota; kingdom Metazoa; phylum Arthropoda; class Insecta; order Mantodea; family Metallyticidae; genus Metallyticus; species Metallyticus violacea. The sequence continues at coordinate 6,005,226 of CM060838.1, read as the reverse complement.
GCACTGTCCAAGCCAATAGAGCCATACATCAAAGCTTGCCAAATACAGTTTTACAGTAGTTTTAGTACTTTTATAAATTATATTCTTTATTCAAATGGTTAAAATTCACCACTTTAGTCGTGTTTAACGCCTATTTTATACACAGGTGTAAGAAATTATCAATCGGGAAAGAACGGCTTGAGAAGGAAGAGGAAGTTTAGATTACTTCCGGCATATTCGAGAATGAGGAAAACGTCAAATAATCCTCAGCGAGGGTGGACGTCATGAAATAAATAATTGGTAATATTTATCTGTGACACAGGATAATATTTTAAGAATAATCACTAACTAATATTAATATTACCATTAAGGAATATAATATGCTGTTATTAATATAATTACTGTAATCAATGATGTTAGAAAGTATATCCTTTTTCTGTGAAAAGGAAAAACTAAACCTGTGAGGCTGGCCACCCGGTTTCCCTTCTAATATTAATATAATTATTATTTCTTTTATTTATTAATGATATATCATTACTTGTTAATTCTTCTAATATCCTACTATTTGCAGACGATCTACTCCAAAATGATCTGAATGCCCTAAATAAATGGAGTAAAGGAAACAATCTTCCGTTTAAAACATCAAAATGTCATGTTATATCTTTTCTAGACTCAAAAGTAATGTTGATTTTATTTACACTATAGATGAAACAAAATTACAATTAGTCGAAACAAGAAATGATCTGGGAGTAATTTTCAACAAAGACATATCATTTACTAAACTATGTTAGTGCAGCACATTAGAATCTGGAATTTATTATTTGTAATTCACTTTATTTTAATGATCTCATATTCTATTTATTTAAATAATTCATTTTTCAGATGTACATTTGGATATGCTTCTGTTATGCTTCTGTTATATGTTATACAGACAACTCCATTAAACTTATTGAAATAATTCAACGTAAATTTATAAATTATGACAGTTTTCAAAAAAGGTTGTATGTATACCTAGTTTAAATGGAATCATAAATGCTACCTACTACTATTATTTGTTTTTATTACTTTTATTACCGCCGTAAAGGTGCGATAAAGTCGGTCCTGAAGGACTAGTGGTAACCATACTTGCCTTCTAAACTCAAGATCGCGGGTTCAATACCGGCCAGGATCGATGGATTTTTTTCGGGCGTAAAAATTCTAAGTATGGCTTCCTTCGGAAGGGAAGTAAAGCCGTGGGTCCCGTGTCGTAGATTAACGGCATGTAAAAGAATCTCAACATGAAAGAAGAGACCTCTGAGCAAAAACTGTATGCCGTTTCACGCGTTGAATTGAATGGGACGCTTTGAGCTGAGATGTTGAAGAGCATCTGTAAACAAATAAAAAAAAAAAAAAATTCCAGTAGTAGCTCAAGGCAAATAAAAAATATGCTTGTGCCATTAGTGCAATTAATAGGTTCCAGTCCAGGATTTACTGTTTGAGAAACAGGTAACTTTATGACGTTACTTTTTTGTTTTAGCTGTTTAACTACTACTATGTTTATGTTCATGCTGTCTACTTATAAAATAAACGTATATTAATAAAGCTTTGTTGTTTTATTTTTGTACTTCCTCTCGCAACCAGTTTACAGTTCTTTATAAGACTTACGTACACTTTGAGAAAGCACTAGTCTAATGGAGTAAGTTTGTAGTTCGTAGTATCTGTCACGGACATTAAAATATCTCGATACCGCCCTTTCTTGAACAAATGAAACAAAAACGGCTGTCATCATTCCAGTATACAGATTAGTGATTATTATTAATAAATAATATCGCACACCAACTGGATGAAGTGACTTTTGCTGTATAAAGTAAGAGTTTTCTATGCCCTAGGACCTACAGTTCTACTTGTTTAGGCATCATTGGCATGGAAATGCGCTTCATTCGTGAACCATCTTATACGATTGCATTTTGTTATTCCGATCATACTCACGTGCAAAGTTTAGTCTTTGTACCTTTGGCCGTTCTTGGATTGATTGATTTACTGAATGTTGTAAGGGTAAAATGCAAATTATGTCTATGCATGGTCCTGAAACTCATGCCGTAGGTTTTAAGCTTTCAGTTGCACAAAAAAACGCAGTTTTGGACAGCGCACTGTCCCCAAAATGTTGTCAGTTCTCAGTCTTACGTCCCTCAATTCCTAGCATGACAACTAGAACGAATACACCAGCGGATTTAATTCACATGAGCTTGAAGATGCACGCAGAAGAAACCCCTCACGATGCAATTCAACGTCAAACTGAGGCGTGTAAATGGACAGGAGAGGGATATTTTGAACATTTACTTAAATGAAATGTGATCAGTTAAATGTCAGTGCTCAAGGTCTCAGAAATCAGAATTTGTAGAACTTTGTTGATTTAGCTGTGAGGTGAAATTTATGAGCTGAGTTATTATATTAATTAATTGTAACTTCTTTATTATAGCCATGAGTGTAGTATCATTTCTATCTTCTATACATGCATTGAAATGTTGTGTATGATGAGATTTTCTTACCAGAGTGGAAACACTCCCTTGACCTGAAAACGGGAACAGGGTTACCTATTGTCCATCATAAACAATATTTGTATAGATGATCCAAGTAAAAGGGCGAACCGATATTTCCTGAAGAAATTCTAAAGCATGGTCCGTGGTAAAGATTACATATTGTCTGAAAGCTTTGCTGTTATTATATTAGGCAAAGATAGGCGTAATAAAACATATGCTAGCTACGGGGATAAAATGACAGGTCGATAACCTTTTGAAACTAATTGTATATGTGTGTGACATGTAGAGATTATCAGCCAATCAGGAAAATAATAAGGACCCAATAGGGACACGAAGAGGGAGGAAAATATTCTGGAATTTTCTAGAAGCATTTTCTAAAGAATAAGGAGAGCATCAGGAAAGACTGGTGGACTGCCACTTTTATTTAAGCTTAAGTTTTTGGAGTTGAGTTCAGTTGCGTCTCAGAATTAGTTGAGTTAAGGTTCATTCTTTATCAAGTTAAGCATTATAGTTATATCAAGTTAGTTAACAGCTTGACCTATTTTATTGAGTGAACAGCAGGAAGTTTTGTAGTTATTAAAGTGCGTTAGAATGTCAGAGTGATTGCCATAGTTAGTACAAAAGTAGCACATGTTACAAGGAATTCTCCAAGAAGTAACGGTGTCTCAAACTTTGATAATAAATCGTGCTACATATCATAACACTACATATCTTGTTAACCACCTGATTCATTTCCTCACTCCTTCCCCTATGTTATCAAGAAGACCATAAAAATATCCAGCAGAAGAGTCTCAGCCGATACAAAACTATTAATCAGCGAAAGGAACAATATTATCCCTGAGAATCAATGAATTAAAGTAATTCCCTTTCTATAAATCATCCCCGTCACACACACACACACACACACACACCATAATTCCGTTGCAACCGTCTATAAATGAACCACTCAAGCTATGCATATATTTTTAAATATACTTTATAAATTGTGTTGTACTTTTTTCATAATTTCACTAAATAATTCAGAGTGAAAACTTTCACTATTTTTAATATTTATGTTAAGTTGTGATTCATTTTGCTTTAGTTCTAGATTTTTTGATAGTGTGCAGAAAACAGTTATGAACTAAGTAAGAAGTACAAGTAATTGTACAAGAGCTTACGTAAGATGCGGTGTTGTCACTGGGATGTGGTGGAAAGCGAGTAACCAACATTTCTATTATGACATTTTACAACATCAAATTTCCTCCAGTTCTGTAGTCGAGTTAAGTAGAGCACGTCACATGTCTCCTATGTAACCTGCAAACATTGGTTTGCGTCTCGCTGTACTAGAAGTGGCGGTTAAAATGTTATAGCACTTGTTTTTTAAACTTCTTAGTTCAAATGCAGCAGAGCACTTGATTAAATAACTTTTTTGTATTGTCTTATGTTACAGTTGAGTATTCACCTCCGTGGAACCGCCACGGGTGGCCGAGGTCGTTAAGGCGCGGACTCGTGATAGGTCTGGGCTTCGAATCCCGCCAGATCGTCCTTCCTAACTGGGATTTTTTCCAGGTTTTCCTCAGTCCTCATAAATGGCAAATGTCGGGGAGGTACCCAAAACTTAGGCCTGGAACGTTTCCTTCCTTAAAAATAAATCCTATCCCAATTTATCATTTCATCTCGTGTATCATTAATGTCCATCGCCTGTGGTGCTTCGGCAAATAAAAAGGGCGTTAAACACCATTCCTCTCCGTGGAACGAATGCACACGTATATCTTACCTATAAGCCATTAACACTACAACACATTTAATATTAATTATTCAGCTCTACTTCTAAAAATATATTACATTTTAGCTCATGTATAGGCAGCCAATTAAATGTGTTTTTTAATTTTCGTTCTTGTCGCCTATGTGCTGAGATATTTCCCACAATATAGCGTGTGATTAATATACGAACTTACTAATCATACATAAATACTATATGTCGCAATTTCAGTTTATTTCAATTAAAAATATTACAAAAATGGCAGTATTCTGGATAATACTAGGGAGTTGTATCGCCAAAATTCACCGATGGCATATGAAATGAATATACGTTTTAAATATGGGTCAATTTATGCTCTCTGGAGGAATGAGCGTTTTTATCGCGCTATAAAAAGAATGCTGAGTGATTATTAATAAATGCCAATAACATTATATTAACTATTAATAAATGACCTGCAAACGTAAACAATAAAACTAATAATTTAATATACAAAGGATTATGAATAAAATTGCCATTATTCTCAAAATATTTTATACACTGCGGTATTTCAATAGACATGAAACAAAGAAAGTTACGCGGTTTAGGAGGCTTTTCTTAATAGTGCTGGCAACGCGCTGTGGAAAGTGAACAATTTTCAAAATAGCTTAAAACTATCGCGACATTCAAAGTTCGATTAACTCTTTAAATCATTATTATAATTATATGATTGAAAAAAATGAAAAAATGCAGAAAAAAGAAGGAATGCATAAATAATAGTAAAGACGAGAAAGAAAGAAAGAAAGAAAGAAAGAAAGAAAGAAAGAAAAACGAACAAATAAATATAAAAAGCACAAAGAAAAGTTTCAGAAAAAAAACATAAAAAATAAGATGGGAAGAAAGGGGGAAAAAAATAAAAGATGGGAAGGAAAAAATAAATTACAAAACGAAGAAAGAAATAAACATACAAACAAGGGAAAATTTATAAATGGAATAAAGAAAGAAAAAATAAAATAATTAAAAAGAAGCAGGCAAATAAACAAAAACAAAGAAGAAAGGGAAAGAAAAAAGGAAGCAAAAGAAGAAATAAAGGAAGAAAGCTAAAAATAAAGAGAGAAAGAAACATAAAAGTGAAGGAAAGGAACAATGGAAAAGAAAGAAAGAAAATTAGAAGGAAGGAAAGAAACATGGAACAAATAATCAATCTCAGGCAATAAATATATACAAAAAGTTCGCACATTTATAAATAAATGTTATGGAAAGACATGAGCTCACTAACCCCCCCCCCCTTTTTTTTAAATATTGTGCTTGTAAGTGGAGGGGCAGGGCAGTTGCCTTAAGTTGTCTTATAACGAAAAACGCAATATAAGCCTTTGGCTTTAGCCGAAATATCATCATTTTATTGATATCTTGTTTCGGAGTTACTTTTCTATTCTACTAATTAAAATGTGTTTATTTACTGATCGTTAATCTGTCTTATTTCATATTGTTACGGCCTACTTTATAGCTACTCACCTATTCATCATTCTTTACTCATATCATCATCATTAGGCAGGGCAATACATTCATATACAAAAATCCAGGGAAAACAAGGAAATAATGAACCGAGGCAATCTCTGAAAATACAAACAATTCTACATTAAACTATCTCATTTTTATGAAAAGAAATAGTTATTTTCTAACCCAGAACTGTTCGCGTTAAATAACCATTCCGTAGCAGATGCAGCAACGTTCTTTTTGAGCTCGACTTCCTTGCATTCCCACTCTGCGCATACGCAAGACTTCTTACCCCGTTCAAACCTTCAACCGTCACTTGGAACACCAACCGCCGGTATACTGCAATATGCAAACTCTCCCCATATTGTCAACCCTTCGTGTGCCACAAAATAGTCATAATCATTTTTGCAATTGTATGGAATGAAACATTAGTGGTGTCAGTAATCTGGGTCATGAATTATAATACCTTGTAAATAGGTATAATTAAACTAGTAAAAACTAATACTACGAATGACATTAGCAAACACCATATTGATAGATACAAGACTAAGAGAGCATTTTCATCGGGACAGACTTCTGATGCTCGCACGGATATGATAAATAGGACATGCTTTACCTAAGCGGAACGGATTTTGAAGTCTGGTTCATGATGATGTTTTATGTTTTGCTTCTAGCAAGAGTCGTGACACACAGAATTCGCAGCGTACTAATAGCGATGAATGACAACGAAATAATTCTGCTGATGAATGGCTTGTGACCCTAATGGCTTTCTAGCCAACGTTAACTTTATTGTGAGAATAAACTGTTTTTTTTAATAGTGTTTAACGCCCGTTTTTACTACTGAGGCACCACATGCGGTGGACACTGATGATAGATGAGATGAAATGATATATTGGGAAAGGATTTGCCATTTATGGGGGCTGAGGAAAACCTGGAAAAAACTTCAGTCAGGGAGGACGGTCCTGGCGGGATTCGAACCCCAGAACTTCCTCTCGCGAGTCCGCGCCTTAACGACCTCGGCCACCCGTGGCGGTTTATATAAACTGTTTTCCTAGTCAGTATAACGTGGGGTAAGTAACTTCACCCATATTTATTTATTTATTTTCTGTGTAGAAATATTTAATGCAGAAGTGCATAACCTGGAGCTTTGTTGTCCATTGTGTTGTATAAAGCATTTAGATTGATAATCTTGCTCAAAAAGTTAGTAGAATTGCATGGGAAGAAAAGTTGGAACAGAAAGAGATGCCAACAGCTACGGTACAAGCTGAAGATGAAATTAGAGGATCAGCCCAAACTATAAACACTAAACTGAGCAAATACAGTACCAAGGCATGAGGAAGGAGAGAATGAAAGGAATAGTGAAGATAACGAGGGCAGAGAGTAAAACGGAGAAGAAAAGAAAAACAAAAAGAAGATGAAGAGAAAGGGGGAAAGAGAACAGAGGATCGAAGAGTAAAAGAAGAAGTTGGTGATAATTATATAAATGATTGCAAAATAATAACTAACAGCATAACAATTAGAGAGAAAGAAAGTGAGGGAAGGAGAAGAGGAGAGAAGACCGAGTGGAAAGTAAAGACAGAAGAAGGGAGTGATAATTGATCATAAATATATCATTAACACAGCACCAACCACTACTCAACCATTCAACTAATGAAGAAGAAAGAAGACCGAGAACAGACATGATGGTTACTACAGTAAACAACATACTACAAAAGGAGGAGATGAATGAAGATGGAGGGGAGGTAAGGAGGTGAGCGGTACAAGAAGAAGGAAATGCTGGTAATTATTAGGGATTAAAAGTGTTTAAGTGTTTGATGAGTGTGTAAGTTGGGTGAATAAACAGTAATGAACTACCAGATACGTTATATAAACAGTGAACAAATAGTAAGTAGGAATTATATGTACAAATAGCAGGGACAGTAAAAAGATACTTAAAGTGAATGCTCAATATATTAAGTGAACTAAGCGAGGAAAGGTAGAGTTCAAAGTATGTATTAATATTATAAGCTTAAGAACACATAAACATGAAAACCTAAAGAGAGGTAATGATATAAATAAGAAGTAAACTAAAAGTGAAAAAGGAATTAACTTCTCTTAGAGATAGCTAGAGTAAGGTAGCCAGCACCCTGGCCGTTTGGTTTCCGACTGTCAATTTAGTTCTTGTAGTTAACAGGTTACCAGCTAATGGTAACTAAAATTATGAAATTACTTAAAGAATTGTTTCATTCTATGTTCTCTTTAGTTTATTTTTATATATTTACTTTTTATACATTACGATCTGTAAAACGATGTATAATAAAATAACTCTTTAATAAATAATAAATGATAAATTTTGGAATACAAGTCCCGGTATAGGCAACAAGGTGCCGGGAAGGAATGTTGCAGATTTTATTTTATTTTTATTTTTTGTCCATTGTATTGTGTAATAACAATGCTTACACATAATACAGCAAAAACGAATAAATACTATTAACTGACAAAATAGGGATTTCTATAACAACTAGAGTTTTAATGAAACTTATTTACTTTCCAATGTTACGATCGCTTCTGATACCTGGGCTAGCCCTGATCGTAGAAGAAAGTATATTACGCATTAAAAGTTTCTCAGAATTGTCTCATTTGTTTATCCTTCTGTCTGCGTCATTTGCGGGCACAAAATAAATTCAGAATCGCCATTTTTTTTCTTCATCTCTCTTCCTACATTAAATAATTTGGGATTTGATAGGGTGGTCTAGGTCACTAAAGTAAGGATTCGTAAACAGAAGGTTCAAATTCCGCCAAGGCCATCCTCATTGACTGAGGTTTTTCCACATTTTCCCTCAATCCCCATGAATGGAAAACACCGAAAAAGTCATCTAAACTTAAGTCTGGGAACCTTCCTTCCGAAAAGCTCTCTCTAATTTTATTATTTCATCTCATATGTTATCAGTATCCACCGTCTGTAATGTCTTAGTAGTAAAAAGGACCGTTAAGCACTTTTAACGATAAAAAAAAACCTCAAGCCTGAAAAAGGAGGGCGCTGAGTCAAATTTGTTGGGCGTTTCATGCTCTGAATTGAATGGGGCGCTAATGACCTGAGATGTTAAAGAGCGTTCGTAAATAAACCAAATAAAAAAAATATGGGTTCAATATGATTACGAGGCAATGCAAATAATAAGAACATATCGAAGAAGATTAGAACAAGGCTAGAGGTTATCAGCAGGCAAGAAATCGAGGCAGAATGTAACACGAAAATCTATCGAATGAAATTAATCTTACCTGGGGTTAAAGAGGCATATATGCTCTATCTAGGGAGAAATGAAAGATAGAGGAACTATTTAGACTAAGAAATAGGAAGGCTCACAAAATAACAGACAGTTCTGATGCGGTCTGTTTGCGAACCACGCTAATTGGTTGAATATGGGAATTTTTCTAGCCAAAGTGCCCGAATCTAGAAGCAATTTATTTTCTGGTTAGAACGCAATAACTGGTGTAATTATTAATCTGTAATATGTTTCCACTCATATATCTGTAAATATCGTTCTTCCCATTTTAATGCTTATCATTTATTAATGTTAATATTGTTTTATTTGTATTACTGTTTGTTCCTCTATATAATTATGTACCATACTTAAGCATGTGGGTGGCCCAGGTCGTTAAGGCGCGGACTCGTGAGCGGGAGATCTGGGGTTCGAATACGATCAGGAGCTTCTTCCTTGACTGAGATTTTTTTTTATATTTTCCTCAGTCCTCATTAATGGTAAATGCCGGGGAGGTACTTAGGTCTGGAACATTTCCTTCCTTAAAAAATAAAAAGTCCTTTCTCTGTATATCATTTCATCTCAATACATTTCAAATCATCTGCTCAGATAAACTACATAATTTCTACAAGAGATAATAAGCATGCAAATATTCAAAGGCACTACAGAAAAAAGTATAATTTCGTATATATGGAATACGTTTTTCTCTTTGAGGGATTAAGTTCTCTGAGTATAAAATGGATTTCGAAGTGTGAAAACATGTTACTTTTTTGTTTTACTGATTATGAAATAATTAGAGAATATCCAAGATTTTTTTTAACAAATCCACAGTACGCTGGTAGTAATTATAAAGCAGAGAAAGAGAACATTAAAACTAAAGAGTACAAGATGATGTTTCACTTCGGCTAGTGTCATTAAATATTGTTGCAGATAAGTGATTTTTTTTTATTGATTTATTTATGGACGCTCTTTAACATCTCAGGTCATCAGCGTCCCATTCAACTCAGGGCGTGAAACGGCCGACAAATTTTGCTCAGAGGCCTCTCTTTCAGGCTTGAGGTTCTTTTTCGTGCCGTAAATGTACGACACGGGACCCATGGCTTTACTTCCCTTCCGAAGGACGCCACACTTAGGATTTTTACGCCCGAAAAAATCCATCGGTCCTGGCCGGGTTTGAACCCGCGTTTTAGGTTTAGGAGGCAAGTATGATAACCACTACACCATCAGGACCGACAGAGATACGTGCTGAAAATCTACCAAAGTAAATTATGTTAATGAATGTTAGGCAGGAAAAGAATAAGAGAAATATAATATAACTGGTGTTTTGTGGAGTACAGCTATGAAAAAGAGAAATAGCTTGACCTCTCCGAGACTGTGGAATGGCGATCTGCCCTCTTCTCCCTTAAATAAATGCAATCAGCAGCTTCAGTAAGGCAATTCACACCTGCTAGAGCTCGTGCTTTGCATTCGCTGTAATCTGGAAATCGCTTTAAGTCGTTAGTATAAACCTCATAACTTAAAGAAGTTCCCTTGCTTTACAAGTCGGTGCTTGGTTTGACGTCTGGCGGAATCTTCTACGGCAAGAGATTAAAAATAAAAAGGCAATAGCTGCATAAGTGAAATTTATAGAGAAACGTTTCATGTTCTGTGTACATTGCCACTGTACCACAAGACACCATTTCCTTTTTTTCTGCACGTTGTTCATTTCACGCTTTCTCATTATACTCTAACAGTTGTAGCGATTACTGGAGTTGCTTCCTCGTTCCCTGGCGTGCACATGGGTTTTCGTCAACATAATTCCACAATACGAATGGATATATAATTGGTTCATGATTGCACTTTTCCTCGTTTCCTAATGGTCTCCTTTTTCGGCGCATTTCTTTCTCTTGAACTTTGATATACCACTCCAGAACTCAAACCTTATAAAGTTTAATATTATATCAGTAATTCCCTTTGAATTTAACATGTTACTCGGCGATCTGGAGCATTTTATTATACGCATGAAAGTTTAATATACAAAGGGTGCCAGAAACGTATACACCCTTCAAGCAGAGAAAAAACTGTGTTAACATAACAAAACTGAATTCACACAAACAGAAAATGATGAGCACTATCATCTTAAACTTTTACAGTTACAACAGTTGTTCAAAATGCCAACCATCGGCGTCGATACACTTCTGAGTACGTTGAACTACTGATTGAGCAACGTTTGCGACACAGCGATTGCAGCACATGCCGTTTCAGGGTCATCTTCATTTAATGCATGCAAAAGTCTTTGCTGTTTTAATAATACGACGTACGCTGGTTTACTAATCCAGTCTCCCGTGCACATTGCTTTGTAGATTTCTGCTGTGAGTGCTCAAAACGTTCCAAAACCATAGCTGAGTACGCGGGGCGGCAGTTAAATGTGACAGCAGACAACCATTCTCTTGAACTCAGCAGGCATGGTTTCGTTTAAAAAAAAATAGCTTCGCTCTAGAAATAAAAAGTCGATTAATTATAAATTTCATTGGCTACACTGGTGACTCTGATCTGATCTTCATTTTAATTAAAACAAGCATTAATAGCACTTTTATTGTATAATATATTAGTGACAGTAATATATGTGGTTCATCCAGCGTAATGATAAGAGTTAAAACAAATTCTATTTAAAATACAACAAAGCATAATACGTTTTACCTCTTCCAAATAGTTGGTTAAATGTTATGATTGTTCTTTTACAGTAAGCTCTTAAACTATAAATTAATTTATACAGGTAAATGTTTGACAGGAGGGAACTCAACTGTAACTAGTACCAACTAGAGAACATATACTAACTCTCTTTTTAAGCAAACACATTATTACAAAGTCTAATGAGAAGGAATCTAACAAAGACGAAGGAACCAACGATATTTTTAACAGTGATTAACACCGTGTTTACTACACCGTAGCCACTGATTTTTTTTTTTTTTGATTGATTTATTTATGGACGCTCTTTAACAGCTCAGGTCATCAGCGTCCCATTCAACTCAGGGCGTGAAACGGCCGACAAAATTTGCTCAGAGGCCTGTTCCTTCAAGCTTGAGGTTCTTTTTCGTGCCGTAAATGTACGACACGGGACCCACGGATTTTCTTCCCTTCCGAAGAAAGCCATACTTAGGATTTTTACGCCCGGAAAAATCCATCGGTCCTGGCCGGGTTCGAACCCGCGATCTTGCGTTTAGGAGGCAAGTATGGTAACCACTACACCACCAGCACCGACATAGCCACTGATGATGACACATGGGATAAAATGATAAACTGGGAAAGATTTTTTTTTTTAAGGAATGAAGCGTTCAGGGCATAATTTAGAGTACCTCCCGGCATTTATGAGCACTGAGAAAAACCTGGTAAAAAACTCAATCCAGGAAGATAGTCATTGAACCTCAGACCTCCCGGTCACAAGTTTGCGCCTTAACAATATCGTTCACGGCTATGTTTCATTCCATACAATTGCAAAAATTATTATGAATATTTTGTGGCATACCAGGAGTTGACAATGTGGGGAGAGTTTGCATATTGCAGTATACCGGCGGTTGGTGTTCCAAGTGACGGTTGAATGTTTGAACGTGGTCAGACGCTTTGCGCATGCGCAGAATGGGAATGTGTAGCATTTTAACGATTTCTCAGGGAGTTGTTTTTTTAAAAGAATTTTTAAGTGCATTGGAAAAAAATATAGAACGCAGTTGGTGTGCAAGCAAGTCAAATACTGAAATTACCTTTCTCGGCCCAACAATGTGACCCAATACTCAAATAAATTAATCTATTTACAGGTATTATTATAATTTATCTTCCTTTATTAAGCGCTCTAAACTTCGGTTTATAATTCATCACCCATATTAACGACGCTGTTAATATGGGGTTTAACAATATTTACAATGTTGTGTATGTTGTAAGGAAAAAGACAGTAGTTTATCTTATTTTCCTCTACCCCTATTTACTATCCTCATCCGTAATTACACATAGGGCAATAAAAATACTAGATAACAAACTGAAGATGCAGGTACAACCAAAGATTTACTGCTGCTTTCTGGGTTACTGCCAAAGTTCCTACGTTTTTGTTAGAAACTGGGTCATGTTTAATTTTAACGATGTAACGACATGACAGTTAGACAACTCATTTAAGGAAAACCTTAATCAGTTCAAGGTTTTGGTATTGTTTCCAGGACTTTCTTAAATCTCAAGATCTGCATAATTTATGTTCAAATATTTTATCACACGTGCATCGATTATTAGCGAAAAAGCCAATTTTGAGCGAAATCTGGTACTCTCATAGTCTATCCGGTTTCTTTGTCTCTTTCTCTAACGCCACGTGAGCGAATAAGCACTCAGGACTTTTCTTCATCCGACCGAAACTCGGCCGCACGATTAGCGGCTAATACAAATGCAGGATACTTTTATTAACAGTAAGGGCTAACACAAAGAAGAACATCTTATTTTCTTATCATCCTTCTGTCAACTCACTCGCGCGCGCGCGCACGCACATACAGCTGCAGCTACACATATAAATTTAAAATTAAGCTCAATTGGCAAAATGTTCATTCCTGCTTTCTCTTGTTGTTATATTAGGGTAGATCCATAAGTTTCCGGCCTTACCATTTTCTAGGTATGATAAACACAAAAACTATATTTCACTTTTCAATATAGTTACCCTTTATTGCAATACACTTCTCACATCTTTGAATTAACATTTCAATCACCCACCCCCCAAATAGTCTGAAGTCTTGTCTGCAAAAAGGGCATAAACAGCATCCATCACTTCTTTGTTACACTTAAATTTCCTTCCTCCAAGGTCCTTCTTGAGTTTTGAGAAGAGAAAATAGTCACTATGAGCTAGATCTGGGCTGTAGGGTGGATGGTTACCATCACTCAGCTTTCCTCGCCTTTTCTCTTTGATGGAAGGAAGTACATAGCATGTGCAGTAGGCCGGCATGGTACTCCCTATTTACTGTGGTGTTCCTCTCCTTGAAGTCAATAAAGAATATTCCTTCACAGTGCCAAAAGACTGTGGTCATGATCTTCTTGGTTGACTGAGTAACATAGGCCTTTAGAGGCGGTGCTTCGCCAAGTTTAAGTCACTCCATTGATTCTCTTTTGAACAAGGGATAATAATAGAGGACCATAGTATCATTTCCTGTAACAATGGTTTGCAGAACTTCTCTCTCGTCGCCACGGCAGAGCTCCAAAAATGCCTGACAACAGATGACTCGTTGCTGCTTTTGGACTGAGGAAAGAAGTCTAGGCACCCGTCTTGCACTAACTTTATTCATGTTTATATGTTCATGAATAATTCTAAGGACTGTTGTTTTAGAAAGGCCCAATCTTGCTGCTATTTCTGTAACTTTGAGCCGCCGGTCTTCCACAAGAGCGATGTTTTCAGGAGTAAGTACCTCCAAGGGCCAGCAGACCTGCACGTTCTTCGTCTTCAATGATTTCTCGGCCCATTCGAAAAATTTTGGCCCATTCTTTTAGGGTAGAATATGAGGGGGGATGCTTCCCCGTATACACCGTGCAATCGCTGTTTAATTTCATTTGGAGTAAGTCCTTGTTTTGTAAAGAACTTAATAACAGGTCGATACTCCATTTTGAACATGTCACAATCTTTTACACATAGCCTTCTTTATGCAACCTCCTTTTTTTGTGAAGGCGATAAAAGGCAGCAGATACATTTTTCATCGTTGCAAACCCTGGTTTCTGCTGCAGAATTTTGGTGAAATTCAACTAACAGACTTGCCCACAGGCCCTGGTTTTTTTTTTTTTTTTTTTTTTTTTTTTTTTTAATTGTGTCAATGACAAAGATGCGGATTCCAAATGTTGAATAACTGCAGGAAGATCACTGAAATTGGCCTAAAGGCAAGTGAACTGATGGTGCTGTTATTGTGAAGAATGGTTTTAGTCTTTGCTATGCAGGCTGCTACGTTAACGTAAAACACTCTTGATGTCTTCAAATAGTTAACATAGAAGATGGTTGCCTGCAGCCTACCGAGTGATGATGGGTTCTGAAGGCAAAGGTGTTTGTGGTAACATTTCCTTGAAAATGTAAATGCAACTGGAAGCTTTCAGAAAGGCTTTCTTTACGGATGAAATAATGTTCCTTCTGGGAAATTGCTTCTAACGTCTTCAGTCAATCAGTCCGTGAGCAAAGCAGGTGACAAGCAGCATATTAGGACAGAAAATGTTCAATGTCCATCCTGCCTTGATCATGTAGGTCGGCACTGTCGATCACGGGCAGTAGAAACTTCTCATGGCGGTTCTCTGATGGCCATAGACTGCATAAAGCATCTCTGATGGTGCAGGATGTAGTGCTGTGGTTCGTTATGTCCAGCCTCTTGTATAATATGAGATGTGGTTTACCAGTTCTGTGCGGTCTGACGACGTTAGTAATGAAGCGACCACAACTATCGGTGGTCTCATCTACTGAAAGCCAGTTCTGTAGTTCTGTTCTGAAGAATTCAATATTTTTCTGTAAACTCGATGCAAATATTTTTTCCTTAAGGTTAGTTCACCTGGCATCTTTCGGCCACTGTTGTCTTAGAGAAATTTATTGAATACTGACGCATTTGCTGATACTATCGCCTCACATAAACATTTACTAAAAGTGTCTTATGAAGAGCCAGAAAGAACTGAAATTTATGGTTGAAATTGGTTCCTCTGTTATCTGTCAATACTGCTGACATGCCCTACAGACTTCTGCTGAAAATTCAATTTTTGTCACAGCTCACTTGCTTTTGGCTGTTGCTGATCCACAATCTAATGAACTAACTTTTAGAAACCTTTTCTTTTGGCATCTTGCTGTAGCTGTTAAGTGTAAGCTTCTTAATATTGCATTCCGTTTGCTTCTAAATAAGCGTTACATCCAATAATTTTGTTTAACAGAACGTGTCTAACAATAAAGAAACAGAAGACGTTTGTTCGATAGTCATTTGAGAAAAATAGTGTTGAACATGACTGACAACAATGATATTACAAAATGAAATGCAGTTTGCTTCGAAAAATAAGTTGATTTGAACAATGCTATTAACTCATAACAACAATGATATTACAAAATGAAATACAGTTTGCTTCGAAAAATAAGTTGATTTGAACAATGCTGTTAACTCATAACAACAATGATATTACAAAATTAAGTGGAATGTTTGTCTTTGAAGTTTATCAGGAAGCACATTGTTGGTTAATATTTTTAAAATAATTTATTGTAAATATAATTAAATTTAATTTTAATATTTTTAAACGATACTTTTAACCATGTTTAGGTTTCAACGTCCTATTTAGCCATTTTTAGGTTTCATAAGATTCAACTATGTGTCTCCAATGATAAAGAAACAGATAATTAAGCTAAAATATCACAATTAGCTAGCAAGGTACAAAATAGTTTAAAACCTAAAACTCTGGGCTTTCGTCATAACTAACAATATTCAAAACCCAGTTTCGGAATTTTATGCCACTTACTTTGTCTCGTGAGATCAACCCCTGAACACGGTTACTTCATTCCGTTATAAGTTTACGCATTTGTTGGTGATCCAAGCCAAGATTAGAAACTTCCTGCTTGGTATGCTAGCCATCCTTGAACTTCGTTGTGACCTTTCTCTCGTAGGTAACAATATGACGATTGATTTGCGTTTCTTATCGAGAACACATTATTTTCTTAAATTTGCCAACAGCATGATGCAAAGCATTTTTGCGTAGAGCAGCAACAGTGGAAAATTCTCTAAAAAATATATATTCTTTACATTTTTCTGTTTCAGTTTGTTTTCACATAAGAATTGAATATAAAACTTATTTTTTTTGCAAAATATGCTTGTATTATAACAACATTAATACACTTGTCGATTTACCTTAGTAAACTGCCCAACGTCTACCCCTGTCTAAGCAACTAACAAACGGCTGAATTTTGAGGGAGAATCAAGGCCAGCGCATGTAAATAGACAGGCAGATACCGCGTTCTGCGTTTGATGGCAAAAAAAACCTTGCGAAGGCTGTACAATATCAGCAAATTCAAAACATGTACGGCTTTAGAAATAAATTGCATTAATTAAAAAATTATTACTGAAAACGTTTTAAAAAATTAATTAGTGCATTAATTACAACATTGACATAAAGGATCAATGAAAAGACTGTTTGTCAATAGAGCTATAAAATGTATAGGAAGAAATCAATGTGATAAACTGTAAGTTTTGATGACTTCTGGGCATTCTGATACTCCAAGAAGAAACACCCGCTTGCTTTATGTGGTGGAACTTTCTAGTGTCTGCTTAAAATAAAGTAAATACTGGAGCAAAGCACTTAAAGACCCAGACATTTGGTTCAAACAAGAGTGAAACACGACATGATTGAAAGGAAAATGAGAAATAAAAGTGGAATTCCGTTACCAGCATGTGAGACAGTTATAATCATTTCACTCACGTACGGACTTGGCTGCGGAACAACATATTTATTTTTTTCGTATAAAAATGTCTACTCTCTGGACTTTCTCTCTTCCCACGCTTCCGCAGCTGCCAAAACCCTTTGCATTTCTGAAACGAGAGCACTATGTTCATGTAAAGCACATGTTACCCAGTAGTTTCTTGTTGCCAGTGCGAACTGGAAAGTGCACAAACTAAAGAACATTTGTTACACTGCGGCCAGTTTTCAGTACTGTGGGACTTGTTTTACATTTTTTAAAGACAGTAATTACAGACGGTAAACGTTGGAGCCAAAATCAAACAAATAAATCATCCATAACATAAAACAGAAAGTGAAAACCATTTAGGGCGTTTTACCTCTCTTGTGTCCGGTGCATTTTCAATATCCTGAAATTAATTTCTGGATGCCAAGAGACAATGTATTTTATCACTATTAAGTTAACATTGCACTGCAACAAAGACGGGTACACCGTGTGAAGTTTGCCAAATACGAGGAAGCAGGCAGGATGCCTGTTACTGCTTTTGCCTTTATCCTGTTCAGGGAATTTTATTTAGAAAGGAAGTAATATCTGATTTCTGACTTAAATTGGTTTTGCAACAAGCAGCAGTGTGTCTATTATGTGTAGTTACTACACAGCATTTCTCGAGCACACTTTTACCTGCACACTCTTTTCTGCGGGCGAATGAGCACTATAGACTGTTGGCGTTGGAGAATTTTCAGGTTGTTTTCTGGTCTATAATTACGAAGAAAAGTTTTATTGTTTATTACAGTCCATTCAAGAGATATCCCAAACTGACGTCCGTCACGCAGGAGCTGGGTAAACTAAGTGAATTCCTCACTTTGCGCAGTAACTTTAAAGAAAGAATATAAAATTCAAATTATGGACTTATTAATTAATGAAATGAAACAAATTATGACATTATTGTGTGCTATTACGGGGAAAAAATTAGAATTCTTGCAATCGATAAGTATTACAAAAGAGAAATCACATTTTTAGAATTATTGTTATTGTTATTGAGATTAAATCACAAAAATTAATTGTGTACTATTATTAAATGAAATAAGTGACTGGCGATAGACAAAGCTGATCTGTGTGGGTATTTTAAACATTTTTAAATGTAGTCATGTTTATGAACTGAACCCTTGATGTCATCTTTACATTCACTAAAATAAAGTGAAATAACAGAAAGTTTCGAGTTACATTGCGTATTTAAGATGATGTTCATGTGTTTCAATAAAACAAAAAAAATGCTAAAAAGTGTACTAAGAAAATATACACAGTCAACAATAAACAAGAGAATGTTACATCGATTTTCATGGGCTTTGAAATTTAATTTAAATGTTATTGCAGTAAAAACTACACATGTGTTTTCTGAATGTTATTACAGAATGCTCTTACATACAAATATAATTCTTAAACAAATATTAGTTTGTTATTTCACAAACGCTATCTTTAAGACGATGCTTTTGTTAAATATAAAACATATACAGCGTTATAAATATAGTTTATATGCTGAATTAATTTGTTGTTTCGTTTTAAAACAATATAGAGATAACGCAAGAAAGCTTTTTTAAATTTTGAGTTTCACATGAACTCCTGTTCCTAATCATCTGCTTTTCCTGATTTTCAGGAAATATTTTTCTTATTTTATTTAAATGGCATATACGGAGTTTTGTTGCGAAAAAGCAAATATTACTGCCGGTATAGTAATTTTTAAATGTTGGGTTTCAGGTAAACCCCCACTCCTAATAATTTGATTTCACATATTTTCAGAAACTGTTTTTCTTATTTGATTTAATAAGAATGGTATATGCCGAGTTTTGTCATGCAAAAGGAAATATTGATACTCCTAGAGCGATTTTTAAATGTTGATAGTTTGATAATTTTTAGTGTTAACAGGAATGCGCCACTTCGTGAGCAAGTGTACTGTAGCCTGTTGTGGGTGTGTATCGCAGGCTTCCAGATTGTGTCATGATAGCTAAGTCGTCTGCATAAACATCCTTTAGTCAAAGATTCTCTGTGGTCTAACGTTGTTCAATTGTTAGAAACATGAAATGAGAAGGTTGGCCATGATAATGATACTATAAGGCTTTGGAGCCTTTTTTCCTAAAAATAAAAGACATATCATTAAGTTAACATAATGTAAATATGTTCACTAACCAAAGAAATGAAAACTACCGCACGAATGTTTGAATAAACTTACCATACTTGAGAAATACTACGTTTAAACATGAGGCGAGCTTTCGGTGCAGTGCTTTCAAGGTCGCTCCGCACACATTTAACAATTTAGCGTTCTATGCGGTGAGCGATCCTTCATGCAACCGGTTTCGCGGAGTGCGCACGGCCGGCGAGGCTGGCTGCTGTGTCTGCGGTGCGGGTAACAGGAAGTCTGCAGTAAATATAGTACGGTTTGTCATGTCAGTTATTTCTAACATACATAACCCAAACATTTAAAAATAAAAGTAAATTACTAATGTATAATAAGCAAGGAGATGCTGGAACTGCCTCCCTTCGTCGTTCAAACATTTCTGACGTCGAACTGAATTTCCAGGAGTCCTTTACCGAGCATATCTCAAAGTTATCCTGAGTACTGTATGTGGTTGTCTACGTTTCCTGTCAAGAACACTACACGTTTCACGAAATTTATTTACTAATCCATGAATCGAAGTTCCCTTAGAAACGGGAACATCAGGAAATGCGTCTTGATATAATATTACAGCCCGCGCTGATTCTGTACGCACGTATGAATCATACATGAATACTCTTTGGGGAATAGAATTTTTGTATTGCCCCATTTCACTTGATACATTGTATTGCGTCGCCTAACAAACACGCGCTACTTGTGCAAGATTTCAACTCACACTGAAGCCTCGCGCAGCGGAGGGGAAATATACTCCCCACCTCCGCCGTAATGGCGCTGCCGACCGGGCCCGCGGTTGCGTCAAGCTTTGCTCACCCAGTATATACGTATAGTTTTTGTAAAATAGAAACAAAACAGTGTCACTCTGAAGTCATGAAGTCCAGCTGTACATCAGCGCTATTTTTGGACGAGAAAGACGCTTAACAAGATACCTCGCGAACGAGTCAAGCTTGAGCGAATAGGGAATCTGAACTTTGTGGTGCATGTGCTGCTTGGCTAAGTACACATTGGCGTACAGAAGATGGAAAATTTGTTATATGGAGTGTGTGTGTTCTAAAATGAAAGCCTTTGTTAACAGAACATTCCCTTTATCAATGATCAGGTTCCACAAAGTGACTCAGAAAGTAACCAGAACGATTATTCTACTAGAAATCGACACTTCAGTGAACATTAAGAGGAGAGAGCTGTTTAAAAATGTAGCAGCAATGTACTCCAAATAAGGACAGAGTGTAATGACTTCAACAACTATTCCTAAACTTTGGGGGGTGGGGGGAAGAGACCACAAACTCAGCATCACAAAATATCAACGTACAAAATTACGTTTTCTCTGCATTGGCCTTTAAAGCACGAGGAAAAAAGAAAACATCGCACCATTCTTCATCATGACAATGCCAGCTCTCACACAGTGCGTCCAGGAGAAGGAGAAAAACGTCGAATTAATGTCTCATTGCCCGTATTCACCTAATTTATCGCCTAACGATTTCTTTTTGCTCCCAAATGTCGACCAAAAATGCGTGGACAGCGATTTTCATCCCCTCAAGAAGTTGTTGAAGTCTTTAAAAATCATGTTTTTGAGATACCAACTTCAGAGAAGAAAAAATGTTTTGAGAATTGTAAACGAATACAAAATGTATAAATTTTAAAGGCGATTATTTTGCAAAGAAATAAAAAAGTTTGCTCAAAAAATTATTTTTCTCTCTCGTTTTTTTGTAAAAACTCAAAAGGTAACCCTAATACAATTGGCCGAAAGAGAGGGGGAATGTGTAAATATTGATTTTCTGGACCCCAATGGTTCAGGGAACCATTTGTAGTAAAATTTATTTTTAAAAAATTGATCAATTTGGGACACGCTCACAGTGACCCTTAAGGTTCATAATTTGCTTGCTTCAGCAGAGAATTGCAGTATTTAGAAATACTCGTTTACTATATCATGTGTTAATGAATATTAAGTATGGAGTAGAAATTAATGTACTATTGAAGTGCCTCATTTGCAAAGAACAAATTATGGGGAACATAATATTTTGAAAAACAAGTAAAAAAAAACACTATAAAACCGGATGTGTGAATGTGAGTATAAAACTAAAAAATAATATTTATTAACGAACTAGAAACAAGACAAGTTAGACACACAGCTAATACAATATTTCGGATAACTTAGTATCCTTCAAAGGTGTACAAATCAGCTCACAGTAGCAGGCAACAAATTAATCAAATGGATAAGGTTATTCAAATATAATCGCCCCCCCCCCAGAAAACTATATAGGTCATTAAAGTTGTGGAGGGGAAGAAGAGAAGGGGGGAGCAAGGTAAGAGCACTCAAGCGACTAAGTGAAAACAAGCCTTTAAATGTAGAAACCAGATGGATCTGTAGAGTAAATACTAAAGTTCTAAGACGCCTGAGCAAGGCGTGGGAGGTCAAAGCGGCAGTAGCAATACACAAAGTGTCCTAGAATCGCATATAAAGTACATAATATACGAGAGAGAACGTGCTAGAATTACCTCGTATACACCGAGGAGGCCCAAAAAATATATACACACTTTCACAGTAGATATATATTTAATATATTTCAGAGTTGGACCGAAAAACAACAGTAATGTGTAGTATGATGTTCTGTAAACAGATGTGACTCACATTATGATAGCGTTACTACGTGACAGGTAAATCAACAATGAAAACAAATGAAGCCAAGATTATCATATGATGTTCTGTAAACAGATGTGACTCACATTACGTTATATTGCTACAACAAAATGGAGCGAATATTATCGTTTGAACAGCGGAAAGCAATTTTGAAGTGGTATTGGAAAACCGAGAATGTTGTTGAAGTACAAAGGCAATGGAGACGTGTGTACAGAACAAAACCGCCGTTGGACTTCTACCTTTGAGGAACTCTTAAGAATGTTGTATACCGTAGAAAACCAGCTACACTGGCAGCACTTCGGGAAGAAATTGAAACGGCATGTGCTGTAATCGCTGAGGACACTTTCGCAAATGTTGCTCAATCAGTAGTTCAACGTACTCAGAAGTGTATCGACGTCGATGGTGGGCATTTTGAGCAACTGTTGTAACTGTAAAAGTCTAAGATGATTAGTGCTCATCATTTTCTGTTTGTGTGAATTCCGTTTTGTTATGTTAACATAGTTTTTTCTTTGCTTGAAGTGAGTATACAATTTTTGGCACCCTCTGTATTTTCTGTGAAAATGATTCTCTTTGTTACACTCACTGTCATTAAATAAATACCTTATCCATGTGAAATGGCAGTAAATTCAGCAGGTCAGAATCATAACAACCAAAAGAAAACGCTTTTAATGTAGTGCACAAGTAGCAGAGAAAATAAACAGGTATTAATAACACTACGCATGGATTGAATGTAAAGTGTAGTTTATTCGGCAAGGAAAATATAAAGAAACTTTACTCACATAGCGTCTGATTCTAACCATCTCTAAAGCCCCCTAAAATATGCACTTATAAAGGTACACGAAAGTATAGCTTGAAATAATGTACGCGATTTTGGGCGCCGTGCATAAGCTATGATAGAATGACTAGAAACAGTTCAATGCAAATAACCAGAAAAGAAAGTGAAATATAAAACATAACGTTAAGACATGATGGAATATGTTCTTAGTGCAGAAAGATTTTCAGTTATCTCTCTGTACCTACATTTTTAATGGTGTTTAACTCCCGTTTTTACTACTGAGGCACCACAGGCGATGTACATTGATGATACATGAAATGAAATGATAAACTGGGAAAGGATTTTTTATTTAAATCATACATGCCGAATTTTGTTGTGAAGAAACAAATATTGGTGTCGCTAGAAAAAAATTTAAATTTTGAGTATCAGATAACACCCCAATTTTATTGAACCGATTTTCCTGATTTTAAGAAAATATTATTTCGTTCTATTTAAATTCTATATATGCAGTTTCTATGCGAAAAAAACATACATTAATGTCACTAGAGTAAATGTTAAATTATGGATTTCCGGTAAATCTCTCTCCTTCTCCTAATAGTCCGATTTCGCTGATTTCCAGAAACTATTTTTCTAATTTTATTTCAATAGCATATACCAAGTTTCCTTTTAAAAGTTAAAATTGCGGCTGCTAGTGCGATTTTTCAATTTCGCTCTAACCCCCATTCGATTTTCAGGTATACTCCCACTCCTAATGACCCGATTACACTAATTTTGGAAAAAGATTTTTATAAATTATTTTAAAGAAATGTACTATGTATGTTTTGCTTGAGAATAAACAAAAAAGTGCGGTTGCTAAGTTTTGCTTTAACCCCCCCCCCAATTGCCCAATTTTGAAAAGATAAAGATATTCTATTGCGTCCCTTAAGGGCAAAGGTCTCCTAACAAGTAGGGAAAGCTCGCTTTTTCCTAACGTGGTGAGCTATTCCACGCTAGTTGTTCGTAGGCTGTTTAAGACTCTGACTGCTTTGTTCTTTGGTTACTCCATTTCTCACTGTACTAGTTGCCTCTCGAGAGATTTACATTTTTCTCTTCCTCTTGCTATTCTTGACCAATCTGAACCTGCATGTTCCTTGAAGAGGTCTGTCCATCTTCTTATGGGTCTGCCTTGTGTCCTTTTTCCTATCCGGGAGTCCCATATGGAGATCTTGTAGGTCCCCCTATTGCCCTGCATTCTTGCGACGTGACCGCCCCAGTGGCATTTGCTTCTGGTAGCTATACATGTGGTGTCTGTTGTCTGAGATAGCTGGTTTATTAATACTATAGGTATTTTGTCCTTCAAAGTTATTCCCAGGATCTTGCGTTGCATTTTTCTGTAGCATATTTAAGTTTTGTTGTTTTGTTTTTCTGTTATTGACCATGTCTGGCACCCATATAACAATACAGATTATACACAGGTTTCAAGCGTCTGGAATCTGATTTTCTTAGTGTTTGGTCTAAAAATATAAAATTAAGGGCCCAAACTGCTCTCCAGGTTAATGAGATCCATTTTGTACTTCTTTTTCCATTTTATCATGGAAGGAAATCTGTTGTCCTAGGCATGTATATTCGCTCACATATGTGAGGACTGTTCCGTCTATTTTTATTAGTGTTTCGGGTCTATTTGAAATTACATATTCTGTATACACTTTTTCATTGTAAATGCCTTTTAGGTGAGATGTGGAGAAATTATTTAAAAATCATTCCATGGGTACAACCGGAATGTGCTAAAAGGACCACAGTATAAAGCAAAGACTATAGAATGTGACAGAACTCAATTTGAAACAATGCATTATGCCTAATGTGGTGGCATTGTTGATATGAAGTTGGATATCAAAAGCATTTGGAAATATGATGCAGATCTTAGTTCATGTTCCATGCTTTCTTGTGTATTAGTAGTTTTCATGTAAAAGGCAGGTGTCAAAAAAATAAGAAGAATAAGAAAAGAGTCAGCGTGCTCCAAGTAGGGACCTTTCTCCACAGCACCAAGCTGACGCCCTTCTACGAGGCAAGCACTAGCTACACCACTTCTCTATTTGTATCGGGAAAGTAGTGATTGGTGTTTAAGGATGCCATTATAATAAAAAAGCGTCATGGTCAGTGAATTTTATTGCCCTCTAGCATGGAAGCATGGAACGAGGGGTGTAGTGGGGTTAATGATGAAGTAGCTATGGATCGTTACTGAGCGCTTGCACAGCTCAAAGTAGACAAGTAAAAACGAATTTTAAAAAATGCATGTGGATTTTTATACAGAGATTTAGACCAGAACATAACAGAGAAAGGAGAACGATAATGTAAAAAAAAGAAAACCGCTACGGGTGGCCGAGGTCGTTGAGGCGCGTACTCGTGAGTGGGAGGTCTTGAGTTCGCTTCCCACCAGGACCGTCCTCCCTGAGATTTTTTCCTAGTGCTCATAAATGGCGAATGCCGGGGAGGTACTCAAAACTTAGGCCAAGAACGTTTCCTTCCTTTAAAAAAAAACCCTTTCCTAAGTATTTCATGTATCATCAGTGTCCACAGCCTGTGGTACCTCAGTAGTAAAAACGGGTGTTAAACACCGTTAAAAATTACAAAATAAAAGTTGTGTTAAAAGCCAGGAGAAAGAGCTCAAGGTGCACGCAACATACAAGGATTCCAAAAAGTACAGGTCGTATTACATTTTTCATTTTGAGGACATATAATCGAAAGAAAATATAACATAATCTTAAAAATATTGCAAACTGTTTTTATATAAAACGAACATGGTTTTAAGTCTAACTAAATAAAGAGTATCTCAAAAGTCAGGCTGGATTTAAATTGCGCGCTATTTTATTCCCGTTGGGTTGGCAACGCTCTCTAAAGCACATGTTGTAGTAGATCACATTACACGATCCTGGATCGCATAACTAACGAGAAAACATTACAAATACGGAGAATGTTGTGCTGAAACCTGACGGGGTATTTAAACAAGCAGAACTCTCGCATTTGGGTCACGGAATTATTGGAAAAAGTCAATTTATTTTCATGAATCAACTGAGTGGTGTGCATTTTGGTGTGGTGGAATTTTAGGCCGTACTTCTCCGAAAGTTCCGTAAATGTAAGACACGAAACCCACGACTTTACTTCCCTTCCGAACTTAGGGTTTTTACGCACACGGATCCTGGTCGGGATCGAACTCGCGATCTTGGGTCTATGAGTAAAGTATGGTTACCACTACAGCCTAGGACCAACTTGTGCTTTGGAAAGGTTTCTGTCCGGCGTTTGGTATGTAAGCAATCTTCTGAAGGGTTCGTACTTTTTAAGAATGTGTGGATGTTTTATCTGGAAACCTGTTCTCTCGCCCTCGTAGTCATCGCCTCCTTCAATGCATCCCTTCCTCCGGTCCTCATTGTTATACTGAAGTGAAGTTTGGAGATGGGATAAAATAAAACGGTCTAAATAAAGTCAAAGACGCCTGTCTGGCATAAACCGTACGGAAATAGAGTCGCGATGCATGCAGATGTCATCTCTGGACCTGCAGAGCGAAATTAACTAGATGGGATAAGAAACCTATATCATGGAGCTAGACATGAAACAGAGACCGGGAATAGCATGGCTTAGACTGGGAGGCTGGAAGCAAGGTTATTGACAAGGAAGGCAGGAGGATATGCCCATTATGCGCGGAACCGGAAGACTGGGTGCACATTTTGGCTAAGTGTACACAGACAGAAGATGGTAGAATAAAATGCCACGTGGATTCATTGTTGACTTCCAGTAAGGGGCTGACGTGTTAAGATTTAATTGTAAGCAGACAAAACTGGCTAAACCTGGACATTTTCTTAAATGAAATACGTAGTTTTAGAAACTATAATTTTTATAAACATTGTATATAAATAATTTAGTTAACCGTTCATCTTGAAAGGTTGAAACTGTCTATTTGAAATAAGTGGTAAATCTAACTTGCCCGTTAAGCCACAATAATCTCGATCCTTCTATCTATTATTAAATTCATAATATATGCTTTCTCTTTGTCTGCTTCGTTTTTAAATTTCTTTGAATTTGGAGATTGTTTAAAACGAATCTCTGGAGGTAATATCTGGCAATTGTCAACGGTTAACATGTAGAGGTTGTTTGAAATGCGGAACACTCTTATTTCAAGCATGAAATCCTTTTATAGGAGAACTAGCTAGACATATGCGTGCATAGCAGGTCTCAGAACAGGTAACAAATTATGAAGCAGAAATGGTTTTATCCTAGATAATAGCTCTTGGAAAGTAAGGCCCCATCCACAGTGAAAATTAAACATAAACATAATAAAACAAGACGTAACACATTAACTTAGTAATATGTAGACATTATGCAAAGTGCAACAACTAATTTGCTTGGAGTAATATGAGCAAGGATAGCTTTAGTATAACGCAATTAATCTTTTGTATTGACGTCATTCTGTCTACAGAGTCACTCGTGTTCAGTTCTCTGGTCTCAGTGTAAATGTTGGATTTTTTTTTTTTTTTTTTTTTTTTTTGTTAAACATAAAGTAATCTATGCATTGTCCCCCGTAACTTTTAAATATAAACTGATTAGGATTGTTCGGCCACTTGTAAAAGTGGCAAATATACTCTTATTGGAATTCGCAATTAACTTATATATATCCCAGTGGTTTTTCATAAATATAAATTGATAGGTGCGAGTAAATCACTGTGATGGTGGCAAATCTTCTTTGATTGCAGCTGAAAAAAATCATAAACATCAATTTTAGCTCATTCTGTGCATGATACTATTCGCTTGAAAGCCATATTGTATAGTTATATGGGTTATTACCTTCGGCTCTCTCCGCCGTCGCTCGGGACTTGCAGCAGCAAGCAGCAAGAGTTGCATTTGATTTCCGTGCTCCGTGTATGGATAAATTCTAACATAGAGCTCTACAACAGAGCAGCTGTGTTCTGATTGGCTGATTTCTTAAGTTTAAGTTAGACGTAGACACAAAACCTTGGACCTTGCATGCTTTCATGTTTACGTCTGATTGTACGTTAATTTTTATGTTTACGTGATTCTTGTGAATGGTTCCATTACAATATATAGCATCCAGCTTTTACGTTTAAGTTTCATTGTAAATGGGGCCTTAGAGTTGAAAGCTGGTTATGTACATTAAGAAATATCAGAGATGAGGGTGAACTTATTCATTCGGTCTACATTTGGAAGCAGTTACCTTGCAAGTTAGTGTTACAAGTAACTAAAACATTTAATACACACAAAAAAAAAAAAATCGGTATTTGATCCCGTGAGTTGCATTCCGGTTTTTTTTTTTTTTCTCTCTTTATCCAGTCCTTAATTAATTTGAACAGGTAGCTTCCCGCCCTCAAAACAAAGGGCTCTGAAGAATATTACATACAGCATCTTTGGATCTGGATTAACTGTACGTCATGAAATAATTACCTAAATAGATTTGGTTTCCAGGGCTTGCAAATGTCTGGTGCCACCAATTTAGTTTGAAATAAAAGCAGAAAGCAAATTATGTTATAGTTAACGTTGACACTTCTGGTGTTCTATTTGCTGTTCATTTTTAATCTTGGATAATTTTTTAACTTAATGTATATATGCCGGGTAAAAATAAGCAAATGTCTTCAATTAGAAAATCCAATTTTATAATGTTCAATTATTGATCCCATTATTAAAAAAGTTACAAATGTTACATTTACAGCTCATCTGCCAGTTTAATACACAGAGAAATTTGCACAGTTGATGTGCTCCAACAGAACACACTCGCCTTTTGTAATATTCTTTAGTATTGGTTCAAGCAGTAAATCTGCAATACTTCACTGTTAAAAATCAGAATACTTTACTAGGGAGTCTTTCGAAAAGTTAGGTTTGTTATGAGCGCATGATCAGAAACTAGTGAATTACATCTACTTATATATTTAACACTAGAATGCCAGAATTTAAGTACCCTCTAAAATGCATGTTAATTTTTCACAATGAAAACTGTGGAGCTTTTCTAGTCTAGTGTGATGGTATAGAGGAAATGCTATTGCTTCTAAATTCAAGCCAGGTTCATATCCAGTTTGCTTTTAGCTTCCAGAGTGAGTTTGTATATACTTGGTGTCTGCTCAGTATCACATATTTAAGTGTTCTTTTGACTCGGTCGGTGAAACTTCTTACTTACCAGACAACTGTAGTGATGTAGAGGGAACAATATGACTTCTGAGCTGCGAGGCAGGCTCGAATCCAGCTTGTATCGAGTTGCTGGTTTCAGATATTTTTATGTTCACATATCACGTATGTTTATGCCCCCAGGTTCCTTTGCCTTTCATTTTATTTGTTGGTAACTCAATGATTCATTCATACATTTGTTCGTTCATTCTTTTATTCTTCTTTTATAGTTCATCTCCGGCTAAATGGTTTTTAATAAAAAATAATTAGGTTTATTTCAAGTATAAGAGCAAGTTTTTCGAAGATAAGAAATATTTCATTACACGAATTGGGTTTGCCCTATGCTATGTAGTAAGAAAGTATTTGTACAAAGAATATAAGAATATACAAATACGGGTTGTATCTATACAGAAAGCTGTTACATTAAAACATTCTCAGAGATATTGGTATGACACTTTTTGCAGAGTTTTTGGCTATACAAGAACCACATACAAATTGTTTACATGTCGAACAGCTGTCTTTGGTTTTGTTTTTCTTACATAACCCTATTTGACATGTCTTGCGTTTAGCGGCCTTAGATGTTACTTCGTTTCTATAATTAGCTCTGAGTGATGGTTACAATAGTCTATCAAAGTTACGTGAAAATGTAAATTTAAGCGAAATTTTAGACACGGATGCAACAGCTGATAAACAATGACTCACGCACTACGCTACAATGATTCTGAAACATGTTTGTTGTGCTGCAGTGATGATTGTTGACAACTACGCAATACACGTCGTAAGAAACGCGGGTAAGGAAGCGATCAATTGACCGCCTCCGGGAACCGATTGAAAACTTACTATTATTTTAAAAAGCTACGCCCGAAATGGGGAGGGGGGAATAGTGAGCTAAATGACAAGGAAAGGTGTTAAAAGTCACAAAACCATAGAAAATACTTCCAAAAACAGTGAAAATGTGAATGTTTAGGAATCAAAATCAGTCAATTGACCTCCGTTGGGCGTTCTAGTGTTAAGAGACTGCGTATTTTGAAATTTGTGGAATGGATCAATTCCATTAATGACAGAGTTTTCTCTTTTCGGCGTTAAACGCCTGAAATAACGGCATTGCTCCTCCAATAGTTAACAACTCTCCAAAGAGGTGGGAGGATGATGTGCAATACATCCAGAGCGGAAACGGTGGATAGAGTGATGTCATTGTAACGGAATTTCCACCTCAACGAGCGAAATTTCGACAAACCAAGTCTAATGGTTCCGCTTTGACGCACACCTCGGAGCGCACGCGCAAAATCACTTTCACCCTTTTACGGGCGAGCAAGCTTTGTAACATGTTACTGTGGGAGGCTTTACTATGCTTTATTGTCCCTACATACTTATCAAAACGATTTTAGGGAAAGTGAAAGAGAAGCCGATCTATTCTTGTGTTGATGAAAAACATGTTCCTTATACAACAATATAACTGGGCATATACTTCCATAAGAACTCTTTTTTAACCTTTCCATCTATAATTCTAAAACTATTTTATATCTTGTTCTGTTAGAATATTCCCAATTAACTTTTAAAAAACGATCTATTGCACCTAAATTATTTAAATGTGGTTTTTTTTTCCTCTCACTAAAGATGACGTTCTTTAATTCTAGCTAATATTCAGTTATTTTAACAGAAATTCAAGTAGCGTTCGCTTCCCTTAATCCTACAACAAAAATGTCTGGTAGTATCTAATGAAATTATGTTATCTGAGGTAACAAATACAAAATGCCTTGTATTTTTTTCCTCAGAACCCAAGAGGCTCCGGCTAAAACAGGCGCAGGGAGATTTGAGGTGCCAAGCATACTGTGGCAATCAAATCAAAAATTAAAAACAATTGTGTTTCGCGAAACACAGATTACATGAGATAAAGTATAATGTCCAGTTGCTCAAGCTACATGGATGGACCGCCACGAGTGGCCGAGGTCGTTAAGGCGCGGACTCGTGAGCGGGAGATCTAGGGGTTCGAGGACCGTCCTCCCTGACTGAAGTTTCTTCCAGGTTTACCCCGTTCTCATAAATAGCAAATGCTGGGGAAGTACCTTAAACTTAGGCCTTGAACGCTTCCTTCCTTAAAAAAATAATTTTCAAATTTATCATTTCATCTCATGTATCATCAGTGCCCTCCGCCTGTGGTGTCTTAGTATTAAAAACAGACGTTAAAAACACTGCTCAAAAAAAAAAGTAGATCATACATGCTTAAGTATGATACACAATTAAAAATAGGAGCAAATAATAATACAAATAAAACAATATTATTAATAAACATAAATAAATAAACACTAAAATTGGAAATGACGATATTAACAGGTATATAATTAAACTAGTTACTGCGTTCTGAACAGAAAATACATTGCTTATAGCTTCGCGCATTTTGGCTAGGAAAATGCCCACATTCAACCAATTACTGTGGTTTGCAAACGGGTCCCAGCATGCCAATCGACCTCTTATTGCCTTAAATGTTTTCATGAAACGTAGTTTTTCTCAGGTGTTCCCATTTAGTATATTCGGCCAGTATGCACCCATTCCTCATCCCCTCCACAAAATGGGCATATTCTTCTATCATAACTGTCAGTTATTTTTTTTAGCCTTCCAACTTCTTAGTCTAAACCAGGTCATTCCAGATCTTGGCTTTCTCCCTATAAAGAGCATATATATATATATATATATATATATATATATATATATATACCCATCTCTTTACCCCAGGTTAAATTAATTTCTTTTCGATAGACTCAAGCAGACTTTCGTGTTACATTCTGCCTCGATTTCCTGTCTGCTGATAGCCTCTAGCCTTGTTCTAACCTTCTTACATACATTTTTATTATTTCCATTGTTCGTTGCCATATTGAACCCACGCTAATTTCTCTGAGTTCACTTTCCACCTCTGCAGCCCAAAATGCTGGTGTTACATTTTGTATCTGGTGTCTATAGCATTTAGCGCGAAGTATGCGCTGGTCTCCTTGCATTAGCATTAGCCAGTATTTCACCGTCCTTGTTTTACTGTTAACCGCATCTTCAAAACTACCCACCTCCTTCCTGATCCCACAGTTTGACGTTCCTTTGGAGAGCCTGAGAATCCTTTCCGAAAAATCAATTTATTTACATATTCGGCTATCCCCTATAACCATACTTCACTTCCATATAGCAGAGTACACTTAATCTGCATCTCTACTGTATCTACTGGAAGAGTCAGAACACGTAGTAACTCATTTAGTTGATCTCCTGCTTTATAATTAATAACATATAAATGCTTATTCCACTCATATTAAATGTAACTCCTAAATAATAAAAGTTATCGACTGTTTGTATTTCTTGTCCACTGTTTTTCATCCCTGCCATAAACGTAGCCATTTCTCTTCTAGGATGTGAATGCCTTTCTGCAAAGTGAAGTGTGTTTTGCTGTTTTCTGTATGAATTTGATACTCAAGCAAAGTCGTTGCACTATAAGAAGAGAGACTGGACTCAAGGAAGTTTATGAATGTCGGAGAACTCCTGGTAGAACGGCACAAAACCATGCTACCATCCCTCCCAAAATAAAAGCTCGGTCTGATTAAGAACATTGGAAACGTCATGGACCAGCTTTTAAGTACTTCCTTGAATAATTCTCTTGATTTAGTGTAGCGAAATTCGAATTTTCTTCACTGATGAAAAGTTTGGTAGGTTGCTACATGGTGTCCATATAGAAAATTGAGGAGTGTTTCATCTGATGTTAACTTTCTCAGAAACTTGACGCAAGAAAACTACAAATAACTGATTAAAAATATGTCTATGTATCACAAACTATGTCCCTAAAGATGAACGTGCACCATTTTCACTTAGATTTACCCGATAGTGTGACTTGGGAAATATTTCCACCAGGCAATAGCAAAAATGTAAAATAAAAGAACCAGGAAAGCAGTCCGTTTCCATGATGGCTGACAATTGTTGGGTGTTCGCTAAGGATAACCCTGAGCAGTTATACAAGCGGCAGGCAAAGCGACGCCGGATGTAAAAGTAGATGTAGACAAATATATGTGTGTATTATGTAAGTATTACATCAGAAACTATTGCAGATCTCTCTTAAACCGTTGTCAATTATGAATGTCTACGGTGATATTCTTGTTCAGCGCCTCGAAATCCGTAACACATTCTAATATCATTAGAGAAGACAATCTTTGTGCAATTTTGTTGCTCAGTGTTAAAAGTACATTGAGGATATGGCTTAAAATTTGCTCAAAATCTACTGAGAAGTCAAAAAGTCAAGTACGTGGTTCGTGTAAGTATTTTCAGAGATTAGAAAAAGGGTTTTAAGCTGCATTTTAGAGCGTCATCATGCAAACAAAGCATTACAAAATTTAAAATTTGCCGTAAATGACCTTGAACATCCAAGTGTATCTGTAAATAATTACGTCAATATACTTAGACAGATTTGAATTTTGTGAAAAATGAGGAAAACGGGGGTTCTCAAACTTACTATCACCAGTTACACAAAAGAAAAAGAAGAAAGGAAATAATCGAAAAGATCAGCATCACGATGATGTGAATTTGACGAATATGTACGTGTAAATTCATATACACAGTCAGTGACAGTAGATAGGAATGTGGTAGAACTAGAAAGGGGAGCAACTGACACGGTGAACTAAACTTTTCTAAGTAACTTATATATACTTCTTCCTCAGAGGCATTAGAAAACAGGCTACAGATTTTTGGGGACCTTCTCTGAATTAATTGAAGAATATTTACATTTCAAAGGTCTCTTCAAGGTTTTACACTGTTGTAATATAAATAAAGCTAAAAATTATTTGAAACTTATTTCTGAAAAAATAGTTAACAGCTGTTTTTATTTTCCAAATCTTGACATTACAAAAAAAATTGTATAAATTATTTTTCTATCTAACTCTAGTGCATAGTCGGTCAGCTTTTAAAAAAAAAAATTAAACTGCACTCAGAAATGCAACACAGTTAGCGACTATTTTGTTTAGCGTGCTTAGCGGTGAATGCCCATGTTCTGTAAAAATTGACTATGAAACCCCCATCCAACAATTTTGCTATCAGTAAAACTTGAGGAAAATATTTTTAGGTGGGTCATAATAATGATTTTATTTCAATGAAATTGTTATGAGTTTGACATAACCTGAAATTCGTTAATAATAATAATAATAATAATAATAATAATAATAATAATAATAATAATAATAATATCCTTAATTATTATTCTCTAATTTCAATAATAATGAGCCCCAACTAGCCAGGAACTCAAAATCTGTTATTGCTTCCCTTGTTAAACAAGCATAGTCTCTCTTTTGTTTTGTGATGCAGACTAGACATGTGACCTCAGCACAGCAAGCTAGAGTCTGTGAGGTTTGTCAGGTGACTTTAGACAGAATAAGGAATACTCAAAATCTCTCCCTCTAGGGCGTTGCAGGCCTGTCCTGAACCACTGTGGTCTCAGTGGCGGATTGGTCGTCATCTGAATATTCATCAGAGTCGCTTGAAACTTGAGATGAATTTTCATCTTCCAATTAATCTAAACTGATTATCAGCTTGTCAGTAATTTCATCAAGTCCGTTTTTTTTTTTCCCTAGTACAAATGTTCAATATTTTTCACGTGTTCACATGCTTTTCTCCAATTTTCCGCACTCATCTTTTAAATCGCATTATCAGAAAGCACTTCCACGTTACTTCTATTAAATAAGATATTATATTTGGCAACATCGTACTTTACCTCCGCCCATATCAATACTACAGTATTAAAATCGCTGTTATAAGGCGGTAGCGCTCTACGGTATGTACATACATTTCTGCGATTGTGTCTATCTCATACAATTTGAAATTATACTTTTTCGTTTAATAAGTTCATACAACACGGCCTTTGTCGATCGTGGATTAAACTCGATCTTCTTGTTTCGGAGCCACGATGAGTGATGAGGCATTGTCTATAACAATCATACTAGCAGAGAATGTTTAGCAATGAATTATTAACGAACCAGCCCCTTAATACACTTTACTGTCCATTTCTTCATAATAGTTCCTTGTGGATTTTGATTTAAAAGTCAGCAACGCATTTGGAATGAATCCAGAGGGACATCCAGCATGTAAAATCGCTGACCTATTCCTGTTGAACTTTTATCGAGTTCGCATTTTCATACATTATTTTTAGTGTGATTTACATTCACCCACCTTTCACCGAGACAGTTAAGGCGCGGGCTCGCGAGCGGGAGGTCTGGGGTTCGAATCCCACCAGGACCGTCCGTTTTTTTCTGGGTTCCTCAGTCCTCATAAATGTCAAATGCCGGAGAGGTACCCTAAACTTGGGTCTGGAACGTTTCCTTCCTTAAAAAAAATCCTTTCCCAATATATCATTTCGTGTATCATCAGTGTCCAGCGCCTGTGGTGCTTCAGTGGTAAAAACGGACGTTAAACACCATTCAACAACAATACGACATGTTTCTCAAAAGCAGGAATGTATCCCATCTTTTCATTAAATATTTCCTGCGTTAGCTAAATTTAATGTTTTTAAGAATTTGTCTTAGGGACCCAATATACCGCCTTTCAATAATTCCTTAGCCTTTAGGGCATTATACATGTCTTGCAAACTTGAAAAAATCTGTTTGATAAAAAGAATAAATACTTCGTTTTGTAACAGCGGCAGTGTTCTGGGTTTCCTGTACGGGCGCTTCTTACCTGGAGTTCGCTAAACCACTTGTAGTTTTGTTCTTTTAATAAATTATGCCCTTACCATCGGATTTTACGGCTTTTCCGCGCTTTCGAATCTGGAGAACAAGGAACACCAGCGTAATGAAAGCGAGAAAATTAAAATTAACAGAAGAAACTGTAATTGTATATTGGAAAACCTTTTTCAGGGCACAATATCACTCACAGAGTGAAACTACAGAGATTAACTTTAAATTGACCACGACTGTTAACTTAACAAATCACTTTAGTGAACGCAAAGATGATATCAAGGACTCGGTTCATAAACATTATAAATAAATTTCTCTTTTTTAATACTTATAGATTGTAAGAATTCTAATTTTGTTACCTTAACAGCACACAATAATGTCATAACTTATTTCATTTCATTAATTAATAAGGCCATAATTTGCATTTTATATTCATTTTTAAAGTATTTATACTTGGTGAGGAATTCGCTTAGTTTGCGCTGTTTCTGCTGACGGACTCTTTTATAATTGCATACAAACTCAATAGGAAATACTAAAATAATAAATTAGGATTGTTTAAATATACTATAATATTACTCTCTCTATCAGTACTCACAGGCTTGAACAGATCACCCTAGATTCATTTGGTAGGAACCGAATTGAAAACTGATTCAATTGCTGATATCCAGAGCTTAATAATTGTAACAGTCCATCGCTGCTGAATAACATTTGTTGTTTATACAGAGTATTAAACTGTACACGAAAACGACGCGAGCTGATACTTGAATTAATTTAATAATTTACGTCTGATTCCAACACCCAGTATTTTTTTAAAAGCACTCGTTTTCGCCCTTTGTTAACAAATCCACAACACTCTCGAAACAGCATTGTTAAATTCGTTGTCTTACTGAAAGTGACTTCCATGAATAATTTATCCAGTAAAAACAGGTGAAAGTCACAGTATGCAAAATCAGATTATTAATGTGGATGTGTCATATAATCAATACCTGGGCTGCATCTTATGTCACACGTGCAAATTCGCTGCATGTTTTGTAGGGCAACTCGACTTTGAGTAGATCCACACGAAATATACACCTCACGCACGATAAGTTTGCACTTGCAATGCGTTATTGAGGGAAAGAGCAGCCAGAGGTCCTTAAGCGAGAAAAGAACCAGCAAAATAGGGACAGAAAGTGCCTGTATCCCATTATTAGTTTATGTAATTAGCTATTTTAAGATAATAAACACTCAAATAATTTACTAGAATATATAGTTTAGTTTATATGCTATAAGGCTAGATCCATAAGTTTCCGGCCTTGCCGATAAGAATTGTCGCCTTAACAAAACTCTTATTTAGGGTCACACCTTATCTGTTAAGTAAATAATTACAGCTGTAACTTCCGTGTTCAGTTGTTCAGATATAGTTGCATAAAGAAGGCTAAGTGTAGAAGATTGTGGCATGCTCAAAATGGAGTATCCAGCTGTTATTAAGTTCTTCACAAAAGAAGGACTTACTCCAAATAAAATTAAACAGCGACTGGACGATGTATATGGGGAAGCATCCCCCTCATATTCTAACGTAAAAGAATAGGCCAAAATTTTTCGAAAGGGTGGAGAAAAATTGAAGACGAAGAGCATGCAGGTTGGCCCTTGGAGGTGCTCACTCCTGAAAACGTCGCTCCTGTGGAAGGGGAAATTATGAAAGACCGGCGGCTCAAAGTTACAGAAATATCAGCAAGGTTGGAGCTTGGATCTTTCTAAAACAACAGTCTTTCGAATTATTTATGAACATTTAAACATGAATAAGGTTAGTGCAAGATGGGTACCAGGACTTCTTTCCTCACTCCAAGAGCATGAACGAGTCATATGTTGTCAGCCATTTTTGGAACTCTGCCGTGGTAACGAGAATGAAGTCTGCAAACCATTGTTACAGAAGATGAAACTATGGTCCTCTACTATGATCCCTTGTCCAAAAGAGAATCAATGGAGTGGCAGACGTAAGCCTGGCGAAGCACCGCTTCTAAAGGCCAAGGTCACTCAGTAACCAAGATGATAATGCCCACAATCTTTGGGACTGTGAAGGAATACTCTTCATTGACTTCAAGGAGAGGGACACCATAGTAAATGGGGAGGATTATACTACTGTCTACTGCACAAGACTATGTGCTTCCATCAAAGAAAAAAGGTGAGGAAAGTTGAGTGGTGGTAATCATCCACCCTACATCCCGGATCTAGCTCATAACTCCAGAAGGACCTTGGAGGAAGGAAATTTAAGTGTGACGAAGAAGTGATGGATGGTGTTTATGCCCATTTTGCAGACAATACTTGACTATTGGGGGGGGGGTATGAAATGTTAATTCAAAGATGTGAGAAGTGTATTGCAATAAAGCGTAACTATAAAGTGAAATATGTTTTTGTCTTTATCATACCTAGAAAACAGTTAGGCCAGAAACTTAAGGACCTACCCTCATATCTATAGATCGCATCTTCTCTTTCTTTCTTTCTTCCTCTTTTATTTTCCTAAAGTTGTTCTTGATGGATGTTAAGTAAATATTTTTCTAAATGTTGTACACGGCATATAATACATACTCTTGCCATGTTTAAAAGCTTTAGTTATTTCTCCGATACAATTTCATAATTTTTCTTACTGTTTATCAACGAAATTCTTAAAAACATAATTTCCGTTACTTCAGTGCTTCTTACAACATTTTTGTTAAATATTCAATTTTACTACTAATAAAGCCGTAATTTTACAAAATATAAATAAGACATGCTTTCCTAACTTTCCAGCTAATGTCGGATGAATAGTTTACCAGAAATGACGTAAGAACGATTGATTGTAAGAAGAATTTGTTTTCTATTTTCCACCTTTATTTATAAATTTAGCGTCATCGCAGTTCCTAAATGTATTTACTTGTTCTACAATTTTATCTCTATAGTTATACTATTTTATTAAAGCTATTGGCTGCTTCACTAAATTTAAAAACTCTGTACTCTGTGGCTTATAACTATTTCATCGTCTACGAATAAATATATTTTGAATTTGAAAATGCATTATTTTCATGATTCAAAATTTTATTTCATTCTACAATATGTCGATAAATTGGATACCCATTTCAACCATTGTGTCTTTCTCATTCGTATTTTTCTTTATTTTGTTATTTTTATATAAGCACTGTGCATATTCACCGTAAGGTTACCGCTCGGTTACCTAGTATTTCCCATGAATACTGCGTGATTTACCGTGTCGTTTTTTTTTTTTGATAAACTACAAAAATAAACAAATAAATAAATTAAAAATAACCAGGAAAAATAAACTCTCCAGAACCTTTTACAAGTGTGTGGTCGTAAATAAATGCATGGTCTAGTCTATACTGGTTTTTTGTAACTAGAAGCATATTATTAATTAGTGGCAAGTATAGAATAATAGGAACTAGACATACTAAAGGTATGGCAATTTTCACATTTACATTAAACAACGATCTTCTCACAGTGCACGATAGTGCATAAAATAATCCCGAAACATGTGTATATATTTGTAATTTACTGGAACCACATTCAATGAAATGGGATAAACATATAGTTACTCAATTCACAAACGCATTTTCCCTACCTTCTCAGTCCCATAATGGAAGAAAGAGCGGGTTTGAGTTTCCAGCCAGTTGCGCACGAATGCTTCCATACCTTTGTCGCTGTCGATTCGACCTCCAATTTTTTTTTTTTTAAACGTCACAAACACCAGGCGTTAAGTCTGGACTATAGGGAAGGTGTTTCAAAGCTGTCCATTTCTGGGTTCTTCCATTTTACGTGTACGAGAGTTATTTTGAAGGACCTGAACTTTTCGAATCGCTTGTTGACATCATTTTTGCCAATAAGCACATTTTTTCCTCAACCAAAAGCTAAGAGTAATACAAGTGTTACCTTTTAATTTGTTACAAAAACTAGGAAAGAAACAAATAAACTATTTTATTGCTTTTAAAAATATTGGCCTTTTAAAGGATTTATTACAAAAGCCGAACCCAGAGACCGAAGCGTGCGTCAAAGTAAGTTAGCCAATATGCACTTGCATTAGATGAGGTACATATGCCAAAGATACAGAACAACTGGTTATCTTTATTCATGGCATTTATCCACAATTCCATATGACAGAACAAGTGCTAGCGCTCTTACCTATAAAGGTAACGACAAAAGGCACTAATAATGTTCATGTCCAGAAAACGCTCCGGTGTTAAAATATCAGGTCAATAAACTTCAGAATGTGATAATTGATGGTGTTGTTGTTATGGTGGAAAAGAAGGAAGATTTGTAGTTCTAATACAGAAAGAACCGCAACTAGGAAGGAAAGACTTTATTCCATTGCCATTTTTAATCCATCATCATTAGATTTAAGAATGCCATGCAAATTATTGTGACAGTCGTCAATTAAATAGTGCAATAGGGTTGACCATTATCAGTTCCAAGAGTCTTTGACTTATGAATGTGGAACAAATCTGGTGACGTTGTTTATTATGATGAAGTTTGTTGTTTGAGCAGAGTCTTTGACTTATGGGCTGCAATACAGCAGTTCGTGCAAGGCAAGGGGAAGCCAGTCCATAGTGAATGGTAACTTTGCTTTTGTGACCGACTATAATCCACAGATCACCGAATTTGATCATAACAAAAACTGTTGTGTCCAAGCTCACACTTTGGAAGACACAATTTTCACGCCCCGATAAGTACGACCCTTTACCTCTAAGAATATCTAGCCGTGTTGCGAAGCGAGTTATCAGTTAATGAAGCAACATGCAGCCTTCTTTAGATTTCTTTTCGAAACCATTCAATATCCTTACTGCCGACATACAGGGCCAGTAAAAATGGATTGCTTGAACTTCAAAACAACTCTTTGACATAGAAAAAAGTATTCGATGCACCCTTGGCTACGTTTTACAAAGAGCACATTTCTGAGGACTTTGGCCACAAGTGCTATTGACAAACTATAGGAACTATTTAAATCGAGAACGCCATTGTTGACACACAATGTATAAACGACAAATCCTTAGAAATATCAGTGATCGATTACGAAGATCGTCAAAAGCAGGAATAATTCTAGCAACTAACTCTTCCTTCTGCGTATGGGACATAACTACTGCCCTGTGTGAATGTGTCAACTCTGGATCAAAAATGGCATACAGCCTTAATTTTGTCTTAAAACATTTACCCTCGTTATTTATTAAATTGAACTAAATCCTTCTTATTAAGGCTAGAGAATCAAGAAAGATTCCATAAGCAAAATATTCGATAAAAGTGTCGTTTACAGTTTGTAGGTAACTATGAGGGTAGATTCTTAAGTTTGCGCCTAACCATTTTTTAGATATGATAAAGACAAAAACTATATTTCACTTTTCAATATAGTTACTCTTTATTGCAATACACTTTTCACATCTTTGAATTAACATTTCAATCACCTCCCCCCAACAAAATAGTCAGAAGTCTTGTTTGCAGCATGGGCATAAACA
The DNA here is from genome assembly GCA_030762175.1 of Metallyticus violacea. Lineage (NCBI taxonomy): Eukaryota > Metazoa > Arthropoda > Insecta > Mantodea > Metallyticidae > Metallyticus > Metallyticus violacea. The sequence continues at coordinate 5,963,990 of CM060838.1, read as the reverse complement.
CTTCTACGTCACACTTAAATTTCCTTCCTCGAAGGTCCTTAAATTTTGACAAGAGCAAATAGCCACTGAAAGCTAGATCTGAGCTGTAGGGTAGATGGTCGATCTGCTTGAAGCCACATTTCTTCACAGATTTCTTTGCAACAAGAATGTGTGCACAGACGCGTTGTCGTGAAGAAGGCGCACACCACCACTTAGCCTTTCTCGCCTTTTATATTTTATGGAAGCACGTAGTCTGTGCACTAGGCCAGCATAGTACTCCTCTTCTTGAAGTCAATGAAGAGTATTCCTTCACAATCCCAAAAGTTCGTGGCCATGATCTTGGTTGACTAAGTGACCTTGTTTTTTAGAGGCGGTGCTTCGCCAGATTTACGCCACTCATACCATTGATTCTCTTTTGGACAAGGGATCATAGTAGAGGACCATAGTTTCATCTCCTGTAACAATGGTTTGCAGAATTAATCTCTTGTTGCCACGGCAGAGCTCCAAAATTGTCTAACAACAGATGAGTCGCTGCTGCTTTAGGACTGAGGAAAGAAGTCTAGATGCCCATCTTGCACTAACCTTATTCATGTTTAAATGCTCATGAATAATTCGAAGGACTGTTGTTTCATAAAGACCCAACCTTGCTGCTATTTCTGTAACTTTGAGCCGCCGGTCTTCCATAATTTCTCCTTCCACAAGAGCGATGTTTTCAGGAGTGAGCACCTCCAAGAGTCGACCTGTACGCTCTTCTTTTTCAATGCTTTCTCGACCCTTTCGCAAACGTTTGCCCACTTTTTTGGTAGAATATGAGGGGAGTGCTACCCCATATACACCGTACAGTTTTTGTTTAATTTCATTTCGAGCAAGTCCTTCGTTTGTGAGAAACTTCATAACAGTTTGATACTCCATTTTGAACATGTCACAATCTTCTACACATAGCCTTCTTTATGCAACTATATCTGAACAATTGAACACAACGGAGCGGAAGTTACAGCTGCAATTATTTACTTAACAGGCAAAGTATGACACCGGATAAGGCTTTTGCAAAGGCGATAATCCTTATCAGCGAGGCCGGACACTTATGGATATATCCTCGTTCGTCTATATCTGATGTATTCTACCTCTATTGCTGCTTTAAGCATTGTATTCTATAAAACTTAAAACATCCTTCACAACAAACCTCTAAATGATGCAAAAAATCAGAATGTAGGCTTTAATCTGCTCAAAGATGCATTGTGTTCATCCCATTAATTTCTGTTACATATAATAAATTTGACTGAGTACATGAACGATGTCCACAATCTGTTTCAGTACCTAGAGGAGATATAAAAGATCACACAGAACATTTATAGAAAAGCGAAACCTCGTTAAAGCAAATTTGCACAAGTGTGAAATCTAACAAGCTAAACGGCAACAAAATAAAAATTAAAGTATAAAGTAAATACACTATATAGAGCACACCAATACAATAACAAAGTATAATTATCATCAGACCATCTATAAAAGTAGTACATCAATTTGGTATAAATTTCTATAGTGAACACTTTTATGACAAATAGCAACCGGGGCTAAACTTTTGTCCCTTGTAGCAAGAGTTGATGGATTACAAGCTATTTCAGACGTCTGAAATTTCAGCAGTTAGTTGTGCAAACAGGTACATTACGACATTATTGCCTCTTTAAACTTATGACACCAAAAACCTTCTTTTGATGGTTATGCAGTGTCATTAGAGTGAAAGTATTTTAGACGGTCGCTAGGTGACTCCCGCCGTTAACAAAGCAACTTTCTCTAATAGCAGACAATGTTTCCATCTCTACCGCTGAATCATGACGAGGCTTAAATTTTCATGGGTCATTTTTAGTAGTTAGTATTAACCTGCTATGCATGTACTGTAGACACGCCAGTAATAAGCAGGTTCCATAACAGACTGAAGGGCGTTTCCTTAACGTTACGCCACTAACAGTTATCATTGAAATGTCAAAAATACAAATACGAAAACCGGCTTTGCAATGAGGTTCTCATGAAATAAAATGAATACTTGATGAAGTTTTAGTTCTTTAGTCAAAATCTTTGATCATCAGAAACATGGGATACAATTTGTAATGAAAAATCACGAAAGGTTCAGATCATCCCGTTATTTGTTTTGCTTTAAAGGAAAATCAAAATCGAAAGCAAAAGTAGGGCCTTGACTTTGCAGAATTCAGCTGAGCCACTGAAAAGTTTTGTAAAACTGTTAGAACATCACAATAAAATTCGTTCGTACTCCGATACGAACAATGAGCTACTGAAGCCCACAGGCGGTGGACACTGACGATATATGAAAAGAAATAATATATTGGAAAAGGATATTTTTTAACTAAGGAAACGTTCCAGGCCTAAGTTTAGGGTACCTCCCCGACATTTGCCATTTATGAGGACTGAGGAAAACCTGGAAAAAATAGGATGGCCAGGTTGTTCAGGCACGGACTCGTGAGCGGCACGTCTGGGGTTCGAATCCCGCTAGGACCGTCCTCCATGACTAGGATTTTTTCCAGGTTTTCCTCAGTGCTCATAAATGGCAAATGCCGGGGAGATACTCTAAACTGATGCCTGGAATGTTTTCTTCCTTAAATAAAAAATCCTTTCCCAATATATCATTTCATATCATGTATCATCAGTGTCCACCGCCTGTGGTGCCTCGGTAGTAAAAACGGGCGTTAAACACTATTAAAAAAAGTAATGACCTCGGCCACCGTGGCGGTATTATTGAAATTAAATCATAAAAATTAATAATCCAATTTCACTGATTTTCAGAAATTATTTTTCTCATTTTATTTCAATGAAATATATCAATTTTCCTTTAAAATTGCAGTCGCTAGAGCGATTTTTAAATTTCGCTTTAACTCCCCCCCCCTCTCGTTTTTAAGCTTATCCCAATTCTAATTATTCAATCGCCTTGATATTTGGAAACTGCTTTTATTAATTTATTTTAAGGAAATATGCGGAGTGTGGTTGAAAAAAATAAAAATTGAAACCGCTAGAATCATTTTACTTTTTTATGAAAAAAAATTGCCTTAGATTACCCGCCCCCCCAATGGTTCAATTTTGCTGGTTCACCTACTGGAATATATATCTTTTCATCATCATTTTTGATGCCTAGTAGATAGGATCGACGGTGATTTTTATGTATCATCAGTGTTCATCGCCTGTGGTGTCTCTGTAGCAAAAACGGGCGTTAAAACACTATTCATTCATTCCTAATAATTAATATACGCATATGGTGGTATTTTAGAGTTAAGGTAAGGTGGTGTTTAACTATTATTAAACTGATATACGAGAAATTAAACAATTTAACGAAATTTTTAGGTTTTCTGCAAGGGAATTGCTAAGTTTGTTATATGATTAAAAATTCTAGTATCATCACGTAACAGTCTTATGTCACTTGTGCACGAGCACCCAGCTTTCATTGTGGTTTATATTTTCAGTAAGTCCATAGAAACGTTCCTTATACCCGCATTTCTTACAATCGTTAAATGACGAACTTCTCATAATATTGCATTATTGATGAGAGCATAAATGTTTTGCTAATAGTTTATACAATGAGGTTATTTCAGTTACTAGTCGGCATACAGGGAAAAGCACTATGGTAACGCATAACTCAAATAACCTCAATATGTAAGTATAAAATATTTTTCATAGTCTCTAGAAGTGTTTGTTTACACAATAATTTGTGTATTTTAATATGCTTGAAATCTCACATGTAATATATGTTGTTTCCTATATGAAAGTGAATATTTTCACAATATTTAAAGGTTATAAATGACAGTTTCCACTAAACATCGGAAATGAACTCAATACTTCGTCTATTAATATTTATTTAAAAAAATGCTACATATAATTTAGCACTTATGTCATTAGTACAAGGGTTCTCCAGTATTTTTCAACAATACAATTAAAACCACTTATTGCAGAGCACACGTCCAAAATGTTCGGCGGTCATTGTTCACGAGAATCACAAAGAGTACCGTGAGCGAGAAATCTGGGCTTCAAATCCCGCCAGAACCGTCCTCCTTGACTGAGGTTTTATCCAGGTTTTCCTCAGTCCTCATAAATGGCAAATGCCGGGGAGGTACCCTACACTTAGGCTTGGAACGTTTCCTTCCTTAAAAAAATCCTCTCCCAATTTATCATTTCATCTCATGTATCACCAGTGTCCACCACCTGTGGTGTCTCTGTGGTAAAAACGGGCGTTAAACACTACTAAAAAAAAAAAAAAACAAACAAAGGTACAATTGGAGAAGGTGGGATCTCAGACAGTCGTGTTTCGTCAAAAATCGAAAACAAGCGACAGTAGCCATCAGGTACACAAGTAGTGTTCTCAGGTGTCACTGTAGCTTCCGGATTAAAAGTTAACTTTGTCAAAAGCTTTAGGGAATGAAATGGTATTGTCCTAGTTGGTCTCTGACTCAGCAAGGCTCCTTTTTTTAGCAAGTAGGTCAGCGTGTTCGTTTCCCACGATGCCACAGTGTGCAGGTACCCAATGGAAAGAGGATTGATGAGCAAGACCCTTCAGCAACTGTCTGCATTTCAGAATTCGCTGCAAATCGCAATGATAGTTTTGTGATAAGGTCTGGAGTGCGGACTTTCAATCCGAGAGAACCGCTGCTCTGTTAAAACCAGATTATAATTGTTGGACTGTCACTGCAATAGCCTCTATCTCACCATCAAAGGCTGTGGTGCATGTGCCCATAGGTAAACTATAATTAAAAAGCTTACAAAAGACTCCAGCTCCAGTTCCATGTTATCTAACATGGAGCCGTCCGTGAAGACATGCAACCATTCACTTTCCGGAAATTGACTTAACAACAGTTTCCGGAGCTATAGCTGCTAATTGCACCATGATCATATCCTTCTTTAGCACTTCTTAATAAAGACTGAGGTATACATCAAGATGTATATAATCCAATGGGCACATAGGCAAGGGCAAGGTAAAATTCTCTTGATAGAGCTCTAAAGGTCTAGCGACCTTCGAAGCCGATTGTATAAAAACATCTTGAGTTTATAAATTCCTAACTCTGTTTTTATTATAATTTATATAAGCTTAAACTTCCGCGGCCGGTGTCAATGACCATATGAATGCCCCGGTTACTCCCCTTTGACTGCCATTCCGACAAAGAATACGAAACAGAAGACGGCAGTAACACGCGGTTGGTTAACACCCAACGTAACCAAGCACGTGTCATCTCTAGAAAGAGAAAGAACAGACATGTGTGTCACTCATGAGCAAAACGGGCATTCTGCTCTGTTTACTCCGCAAGTTTTGCTTCTTTGCAGAAAAGAAAGTGGGAGTTGTACCAAGTAGCGCAAGGGTACAATAGGACTCGGCATGTGTTAAAAAATGTAGACCCGAGGTGGTAGTGTCCATTGTCCAACAAGCAGACACGATTTGAAATTCCCTCGTTTAGGGCAAGCCATAGAGAAGTTTCTCCCGACTTGAAGGAGACAAATGTTTAGTAGCTTAAACTTAAAGTAAACTAAACTTATTTAATTTATTATTTCGAAAACTAAAACCTTTTCAAGACCCCAAAAAGTAATGCATAATGTTTAAAAATGCTTTTATATGTAAAATTGCTCCTAAAGAATTAAATTACAAAAAAGAAAGTGTTCAATTCATGTCCGAATTGACTTTAAATATTATAAAAATATACTTTCTATTCTTTTCCCCTACAGAAGTTCCGTGAAAATGGATTTACAGATATTTATTCTACCATACTATTAAATTTAAATTTATCTACCTATAGCAATGCATTAAATACCAATAATAAACAGTCTGGTGCACACAAAGTTCAGAGTCGGTCCTGGAGGTGTAGTGATAACCACACTTGCCTCCTAAACCGAAGATCGTGGGCTCAATCCTGGCCAGAGTCGATGGATTTTTTCAGGCGTCAAAATCCTTAGTAAAGCTGTGGATCCCGTGTCGTACATTTACGGCACGATAAAGAACCTCAAGCCTGAAAGAAGAGGCCTCTGAGCAAAATTTGTCGGCCGTTTCACGCCCGGAATTGAATGGGACGCTGATGACCTCAGATGTTAAAGAGCGTCCATAAATAAATCAAATCAACAACAATCTCATGTATCATCAGTGTCCACCTCCTTTGGTGCCTCAGTAATAAAAACGGGCGTTAAACACTATTGAAAATTATCAACACCCAGCATCAAAGGTCTGCCTTTAACGTTACAATATTGTCTTTCATCAGACAGTTGGCACTGTAGCCAATCGCCACACTCGATATAGTGCTTGGTTTTTATTTTAAACTATTGTTTGCGTGGTAGAACTGGGATGTAATAAATATCGTACATTAAGAATAAAGAACAATGAAAAGCTTTTTCCAAAGAAAAAGAAATATTCCAAAACAATGCAGAGAAACTTTAGCAAAGTACACACGGTTTGCAAAGATGTATGAAACATTTAAATTGATATAAAATAGAATTCTCCTGTGATACAAGACCAATATCATTATAAATCACCGATTAATTCATCTTGTTCGCCCCTTCACTGCATTAATGAATTATTTTATTGCAGCGGTCTCTGCAAACACACTTTTTAAAAAGGCATATATTTCTTAAAGGTTTTAATTGATCAGTTGACCATATAAAATTGTACACTTAAACATGTTATCTGTATCGTTCTAGGCGATAATGTAGCGAAACTTTAATTAAAATACCTTGAAATGTTTCCTTGAAGAGAGCCTAGTAAAAACGGAACGAACCTTCAACTTATCTACAAGACCGCGCCGGTGTGTTCCACTGCTGATCACAAAAGTGTACATTATGTACAAAATTCGTGTAAGCAGTATCAATAAAAAAAAAATAGCACGGCAGCGGAAACAGCTTGAGTTACTGTATTACCCAGCATCCGCCTTTGCGTGCACGGCCATCGGACCCGCCCAGGTGGAAATATTTCGGACCTGTGATTATGGAGGGCGGACAATGAATGTGTTCGTGATACTCGGTGGACCATTTTCCGTATTCTAGACGTGAACTGAGAAAAGCTATCTGAAGGCCACGGTCGGCAAGGTCGCCGTGAACGGTACGTGCTGCAGGCTGGCTGGCGACCTTCAGGTGAGTTCCGTTATGTACTTGCTCGTTCGCGCACCTCCAGGGATGTTCATTTCGACTTGCTGGAGGCTTCTTCGCAGGTGTCAGCTGCCACTTCAAAGACTCTGCGCAAAGTAGACATTCTTAAAGCTGAAATACCTTCCAGTTCCTGTAATACCTTTATAAGCAGTGAGTACTGAACTAGAAATAGTTGGTTCTTCGTCTTCCTTCTCTAGTACCTTGCTCTACCTGGCCTCAATATCAAGTCCTCGCCGGCGTCAACGCTCTCATAACAATTGTACAGTAAAAACGTTTAAAATAAGTTATAGCAGGTCTCAGACAAGGATGTAAAATAAGCCCACCCAACTTCAATCTGATGATATTTTACAAAAAATTAGTAAAAGTAATAAATAACATTGAGCTACCAGGTCTGCTCTTAGCACATGATCAAGTAGCAGGTTCTTTAACGAGAGTAGGATTAAAGCGACCACTAGAAGCTATGGGGGTCTCAAGATAAACAAAATAAATCTAAGATTATGGTGGTGCAAAAAAAAAAAGTTTCAAACTAAAAAAAAACCCGGAGAAATAGCCACTGCCACGAGTGGCCGGCGCGGACTCGTGAGCGGGAGGTCTGGGGCTCGAATCCCACCCTGACAGGTTTTTTTTTTCCAGGTTTTCCTCAGTTCTCATAAATGGCCGGGGAGTACCCTAAACGTAGACCAGGAACATTTCCTTCCTTAAAAAAATCCTTTGCCAATTTATCATTTCATCTCGTGTATCATCATTGTTCACCGCCTGTGCTGCCTCAGTAGTAAAAACGGGCGTTAAACATTATTAAAAAAACGCCCATAACACTTTTCCTTCTACTAACGCTTTTCTTTTTTTATCGTTCCATTTCCCATTACTAGACAGTCTAACACCCAGGTAATCAATTACCTTGACAACTTCAATGCTAAAAGCAAGAGCTGTTTGCCATACGTCGTCGTACCTTGAATTAGGTTATATCCACTCTTTTGGGATTTTTAATGCACAGAGCGAATCTTTGTCATTTCTGCAAAATGGGTCTTGTTTTTTTTTTTTTTCTCAGACATAATGATAATTTAAATACTTTATTATGTATTTATCGATACGTTAAGGAACATCAATTTCAGTCGTCGAGAGATGCCAGAAGAATCGAGTTTCCCGATTGCTCTAGGTTATTTATTTTATTAGTCCATTGGATCATTTATATTGCTTGGAAATCAAAGCCATAAGAAATTTGTGCCAAAGGAATTATTTTAAAAGAGAATGAAAAGAACGCATTTTCCTGGCAAAAAAGCAAGAAACTTAAAAATATATTAACTAAGATGCTGATCGGAAATATGCATTTGGAACAAGAAACGTCAATATTAATCAAAGCTGTACTTTATTTGCACTTAACCGAACTTTATCATTGTACACAAATATTTATTTGTTCCTTCTGTATACATATTCCTACTCACCATTATCACCACTTTCCCTAATACTTAGCACATTTGAACCAACTGACTCCCAAAATCATTAAAAGATAACAAATATTGTACTAGTATTTGAAGTTGGCAATGTTCCTACACTTGTAGAGAAATTTATACAAACTACTAGTGCCCGACTAATACTAATACTTCTGTGGAACAGAACGACGAAAATTCACTTGTACATTTGTAAGTATGGAGTAGTAAAGTACAAGTGTAGCAGAAATCTTTGTGGAACAGAATTTTACTAATAACAAGTTATCAGCCCCTACACTTGTCATGTATTACAGCCATACTTTTGTGAAACAGGGCCCTGTTATCTACAAATGCGTACAGAATTAGGCTATAATGAAATGTCTTATGAAATGCTACAGTATTTGCTTTTAAATTTTATTGCAGCTAATGGTCGTTATTTTCGAATAAAACGTATGAGCATAAACACAGGAGGCAGTAAACTAACATACATACCTTATATTGACTATAAAACAACACTTTGCTTCCGAGATTCAAATGAACGATTTGCACTAAGGTCACTGTCAAAATATGTCATTGTAATTCTAATGTTATGCAACTTTATTATCATGTGTCCGTAGTGAAGCGTGTTGCTGCAGTTCTAAGTCAAAAATAAGGGAAAAGTCACCTGAATGTCATGGATTATTGATTCAGAGAAAAGAGGTAAATTATGGATAACTTCATATACTATGGGTATTTCTTTTTTGGGAAGGAGAAATAAACTTTCAAAAACGATATGTACATTTTCCTTTGTAGTTTTCTGAATGTAATGAAACTTAACGTTTTCAGTATTTGAGGAATCTGCTGTTGTGACAATGTGACAACTTGAAGGAGGCTGAAGACCAGCGTTTTGCAGCGTCTCTTATGTAACCACGTGAATCGTTCTCATGCCTTGTTGCAAATAAAAAAGACGACGATGCTGCGATTCCAAAATGTTTTTCTTTACGACATACAAGAGGAAGCATTTATACTATTTGTACTATTCAACACAGAGTTGGTGAATAAGTGCAGTTATACACATTTTAGCAAAACTTGCAATTCATTCTTGGATTTTAAACATCTTAATACGAGCAGATCTCACTTGATGTTTTGTAGTGTGTACATTATTACACAAGAGGAGTAGATACTGACACAGGTGGTCGAGGTCGTTAGGGTTCGGACATGTGAATTGGAAGTCTGTGGTTCGAGTTCCGCCAGGAACGTCTTTACTAAGTGAGCCTTTCTCCAGGTGTTTCTCAGTTCGTGGTAAATGCCAAGAAGGTGCCTAAATTTGGCCGTAACGTTTCCTTTCTTCCTTAGGAAATCATTCTATCCCAATGCACAAATTGTTCTCCTGTATCATCAGCAGTGAAAACGGGGGTTAAAGAATAATATAAAAAAAGAATGAATTGTGCTGCGTCTTGTAATTGAATTACAAATAAATAGTTTTGGGGGAAAATTGAAAACAACATTCTTTATTTCAGAGAACGGGTTCTAAAATTATTCAAATTATTACACTGCCTCTTTGTAATGTAAAACTAAAGAATATGCTTCTTATTTTTTAAAATTAAAACTTAAATTTAATTCTTCCTCTGTGAATTGAAATCGATGTTTATATTCACACGTAGGTCTTATTCTTCAATGTTTTAATATCAGGACAATTTCCACTTGATCTAAACATACAGTTTGATTCTACTCTACATCGACCAGTTCTTCTGACCTCCTGTCTTTCAGAAGCAATTTCGCTTATATAGAATCAGATGTTACAGATGACTTTCTGTTTAGATACCCTGTATAGTTGAATATTATACATTTTGCTTCTTTGGCACTAGAGTCAAAGTTTTGCCAAAGTAAAAACAGAAGAACAAGGACAACCATTCCGATTAGAAAGAGGAGGTCTCCAAGGCGATCCAATCTCTCCCAAACTCTTCACCTGTGTAATGGAGCACATATTCAGGAAAATTAACTGACACAATGATTTCGGAATCAACATAAACGACAGTCGACTTAAAAATCTAAGATTTGGAGACGATGTGCCTTATTTGCCAAAACACCGAAAGCACTACAAACTATGCTGGAACAATTATGTGAAGGGCTGTCACTAAACAAACTGAAGACACAATTAATTTCAAACCCCGATAAAAATAGATGGAACAGTCCTCACATATATCAGCGAATATACTCGTTCATACTTCGGACAACAGATTTACCTCCATGATAACCTAGAGAGCATTTTGGGCCCTTAAGTTTATATTGTTAGGCCAAACACTAACTAAGAAAATTAAATTCAGACGCTCTAAACCTGTGTATATCCTGTATTACTATATGGGTGCCAGACATGGTCAGTAACAGAAAAACAAAAAACAAAATTCAAATGTGCCTAAGAAAAATGCAATGCAAGATCCTGGGAATAACTTTGAAGGACAAAATACCTATAGTATTAATAAATCAGTTATCTCAAACAACAGACATCGCACAAATAGCTACCAGAAGTAAATGGCAATGCGGCGGTTACGTCGCAAGAATGCAGGACAATAGGTGGAACTACAAGATATCCATGTGGGACTCCCGTATAGGAAAAAGGACACAAGGCAGACCCAGAAGAAGATGGACAGACCTCTATTCAAGGAAATGCAGATCCAGATTCGTCAAGAGTACCAAGAGAAAGAGAAAAATGAAGCAACTAGTGCAGTGAGAAATGGAGTAACCAAAGAACAAATAAGTCAGTGTCTTAAACAGCATACGAACAACTAGCGTGGAATAGCTCACCACGTTAGGAAAATGCAAGCTTTCCCTACTTGTTAGGAGGCCTTTGTCCTTAAGGGATACAATAGGCTATCTTTATCTTATTTGGCATGCTAGGCTATTCTTCATTTCAAGAATCTTTCGGAAATAGGTGCAGATATGGATAAAATTGCACTATATGTGCTGAGGCGCTTTGTCTTTCCAGATGTTTTTCTAACCCGACATACTGTATTCTGATACAGCTTGAAATACTTTGAGTCTAGAGCCGAATTGTGGGACGATGATGAAGATCTATATAATAATGTTTCAACTACTTCTGATAGGGCTTTCTTCGTCCGTTCAATAAACTTGTCTAGATGTGCAGAAATTTCTATAATTTTTGTATTTTGAGTCATCACCATTATCAGAAGTTTGGGATGCAATTCTCATTAATTTTTTTATTTTTTGTTGCTGATTTTATACAATACATTTTTACTTTTGACAAAAGCACTTGCATTGTAACTGGGTAAATAATATTTTTTTTTGGGGGGGGGATACCTAATTCTTCTGAATTAACTATTGTTGTCCGTCAATGTCCATCTCACCACTTGTGTTTTGTCCACATTATTATTTATTAAGAGTTGTGAAAATTCATTACTAATTTTGCATAACGATGTTTTATGGATTTGAAATTATGTTTTCAGAAAGGATCAGCACCGCCACGGGTGACCGAGATCGCTATGGCACTGATTCGTGAGCGGAAGGTCTGGAGTTCGAATCCCACCAGAACTGTCCTCCCTGACTGAGGTTTGTTCAGTTTTTCCTCAGTCCTCATAAATGCCAAATGCCGGGATGGTGCTCTAAACTTAGCCCTGGAACATTTTCGTCCTTAAAAAATCCTTTCCTAATTTATCATTTCATCTCATGTATCATCTGATGGTGCTTCAGTAATAAAAACGGGCGTTAAACATGATTAAAGGAGAGAGTGAGAGAGAGAGAGAATCAGCAGAAAGTAAGTGATATCTTCCATATTTCAGTAAATAATAACAATGATGTAAATTGATACAGTTTAAACAATTTCAAATTAATTTTCTCGCCAATATGTTTCAACCTTGACCTAGTCATAGTTTCATTAATTTTAAAACCTTTTGGTTTCTTGTGACGAACGGAATGCTTATGAAATCAAACGTTAAACTATTCGTAAGCACTTATCATTGCAATTGAATATCTGATACTTCACTGGATATCCAACGAACACACTTCCCTTGAAGTAAATGAACTAGAACCAAAGGCTTTCTTTGACCACGGACTGAAGGTTTTCTTGTCTTTTCTTTTAAGGTGATCAGAGCAGCCAAATTTTGTCATTGGTATAGACATTTACCACAACAATTCAAAGTGTTAATACTAAACATCATTTCAATGCCATTAACCAGTCAATTAAACAAATAGAAAATTTAAGATTATAGAGCGTAAAAACATTTTAAATGATTTATTAGCATTAATGTTCCAATATCCTTATGATTGGTTGAAAATAATCATCGTTGCAACACACGTTTCCTATGTTCTATATAAAATTACAGGAATATTGTTCAAAAACGTGATATTCTACAGTCTAATAAAAAAAGTGTAATTTGAAAGGTACTTTTTGTTCAAGTGTTTGCAATACATATACAGAGTGTTTTTATACGCACTTCAAGCAAAGAAAAAGCTGTGTTAAAATAACAAAACTGAATTCACACAAACAGAAAACGATGAGTACTAATCATCTTAGACTTTTACAGTTACAACAGTTGCTCAAAATGCCCACTATCGGCATCGATACACTTCTGAGTACGTTGAACTACTGATTGAGCAACGTTTGCGAAAGTGTCCTCAGCGATTGCAACACATGCCGTTTCAATTTCTTCCCGAAGTGCTGTCAGTGTAGCTGGTTTTCTACGGTATAGAACATCCTTAAGAGTTCCCCGACGTTCAACGGCGGTTCTGTTCTGTACACACGTCTCAACTGCCTTTGAACTTCAACAACATTCTCAGTTTTGCAATACCACTTCAAAATTGCTTTCCACTGTTCAAACGATAACCTTGGCTCCATTTTATTGTAGCAACGCTATCATAATGTAATGTAAGTCATGTCTGTTTACATAACATCATACTACACATTACTGTTGTTTTTCGGTCTAACTTTGAAATATATTAAACAGATATCTGCTGTGAAAGTGGGTATTCATTTTTGGCACCCTCGACACACACACACACACACACACATATAAAAGAAGCTAAATTGAATGTTTAGCATAAATAAATATGAAATGTGAGAAGTAAGTAAAGTAAACAGTATTAGTTTAACCATTGCTACACCCAGTAAACAATGTTATATTTATGGCAAGTTAAACTTTAACACTGCAACTGCCGAGCGACAAGTTTAACCGCTTTTAAGTGTTTAAACTGCTGTTGCTGCCACAAAGTTCATGTTATTTTATTATTATTTTGTGACTTTTCCTAAGTTGTATCTTTGAACATTTAGGCACTTCAACTTTATTTATTCCGAGCCCGTTGTTGACTTACCGCCATTTCATATTTAAACCCGTCAACTGATCTTTTTTTTTTTTTCCTGACAATAACTACTTTGTTTTAATCAGTTGCATAGTCACGATCAAGGCAAGTAGAATACGGAGATATGCGATCCTGGGGAGCCACGCTGCTTTTGGTTAATGCGCATGATGTCACTGGAAATTCTGTTCTACCGTGAGAGTTTGACACCAGAGCAGTGAGATATTTGTGTTTGGTACCGAATCATAGAATTCAGCGTCATTTAGACGCAAAATACAAGGACTAGTAAAAAAAGACTGATATTTTTTTTAACGCATGGAATACATGAGTCCTGATTCAGATTGATGTGGTTTTTTCAAAGTATTCTTCGTTCAGTTGAATGCACTTTGCCTAACGCGTCTGCCAGTCCTGGAACACATGCTGAAAACCAGTTTTTGACATCATCTTCGAAACCGCCTCAGATTTTTCCACGAGGGCCTAAAACGCACCCTCTTAGTTCCTTTTTCAGACAGAGAAAGGGATAAAAGTCATATGGGGCTAAGTCTGGGGAGTATGGAGGATGGGAAACACATTCGAAGTTCCCTACACATTTCCACTCGCACCATCTTCTGTTCAGGAGTCCGTAATCTTGAGAACCACCTCGCACAAACGCGTCTCATGTTCAGGTGATCGTGTAGAATCGAAAATGTACTGCCATGGGAAATATGTAACGTGTCTGCAAGTCTGTCGATTACTATTCACGAACAATGGCGCCAGCTGTGTTAATCATGGTTGCGTTTACTGCTGTTGCTGGAACATCTGGACGCCTTGCTTTGTTGTTGAAACACGGCCCTCCTTAAATTGCTTGAACCATCGAAGCGCTGTGGGTTGTGACAGAACATCATCACCATATGCCTGCTGCAACAATCTGTAAGCTTCCATACCGGGCTTTCTGCAAACGAAAGCAAAACTTCATCGCAGCATTTTGCTCTTCAAAAACGAACTCCATAGGAGACGGACGAACTGACATAGTTTGCTAGTCCCCTGTGTATAGATACATGAGCGAGCGAACTTCTGTTTTCTTTTTCTTTTTTCTTTTCTTTTTTTTTTTTTTCTCCACCAATCAGGGCTGATCTGTTTTCATTGTTTCAAAAATCTTTCTAAAAAAAAAAAAAAAAAGAATAACACAGTCTTTTGACTATCTGTTGAAGAAAACGAACCAGCAAATATTTTCATGTTGCAGCGATGCATATATTCAAGTATTTAATATGTTCAGTTAAAACCATCCTAAATGTGCTATTGTGCACATGTTATACTTACTTACTCAAGGTAAATTAAGAGGTTAAAGTTGAAGAGAGCAAGTGATATTGATGGTATTCCTGATGCACAAGTAAAGACTGCAGAGGCGATTCTGAAGCACCTGCCATAAAATGGAGTCCAGAATGCATTTTAAGACTGGCAGAAACCTAAGACAGGTGCAATGCATCTAACGGGGACTACTTTGAGAATAATCGTCACAATTATGAGACGGAATAAAGATATGTTTAAAAAAAATACGATCCTTCTTTATTGAACAGCTCCCGTGCCAGACAAAAGCATGAACATAAAACATTCAACTTTTCTCAACGGACAAATTTGTTAATTAAGTACAAGCAATTTACATCAGTAATGAGAAAAATATCCTTATTTGCATTCAGCGAGACGGAGTTTCAGAAAGAACAGAGATATCGAAACTATTGTATAATAACTAGATTTGGGAAGAGACGTTAAGTTAGTACAAAAAAAGAATTGGAATGCAGTCAGAAATATACTCCACCATTATGCCTTTTATTATAAGGACTATTTCACTCATGTGACGTCATCTTAAAATCGATCAATAAAACGAAACAAAATTACGAATTTTGACCAATCACAACCGAATTACGGAGTAAAATTATCCAGAAAAAAATTATCAAACTCGTTTTATCATGCGACGTGCATTTGTCTTGTGGTCAGTGTAGCCAACTCTACACCTCCACTATATAATTCCTGAGAGGCGGTGGGGAGCTTTTGATAGCAACAAAAGCATAGACAATCGACAATCATAATGCAAAGCGAAGGATTCTTCAAAGCATTTTGGTGATGCGTCAAATGTGCAAATTGATCTTATCATCAGGAATTCAGTCCAGAGAATACAAAGAAAAATAATTTTATCAATTGGTATTAGAAAATCCAATGGTAGCGATTGTACATTTCAGTCTCACGGTTTGTGAACAGAATATAAATTGATCATATATATATATAACCTGTATTTTCCTTTTTTATATTGGCATTCATGACAATCGGTATTCTTCTGTAGAAAGATTCTTGAAAAGCTTAAGTACAAATATACAATTATTACAATTCAAGTTTACAGGTATTATATTTAAATTCTTATTTTATTCTGCAATAGTCCTAATAAATATCATAACATTACGTGTGACAATCCCATTTTATAACATCTACACACTATTTGAATATCATGTTTAAATAAATACCATTTTAGCTTGAAATTATTGCCGATTTTCTTATTACAACATTTGAAAGAGCGGTTTAAGGCGAACGAAAATATAAATTTTAACTGTAGGAAAAATGATTTTCGGATGAATGAACTTTCGCGAAAAGAATATGTAAAAATGACCGATAACGGGTTAGTAAGGTTATGGAAGCAAATTTTCATGTCAAATTTTACTGAATATGTCAATTTGATCATATGAAAAGCATTCAAATTCTAGACAAGCTCTGGAACACTTATATAGCACGCCATTTTGTTTAATATCAGTAATTAAATTATAGAAAAAGAATAGTCATATAACACATGGATGATTCATTGTTTAGTGAAAAACATTTACTTATATTTGTCCAACGTTAGAAGATATTAATGTTAAAATGGTTTTATTACGTATTTTTAATAAAATATTTTATCTTTCCGTTCCATTGTTTCTACTCCGTTGAAGTAGATTTCGGTGTTCATATATTAACAAAGCTGCACAGAAAGAGAGGACTACTGCAGTTTTGTCATAATATACGAGGAAATTAAAAAGTAGAGCTATAGCTTTACACTATTCATTTAACGAGATGAAACTACGTTTGAGTAAACGAAGATACTCTTGGGTAAGTCATCTGCAAAGATAATATCATGATAAGGTTTCTATGTGTAAGAAGCGTAAACACTGCTAAAATTTATTGCTAAATGTTGGTGCTTATCAAAGAGTACGTTGGAATTTATTGAGGAAAAGTATTCAAGTCTAGAGGGATATATTTTATTTTTTTGGCTTTAATGTACGTGTATATGCAAAACAAGGCCTTTTTTTTATTGCTTTATTTATGGACGCTCTTTAACATCTCAGGTCATCAGCGTCTCATTTAACTCAGGGAGTGAAACGGACGACAAATTTTGCTTAGAGGTCTCTTCTTTCAGGCTTGAGGTTCTTTTTCGTGCCGTAAATGTACGACACGGGACCCACGGCTTTACTTCCCTTCCGAAAGAAGTAATACTTTGGATTTTTACGCTTGAAAAAATCCATTGGTCCTGGCCGTGTTTAGGAGGCAAGTATGGTAACCACTACACCACCAGGACCGACCACAAGGCCTTGTTGATGTAAAATGTTAAATACAGGCAATTTTCATCCCACAATTCAAACAGAAGAACTTTATAGTTAAAGCACTTCGAGCTATTCTGGAGGATATCTGGCACATAAGAGGCAATACATAATCATCATGTGCATCCGACAGAAGTAAACTATTGAAGACAAGCAACACATAAAGAAAAGCAGGAAGCTTACGCAACTATGATGTAAGGCTTTAGGAGGAATGTGTCGCTTTTTCACAAAGCGTACGGGGTTTTTCTCAACAGTATTACGTGATTTCCGCATTCCTGTAACAGAACTGGACATAAGTGCTAAGTACCTATCGCAAATAATTCAACAAAAAACGGATGGGCTGACCACAGAGATTTAGTTTAGGGTTCGATTTTCCTTACCGCAACTGGGCAGAAACTATTTGATTAGTAACACAGCGCCCATACTTGTGAATGCTGGAGAAAACTTTACAGACATTCCAGAAGTGAACAATTGTTTTCTGCATGGGTTTCACATCACCAAGCTATTCGTCTGTATCCAGTTAATAGGGACTGCAAGTATCGATATCGTGTTTCTTTCTATTTAAACAAGCAGAGAAAGACAGGTGTGTCTACAGTTCTTCCTTAGCTTTAAGACTGCCACCCAGCGGAATTTTCGTATTTACTATTAAGTCAGTTAGTTCCCGATCTTTTCTTCACAAATATCAAATAGTTTTGGATACACTCTGTACTCATATGCTCCGCCATTTTTTTTCTATGTACAGAATAACACTAACAGTAGAAGGACTTAAATGGAACAGTATGGATTAAGAAATACAACAAATATCCCCAAGAGTGTAAAAGCTTAAATTCTAGAACATATTAAAACTCAAATGACATCTCTGCAGAGCTCACTAAAATGTTTAATTTAAATTAATAACGTTTACGTATAACATAGTAAAGAACAATGTACATGAGAAGAATAGAGAAGGGGTTTAAAATGTTTTATAAATCATGCATCGGCTTGCCTTGGCCTGCCGCAGCGACCTCTGCTTCCTCTATCTCCTTCTTACGACTCTATTGATAGAGGGCAGTATTGCAGGGAAGCATGCCGGCACCCCGCAGGTCGCCTATCACGCGGCTTTCGTAATCAGGCAGCTTCCCAATTGAGTGGACCCCTTTCCAGATTTCATTAACTTATAAAAATTACTAAAGAGGTACCGGGTATCGAACCCAGGCCTCCCGGCTAGCAGTCAGAAACGCTAACCACTAGACCAAGGAATTGGTCCCATAAAAATATTTACATTAAATCACAAAATTTTCGACGTTCAGTGTTAATTATAAAAAATATATAAGATATTATTACTAAGCATATTGCTGATAATTTCAATATGATTTGCAATAATGTCATTCACTTTGTAAAAATGCATTAAGTGAATGAAACAACACAATACAATTATTTATATTTACAAAAGAGGTTTCAAGAAGCTATGGATTTCCAGCCGCCGCCCAAGTTCTGCAGTAAAATTAGATACTTCAGGTTGCAATTGAAAATGGGTCTCTCTTGTAAGTAAATATGTTATTGGTATATATGAAAGCGGTGTTTCATTAACCCACGGCCTCTAGTTTGTCCCATTATTGTCAAATCAATGTACTAATTCAGTGAAATTTCCAATGAATAACATTTATATCGGAGAAGCATGATTATTTTATTTTATTTATTTATTTTAATAGCATTTATCTCTTATTTTCACTACCGAGGCATATATGATGAAAGTATGATATATGAGATGAAATGATAAACTGAGAAAGGAGAAAACTTGGACAAACCCTCAGTCAGGGAAGACGAACCTGATGGGAATCGAACCCTAGTCGCGCCTTAACGACCGTGGCGGTTGCATGATTACGGAAGGATACGGGTAATAGTGCTACTCTGAGCTTTTCTGCCCTGCATACTTCTAAAGACCGACATTCCTATCCTCGACAGTGATGCGACGCTATTGTTACGAAATCGTATAACTTTTTTGCGTTAGGAGCAATACGTGTCTATGGCATGAGATGAATAAGTGCACAGTGGAACAGTATTTAGTTATTTAACACGCCGTTTACTAATTTGCTTAAATTTCTTAAAGCAATCCCCGTTGGATGCAATGCCATCTATCCCAGCGTTTCTGTCAGTCTTCAAAGATATGCTACACACCATTTTTTTTGCAGGTTCTTTAGAAATGTCTCCGCAGAAGTCCTACCATGAAGGTGTTTCTTCAATTTGGAGAAAAGGTAAACGTCACACGAGTCTAAATCTGGACTATCGGATTGATTTTGTGAGATATTCAGCATCAGCTTTGCTATGGGTGGCCGAGCATTATCATGGTACAGTATTCAGCACAGAAATGTGCCTTTTTGCGTGTAATATGAGTGTACAGACTTTTCAGGGTATCTCTGCAGTATCGCCCAGATACAGTTGTATGTTCAGATTCGACATGCCGGTAAATTATTCCTTGAATATCGAAAAATGAGACGATCTTAACTTTCCCAGTAGAAACAACCGCTTTCGTATTTTGTGATTGTGTGTGTGTTGGTAATGAATGGAGATTTCCAAACAGAGAAGTGTTCTCAGAATGTTTCATGTGCAATGATTATCTTTAAAAAATAAACTTCACATTTTCCTGTAACATCATCCTCAGCTGCATGCAAACATACCCGAGATCGGGGATCAACAGTCTTGTGACCCACCGTGCACAAACACCTCTCATGTGCAACATTTCAGTTATCAATGTGTGAGAGGCACCCAATGAATTTTTCATAAATTCTGAAAGTTTTTTTTTAATAATGTAGGACGACTCTCTCTCTCTCTCTCACACACACAATGATAACAGGGGTGTAGTGTTGGAGCGCTGCGTTTACCTTACTTTAAAATCGATTTACCACCCCCCTCCTCAAACATTTTAAACCAGCTATAGGGAAGAACAAACTCTCCAAAAACTTTCTGTAATATTGCATAGACCTCAGCTGTAGATTTGTCTAGATGATGAAAGCACATTTTCAGAGTATTGTAATGCCCTTAGCGCAACACCTGCATTTTGCTATAGGCGGAACGGAACATGTGTCAACTAGCACACAGACGGGAACCGGAAATGCAAACAATGAAACCATTACCACGTGTACATTACACATTACCCTAACAAAATAGTGTAAAATTAAATTTTAGCGCGAGAAATTATCAGTCTTTATTGAACAGCTCTTAAATATATACATAAATAAGATACAAAGACTAAATGGTTTAGGGTTCGAAAGTCATTATAAACAGTATCTGGAGA
Organism: Metallyticus violacea; assembly: GCA_030762175.1. Taxonomy (NCBI): domain Eukaryota; kingdom Metazoa; phylum Arthropoda; class Insecta; order Mantodea; family Metallyticidae; genus Metallyticus; species Metallyticus violacea. The sequence goes on along the minus strand of CM060838.1, from coordinate 5,943,303 downwards.
AGAAACTAGAAACCAGGGTTGGATGTTCAAGTAGGAAGACAACTGCAATTGCCAGAAGTAACGATGTAAGAGGTGAAAAACAGATTGAAGGTATTTTTAGTATTTAGAGTGCATTTATTTCCAAAATGTATTTTTAGAAGTCCAACTCATCCATTTCGCACGGGTCCTCGAATCTTACACCTGTGGGGCGTTAAACAATGTTAAAAACTATATGTATAAATAGTTAAAATAAAAATTGAGACTCAGGTTCCCTTATCCCACTGGTTGTTTGTCTCTTCCGATCTGATCTGTCTCACTTTATTTAAAAGTTTACCTACTCCCTTCTCCTCCTTCCTATCTGCTAGCAAAGTCCAGCACTGCCACTGCCCGCTCCCCCCGTTAACAAATGGGACCGGTAGGTATCGCTTTCTCCATTATTCCGTCCCCTTGCAGTAGGCCAGAATATGCTCCCAAGATTCTTTCTCGTAACCTCTCTACCTGTTACTTTAGTCATCCGCCACGCGCCTAACCTAAACCAAGCCCAATTGCAGAGTTTGGATGAAATGCTTTAAGGCAGGTAAGTTAAGGCGGGTGAGCCCAAGATTTTCCCTTGACTGTCATAAAAGCTCGTAAAAAAATAGATGCATTTCGTAACAATTTACTTATCTAAAAAGCATTTTTGTGCTCATTTGTCCCGGAAAAGTATAGAAACATTTAGAAAACGTACAATTACTACTCAAAATACAACTAGGTCACATTAAACAGGGTTACTCGTTAATATATACTTTTTAATATAACATTGCTTTGATTATAGCTGTTATGTAAGCATAAACTATACTGAAAAGGCTAATATTGAAAAAATGGGTTTTATTTATTTGTTTATATCTTTAAATTATGAAAATCAGTGATGAGGTGCTTTAAGAAATGTTTAGAATGCAGTTCTAAAAGTTTAATTTGTAAATTAAATGCTAGCAGTTCAAGAAAGCAAGAGACCTTTAAAAGAATTCCGAGGTTGGAGAAAGTTTTGTATTAGAAAAGAGCCCCATGCAACCGTATCTTACGATACACGAAAGCTTTGGGTGAGTTATGCTTTTGAATAGGAAAAATATTAGAAATATGACCGACCTTTCAGCTGTATACCAGTTTAGACAAGCACCTTTGTTTTATAAATCTCAGATAGGATCTATAGACTGGGTATCTGGTGTGAAAGCTTAAACTTGTATTGATATCAATCCAATGCAATGCAACAGCACAACTGAGATCAAACGAAATCATTGTGATCGAATTATATCCTTGACTTTTAATGAGCTCAAGCAACATTCATTTATTGGGGCCCTTTATTACAATTTCTTAAGGGGGAAAAAAAAAGCTTTGAAAGACAAATAAAGCTGCTCATGAACTAAATCTGTTGCACCGTTTTGTTTTCAATATATGATGACTGTCAGTCATCCCATATTGCGGCTTTAGTTGCGGATTCAACAAATGTCAGCTGTCACGTGTCAAATGACTATTTCTTCACTATATTTTTAGGTGCTCGTAGAAACGAGGCCAAGAATATGCAAATTCTTAAAAATAGTTGTGATGTGTTCGCCGTTGAGAAAATTTGCTTACCAGAAGGTTTAAGCGAACTTTGAATGAAAAAAATCATAATCCGCTCCCACCAGGACAAATATCAGACCACTGGTTCAGAAATTCAAGGCCACAGGTAGTGAGGGAATGTGAAACGTTCCAGTCCCCGTGTGTCAGCTGAAACTGTGCAACAGGTAGATGGAGTAATTAGCAGAAACTCAAAAGCATCAACCAGGAGATTAAGTCGGGAGTTGGTTGTACCACAAAAATTCTGCGCTACACCTTGAGAAAAAGGTCATGTCATATCCAAACCCGACATAAACTGGAAAGAGAGGTCTACTCTGGTCGCAAAGCAACTTGTGCCGACCTGTTTCAGGCGATCAAAGAAGATAATTTGCCGCAAAATGTGGTTTTTAGCGATGAAGCCACCTTCCACACATGTTGGCAGACACAACTGCAGAGTGTGGACAGATGAACAGACAAATGAGATCCTCGAGTGGGAACGAAAAACCAAATGTGTGGTTGTGATCACAAAGTGTAAGATGTATTGATTATTCTTATTCACGTATCGGTATCCACCGCCTGTGTGCCTCAGTAGTAAAAACGGGTGTCAAAAACCATTTAAAAATCTTCTTCACACAGTGACAGGCATTTCTTATCTCGAAATGCTGCAGCTCTTCCTTCAACCACAACTGCAGCAGGATGACGTCTTGGAAACGGCGGACTTCCAACAGGATGGAGCACCCCTTCATTTCGCAGAGTCGTTCGTGAGTACCTGAAAGCCACATTTCCACTTGGGTGGGTTCATAGCGCTTCACACCGCATTTGGCCTCCATGTCTCCTGGTCTCACACCCCTTGCCTTTTTTACACGGGGATGTATAAAGTTACAAGTGTACAAGGTCCAAATCAATTCATTTGAGCGTTTAAAGGAGAGTGTCAGCCATGCGGTGCTCAACATCACACCTGTAATTCTACAAAAGGTGTTTCGTGTCGCTGGGAGTTGTGTATGGAAGTGTAGGGCGATCATGTGGAATAAATTTTGATGGATTATGTGTCACTATGTGTTACGGTTTACATTCACTGTATGGTTTGAATGTAATATCAGTTTTTTCACAAAAATGAATAATTGAACAGAAAATATTAAAAAATTGGAGATGTAAAAAGAATAGAAAACGTCCGAATATTGAAGGTAATGATGACAAGAGGGGGGAAGAGAATAGTACTTGATGGATTATTATTATTATTATTATTATTATTATTATTATTATTATTATTATTATTATTGGATAGTGTTTAACGACCGTTTTTACTACTGAGGCACCACAGGCGGTGGACACTGATGATACATGAGATGAAATGAAATATTGGGAAAGGAGTATTTTTAAGGGAGGAAACGTTCCATGCCTAAGTTTAAGGTACTTCCCCGGCATTTGTCATTTATGAGGACTGAGTAAAACCTGGAAAAAAAACTCTGTCAGGGAGGACGGTTCTGACGGGATTCGAACCCCCGACCTCCCGCTCGCGAGTCCGCGCCTTAATGACCTCAGCCACCTGTGGCGGTTTGATGAATGAATGGATGGATGCATGCATAGATGAAGAAAGATCAAAACAAATATATTGCATGTGTAGGAGGAAGGGATCGAGAAACAGCTGAAACAGTAAATATGCAAATAGGTATAATTTGTATTGTGGGTAGATCCGAAATAAATAGCACTGTTGTAATGGAACGTAAAGTATAAACAGCTCTTATTGCTTTCAAGCCCCCGTCAAGTGATGACATAAGAGTTTGCGTTCAGAAGTTCAATGGACGTAATTAATCCAACAAACTCGTGAAAATGGCACAATGTTTAGCTTCGTGCCGCCCAGAATTGCATAGTGAATGAGCTGACAATCCGAAAAGCGAGACCCTCATTAGGCTGAAGTTGACAAAAACCATGTATAAAAAAAAAATGAAAATGAAAGAATAAGCAGCAGGAAAGACTCTTGGCAACGTAATTCAAACATGTCCAGTGGCACTCGACCTACAAATGCAATGACATTCTGCACGGTTCGTTAGAAACACTTCTCAGTATAAAACAGCGGATCCTACGCCTAAGCTGATGTTTCCTGGCCTCTTCTGCTTCTGTTAGTGAAAGGAGCTCTGCAGACACGTTAAAGTGATGACGCAATTCCATGGTTCACCAGGAACCTTCGAGGGTGACGTTGCGCCTTCTAAAACTGAAGATACAACACCTGTTAATTATGTGGTCATGCTATGGACGAAATACATTTCGGAGAACAAGATTTTGCTTTAAGAGTGTGGCATGCTTCTTGTTTCTCAATTAAAGTGATTCGAAAGTTGCGAACACCTGCTCTTCAGCATAGAAAAATGTTCTCTAGTACCCGATTCCCTTCATTTGCAACTTGCTAAATATAACTTCAGGAAATAAACACACACACACAGAGAATATGATGAAAAATGTATACAACAGGTTTTTAGAAGAATATTTGTCAAAGATACTTGGATTCTATCATGGGAGTCTCGTGTCTCCACTTATAGGAGGGTTATTTTTTAAGCTTTTACAAAAACTAAGAAATAAAAAAAGTTTTGGGAACAAACTGTTTTATTCCTTTTCAAAATATTTGCCTGTTAGATTTATTCAAATTTGCATACGTTCAAACCAATTCGCTAAACAGTTTTTCCACTGTGAAGTTGGTATCTCTAAAATATGGTTTCTAAAGGCTTCAATACAACATCTTGGTGTGATGAAAATCGCTGTCCACGCATTTTTTGTTTGACATTCGGAAACAAAAAGAAGTCGTTAGGCGATAAATCAGGTGAACACGGGCAATGAGACATTAATTCAAAGTTTTTCTTTTTCAAATAATAAATTTTTTGACGTTCTGTGTGAAAGCTGGCATTGTCATAATGAAGAATGCTGCTACGTTTCGGTTGTTTTTCCTGATTTCGTCTATGACTTCTGGCAAACAAATTCATAATAACTGTTCTCAGATCTCTAAAGGAATGATTGCGACATGTCCAGTACAACCGAAGAAACAAACGATCCTTTTCTTGGAAGCGCTTCGTGAACGAACAATTTCTGTGAGATTCGGTTCAACTTGGAACACCCAAACAATGGATTGTTGGTTAGTTTCCGGTTCATACGAAAATATCCGAGCTTCGTCATTTGTTACGATGGAGTGTACGGATTTTGTAGTATTTTTGAGCAATTTTATTACACCGATTAACACTTTTTAATAACTTCTGTCAAATTATACGGAATGTATAGGGAACAATTTATTTTCCACGGCTAAATTTTCATACAAAATCGAATGTACTGCAATCTTCGACATGCTTAAGGATATCTCTATCTCACTGTAAGGAACATACCGATCTTCTTCAATCATGTTGCCCACAGCATCCATGTTTTTTGGAACGATAATCGACTTTCACGAAATTTATCACTGACGGACGCACGACCACAATGAAATTCAGTAAACCAATTGTAAACTTCCACTGTTTATGCTTCATTACTAAAAGTTGAACTAAGCAATCTATGCATTGTTGCCGAGTTGGGTCTTTACTAAAACCGTAAGAAAATCATCCAACGAAAACCTTCATGTGAAATTTCTATTTTTTTGAAAAATTGCTTTGTTTAAACGCTTACAGTAAATAAACTGCTCGGCAGTTTCTAAGGTCCAACTGTTTTCACAATAAAAATGTCAATTATTTGGAAATAGTATTGATATATGCTAATAGCACCACTAGCGGTCATTTGTAACAATTTAAAAGGTAACCCCCATATAAATATATATATATATATATATATAGTGGAGCAATATTTTTAAAACGGTTTCGGAAAAATAGTTGGGAAGAATGTGTTGTGTAGGAACCCAAAAGAAATGTTCCATTGTCTTACGGAATGAAGCAAAAAAGACGATGAAGGATATTTGGAATAAATTATATTATAACGTAGCTATTAAAATGCTGGCAAATAATAATATACTATTTATTAAATCAAATATTTGAACACCGACAGACAAAGCTATATTCTGTGAGTATTAAACTTTTTTTTAAATTTAACCGTGTTTACAAGCTGAGCCTTTGATATCATCTCATCTTCACTAAAATAAAGAAAAATAACAGAAAATTTCCAGTTATATAATGTATTTAAGGTGTTCATATGTTTCAATAAAACAAAAATATGACACTATTTAAAAATAATTACAGTACAAAATCAATATACACAATCAATAATAAGCAATCGAAAGTTTTATTGATTTTCCTTGGCTTTGAAATTTAGTTTAAATATTATTTTAGTAAAAACAAATTTTTCTGAAGGTAATTACAGCTCTTTGTTACATATAAATATAATTCTCAAACATATATTAGATTAATATTTCACATTTGCTATCTTCACGACGATGCTTTTGTTAAATACAAAATATATTCATCGATTTAAGTAGAGTTTATATGCTTAATTAATTTGTCCTTTAATTTTAGAACAATATACAAGAAATTAAGCGCAAGAGCATTTTTTTTTTTATTTCGCTGTAACCTCCACTCATTTTTCAGGTATACCCCTACTCTTAATAGCCTAATAGCCTAGTAGTTTCTAAAACCACTTCTAAAACCACAATTTCATAGAAATTTATTGGGTTTCGTTGAGAATAAACAAAATTTGCGGTCACTCGAGCGCTTTTTACATTTTTTTTCCCCCGCTTTAGGTTAAATTCACCCCTACTGGTCCAATTTTGCTGGTTAAAGAACTCGACAAATCATCTGTTAATTTATGATTATTTGCGGAGTTTTGTTAAGAAAAAACAAAAATTGCGACCGCTAGAGCGTGAACGGACACACACACACATTTTTTTCATTATAGGTGCCTATTAGATAGGGTTGATAGAGATTTGGAGAAATTATTCAAAATTCATTTCATGGTTACAACCGCAATGGCTTACATTCCTTCTGAATCAGCTAAAAATCTATCCATTTCATAGGCATTTTAATTGTGAACAAGAAATATTAATATACAGGATTCGGTTAAAGCATGTCACAGTGGTCAATAATGTTATTCCTCTATAAAATAAAACTTTTAATAAAATGTAAATGCTCTTCCTACAGAAACACTCCTCAATAATAAGTAACAATAAAACAAATGCATTCTACAATGGCTATTTGAAAATGAACTCATAACTATATGAACATCAATTAATACAAGTGTTATTATTGTTGTTAATAGATAGGTAATAACCGTTCCACACAGAGTGGGATTTCTTTCGTATTGGAGTTTTCATAAATCATTTCTTTTACTGTTTCAATTTTTTCATAGTACACCAGTTGAAAATTGATGATTCAGGTGAATTAGGTAAATAATTTGAACTGTATAAGTGTAGCATGAAATATTTCGTATATAGATATAAAGTTATTGCTGAAATTGAATATATTTACGTTTTAAGAATTTATAATCTATGTATATTATGCAAATAACGTTCATTGTTATATGCATGGTGTTCTCTACCGTATATATCTTTTTCAATTACTCTTCTATCTGTCCCGTATATGTTTTGACGTATTTTACAGTAAACTTTTTTTATATTCCGTTTAACTGCTCGTAAGCGGACTATTTCTAACATGCTTTCTTGTTGTCTTTAACACCATTGCTAATTCTTCATACTTCGTATTATACATATCATTTCCTTTGCCTATTACTTCATTAGCTACTAAAGTTATAATATCTTTTATCTCTTGTCATTCCTGACTAATGATTATGCTTAATGACTTGTTATTCCTATTGTGTTCTCGTATATAAAAGATAAAGATAGACTACTGTGTCCCTTAAGGACAAAAACCTTCTAACAAGTAGGAAAAGCTCACTGTTTCCTAACGTTGTGAGCTATTCCACGCTAGTTGTTCGTGTGCTGTTGAAGACACTTGACTGATTTGTTCTTTGGTTACTCCATTTCTCACTGCACTAGTTGCTTCTCGAGAGATTTCCATTTTTCTCTTCCTCTTGCTACTCTTGACCTGCATGTTCCTTGAAGAGGTCTGTCCATCTTCTTCTAGGTCTGCCTTGTGTCCTTTTTGCTTTCCGGGGGTCCCACATGGGAATCTTGTGGGTCACCTTTTGTCCTGCATTCTTGCGACATGACCGCCCCATTGCCATATGCTTCTGGTAGCTATTTGTGCGATGTCAGTTGTCTGAGATAACTGATTTACTAATACTAGATGTATTTTGTCCTTCAAAGTTATATCCAGAATCTTGCGTTGAATTTTTCTTTGTCATATTTGAATTTTGTTCTTTTGCTTTTCTGTTAGTGACCATGTCTGACAACCATATAGTAATACAGGAGTATACACAGATTTTGAGCGTCTGGAATATGATTTTATTAGTTAGTGTTTGGTCTAACAAAATGCTCTCCAGGTAAATGAGATCTTTCTTTGTACTTCTTTTTCCATTTTATCATGGAAAGAAATTTGTTATCCGTACGTATATTCGCTCACATATGTGAGGACTGTTCCATCTATTTTTATTGGGGTTTCAGGTCCGTTTGAAATTATCTGCGTCTTCAGTTTGTTACCCACTTGATAATAGGTGTACATTTTTATGCCTCGATCGGTGTCGTGTTTTCCAAATTGCTGGTTGATATAACCATCTCGTGCTCTACAGGTGTATTTTTAAATATCCTTGTTTAAAAAAAACACTGTTGTAATGTTTGTGTAATTAAAACGTGTGAAATCTATCAGCTATTATATAAAAATTTGCATTTATTCTATTTTCATCATATCTACCCAAGTTTCTTACCAAATATTTTGTTCTCAGAAAACAGAGATTAGTTTTGGTGCATCAGGAATGTATCAATTTAAGCGGTTATAAAAATATACACACCTAAATTACATTCTGAATATCAAAACATGTACTGCACTCAAGGTGGGAGAGGGAATGAGTTTGAAGTGCAATATATGCTGATTACGTAATCTGGATACAGAAGAGAAGTTGGTACAGCAAGAGGAAGTGCTCAGACCTGGTGCGCCTTATAAAACTAATAAGCGGATGTAAGACAGAAGAGAGAGCTAATGAGAACTTTCTCATTGTTTCTCTCAACTGACCTGACGTTTGCATATGCAGTCGCAACAACTCACTGTGTCCCACTTAATAACCGGTACATGTCCAAAAATTCAAACAATAAAGAAATCCGATTGTGCAAAATCGTTCTGCGGGTAACGATATTCAGAGATATTCAAAGCGCTACATCAAAAAGTTTCTATTATAAGATAATCTTGTGATGGAGTTTTACTAACATCAGCTTTCTGCTGAGAGACTGTTATTTGCCATTTAGGAAGTTTAGATCTTCAGTAGGGCATGAAGAGCTCCGTAATAACACGCGACCTTTACATTCACCCTCAACTTGAATAAGACAGCTCTCTCCCAATAAGTACACGGTTAGAATTAACTCAAAACGCATACCATAAATGTACAGAAAGCGTGAAAAACCGGGAAAGTCCAATTTTGGTCGAAAATGTGTTATTGGCACCCAGCGATACTTCGTTAGGAGTTTCACATTGTGAAAAATCAGGTACGTCGAATTGCAATTAGTTGCGGAAATATTGGACTGTGAAAAAATATGCGGAACACAGTTTGCGGTGACATCGTAGGTAAATGCTAAACATTTTAGCGGTGCGGATCAAACTCCCATTTTACTTATTTTAAGCAATTATTTGGAATTAAATGACTTTTTGATTTGTGTTCAAGTGTTTTATTTATTTTTGTTTCATTTTTATGCTTATTTTTTAACTACAGAATGCGAACGGGAAAAATCATACAAGTCCAGTTATTTAAACCTTGCCTCCTTGTTCTTCATTAATACCGGTGATTCGTGTTGGTCCGGTTCCTGTAAGTGCTGAAAAGAAGAAAAAACCTCTTGGACCTGTTACTATCGATCGACAGCGTTTTCCGTCGATCCTGGTGGTATAGTGGTAATCATACTTGCCTCCTAAACCCCAAGATCGCGGGTTCAAACCCGGCCAGGACCGATGGATTTTTTCGGCAGTAAATATCCTAAGTATGGCTTCCTTAGGAAGGGAAGTAAAGCCGTGGGTCCCGTGTCATACATTTACGGCACGATAAAGAACCTCAAGCCTGAAAGAAGAGGCCTCTGAGCAAAATTTGTTGACCTGTGATGTTAAAGAGCGTCCATAAATAAACCAAATAAACAAACAAAAAAAAAACATTTTTCCATGACTACTATAAAATTTAAAAGTACACAATATTCCCGGTACTGACACTGACTTGGAGGAACTAAATGAAGATGCATGCATTGTAAACTGTAACATGTAATAAAATTAATATAGCTATTATGTAGTTTTGGAAATTTTGCAATAAGCATTAAAATAAATAAATTTTAATCTTTGAAATTAAATGTTTTGTAAATCTATTTTACTTGTAAATTTTCAATTTTTGTCTATACTATTTACAATATATTCTTAGATGTGTAATTAAAAAAAAAAGATACAGATGTTTAACATTTTCTTACAAAAATAAAATAAATAGCTCATGTTTTACTCAAAGTGTGTTGTTTAATATGAACATAAAGTCACCAAAACACTGTACAATAAATGATTTAGGTAAAAAACAACAGAACGAAGTGAACTGTAAACATTTCTATTTGAAAGATCTTGTTTAAAATGCTCTATCCCCTGAAACCCATTTTTTGAACATTAATTCACGTTTTTGGGGGCAGTTCCAAACTTTGTTCTCTCTCTCTCTCTCTCCTGTAAAATTTGCTTTTAGAGACACCTGGTTTCTCACTCTTTCTGTAGATATATGGACAAAGATGGACAAGTAATAGATCGATAAATCAGACCAGACAAGGAGACTATTGTTATTATGTTTCTACCTTACCGGTACTTTCCACTATGCCGCTGTGTGATACGTGCTTTAATGATTATCCTACACTTTCAGATGTTAATATTTGATTACTGCTATCCACCTATAATTCCTGTTACTGTTGATTTCGACGTCTGGTTGTACGGGATCAACTTTAGTTGTTTGTGCAGTAATGGTGGGTTGTACCGCCTGCTCACGCATTTCTTAACTGTGTTTTTAATGACCTGAAGAAATATTCACTCTCTCACACTACTTTTCAAAATTATCCAATCATCCTCTGTTTTCAAAATCTATCTTCCTCTCATAATCTTAACACACGTTCTGAATCCCAGCACGTACCATTATTATTACATTGCATCATATATCATCATTTGCCGTAACCACTGTCTGTCTCTGGAATGCATTGCCACGGGACGCCAGAGACTGTCAAACTTTAGGAGCATTTGTTTTACCCTGCTGTAGAATTATTCATTCTATTATTTTTATTACTATCATAAATGTTCCCATCTGCTTGATAATATTGTCAGGGTTTTTAATTTTATGTTTTGCTTGTATCTTATTTCCACTTTCATCATTTACGTAGGTTGATATATGTATAAATTGTCATTACTGGTGCTTGTTCTCTATTATTGTTCTTTTAATTTCTTATTTGTTTCTTCTCCTTAAGTTAATATTTTTCATTATCAATATTTATGTGTTAGCATACATTTATTTATATACATCATGTTTTATATGTGTATGAGTATTGTCAACTTTACTGTCAATGTTGCGATTGTAATATTGTCGCTATAACTTCATGTAATTATTATTGGATTGGCAGAGCGGAAGAGAAGGCCTAAAGACCTTAGCTCTACCAGAATAAACAAATAAAATAAAAATACGTTCCACGAATTTCAACTGCTAGATTTGTTTAAAACTAAGCACAGTGGTGGAGAGGAACTCAGCACGCTTGCTGCCAGTATTTACGTCTAGGAGGCCGAAGTGAGACGGTATGACAGTTATCATCGCCCCCAGGTGACGTAGTATTTTGCCAGAAGGTTGGAGATTCCCAGGCGCCAACAATTCAGAAGGTTCAGTTGACTTTCGGCGGCTATAAAACGGAGATTATAGAAATGAAAGTGGTTTGACGGGTTCGAAAATGGTCATACATTGACGGATAGTGACCAACATTCCGAGAGGCCAGCAAGTAGAAATGCAGATGTCGTTCAGAGAATAGTTCTTTGATTGTAGAGGCCGTCCTTTGACCACTGGAGAAGCTGCGCATGGCCTGTGCATGTTCTCTGCAAACTCCGTCATAATTAGCCCGTAACTGGTATGCCGAGGTCAGGAGAACCCCAGTTGTTTACTATGTAAATCATAGTTTTGCCACAGTGTGACACTGCGGCTCTCAGTACCTTTCAGGCTTTGAGTTGTTGAGTGCTGACATTGTGTTGCAGGACTTGTTCCCTTCAGCGGGCTGACCCCACCACACTGAAAACGTAAGTGTATTAGCTCGCATTGCTCACAGGAAACGGGGACATTCACAGCCAGTGAACTAAGAAAGAGGGGCCTCGCTTATGTGAGTATATTAAAAAGGGGGGGGGGGAAACTTCAAATGAGTTTTTGCCACCCAAAATCAGTAAACCAGATTCTTCACTGTAGACTGTTTGACCTTGGTCTCCCATGTCCCGAAACCAAGAAAGACAATGCTTTAGTGCCTTCTATGCACTACAGTGCTTCAGTGAACCAGGAAAGAAAGAAACCTCAGATATTGAATATCACAATGTCACAAAAAGGAAATAATGCACTTGATGAAAAATTCATGTTGCAGTTTTCTACACGGTTATGAACATTTCCATGATAAACACATTTGTAATTCATTCGTCATTAGCAGAAAACCATCAAAATAGCTTTTTGAGTTCGCCAAATCCCTGGCATGCCAGTTAGTCGAATTACAACTGTAGAGAAGGACGAACTTTCCACACCTCTCACAAGAGTTAAGACAAAATATTGCCAGGATGCTCAATAGAGGAATTTCCAAACCATTAGGAGTTACATGTACAAAGTACCCTTGAACAAAAGACAGGAAAACAAAAGTATATTGTGCAATAAGTACAAGTGAGGATTGTTTGTAAACACCTTCTGCAGTTTTGTCCATGTGTATTTAATTTTGAACACTTTCTGTTAGTTACTGTTATTATTGAATTTGCTATTACAAACTTTGTTCCCATAGTAAACCATGTAATTCAGGTCAAAATGACTGATTCTTAAAATGGTTACATGTCAATTTTTGAAAATCACATACAGGGTAGGCCCATAAATTTCCGGCCTCGCCGATAAGCATTATCGCCTTCACAAAACCCTTACCTGATGTCATACCTTATCTGTTAAGTAAATAATTGCAGCTGTAACTGTGTTCAGTTGTTCAGATATAGTTGCATAAAGAAGGCTATGTGTAGAAGATTGTGACATGTTCAAAATGTAGTATCGAGATGTTATTAAGTTCTTCGCAATGATTTCACTTACTTCAGATGATATTAAACAGCGAATGTACGCTGTATATAATGAAGCACCCCCTCATATTATACCGTAAAAGAATGCGCCAAACATTTCGAATGTGTCGAGAAAGCATTGAAGACGAAGAGCGTGCAGGTCGGCTCTTGGAGGTGCTCACTCCTGAAAACATCGCTCTTGTGGAAGGAGAAATTATGGAAGACCGGTGGCTCAAAGTTACAGAAATAACACCAAGGTTGGGCATTTCTAAAACAACAGTCCTTCGAATTATTCATGAATATTTAAACATGAATCAGGTTAGTGCAAGATGGAGCCTAGATTTCTTTCCTCAGTCCAAAAGCAGCAACGAGTCATCTGTTGTCAGGCATTTTTGGAGCACTGCCGTGGCAACGACAGAGAGAAGTTCTGCAAACCATTGTTACAGGAAATGAAACGATGGTCCTCTACTATGATCCCTTGTCCAAGAGAATCAATGAAGTGTCAGCCGTAAACCTGGCGAAGCACCGCCTCTAAAGGCAAAGGACACTCAGTCAACCAAGAAGATGACGGTCACAATATTTTGGGACTGTGAAGGAATTCTCTTCATTGACTTCAAGGAGAGTAACACCACAGTAAATGGGAGTACTATGCTGGCCTACTACACAGACCACGTTTCCATCAAAGAGAAAAGGCGAGGAAAGCTGAGTGGTGGCGCGAGCCTTCTTCGCGACAACGCGCAGGCGCACACATCTCTTGTTGCAAAGGAAGCTGTGAAGAAATGTTGCTTCAAGGAGATCGACCATTCACCGTACAGTCCAGATCTAGCTCCCAGTGACTATGTCCTCTTCTCAAAACTCAAGAAGGAAATTTAAGTGTGGCGAAGAAGTGATGGATGCTGTTTATGCTCATTTTGCAGACAAGACTTCAGGCTGTTTAGCGGGGGGGGGGGGGGATTGAAATGTTAATTCAAAGATGTGAGAAGTGTATTGCAATAAACGTTAACTGTATACTGAAAAGCGAAATATAGTTTTTGTCTTAACACAAAAAACGGTTAGGGAGGAAACTATTGGACCTACCCTCGTGTGGTAAAATGTTTATGCACACATGCAGAAACTTACATTATAATTGTGCTTGATTAATTTCTAAGTACAACTAAATATTAAATTTACATTTAGCCCATTGCAAGATACCACTCCCATCCTTTATAATTTTTAAAAAATGAATGAGGTCTACTTGACCTCACCATATCAGCTGTGCTACAAAAAAAGCCACCACACTGGTTACGGGTTAAGGATTTAGGAATATGCAGTTGCGCAGAACGCTAATGAGGGTCATTTATTCCCCGAAAGCCGTGGCCACTGGGATGAGACATGTGAACATGGTACGGCATAAAGTTGAAAGTGTTTTCGACAATCATCATACAGAACGCAATGCGAACTTAAAAGTCAATTCAAGTCAAACCTTATAATAACACATCCAATAATTATATGACCATTAAGTTTGTTGAGTTACAAAGGGCCTAATGATTAGAAACTGAATTTAAATTTCTTAGACGTTTCCCAAGTTCTAAACAACAAACAAAGCTATAGGTTACCGATTTGTTTAAAAGTGCAGAGAATAAAACCTAAAGATACATAAAAAATTCAGCAAAAGAAGTTCACGAGAATTCTTAGAACATATGTGAGCAGTTCAGTGGTAGGGCGATTAGCAGAAGTCCATTATCAAATTAGTAGCGTTAGAAGGTAATGTAAATGCAGGTTTACAGGAGTAATCCACCATCATTGGCCATGGAACATGAAATGAGGAGAGTAAAATAACAGAATGACATCGCGTTTCTTGGTTGGTATTACTATAATACAGCGTGTCTTTTTTATCCCTTCACTTTGTCAGCGCGTAAGAATGTGGTGATTGGTGAAGGTCAGACGTTGTAGGTAAATATTGTCATTGAACAAGAACAGTTTATACATACAAGCTTGCTCTAAAACATTCAAAAACTGCCACTGTTACCCATGAACATAAGAAATTTTATTTTTATTAAGGAAAACTTAAAATTATACTAAATTTCTTTTTCAAAACTCTCTGCAAATATAAACATAAAAGTGTAGACAAGAGGACATGTTTTTCAAAAATAAATAAATAAATAAAGCTGTGGGTCCCGTGTCGTACATTTACGGCACCAAAAAGAACCTCAAGCCTGAGAGAGAGGCCTCTGAGCAAAATTTGTCGGCCGTTTAATGCTCTGAATAGAATGGGACGCTGATGTCTCTACATGGTCCTGAGAGCCCATGGTGTCTACAGAAGGGAGCTCACGGCTCTTTGAGCCTTCAAAATATTCAAATATTATTGGTGAGCTCTCATCGTTCCATATGCGTTCACTTTAAAATGTTCAACTCTTTGGTCTTTAATTGGTGAGTTTGTGATCAACCGATGTCAAAGTGATAGGAGCAATCCTCGCCGACACTTGTTCCTATGGTATTTTAACGAACTCCCGAACATTTTCAGCAAGTGAGAATACAAAATATCTATTGTCCCGACTCATGCCGCACGTTTCGTTTTGTGACAATAGGCAACTCGCGGCCAAAAGGTATGAACCAGGTAGCTTATACACATTTTCCTGATACATGAACTTTCCTTATTCGCTACTACAGGCTATATAAAATATTTCATAATTATTACCATTAAATAATTTATATATTCACTCTCAGGTACGCGGGGTGTGAAAGCCTAAATATTGCGTATAATAGACCTCAAAGACTCCGAAACCTAGCTTTACTGAAACATGTAATATATGTTTAATGTTTACATTTGAGGAATTTATTAATGCTGTACTGGTATGTTTGCAACATTTTGCATGTAAGATGTGCTCGTTTAGGCTTGTGCAAAACCTTAAGGTATCATCTGACGATGCAAAAGTGCTGGTGATTTTATTGCTATGAAAATAAAATAGAACTAGGTGCCATGCAACAACTAAACAACAGAGATCAATTTCTAATATCTCAAATGTAAATTTCCGTGGTAAGTAAGAGGTAATGAAGTTTCACTCTTCTTGAAACATGAATAAACAACTCGTAGGGAAAACCGTGCTTGAACATTCCGTACATACAGCTCTCCAGACTTGAAAGAAACAATTTCCGCTAAGGAAATTTCCCGGCTTGTGATGCGTCATTAGCTGAGAGAAACTAATACCAACATTGTAAAAGATGTTTCGTTCACTGTGAAGATATGAAATGTTTGTCAAGTGTTCTAGTAGTGCGAGACGGGTACGGTTGCTTCATCTTATTTGTTTATCTCCATCTACGTGCCTCAGTTCGTGAAGGTCATCAGATGTAAAGAAGAGAATGCGGATTCGAATCTTGCTCTATTTAAATTTTGGGCAACTTTTTTCCCCTCAACCTAAGCTGTGTGTCAAGTAAAAGTTGTCAACTAGAGTTGACTCTTGGGTCAGTAACAATCCACACCTGGGTCCCACTGCAC
Source organism: Metallyticus violacea (assembly GCA_030762175.1). Lineage (NCBI taxonomy): Eukaryota > Metazoa > Arthropoda > Insecta > Mantodea > Metallyticidae > Metallyticus > Metallyticus violacea. The sequence goes on along the minus strand of CM060838.1, from coordinate 5,926,941 downwards.
GTTTAGAAAGTTGAATTCTGCACTTCGAACAGAGTAATAATGAACAATGGCGGTAGTGGTACATATGGTAATAGGAATAAAAAGAAATCAATTGGAAATATACGTGACTTCATTAGAATGCCTGGCCAGAATCCTAACGTTCACACAAGGATGTAGAAATAATAGAATTTTGCATGCCAGGGTACCAACGCTTTTGTCTTTAGTGTACATATTAGGTTGGGTAGGAGAGTAAATTGTGAGCATGACCATAAATTTATGCTAGATTGGTATTTTTTAATGGTGTTTAATGCTCGTTTTTACTACTGAGGCACCACAGGCGGTGGACACTGGTGATAGATGACATTAAATGATATATTGAGAAAGGATTTTTTTAAGGAAGGAAATGTTTCAGGCCCAAGTTTAGATTACCTGCCCGTCATTAGTCATTTATCAGGACCGAGGAAAACCTGGAAAAACCTCAGTCAGGGAGGGCTGTCCTAGCAGGATTCGAACCCCAGATCTCCCGCTTACGAGTCCGCGCCTTAACGATCTCGGCCACCCGTTGCGGCGGGATTGGTAATAAACAATGAAATTGCAATAAAGAGAATTGTAATAAAAGCCTTAAAAACCCCTCAGAGAGATGAATTGGGCTGCATAGCAAAAAAATAAAATAATATACGAAAGCAAATGAAAAAATATTAAATACTGTGCATCGAGAGCATCTACCAGACATTATTACAGAACATCGTAGACAGATCCTATAAATACCCTTTCAATTTCAATTACCTTAAAGTAAATGTTCAAAATATCTGCATATAGGCATCACTTCGACATTCCATTACTCATGCAAAGCTGATCCCAATTCATGGCATGCTGGGTGTTCCTGACAACTATCCAAAAGTGTAATAATGAGAGTTTCCAAATCGTTCATCAGAGGCAAGCACATCAATGATTTTAAATTACTCCATAAACATAAATCCAGAGGAGTGGATGGATGGATGGATGGATGGATAGATGACGATGGGTTTAATGGAATTTGAACAACCTCCAGCACGTCAGCCTTAAGGCTTATGAAGAGGTGTCTTCATTATTTTCCAAAATCTGTTCCTTGAACAAGTTGCAGTATTTTGGTTCCAAAGTTAACGTCGATGCCCAGGTCATCCCTGGTTATTGAGAGAGTAAGTATCTTTCTTGTCAGGACCGGACACTAAACAGGATACGGGAGGCAGATATCTCGTCCTGTTTACACATTCTGCAAGTGGGTTCATCTTTATATAGACCGACTTTTTGTTGAGGTTTTCTGAAGTGACCATTTTCAGTGATTAACGCAACTACTTTCCTCATTCCTTTTTGTCCAGTTATAGAAAGTGTTGCTAGTACCTAGGAGAAATTTCCCAGCTTGCATTTGTCTAGGGTAGGTTTGTCACCTTATTTGGTGTTTATTCCCAACACACATTTTAACCGCGGTCTTAGCAATACGTGTGCGGGGTTAGGGCCAAAAAAAAAAAAAGTATATCAGAACCCCTTTTTGCCAACTTATCTGACTTCTCATTCTATAAATACCCTGATGCCCTAGCACCCATCGAAATTCAAGCTTGTTGCTAGATGCCAGGACAAAAAGGGCATTCCCATACCAGTTTAGATGTTACCTGATCGGAGGAAAGCGCTTTTAAGGCGCCTTGACTGTTTGAAAGGATAAGAATTCGTTTTTGATGATAATCCTTCTCGAGTCCTCTATAAGCATAGTTCAGAAAAGCAAACACTTCTGCCTGAAAACTGTACAATATTTGCCAAAGCTTATTACTGAAAATTGTCCTTGGAAATAGGCCATATATACCTGTGCCCAAAAGTGCCCTTATATGGGATCCATCGGTGAACCACAAAATTGATCACATCCTTTTTCAGGCGTAATTCGTTCCATCGAGTCTTCTCCAGATCCGAGAGTTACCTGAAATGAGAGAAAGTAAATGTTGAGTGCTCTTAGGTTAGTTCTGGAATTACAGATGATAACAAGGGAATGGAACCCGTGGCAAAGGTCACACCAAACAAATTTTCTCCATGATGATATCCGCAAGCTTGTGAACAGATAGATCATGGGTCGAAAAATAAGGACAAGTAATTTCTGTAAGAACTATAATAAAAAGTTTATTATATGTCCGCTTAATTAAGTACCTTTCTCGTAAATGTAAAATAAATTTACATTAATGCATACTTTATTACTTTTCAGTGTGCCAGTAAATATTTAAAAAAAATACATATATAAACTTGTTAATATCTCCCGCCGCTTTAGTATTTTATCTAAAGCTAGCATAAACTTTACACATGAGCGGAAACTATGCTATCTCACTTAACTAACTGTGGCATGCTAAAACCAAGGATTTTAAACAAATCAAAAAAAGAATTTTAAAAGAAGTCCATTTTTGTGGAATTAAAGAGTATCATAAAATTAAAACTAAAATGCCATAGTCCTGTCTAATACACAAAACTGAACACATGTCTTTAAAAGAGTTCTGTGTCTGAAAACAGCATTTTTTCCTTTGTTTAGAAGGAAGGCTGTGTTGATTTACGTCTATGTTTTGGTCTTTTCAAGCACCAGCAGTAGTCCGCCAGCATTATTTCGTTCCGCTATCCCTGATACCGTCTTTCCATCTCATTAATTTTTTGATGAAATCTTTCACCTTGCCTATTACTCATGAGTTCCCAAATTGGGGGGAAAGTAATCAAGGTGAGAGTTCCAGAAGTTGTAACCGAGAACTTGCAGTATTCGTATTGCGCGTCTTTTACATTTCCAAGGAACTTGTTGATAACATCCTTGAAAGCGCACCATGCCTGAAGTTCTATATCGTTAATAGTGTTCAAAAAGTGTGAATCCTTCATTTAGCTGCCTAATCTGAGGTCTATCGAATACACCCTCTTTTATTTTAGCCTTATACAAAAGTGGAAATAAATACTTGAAGCACAAGTCATTCTTTTCCGGAGCTTTGACGAATTGCTTCAATATACAAATTTAATATGCAGTGGAGGCAATAGCATCTTTACTGATACGTATTACGTTATTTCTCCCACCGTTAAACTTTTTCTCATAGGTAATTCTTTTATTGACCAGTGTTAGTTCCTATATCTACTGTCCCATTTGTACAAAGAGCAAGGACATTTTGTATACCCACCTGCTGACCAAGTAAGATACGTGCATAGGTTCATAAGTTTCTGCCTAACCATCTTCTGAGTATGATAAAGACAATAACCATATTTCACTTTACAATACAGTTGCCATTTATGACAATACACTTCTCACATCTTTCAACTAACATTTCAACTCCACCTCCCAAAATAGAAGTCTTTCCTGCAAAATGGGCATAAACAGCATCCACCACTTCTTCGTCACACTTAAATTTCCTTCCTCCAAGGCCCTTCTTCAGTTTTCGGAAGAGGAAACGGTCACTGGGAGATGTATCTGGGCTGTAGGGGGGATGGTCAATCTCCTTGAAGCCACATTTCTTCACAGCTTCCTTTGCAACAAGCACTGTGTGCACAGGCACATTATCGTGAAGAAGGCGCACACCACCACTCAGCTTTCCTCGCCTTTTCTCTTTGATGGAAGCACGTAGTCTGTGCAGTAGGCCAGCATAGTACTCCCCAGTAACTGTGGTGTTCCTCTCCTTGAAGTCAATGAAGAGTATTTCTTCACAGTCCCAAAATATTGTGGCCATGATCTAGTTGGTTGATTGAATAACCTTGAGCTTTAGAGACGGTGCTTTGCCAGGTTTACACCACCCCATTGATTCTCTTTTGGACAAGGGATCATAGTAGAGAGCTATAGTTTCATCTCCTGTAACAATGGTTTGCAGAACTTCTCTCTCGTTACCACGTAGAGCTTCAAAAACGCCTGACAACAGATGACACTTTGCTGCTTTTGGGCTGAGGAAAGGAGTCTAGGCACCCATCTTGCACCAACCTTATTCATGTTTAAATGTTTATGAATAATTCGAAGGAAAGGCTGTTTTTTTTTTTTTTTTTTTTTTTTTAAAGAAAGGCCCAACCTTGCTGCTATTTTTGTAACTTTGAACCCCGGTCGTCCATAATTTCATTTCTCCTTGCAAAAGAGCGAGCGATGTTTTCATGAGTGGGCACCTCCAAGGGCCGACCTGCACGCTATTCATCTTCATTGCTTTCTCGACCCATTCGAAAAAGTTCGGCCCATACTTTTGCGGTAGAATATGGGGGGAATATTTCCCCATATACACCGCCCAATCGCTGTTTAATTTCATTTGGAGTAAATCCTTCTTTTGTGAAGAACTAAATAACAGCTCGTAACTCCGTTTTGAACAAGACACAATGTTCTACACTTTATGCAATAATATGTTCCCAATTGAACACAGTTACAGCTGCAATTATTTACTTAACAGATAAGGTATGACAGCAGATAAGAGTTTTTAGATGATAATAATCCTTATAGACCGGAAACTTATGGATCTACCCTCGTATATGTGAGAAACGGAAATGAGACTTTTTCCATAAATGTAAGTTCAGTTTATTTGAATATCAACATTATAAGTTATTTACATATTAATTAAGGATGTTGTACGTTTCCATTTCAATTGTTTTAACTTTAAGAGTAATTATAAAAAAATTGAAAACAAATGGCAATTTCGTTGATTATCAGCGGTTTTAGAAGAGTATTTATTGGCTAAAATGCTTAGCTTTAAAACAGGCAAAATATTCATACTCTTATTGTAACAACCATTAATTTGCACAGTGTTCCGGGTAGCCGAACGGGAGCCATATCGTTCTGTTCAAGGACGTAAATCACAAGGTTTGTGGCTAACGCTAAAGTACATAGTATTCAAGTACATTTTCACGCTTCAAGTGCATGCGAATAAGTGAGTGAACAAATAGCACCAAATCGGTAGAATATGTTTTTGCAATTAAACATTTGTGAAAGATCCAAAAAATTTTACTTTTTAAACATGTACACTGCACAAATGTTCACCTAAGCTTAGAGACAAATGCGGTGATGCTTAAATATATTATAGGGGCTCGTTACAGCTGTGCTTCCGAAATGTTCACCATTCCAGGGGTGTCAAAAATGTATACATGCTACAAGCAGAAAAAAAACTGTGTTAACATAACAAAATTGAATTCACACAAACAGAAAATGATGAGTACTAATCATCTTATACTTGCCTTCAAAACACAGCTGATACGGGGGGAGGACACAATGAACTAGAACAAGTATTTATGCTGTGTTGTAGAATATGGTAAATTTAACAGCTGCTGGGAAAGAAAGAAGGAAAAAAATCCCTCAAAATAGATAAGGAGAAAGCAAAAATGTGCTTTAATATAAGCTATCGAAGACATTGAAGAATTTAAAGTGAAATTCCATATACATAGATATCGGTTTCCCGGAATAGCCTTACATTTTTTCAAGTTATACCCTCATATACTTTTATGGCAAGCATGCCATATTGCTTTCTCTAATATTGCAATTACCTTCGTCGATGCAATAGTATTAATGTATGTTCCCTTTCACCTCTACTATTTATATTCATCAAGTATAATTTATCTTATGTGTTAGAGATTTTTAATTGCGCTGAATTTGGTGTCACTTTTAGTTTTATTTGTATTGCACATCTATAAATGTTTAAATTAAACTATAAGGTAGTATTGCCTATATTTTATGAGTACGAATTTGAAAGGGAACATTATCACGCATCGAAGTCCATAAGCACTCAAGAGAGAGCGTAAACCATTATTTAAATCCGTTTAAACAACGATTGGGTATTATTACAAGTAATATCACGAGATGGTCTGAGATTACCGAACGTAGTGAGTAAATATATTTGCAAAGCTCAAATCCTCAACCGATATTTATTAGGACTATTTCACTAATAAAATGGGAATTTAAATATAATTCATCTGAACTTGGCTTACAAAATTGTAATTAATTGTATATTTGTACGTAACCTTTTCAAGCAATCTTGCGACAGAACAATGCCGATTGTCAGTAATGCCAATACAGAAGAGCAAAATACTGGTTTAGGACTATTTCATGAACAAAATAAGAATAAAAGTGATATATATATTGGAAATTCGTGCACAGAATATTAACACTTGTTATATTTATGAATATCTATTCTATTCAGAAGCCGTGAGACTGAAATAGACAAAAGTCGACTATTTAAATCGGTACAGTTCGATTTTCTAATACCAACTGAGAGAAAAAAAAGATAACATATAGTTTGTCTATTTTTCTTTGTATTCTGTGGTTTGGAATTCCTAATGATAAGACCAATTTGCATATTTGATGCATCACCAAAACACTTTGAAGAACCCTCCATTTTGCGTTACCACTGTCGACTGTCCATGCTTTTGTTGCTATCAATAGCTCCCTACCGCCTCTAGCAAAAGTGGTCAGTGATGCGTGTTCAGGAGTTGTATAGTGGGGGTATAGAGTTGACTACAATGACTACGACAAATGCACGTCGCATGATAAAACGGATTTGATATCCCCCCCCTTTCATGCCATAATCCGGCTGTGATTGGTCAAAACTCAAAATTTTGTTTCGTTTCATTGGTCGATTTGAAGACGACGTCAAATATATCTATAGATTTTAGATATTGGTATCACCTCTTGTAATGTAAGTTTAAGAAATCTATCTGTGAACATTATCAAGAGCAGTGACAAACATACTCTTATAATCCGCTAAGCAAACCAGTTCCTGAAAACGCGGACCAAAATAAAAGACTAGCGTGAATCAGAGCTGGTGTTTCTTTATACGTAAATGGATGATACAGTTAATTTTGCTGTCAATCTGTTAGCTTTCGCAAAGATATAAGAACACTTTCTCTGAGCTCCAGCGCGTCGAGATAGGTGTATCAAAATAATGGTCGTGTCGTTGCGTGGTGCAGTCAATTTGTGAAGGAAGAGTATGTGCTATTACTTAATTGCCTGAAAGAAGACGCCGCAACGAACCGCCTACTACTGTCGAGCTAAGAAAGCTGCTGGTCACGCAACTTTCTTTTATTTCTAATTAGAGAAGCCCACACCGTAAAAAGCAGATAATCTTTTCGTTATATACATGAATGACACCTGCATTTCAGCGTTTTAACATATTGAGTTCCAAAAAGAAAGTGATCTGTCATTCAAACGTGTTGCCCTGTCCTATTCTGTTACTAATATTCCCCACATTTGCCATATCGCATTTCTATTGTATTTTTTAATTTTTATTTATTTTATTTTTAATTTTTTTTATTAGAAGTTTGAAAAGTGCAACAAGTTCTGCTTCAATGTGTACGAATCTCAGGTAATATGATGATTAATCATCACTATTCCCGTTTTGACTATGAATATTTGCCGGTGTTTTCCACCCCTAAGTCAAATGTCTTATTCCGTCTTAAAGGAACACACTTTTTAAATCGTTCCTATTTGTAACAAAGCACCAAAAGTAAATCTGCGCTATAATTTTTGTTTTCTGTTATGATACACAATTATATGAGTTAACGTACAGCTGAGGCCCTTTAAATAGTTTAAAAAACGATTGCATAAAACGGATTGTGTTCTATACAGTAGTTATTGGAAACATTGTGAGAATTATTTAGGAAACAAAAAAATCTAATAAAAAGAGAAATGATTAGCGAAGCAATTAGTATAATAACGTAACAGACCCATCATATATAACAGTCTGTAAAACATAAAATATATTTACATCTTCTTATAATACTGAAAAGTAAAATTGTCTAATAAATGTTCATTTCGGCCATATAACACATCGACTACCTGACATTTGATGACCACTGGTTTATCATTAAGGTAAGGAGAGTGTTAATATGAGGGTGGTTCAATAGAGAAATTTCAAAAACCACAAACTTTTATGTTTAGTATCTTTGAACCTTCGCAAGTTATTTCATATACTTTAATGTTTTTCCTCTAGGTATGGTCGAGGTCGTTAAGGCGCGGACTCGTGAGAGGGAGGTCAGGGGTTGGAATCCCGCCAGGACTGTCCTCCCTGACTGAGGTTTTTTCCAGGTTTTCCTCAGCCCTTATAACTGGCAAATGCTGGGGAGGTACCCTAAACTTAGGCCTGAAACGTTTCCTTCCTTAAAAAAAATTCTTTCCCAATATATCGTTTCATCTCATGTATTATCAGCGTTTTTTTTTTTTTTTGAGTAGTGTTTAACGCCCGTTTTTACTACTGAGGCACCACAGGCGGTGGACACTGATGATACATGAGATGAAATGATAAATTGGGAAAGGATATATATATTTTTTTTTTTTAAGGAAGGAAACGTTCCAGGCCTAAGTTTAGGTACCTCCCCGGCATTTGCCAGTTATGAAGACTGAGGAAAACCTGGAAAAAACCCCAGTCAGGGAGGACGGTCCTGGCGGGATTCGAACCGCAGACCTCCCGCTCACGAGTCCGTGCCTTAACGACCTCGGCCACCCGTGGCGGTTATCAGCGTTCACCGCCTGTAGTGCCTCAATAGTAAAAACGGGCGTTACACCATTAAAAAACATCATTCAACAACAATCTCTAGGTGGAAGTGATGCAGTTAGTTTTCAAAATTGAGTCTCTAAGTGGTTCGAATGGTGTTTAAAACCCGTTTTTACTACTGAGGCACCACAGGCGGTGGACACTGATGATATATGAGATTTGTTGTTGTTTTTTTTTTACTTAGTTTATATATGAACGCTCTTTAATATCTCAGGTCATCAGCGTCCCATTTAATTCAGGGCGTATGAAATGACTGAATGGTGTTTAACGAACATGATACACCAGATAAAATAATATATTGGGAAAGGATTTCTTTTTAAGGAAGGAAACGTTCCAGGCCTAAGTTTAGCGTACCTCCCTGGCATTTGCCATTTATGAGGACTGAGAAAAACCTCATTCAGGGAGGACGATCCTGGTGGGATTCGAACCTCAGACCTCCCGCTCACGAGTTCACTCCTTAACGACCTCGGCTATCCATGGCAGTTTTAAGTGGCTTGCATTATAAACAAAATCACTCTTGCCACTCTTTGAGCAAGAAGGCTGTCAACATCCGAAGAATGTCCAGGGAGATCCGAATGGTCGCATGCTGCAGTCACTCCTACAACGGTAAAACCTCTACCGTAAACAACGTGCGGTTAACCTGAAATCTCTAACGGCAGTGCCTATGCAATTAATTGTCTACCAGTTAGAATATTCAAAGAGCTGCTGAATTGTCGAAACAGGGACAATAATCTTTAAAGAGTTGCTTGCTGTTTATAAGGCTTAAGAGACTCCTTGTTCAGCATTAAAACGGGAAATGAAACGCGGATTCTCTAATCTCAGACTTAAAGATAATCCATGAAGTGGCATCAAAAATACTTGAAACGGAAGTTCATAGCAACAGGCCACATTCATAAAAAATTAAACGTAAACATAATAAAATAAGACGTAACACGTTAACTTAGTAGTATGTAAGTATTCACAATGAAAGACGCGAACATACAAAAATAAGAACAAGCGAAGATCCATTAACAGCTGCTTGAAAATGGCTGCTTCTGAGCAGACGGCGGGAGCTTTGCATATGCAAAGTGCAGTAATATGCGCAAGTACAGCTTTCTTATAATGTAATTATCCTTTGACGCCATTCTGTCTACAGAGTCACTGATCTTCAGCTCTGTCTACCACAACTTGCCCTTACATGGAGCACGGAAATCAAGGCAACTCCTGCTGCTAGCTGCTGCAAGTCCCAAGCGACAGCGGAGAGAGCCGAACTTCTTTGCGTGACCGAAATGTAAATGTTGCATGTATATTTTTGTTAAACATAATGTAACCTATGCGTTGTTCTCTAACTTCTAAATATAAAGTGATACGGGATTGTTGTGCGGGTAAAATATTGTAACGTGGAAAATCTGTTCATATTGGAATTCATATATGAAACAGGTGGACCCAGTGGTTTTCGTAAAAATAAATTGATAAGAGTGGGTAAATCATTATAATGGTGGCAAATATCCTTTAATTGCAGTGGGAAAAAAATCATGAACATCAATTTATAGCGCATTCTGTGCGTGATACTATTCGCTTGAAAGCCTTATTATCTATCTGTATCTGTTAATTGTTACCTTCGGCTCTCTCCGCCGTCGCTCGGGACTTGCAGTAGCAAGAGTTGCATTTGATTTCCGTGCATGGATAAATTCTACCGTAGAGCTCTACAAACAGAGCAGCTGTTTTGATAAGCTAGTTTCTTAAGTTCAAGTTAGATGTACACACAAAACCTTGAACCTTGCAAGCTTCTAAGTTTACGTCTGATTGTATGTTTGTTTTTATGCTTACGTGATTCATTTGAATGGTCCCATTACAATACATAGCATCTAGCTTTTACGTTTAAGTTTATGTTACGTTTAATTTTCATTGTGAATGGGGCCACACTCTCAACCAGTAAAGATATAGCCGCTTTCTTTTGAGACTCAAAAGGTAGCAGGCAGGTATTTTGATCGATGTATTGCCTCATAGAGAAACAATTAATTTTGAAATATATGACAAACCTGTTTGGAAGTAAAAGGAGAAATTCTGGCTTCATCGTTCTCAATAACTTCATTTACACGTCAACACAAAAAAAGCGCACATTAACTGCTTATTCAAGAACAGATAATTATTCAACTTCGTTGAACTTCCTCGCTCATTATAGCCCGGGTCTTGCACCTTCTGGTTTCCATCTCTATGATTATCAGTATGTAGCCAAAGGGAGGGATAACGCATTGGATTTCAAACTGAAATAAAACAATCTTTAAAAGGGGAAAAATTGTAAGCAGTACTTATTGAACGCTCTTTATATATCCATATTATCACTGATTATAGAACGGCTTGTATCTCTAAACGTTCGATTAAGATAAAATATAACATTTTATTAAATAAGGTTATCTTTTTAAAAATTGGAATAAATATTTATGAATTTTATACATTAATAAATGTTTGTGAAGAAATTTTGAATATACTTCAGAATAATTGTTATAAAGTTCAGCACAGATTTTCGTCTCCTGGTGGTGTAAAACTCCAAAGTATGACTTCCTTCGGAAGGGAAGTAAAGCCGTGGGTCCCATGTCGTAGTTTACGGCACAAAAAAGAACCTCAAGCCTGAAAGAAGAGACCTTTGAACAAAATTTGTCGGCCGTTTCATGCCCTGATTTGAATGGGATGCCGATGACCTGAGATGTTAAACAGAGTCCATAAATAAACAAAATCTAAAGGAGAAAAAATTGCACACACTTGTATTTTACCGACTAAACTATAAACTAAATATAAATCCATGAAAGCCTAAAATAACAGTTTAATTCTGAGCAAATAAATGAATATAGAGACGAATAACTGAATAAAGACTCAAATGCATATAATTATAGAAAAAATAGAATTTTTACAATAAAATATTGTCCAAAATTAAATTTATTTATGTCCAGAGCAAAATAACGTAAAAAGTGTTCAAAGTTCATCAAAAAAGGATTCATAACACACTGAATTCTCCAAGAACACTGGGGGAATTAATCATTAAAAATAATATAATAAATATCACTGAAAAAGTTAGTATTAAAACTGGCGGGAATGCACAATACATCTACAGTTTCCTAGCTTCAAGCAAGGCCAAGGCCTCGTTTTTTCTTCACTTTCATCTATTAAAAATCTCGGATTTCCCTAGAAGGAATGAAAGAAATATATACAATTCAGAACCTGCTTAATTCGTTGCGAGAAGTAAAGATTAATTTAAAGAGTGGCCCAGGTATAGCTGTCTAATTTTTATCAGTTAAAGACAATGCACGTTTTATGTCAGAGGTTGACAGATGTCGTTTTGTTCACAATCCACAAGGCTCTTTCAGGCATCGGTTAATGTGAAATGTGTAGAAGTGATTTTTACAGCAGTCATTCATATGCATTTGCACCTAATACACTTTTTGGGCATGTTATATAGGAAGTAAATAGAAAGGAAATAATAATTGATCCTTGATCCATGAAGTTTTTTCAGAAAATCGAAAGTAGTTGACTAAGAAAGCGGCAATTTAATGTTTTATCTCCATTGAAATACGTATCAATAATGAAATATAGAGTATGACCAGGGATTTCGATCTCTAGTGATATTTTAATGGTGTTTAACACCAGTTTTTACTACTAAGGCACTACAGCCAGTGGACACTGATGATACATGAAATGAAATGATAAACACGGAAAAGATTTTTATGGAAGGAAACGTTCCAGGCATAAGTTTAGAGTACCTCCCCGCCATTTGGCATTTATGAGGACTGAGAAAAACCTGGAAAAACCTCAGTCAGGGAGGACGGTCCTGGCGGTATTCGAACCCCAGACCTCCCCTCACGAGTCCGCGCCTTAACTACCTCGGCTACCCGTGGCAATGTTGATGTCAACCCAATATAGCCTTCAATTAAAACAAAAAGTGAAGGTTGTTAAAAAATGTTTAAACTAAGTGGAATCTGGTAATTTGCGATGAGACAAAGGTATTATTGAGGACAATGATGGACATACAGACAAGTGATCCACAATTCTGTTTAAACGTTAGCAGTTATTTTCAAATACAGTCCTATTTTTAACCAATGTGCTAAAAAGAAAGATGTTTTTTTTTTGACTTTAACTTTCTATAATATCTGTGTATTTTATTTTTTAGTAAAAAGGTTTAACGGGTTTCGTTTTTCCAGCGGTTGATGCTAAAGTTTCGAAGATGGTTCAGTCCTGCAATTAACTTCAAACATGACAATATATACATTCGCATTTTGTTTGATAAACAAATTTATTTATTTATTTATTAGAATGCTAAGAAAATACGAACTACAAGGGGTCTAATCTATCTGACCCAGGTTATTTTAGATATACACCCTCACAACTATAATTTTCACAATAATTAATGATATAGTAATTCCTTAATCTGAATTCCAAACAAACAGGATACAAATTGTTCACTTCTGTTGTATCAGACTCCAGTCCCCGGTTCATCAGCACAACTTACGGGAATTCCAGGGGACCCGGCTCTGACCCGGCCCCAGGTACCAAAATGATATCTAATTTACTCTGTCTATACCATTATTTTATCGACTGTATACTTTTATTTGTGTGAATTTTCTTCTACTCTCTTCACTGTCCATTTCCACTTCTGTTTAACTTTAAATAAACACTGACCCACACTCCTGCGCTCTTTTATGCTAAACAAATTTCAGCGCAATGAATTAGAAATGTTTAAAAAGCAATATTAAGGAGATATGACTGCAAAAAGTTCCAATTCACAGAAATTTTTCAGCTCCTCCTGAAAAAGATGCCCAAATGAACTTGGGCAAGTTTGAAAAAAATTATGCAAGTGTCTCAAGGACAGGTTCATGTCTAAACTTAAATCCCCTCTTGATCTTTTTACGGAGGTGAACCTACAAAATTAACAAAAGCTAATAGAACTAGACAAGTAGTTCTGTTTGTGCAGGCTGAACTGTAATTTATAGCAGAGAAATACACGGAAAAAAGGAAATTAAGTAATTGTCATAATATACTCTTTTACGAAATGGAAACATAAGTTTCACAGCTGCCGCTTTTTACGACGCAGTCTTTACATAACACTGGCGAAATTTCCATGCACTCTTTTCCACATGCTACGCGTTTCATTCGGATTCCTAAAGCCAGTGAGAAATCACTTTCCATTGAAAGCGCTCCACACTTCCCTTCACCTTCAGCATTCCACACATGTCCTCAAGGGAACAAGATCATTGCGTTACGTCGCCATTGGTCTAAGATTTGGGGCAACTTCACCAATAGACAATCTTACTATTAAGTAGTTAGCGGAGAGGTGGTCTGAAGAGGGGAAATTTGGATTTTTTTCCGTTTCTGAGAGAGAGTGAAGAGGGGAAAAGATACGAGGGAGGGGTACAGAGAGAGAGGTGAAAATATAGGCTAGTGCTTACCTACAGCGTGTCTGTCGGACTCTACAATACAGTACACTGGTGGTCGCTGTTTGGTGTGCAGGTTATGTTGCAGTGGATTAACATGGGGTTCAGAACGCCCAGATTTGCGATGTTGCTTCTCATCGGATTCCTGACGCTTATGGAAACTGTCTCAGCCGAGGGAGTCAAGCGTGGACGCAGAAAAGGTAAGTGCTGGTTGAGAAAAGCAGCGAATGTTTCTATGAAATGGGAAAATAGCGCGGCACATTAAAAGAGTTGGATTTTGGCTTTGGAGTTATCCCCTAAGTGTCAGTGATCGACATAAAAATGCCCAAACGTTGATGCTGGGAACGACCTCGGTGACATCCTAAGGTTGTGTTTTTTGTGTTAACATTTTATGGACGGTCAATTTCTCACAATTAAAAGCAAAGCAATGACCCAAAAGAAAACCCATGTGGTTTTTGTCACTGCTTGTTCTAAATATGCCTGCTAATGTCTGTATTTGCTCAGATTGAAATACTGACCCTCAATGCAACTTGCTGTTGGTCCATTACTTTCTTAGATGACCAGCTCCCATTTTAATCAGATTTATAAAATTATAAACACGTGGGGTTCGGCTTGGTGTCATTTACACGTCTCCCTCCCATACATCTGGGGAATACCATTAAATTTCTAGGGGATGTTTTTCTAAGCACAAATGTTGGAACTTGACAATAGTTCTTGAACCCTAGGTAGCAGAAAACTGACTCATTGACTGCTCCGATTTTCCGGATTAATTTGGAGCATATCAAAAGAGACGGGAAATTGCTGAAAGTCCATACGAAACCTTGCTTGAACAATGGCCCGAAGAGAAAGATGGCTTTAAGTACTCTTCCTGTTATGTCACGATTACTCTCTGTGCTGCAGCAAATATCAATCAAGACCAATGCGTGTTTCACAAAAATATTTTAGTGTTGTGAAGGAAATGCTGTCCTTAGATATTTGATAACAAATACGGCACCTTAAGTATCCTTTTTCACTGTACCAGTTTGTCATTTTATTTACCAACTAATAATCCTTTCAAACAAAAGCAGAAACCAGTGTGACTAGAAAAAGCGACGTCAAATTATTCGTTTTTATTTTGGAGTTTAACCACAAAAACAGAAAAGATCGACTTCTTTAAAAAAAAAACTAATTAATTGACTCACGTCTGTGGAACTGTGATACTCAAATTATCTACTTGATAAAATATTCACAGCCTAAAAATTAAATAGTTTAAGACATTCTAACAGCATTAAACACACGTGTTGTTACACAAACAGTGGATGCTGATGATGCATGAGATTAAATAATAAATTGGAAAAGGGATTTTTAAAGGAAAAAATGTTCCAGGTTTAAGTTTAGGGTATCTCCCCAAAATTTGTCTGTCCTGGTGGTCTAGTGGTAACCACACTTGCCTTCTAAACCCAAGATCGCGGGTTCAATTACTACCAGAGTCGAAAATTCTAAGTACGGCTTCCTTAGGAAGGGAAGTAAATCCGTGGGTCCCGTGTCGTACATTTATGGCACGATAAAGAACCTCAAGCCTGAAAGAAGAGGCCTCTGAGCAAAATTTGTCGGCCGTTTCATACCCTGAATAGAATGGGACGCTAATGACCTGAGATGTTAAAGAGCACCCGTAAATAAAACAAATCAAAATTCACCGAAATTTACCGTTTATGAGAACTGAGGAAAGCCTGGATGAAAAACTTCAGTCAGGAAGGATTTCCTGGAAGGAACCAAGCCCCAGAATTCCCGCTCATGACTCTATACCTTAACGACCCCTGTTACTAATGGCGGCATTTAAGATATTAAAACAGTTACAATTTAGATAGGGGTTGGTATAACTGTAAAATTAATTTTTATTGAGGTTGAATAGAAATAGAGATTTGTAAAGCAAGCATCTAATGACAAGATAAATAAATTGTATATTATTTCTTAATGTACATGTAGACAGTAAAAAGTTAAACCACCCGAATTCGTTGAGGCGCGGACTCGTGAGCGGGAGGTCTGGGGTTCGAATCTCACCGGAACTGTCCTCCTTGACTGAGGCTTTTTCCAGGTTTTCCTCAGTCCTCATAAATGGCAAATGCCGAGGAATAACCTTAAACTTAATGTTCCACGCTGAGTTTCCTTTAAAAAAATCCTTTCCCAATATATCATTTCATCTCATGTATCATCAGTGTTCGCCTTAGTAGTAAAAACGGGCGTTAAACACTATTCAAAAAAAAAAAAACTAACATTTCAGTTTATCTTTGTAACAAACATAATAACAATCAATATGTCGTGCTAGGTATTATTTATTTAGCTGTGAAGGCCAGTGTTTTAAAAAAAGATAATTCCATTATACGGGCTTTTGAACATATTTAAATGACTATAAATTGAAAAATGCATGATGCAATCAACATTCAGATAAAATGACCAACCAAAGATTTACTAAAGCAGCAAGAAAATGTATCACTATGAATTGACCACCTGTGGTGCCTCAGTAGTAAAAACGGGCGTTAAATACCATTAAAAAAAAAGATGAAGGAAAAGCTGTAGATTTAAAACAATAATATGTACCTGAACAGAAATGCCTTTATATAATTATCGGTGAATATGTTAATTCCATAGTATTATCAGTATTTTGTACAGACATACAACACTGGGAAAAATATTCGTATACTACTAAAGAATCCATAAATTAAATGTGGAATAATTAAGTTATTTTGTTAAGCATTTTAACATTATGAACACTTTAGTTTCGCTCTGCCAGATCATGAACCTGATACTGCATGCAGGTGTGTCAACCCCACGGTGCAGTGTCTTTGCGAATCAAGTTACGTTCAGGTTATTATCCTAAGTTTCTCCTTAGCATTCAAACAGAACTACGAACAGTTTCTGAACTTGTGAAAATGATTTTTGTAAAAATTTATGGCATGAACCTTTTAGCATTATCCCCTCTTAAGGCCGTTGTTTCCGGAAGCCTGCAAACCGTGTTACTAGGTTTGAAGAAGAGCCATTAACCTCGCACAGTGTTTCGTTCATTGCCGCACCTATTGCTGCCAAGGCCGCAGTAATTGCAGAAGGTATCTCTGGATTTCTAAATGCTTAAAGGGGCCAGACGGACGGACGGACTGAAGACGAATAAAAAGAAGAGTAGTTCTGCAAGGTAAATAGGGTCGATAAATTAAGTTGTTGCCGAAGAGGGGGAAAGTGCGCTATTCCGTTAGTGAGTCCACTTTCATTCACGTGTCCCAGTTATTCAGGTGTTGAAAATGCAATTCAGGAGATTCTCTCCGATGATTAAAACCGGCGTCATTTTCCCAGCAGCAAGGATATTGTATGTTGCCTGCATTAGTGAGACAGGTACTCCAATTTCACGTCTACCCGGAACATATTACGTATAAGATGAAGAAATGGGGAAACAGTATAATATACTAATAGAGGAAGCGTAAGATATTGAAATAATGCATAATTAAGAACAAGAATAACTAAAAGTATAATTTAATTTTCAGAATTTTTAAGGACATAAATTCACAAAATAATGACAGCCACAGGCGGTCGAGGTCGTTAAGGCGCGGACTCATAAGGGGCAGGTCTGGGGTTCGAATCCCATCAGGACCGTTCCATCTTTTCCCCCAGGTTTTCCTCAGACCTTATATATGATAAATGCCGGGGAGGTACCCTAAACTTAGGTCTGGAACTTGCTTTCCTTAGAGGAAAAAAAAAAAGTTTTCCCAATTTATCATTTCATCTCGTGTATCACCAGTGTTCACCGCCTGTGGTGCCTCAGTAGTAAAAACTGGCTTTAAACACCATCCAAAAAAAAAAAAAAAAAAAAAAAAAAAACACCATAAAGACTATAAATCCATTGAGTTGTAAGCATATGTTTAGAAGAAAAATTTGGTAACGTCCCATATGGGCCATTATTTGGAGCTCGCCTGCCACTGAAATTATCTAGCATTCTTTTCGGATGAGCTATTGAGATCAAAAACGTTAAGTATGTCAGTGAGTTGCTTTAAGGTTTACATCCACAATGTGAGAACAGTACTAACAAATGGTTCAAATAGTATTAGATCATCAATATTTTTATGTCCACATTTCAAAACGCCCCTCTCAGACGCTGTCTTGAGCAACTGATTTAAAACCTGCATGTGGAATAAAAACATGCACCATCTAATTTTTCTCAAAGAACAACTTGATATTAGCGTCTAAAAATAGAACAGGAAGAAATGGTCAATACAATATTGTCTATGGTATTACTATGCACATCTATTTAGAACGCTATGTAAATTGCAATTATCTAACAGCTCTGTGAATAGTGAGAGGGTGTTTATGGCGTGTCTTTTAGCATGAGATTGCACGCAGTGTCCACTCAAAGCTTCTGCGGATGTCCAGTGTAAAGCTCCACCCAGAGATGATTAGAGGAATAAAGTAGGAAGATAAATTTAGTATGAGATTCATAACCTGGATATAACGTGTTCTTGTATAGTGTATACAAAACTTACTTTGTTTCATAAATATACAGAAGATACAAGAATGACTGTGGAAATTGACCCGCGTTTTAGATCAGAAATGCCCTCACTAAAAAGAGCTTCTTGCATTCTGGTAATGAGTTTGAATTGAGCGTAATAAATGTTATAGTGAAAGTGAATGTAACCTAATCAGTATTGATCAATTGTCTGCTCAAAAGTCCAATGCAAAGTCATGAATTTTTATTTTTCTCTTCTGATAAAACGGTAGTATAACTTGAGTCGGGGCAGTAATTCAACGGAAAAAGTATATAAAATAACACGAAAAAACAATTTCACAATTAAATTGAATTTAATTTGTTTCCAACTGCACTGAAATGTCTCGAAGAGGTTTAAGGGTCTCTTACAACTTGGAGATGTCTGAGAATGGAATTTTACAGTATAACTAGGAAGTTTAATGTAACTACTACATTACCAGATCCAATATTCCGAACAGGAGAGTCATTTACCGTGTTTTCCACCTCTTGCAAGGAATTTGAAGTGTTTATGTCTAATCACAGGAGGGCAAAAATACCGCCAGGTCGTTAAGGCGCGAACAAGTAAGCGGGAGGTCTGGAGTTCGAACCCCTCCAGGACCGTTCTCCTTGAATGAGCTTTTTCCAGGTTTTCCTCAGTCCTCATAAATGGCAAACGGCAAAGGTACCCTAAACTTAGCCTGGAACATTCTTTCCTTAAAAAAATCCTTTCCCAATACAGAATTTCATCTCATGTATCACCAGTGTTCACCCCCTTGGTGTCTTAGTAGTAAAAACGGGTTTTAAACACTATTAAAAAGGGGGGGGGCAAAGGATTACTAAATAAAGGATGTATATCCCAGAACCGGAGGCACCTAGATATCCATCTCCGGTACTAGTGCTCAAGCAAAACTCCGATTAAATCTTCCAATAGGTAGCTTATTCCAAATAGACTGTGGCCTACTAGTGTGATTAAGATATGCCCAACTTGTTACAGCTGACTACATTCGTGGTAGAACATATGGAAACGATTAAAATGACTATTTGCATACAGTTCATTTGTCTGGTAACTAACGGTGGGTAAACTAAGAGAGAATAAATAAATTAAAAACTCGTATGATATTATCGCGTAATATGCATGACTTTCTATATTGCATCATAATGTCTGATTTCACATTTACTCTACATACTGCATGCTACCCTTGCTCTCCAACTCTTGAAATTTGTCAAATGTTAACATTGTCACAGGAGATGGTGAAAATTAATGCAACGTTTAATAACCCAAGATGTAGACTTTCGGTAAAATAATTTCTAAAACCGTAATTAAATAAGGAAACCAGCTATTGGTCACGGTACAGTTAGCTAGGTGTGGTTTGGAGCCCTGGGGCTAAACGAGTGGGGCGTTACGGCAAACAGCCCTTTCACCTTTCACAATACAAGGTCGGCTCGTTATGTATAGCACGTTATACCCATGTCGTTTGACTGGGATCCAGTCGGTGCCAATTTCGCAAGTTTACTCTCGGTATGCCCATAACCGTGTCTCTGCGTGTCCGTGATTACTTGACTGTGAAGGAGGTGAACGAGTTAGACTCTGTGTAAATTGAACCAATAACTAGAGAACGCATTCGGAAAACAGAAGCTATCGTTTTATCAGGGAATAACGCTTACTGCGTCATTCATACAGGATCGACTTTCAGATCAGTACCACTCTCGGCGCAGATAATTTTTTTTTTTTTTCGCCATAAGGTAAACTTTCAGCGTTTACCTAATGGCGAAATATAAAATATTTTCTTTCTATTCTATTATAGTATTAAACAATTCCGCTGAGTATCCGACAAGTGCACCCCGACAGTCAAAAGTTATCTCATTCCGGTCGGAACGTCATTGATTCGTCCTATGCAATACGAGGATGAATAAAGATAAAGATAGCCTATTATGTCCCTTAAGGGCAAAGGCCTCCTAACAAGTAGGGAAAGCTCGCTTTTTCCTAACGTGGTGAGCTATTCCACGCTAGTTGTTCGTATGCTGTTTAACACACTCTGACTGATTTGTTCTTTGGTTACTCCATTTCTCACTGCACTGGTTGCTTCTTGAGATATTTCCATTTTTCTCTTCCTCTTGCTACTCTTGACCTGCATCTTCCTTGAAGAGGTCTGTTCATCTTCTTCTGGGTCTGCCTTGTATCCTTTTTCCTATCCGGGAGTCCCACATTGAGCTCTTGTAGGTCCTGCATTCTTGCGACATGACCGCCCCATTGCCATTTGCTTCTGGTAGCTATTTGTGCTATGTCAGTTGTCTGAGATAACTGATTTATTAATACTATAGATATTTTGTCCTTCAAAGTTATTCCCAGGATCTTGCGTTGTATTTTTCTTTGGCATATTTAAATTTTGTTCTTTTGTTTTTCTTTTATTGACCAT
Organism: Metallyticus violacea; assembly: GCA_030762175.1. Lineage (NCBI taxonomy): Eukaryota > Metazoa > Arthropoda > Insecta > Mantodea > Metallyticidae > Metallyticus > Metallyticus violacea. The sequence continues at coordinate 5,906,162 of CM060838.1, read as the reverse complement.
GTCTGGCATCAATATAGTAATACAAGGTATACGCAGGTTTCGAGCGTCTGGAATCTCATTTTCTTAGTTAGTGTTTGGTTTAACAATATAATTTAAGGGCCCAAAATGCTCTCCAGGATAATGAGATCCTTCTTTGTACTTCCTTTTCCGTTTTATCATGGAAGGAAATCTGTTGTCCTAGGTATGTATATTCGCTCACATATACGGGGACTGTTCCTACCGAGAAATAATCCTGTCAGTTGGCAGAACTATAATCAATACTAAGTGTAGAACACAAAAGCAAAGCGTACTTGATACTTGCATGCAACAAGAACAAGTATTTTAAGCAGGAAAGTGTAGTCTATTGAAATTCTCTGCGAAAAATTTGCTTCCACAGTAGCAACTGTAAGAGTGACGCAGGAAATTCACAAATGGCAGGACCTCCCGCCCGAGTCAGGCACACCGAGTGTGACGTCAGAGTCCGTTGCGCCAGTTGAAGTCCTGATGATGGAAAATTGCCCAGTGGGTTGTAAAACAACCATAATCTAAAGATGAGTCATAGATCAGAAAAACATATTGTTGATGACCGCTTCACTCTGCAAAAATTAGCAAGATGGGTGCTGCAAAACTGACTGCAGAAGTGTCGACGATTGCATCACTAAAAAGTCCACCACACAGGAGCTGCCTAAACTAAGCGAATGCGTCACCTAGTAGCGTAACCTTAAAAATGAAATACAAAATATTAAATTCAAACCCAAATCCAAATTATAACCTTTTTAATTAATGAAAGGAATCAAGTTGTGGCATTACTGTGTGGTATTAGTGGAGCGAAATTAGAATTCTTGAAATCTATATCACAAAAGAGAAATCACATTTTAGAATTATTATGATTATTATTAAACATCAAAATTAATTGTACGACATTAATTAAATGAAATAAAACCACTGAAAGGCCAACTTATACTGTATAAGTTTTTAAACATTTTTAAATGTAGTCATATTTATGAACATATATCTAGATATCTTTACATTTACTAAAATGGAGAAAAATAACAGAAAATTTCGAGTTATATTGCGTATTTCAAAAGATGTTCATATGTTTCAATAAAACCAAAAACACATACAATGTACTAAGCAAATATACACAATAAACAATCGAAATATCCATGCATTTTCATTGGATTTTAAATTTAATTTAATTTTTATTGTAGTAAAAACATGTAACGCAAACGTTTTTTGAAGGTTATTACAGAGCGCTCTTACATACAAATATAATTCTCAAACGCTTATTAGTTTTCATCTCCCTGGTGTTTTTCTTAAATATAAAACTTAGGTATAGTTATAAATACAGTTTATATGCTGAATTAATTTCTTCTTTTATTTTAAAACAATATAGAGAAAATTAAACCCAAGAGCCCTTTTTAAATATTGTTTTCAAATATAACCCTACTGCTAATGGCCTGGTTTCGTAATTATGATAAATTTTCTCGTTTTATTTAAAAGGCATGTATCAAATTTTGTTGCGAAGAAAGAAATATTTATACCACTAGATCCATTTTTAAATGTTGGGTTTCAGATGAAACCCCAGTACTAATGACTCGATTTTCCTGGTTTTTAGAAATTATTTTTTCTTATTCTATTTAAATTGTATATATGGAGTTTCGTTGCGAAATGCATATATTAATGCCACTAGAGCGCTTTTTAAACTCTGGGTTTCAGGTAACCCCCCCTTCCTAACAGTCCGATTTCGCTGATAATCAGAAACTATTTTTATTTTATTTCAATGGCATATACCAAGTTTCCTTAAAGAAAAAAAAATTAAATTGCCGCTACAGCGATTATTAAATTTTGCTTTAATCCCATTCGTTATTTCAGTTTATCCCCACGGCTAATGACCCCATTGCCCTGATTTTCGGACACTACTTTTATCTATGTATTTTAAAGAAGCTTACATAGTTTAGTTACGTGGAGAATACACAAAAATTGCTACCGCTAGTGTGTCAACGGACACACACATATATGTATAATTTATTTTAATTGTAGGTGCCCAATAGGTAGGATCGATAGAGATTTGGAAAATTATTAAAAAATCCTTAAATTGGTACAACCGCAATAGCTTACATTCTTTCGAAAATCGCTAAAAAAGTGAAATGTACCTACTAACAAAATACAGATAAAAAATACAACCACCTGTTGCCTCTACAACGTTAACTGTAACTCACCTTGTCTGTAAATAAAAATACATACTTTTGAAACATTTGTGTTTCTTTTTGTATCCCACACAATGCTTAAATAAAAGTACCGCATACTTTCACAACAGGTAGAGTAGGTCAAAACTAAAGTAGTTACCGTAAACATAAATGATTATATTCGAAAACAAATGTATGTTGGAATATGAACCATCCTTTAATACGGCCAAACAGAATCAAGTAAACATGCGTTCAAGATAAAAGACCATCTTCTTACTTGTGTGGTGCGGGCTGTTTTTTCGTTTCGGATCACTGTCCTTTCCATATTGGTTATGTTCTGCATTGCACTAATGGCGATGCGTAAGTCATTCATATTAAAGTCAGTTGAGGTCGTAACTATCAATACCATGTAATTCACGCACGATAGAGCACCTCCTCCTTTACGACACATCGTGCCAAAGACCTTTAGTGAACGACAGACTGAGCGAGAAGATTTTGTAGTATGATACGAGGGTAGATCATAAGTTTCCGGCCTCGCCGATAAGCATTACCGCCTTCACACAAAATCCTTATAGGGTGTCATAGCTTATCTGTTAAGTAAATAATTGCAGCTGTAACTTAGAAGGCTATGCGTAGAAGATTGTGACATGCTCAAAACGGAGTTTCTAGCTGTTTTTAGTTCTTCACAAAAGAACCATTTTCTCCAAATGAAATTAAACAGCGATTGGACGGTATATGCGGAAGCATCCGCCTCATATTCTACCGTAAAAGGATGGGACAAACGTTTTCGAACGGGTCCAGAAAGCTTTGAAGAAGAAGAGCGTGCAGGTCGGCTCTTGGAGGTGCTCACTGCTGAAAACATCGCTCTTGTGGAAGGAGAAATTATGGGAGACCGGAGGCTCAAAGCTACAGAAATAGCAGCAAGGTTGGACCTTTCTAAAACAACACTCCTTAGAATTATTCATCAACATTTAAACATGAATAAGGTTAGTACAAGATGGGTACCTAGACTTCTTTCCTCAGTTCAAAAGCAGCAACGAGTCGTCTGTAGTTAGGCACTTTTGGAGCTCTGCAGTGGCAACGAGAGAGAAGTTCTGCAAACCATTGTTACAGGAGATGAAACTATGGTCCTTTACTATGATCCCTTGTCCAAAAGAGAATCAATGGTGTGGCATAAATCTGGCGAAGAACCGCCTCTAAAGGCCAAGGTCACTCAGTCAACCAATAAGATCATGGCCACAATCTTTTGGCACTATGAAGGAATACTCTTCATTGACTTCAAGGAGAGGAACACCACAGTAAATGGGGAGTACTATGCTGGTCTACTGCACAGACTACGTGCTTCCATCAAAGAGAAAAGGCGAGGAAAGCTGAGTGGTGGTGTGCGCCTTCTTCACGACAACGCGTCAGCTCTTGTTGCAAAGGAAGCTGTGAAGAAATGTGACTTCAAGGACCATCCGCACTATAGCCCATATCTATCTCCCAGTAACTATTTCCTCTTCTCAAAACTCAAGAAGAACCTTCGAGGAAGGAAATTTAAGTGTGACGAAGAAGTGATGGGTGCTGTTTATGCCCATTTTGCAGACAATACTTGACTATTGGGGGGAGGGGAATTAAAATGTTAATTCAAAGATGTGAGAGTGTATTGTAATAAAGAGTAACTGTAATGAAAAGTGAAATATAGTTTTTGTCTTTATCATACCTAGAAAATGGTTAGCCGGAAACTTATGAACCTATCCTCGTTTCTTCTATCTCATGACCTTACTTCTTTTTAATTTTTACTATGAAGTACTTATAAATCTTAATGTATGGCTCACTCATTGAAACATCAAGCATTCTACAAGGGTACGTAAACTACGTGTCGTAAAACTGGAGAGCAACCAAGTTTGTACGTGCTATGGGATTCTGCGTAACGAAGGAATGTGACAATCGCGATAACCATAATGAGTACACAATACAACAAAGCCCATATATATCTGCAAATATATTTATTTCCGAGCATATATCCATTTCAACTTATTTGCTACTTTTGATCAACTCTATCTGCTGTCAAATTGTGCGGCACGTTTATTTAAATGTTATATATATATATATATATATATATATATATATATATATATATATATAAAACAATAACCAAACAAGCAGAAAAAGAATAAAACACTTAAATAAAAACAGAATTATATCTCGTTATATTTCGAACAGCTCGTGTTCTTCAAAGGCAAGAAGACAAGTGAAGATGGTAAATTAAATATTGAATTCCGAAGGTAGGGTTATGCATGGAAACAGATTAAACAAGCAACATTGGTGAGAAAGAGAGAGAGAGAGAGAGAATATACATATATAAATGCATTTAATTTAACACGTATTGATGCATTACCGACTCGTTGCTCTTAAAATGTGCTCAGAGATAGAGAGATGGCAGCTATATTTTTGCATAAAGGACGTATACCATATGGTGCAAATCTTATGTATTAATATTTTTACATTCCCCCTCCCCCCCCTCTCTCTCTCTCGCTTGCCTAATCCATTTTCATGCTTTACTTTACCTTTGATATTCAATATTTATTTTTCCATCTGTATTTGTTCCTTGCCTTTGAAGAACAGAGTTGATTCGAAGTAAAGAACCTGATAAAGATAGTCCATTGTGTACTTTAAAAGGAAAGGCCTTCTAACAAGTAGGAAAAGTTCGCTTTTTCCTAACGTGGTGAGCTGTTCCACGCTAGTTGTTCGTATGCTGTTTAAGACACTCTGATTTGTTCTTTGGTTACTCCATTTCTCACTGCACTAGTTGCTTCTCGACAGATTTCCATTTTTCTCTTCCTCTTGCTACTCTTGACCAATCTGAACCTGCATATTTCGTGAAGAGGTCTGTTCATCTTCTTCTAAGGCTGCCTTATGTCCTTTTTCCTATCCGGGGGTCCCATATGGAGATCTTATATGTCCACCTATTGTCCTGCATTCTTGCGACGTGACCGCCCCATTACCATTTGCTTCTGGTAGCTATTTGTGCGATGTCTATTGTCTGAGATAACTGGTTCATTCATACTATAGGTATTTTGTCCTTCAAATATACTTTGGCATATTTTAATTTTGTTCTTTTGCTTTTTGTTAGTGACCATGTCTGGCACCCATGTAGTAACCAGGAACGAGTGATAAATCTGTGAATATTTAAGCATTTTATTCTTTTTCTGCTTCTTTAGTTATTGTTATTTTAGTTACATTGTTTAAAGTGTTGCTTTATTTTTCATTTATATTGTATGTACAGCAAGTTTTCGAGTTGATGATGCAGAAGGCCAACTGTATCAATTTGAGTTCAGGAACCCTGGTCCGAAAATGTAAGCCAACATTGTTGTGGGATACTATGTGACAATGGAATACGAGAAGCCACGGATCGTATATGGGGCACCAGTTGAGACATTGTTAGAACGACACTGGGGCTGCTCCAACGGGTACAACGAACTTTTGGTGACGATGTTATGCCTGCATCAAAGCTGAACATATATTGTTAATGTTGCACAATAAATAAAGCCATTACATCTACACATAACGAATTTCGCTTATAACTTTCGACTCGTTCTCGGACTAGGATTTCTGATCTCAAATCGATACATTTGGTCTTCCCCATCATCCTTGAAAGTTTGTATTATTACACCCGGTATATATAAAGGGAGAAGTTATTTAGAGTAAAAAGTGTTATTTTAAGAGTTCACTTGTTTCTTATGTAGGTTAGTAAGGGAGAATAATAACGCAATAAATTCTTGTCTTAGTTAAATATACTTAGCATCAAGTGAAAGTTAAGATAAAAATAGTATAACGATTACACAAGTGATGCATGTTGCCAAGAAATGTAGACAATATATTGATATGGTTTATATGCAAGTTTTTCTTCCGAAGTGAAGTATTTGTGCTCTCTTTCTCGCCCGATGCAGTCCAAGGAACTCTACTGGGATCGAACCGGCTGTCCTTGAACAATCAGGCTTACCATATGATTACAATAATTGCAATGTCTCACAAGATTCTCTTGTTTCAGCTAATTGAAACTATTAACACCAGGGCTCCTTTTATTTTTAATAAATTGATGCGACAAAAATCGCTCTAGAAGCCGACATTTTTAATTTTTAAAGGAAACTCAGTATATACCATTGAAATGAAATAAGAAAAATAATATCTGAAAATTAGTGAAATTGGACTATTAGGAGAGGGGGGCGTTTAACATCAAGTTCAACATTTAAAAACCGCTCTAGCGGTATTATTATTTACTTTTTCGCAACAAAATTCCGCACATAGCATTTAAATAAAATAATAAAAATAGTTTCTGAAAAACAAGGAAATTGGACGATTAGAAGCGGGGATTTACCTGAAACTTAAAATTTAAAAATTGCTTATACCATTTGAATTAAATAGGAAAAATATTTTCTGAAAATCGGTAAAATCAAATTATTAGAAGTGGGGTTTATCTGAAACCCAAAGTTTAAAAATTGCTCTAGAGCAACAATATTTGTTTTTTTCACAATATAATTCGATATACCATTTAAATGAAATAAGAACTATAGTTTCTGAAAATTAAGGAAAATGGACCATTAGGAGTATATCTACACATAAACTGAAATTTAAAAAGCGCTTTTACTTTTAATTTTCTCTCTGGTGGTAACCCATACTTACCTTCTAAACCCAAGATCGCGGGTTCAAACCCGGCCAGGTTAGATGGATTTTTTTCGGGCGTAAAAATTCTAAGTATGGCTTCCTTCGGAAGGGAAGTAAAGCCGTGGTCCCGTGTCGTGCATCTACGGCACGATAAAGAACCTCACGCCTGGAAGAAGAGGCCTCTGAGTACAATTTGTCGGCCGTTTCACGCCCTGAATTGAATGGAACGCTAATAACCTGTGATGTTAAAGAGCGTCCGTAAATAAATCAAATAAAAATTCTCTATATTATTTTAAAATAAAAGGATAACTTAATGAGCACACAAACTGCATTTATAACGATGCATATATTTTATATTTAATGAAATCATCGTCTTGAGGATAGCAAATGTGAAATATTAACCTAATATATGTTTGAGAATTATATTTGTATGTAACAGCGCTCTGTATTAGCTTTCAGAAAACGTTTACGTTGCATAGTTTTAATACAATAACATTTCAATTAAATTTCAAAGTCAATGAAAATCGATAAAATTTTCCATTCTTTATTATTGGCTGTGTATATTTACTTGTATATTTTAATGTTTTTAATTAGTAGCATGTTTTTGTTTTATTGAAACATATGAACATCATCTGCTTGAATACACATGTAACACGAAACTTTCTTATTTTTCTCTGTTTAGTTAATGTAAAGATGATATCAAGGGTTAGTTCATAAACAAGATTACATTTAAAAATGCTTTAAAACACCCACACAGTATAGGTTGTCAATCAGTGGTCATATATTTCATTTAATTATTATACAATAATTTTATGGCTTAATGATAATTTTAAAAATGTTGTTTCTTCTTTGTGATACTTATAGATTGCAAGATTTCTACTGCCACCAGTAAAATAATAAGGCCATGATTTGGATTTTATGTTCTTTTATAAAGTTACTGTACTAAATGAGGAATTCGCTTAGTTTACCCAGCTTCTGCAGGACGGACTTCTTTTCTTAACTTGTCTTAGTACTGCTACTGTTGTCCAGGTGTATTAAGCATGGCTAAACTGTTCGTAATAAAGTGAACAACTCATTAATCGAGTAGAATGGACCAACACAAATTTTGTATACATAAACATACAATAAATTATCTCTAGAGCAAGGCTATTAAAATAGTGATAGCTTTTTGTTTTTGGAGTAAAATTTAGATATATCCTGAGGCTGTAACTTCATAAAGGGTGTAAAATCTAAACTGTTCTTTCTTATTATTTTATGAAAGAACATTACTTCTCGATTAGGTAGCACAATACTAGTTTTTTTTATAAATGTAACTTTCAGCAAAAAAAAAAAAATCATAAAGTATATAACATCTGAAAAGCTGAATGTATTGCAAAGTTATGACCGCTATCATCTATCTGTTGCTTATGGAACAACAAAGACAGGAAGATGACCTTCGTAAAAACAAGTTCAGCACCTTGCAGAAAGATGCAAGGAAGTTGTTGATCTGCTCCAACCTTGATTAAACGTTTTCTAGTAGCCGCTAAATGTATTTTCATTGCGGCAGTATCAACACCTTGGTATATGTTTCGTCGTATCAAATATAATTTAAATTATACACAATTATTTACCATTTCAATCCCTAAATTTTAGTAGGATTGATTTTGGCATTTAAAGTTTTTAAAAATCCTGTTTAAACTTAAATAAAGATTCAACGAAACTGCCCAAATCTATTAGAAAAAACAGCAATTCTATTGATATCCCAAGAATTGTTTATTCCTAATTAAATCAACGTAAACGCTTGACATGTTCTAAAAGAGCACATTTTTAAATTTTTCTCATTCCAGCAGTCAGCAGTAATTAACTCATAATATATATCAAATACCCAGTCACGTAACACAACGTGCCAATGATTCCCCTATTCTAAAACTATGAAGTTTTAGTGCCTGTTTCTTGCTCAGTTACTCAGAAAATTTCTCCTCATACTAATATAGCCTTATGTTAGTTCTATAATTACATTTCGCTCTCTACAGTTATTTTTACAATTAAGTGAAACGGGAAATTTATAACGACTACATTCTCCTTTTGAACAGGACTCAAGTAACATAACACCTAAATATTCATTATTTTCGTAATAAATAAACAATAATTATGTTTTACATTTTTATATGTACAGTATAAGTATATTATGCGTATAAAGATAAATCACTAAAATAGCCAAACAATTTTGCTTTATTTCGAACTCATGTTACCGCCACAGGTGGCGGAGGTCGTTAAGACACGGACTCGTGAGCGGGAGATCTGGTGTTCGAATCGCGCCAGGACCGTCCTCCCGGACTCGGATGTTTTTCCGGGTTTTCCTCAGTACTCATAACTGGCAAATGCCGGGGAGGTACCCTAAACTTAGGCCTGGAACGCTTCCTTCCTTAAAAAATATCCTTTCCTAATTTATTTCATGTATCATCAGTATCCACCGCCTGTGGTGCCTTAATAGAAAAAACGGACGTTAAACACTATTAAAAAAAAAAGTCGTGTTTATCTTCAAAGTCAGAAGACAAGTGAAGTGGTAAAAATAAATATTGAGCCTTGAAGATAACGTAATTGCGTGGAAACAGATTAAACAAACCAGAGGGAGAGAGAGGGAAAATAAACATACACATGTATGTATATGTATGAATTTACCAATTAAAGCATATACAATATAAATGAAAAATGTAACACTGTGTAGCTAAAATAACAATAATTAGAAAAGCAGAAAAGGATAACACACTAAGAAAAAGTCACAGATTAGTAATATATATTAATACGTAAATTATGTATCAGAAAATAGCCAATACATTACTCTACCTTTATTTCTGCTTAAAATGGCAAACATTGTATTTCGGCATGAATTGAAGTAAATTAAGTAATTAAAACATTCCTAAAAAGGAAATGTTTGCCTAAAGGATCATATGAACAACTATTTTAATTGTAATTTTAGATATTTCAAATACACGAACAGTTCTTAATAACTTTATTATCACCTTCACATAACCGCCACGGGCGGCCGAGGTGGTTATGGTGCGGACTCGTGAGCTGGAAGTCTGGAGTTCGATTTCCACCAGGACCATCCTCCTTGACTAAGGTTTTTTTCCACGTTTTCCTCAGACCTCATAAATGGCAAATGTCGAGGAGTTTCCTAAATTTATACCTGAAACGTTTCCTTCCTTAATAAAAATCCTTTCCCATTATCATTGTCCACGGCCTGTGGTGTCTCAGTAGTTAAAAAGGGTGTTAAATACTATAAAAAAAAACTCGCATGCCTACTACTATTTTTGTGATAGTAGTATTGAAATTAAGTAATAACATAAATAGATATAAAAAAAGTAACACGGAAAGTGAAGTGTACAAAAATGGAAGGCGGTTCCACGCCCTTATTGGCAGTTAAAAATGAGGATAATAATTTAATCGTTATTAATAACCACACGACCCCCCGTCCAGCAGAAAACCAATCAACATAGCTGAAAAAGGGAAAACCACACCGGTCCTTCACTCAGCTACAGAGAAAGTTATATTGCTTAAAAAAGAAGCAAATCACCTTACAGTTTTTTATGAAGAAGTGAAAACGGCGGCCCACTATAGCCGACTAAACACCTAAACCTCTTTCCATAGAGACAGAAATGTCAACTGAAATATTTCTTTCTTCTTTTTCATTATTTTATTTATAAATTATTTCCAGGTTGTTTTATTTTATGTATTTACCAGTACACTATTTTGTTTACCTTACTCAATTAAGATTTTCTATTTGGTCTTACCAGAGAAAACATGGAAAGTGTCACAGAAGTGACCCATGGTAACAAAAAAGTAAATATTAAATATAATTTAGTGTAGCGCAAAAGTTGAAAAATATAGAAAATGTGGTCTAAGGGTTCCCTACTATACATTAGTCTTGTGAATACTTTTCTTTTGTCATTAAAATGATGGAAATGATTTACTGTACGTCTCACTTCTGTTCTGCAGTTTAACACCTACACAGTAAATGCATTAATATTAAATTGCAAGAAAAGTTATATAATATGTTTTGGTGATTTGGTCACACGGAATTCCAATAATTATTTTGCACTGTCAAGCTCTGTAAAAGCCTTACGCACACTTTCACTACCAACATTAATTTAATGTTTTAAGTTTTTTGCTTCACTCTAAATTTTATAGAAATATTTCGTGTTATGTTTCAAAACATCAAGTTTGATAATTAATGTGATGCTTTATGAATATTATAAGATTATTTTCTGGATATATGATTATCTAAGAATTCAAGTCAAGGTGCCAATTTATTATAAAAAAAAAAAATAATTGCAAACCTAAAAATATCCCCATTTGAACTTGGATTTGATCGTTTGGTTTTTGCTTATTTTAATCTTTATTGAAATTGCTTTAACAGGTCGGGCTGTGTTCACAGACTTCCGTTGTTTTCATTTAATAAAAATCATAAGTATGGCTTCCTTCGGAAGGGAAGGGAAGTAAAGCCGCAGCTCCCATGTCGTACATTTACGGCACGTAAATGAACCTTAAGCCTGAAAGAAGAGGCCTCTGAGCAAATTTCCTGTTTCACGTTCTAAATCAAATGTGACAAGGTTGACCTGAGATGTTAAAGAGCGTCCGTAAATGAACCAAATCAACAACTGAAAGATATACACCACGAAATCTCTACACATCTTTACGTATGCATTGAATGACTAACTTTTAGAAGCTCTCTTTACAACTTACAAGAATATTTTCATTTTTCGTCACGATTTTGTCTCCATTCACACTATAACCGCTTTTGAGTCAATTATATTAATATAAATCACAACTTTATATTTTCTATTGATATAGGGAAACTCCACTTGTCCACATTTAAGCTCCCCACGTTTACTAGGTGTAAAATTTTCGCACACATTGCGCATGTGTGATCTATTTGAAAATCCACCATAGTTTTAAAATATTACTCCACTAACTATGAAGGGATGTTACAACATAAAATATTATCGACTAAAAATACTATCGAAAAATGACACCAATATAAACCTGATATTTTTCCGAACTCCAACAGTTAACAAAGAAAAACACATCAATCCCAAACTATATATTGATCTTTTCACTAAACACGCTATTAGATCAGCTACACCTCTAGCTCGTTTTCATGGTCAACAAGATCAATCTTCTTGGTTTTCTCTCTCTCGGGTTTCCCACAATCCATTAAAAGAAATTTTCCATGATTGTGGTCGCCGATTTCATAGAGTTGAAATCAACTACAATTAGCATTACATCACTTTTAGCTTCTAAGATATCTAAGTGGACATAGAAGTGAAAAAATGTAGCATTTTTTCTCTTAAATTTACCTTGAACCCCAAAAAACCTCTCTGAGAAGTCATATGCCTATGCCCTTTTAGAACACTTGTTTCAGCAATCATTTTTAAATGCGTGCACTCTTTAAACTCCTTCTTTGTCTCTAAACTTTTAGACATCCCAAACTTCAAGCACCCTTTTCTCTGTTTAAACTTTTAGTAAGTTTGTCTGTGCTCTAAACCTATCTTCTAGCACACTTTTTTAAAGTACACGTCTAAAAATTTTGAGACATTTTGTAGACCTTGTTTCCTTAAAGTTAGCAAGAATTGTTGAAACAAAAATGGAATGACAAAAATAAATTGGTGGTCAGTGCTAATTTTTCCATACTTTTGAATTTGAATGCGTATTTTATTTTTTTAAAAAAAATCGCCAAGTCATAAATAAAAATCCAGGCTAAATTTTATATGACATAATATTTAGAAGATATAAACAAAAGTTTGTAGAAAAAGATGCACTTTTATCTGGTAACGTCCATTTTTTGCAATAATTTAAAATTGCCAAAAAAATTGTATATACTTTAAAGCAATAGTGAAAAATTTATCTATTAAAAACCTGAACAATATGTGCGCAAATTCTAAACTTTCTAAGTTCAACGGTTAAAACGTCCAAATATGACCTCCGTGTCCCTTAAATAAAAATGACACATAACAATTCACAGTCTTAGCACAACGGAATCAGCTGCGGAAGAGGGAATTCCTTGTATGCACATACCAGTCAGATTATTTTGGACTGACACTGTTGAAAGCCTCGCAGGGCGGGTGATGTTCTCTATGTTTATTAGATATTGTAAAATTAAAACGATTTCCAAAGACATTGGATTTGTGCACTAGTTCTTGCACCTTCTTCTTCAGCTGCGTCAGCAACAGATTGACCTCCTTTTGCGGCAATCACGTTATTCAGATACATTTCGAATTATTAAATGCAATTAGTTCCACTAGACCAAGACAGTGTTTCCAGCCGCCTTCTCAAAGTATTCGAAGGAATGTTTTATATATAATGCGGTGCAAACATCACATTCTATACCTTAAACTATTGGTGATATATTTCAGTAGGGATATAAATTTAATATATTAAACGAGGATAAAAGTGTAATGCTTAACACAGATTAAAATATGCGCTATTACGATAAATGGCAACACTTCTGGCTCATAAAGGAAGTGCAACCTGAAAGATTTTCCAGTTTTATCACGTTATGAACAACTCCGAAGAATCAAGTGTTGAGCTGCCTTATTATAATGTCCTTTTATTATTAAATATAGTTGGAAATCACGTGGAGCGGTTGTCTCTTGTCTCGAACAGCTTTTTTTTAATAGTGTTTAGCTACCGTTTTTATTACTCACGCTCCACAAGGGGCGGACACTGATGATACACAGAGGGTGCCAAAAAATGTATACACACTCCAAACAAAGAAAAAAACGGCGTAAACATAACAAAACTGAATTCACACAAACAGAAAATGATGAGCATTAATCATCTTACACTTTTACAGTTAACAACAGTTGCAGTTGCAGTCAATACACTTCTGAGTACGTATAACTGTTGATTGAGCAACGTTTGCGAAAGTGTCCTCAGCGATTGCAGCACATGCCGTTTCAATTTCTTCCCGAAGTGCTGCCATTGTAGCTGGTTTTCTACGGTATACAACATCCTTAAGAGTTCCCCATAGGTAGAAGTCCAACGGAGTTAGATCCCAGTCTCAATGCACACTGCTTTGTAGATTTCTGCGGCGAGTGCTCAAAAAAACGTTTCAAAATCATAGCCGAGAACGCAAGACTTGTTGCTGTGCAAGGTCTACCAGATCTACCCTTGGAACATCGCATGCGGTACCATGAGTTTCAAATTTGTCTCGAATACGTGCAATTGTTACTCGCGTTGGCGTTCTGTTCTGTACACACGTCTTCATTACCTTTGAACTTCAACAGCATTCTCTGTTTTCCAATATTACTTTAAAATTGCTTTCCGCTGTTCAAACGATAAGCTTGACACCATTTTGTTGTAGCAACGCTAGCATAACGTAATGTGAGTGACGTCTGTTTATAAAACATCATACGATAATCTTGACTTCATTTGTTCATATTTGATTTTCCTGTCACATAGCAACGCTATCATTATGTATGTGAGTCACATCATTTTACAGAACATCATACGATAATCTTGACTTCATTTGTTAATTGTTGATTTACTTGTCACGTAGCAACGCTATCATAATGTATATGAATCGCATCTGTTTACAGAACATCATACTACACATTGCTGTTGTTTTTCGGTCCAACTTTGAAACATATTAATTAGATATCTACTGTGAAAGTGTGTATACGTTTTTTAGCATCCTCGGTATTTATATGGATGATTTATTACTCCAAAGTACAAGAAAGAACAAGCTAATTATTCTTCTAGTGCTAAGGGGATAATAAACCTGATAGGTAAGTTACAAGGATACGATTTCTGTATCGTATGCAAAGGCCTTCCTATGATCATAAAAGTTTGGATTTATGGAGATCGTGGGACGCATCATTGACAAAAGTTTGCATAATTACTTACGATAGTAAAACATTTATTGTTGACAAATGGGTAGTTTTCTCAAGTGTAAGATGCCAGTTTTACTTTAGGATGGATATTTTCAGCATTGTTAAATATCATCATGAAAACATTATTACCACTGCTTTTCTTACATTTCTGTAATATACGAGAATATTTTGTAAGATTTTAATCCCCCCCCCCCTAACTGCCAAATTTTTGAGAGGAATGATGCATTCAGACCAACCTGCTATTCAACTTTTTCAAGGGAAGATAAAAATCCAGAAAAAATCATACTCGGCATGTCCCGAAGGGAATCGAACCCGAGCCCGCCTGTTGATAACCACACGCGCTAACATCTGAGCCGTTGTTAGATAAACTTTAGTTATTATATCTTATCTTCTCTTACCTTACGATTTTGTGTATTTCTTTTTCGAGCTAATACTTGTATGTATAACAAAATAATATCGTTTATACTCCGTAATTACCCCATGTGTATAAGGCATAAAAATCTAATTATGACTTCCTTCGGAAGGGAAGTAAAGCCGTGGGTCCCGTGTCGTACATTTACGGCACGAAAAAGAACCTCAAGCCTGAAAGAAGAGGCCTCTGAGCAAAATTTGTCGGCCGTTTCACGCCCTGAATTAAATGGGACACTGATGACCTGAGATGTTAAAGAGAGTCCGTAAATAAAACAAATCAACAACAACTGTGTATATGTCTGTCTCATTTCTCGGGTCTCTTTTGATAACGATTTCGTTTAATATATTTTTTTATTTATTTCTCTTCTGTCTTTATTTCTGATTGTCCTTTGCTCTTATATTTAACACTATGTACTACAATTGAGGAAAACTGTCTAGTTCTATGAAATGATTAAAATAACAACAAAAAACTGACGACGGGGCGTATTTCGCATCCTTGTTTGCACGATAACACAAAAATCCCTAATGGCGCATACTACAGCGAATAGTGCAGTGTTTCTGCTGGATATTTCTTAACCACCCTCTGTATAGTGCAACCCTTTGGTTACTGCAAATTTGGGTACCTGAAAAAGAGTTTTAATACGGTATCGTTTTACAACATGTTCGTTATGACAATAGCCAAAGAATTTCTCAGTTTCGGGTATAGATAAACTTGTTGAATATTATTTGAATTCTTATAGGCTCCTACAGATGCCAGATACAGGTAAAGTCAATGTCGTCTTGAATTTTACTGAAGACTTGCTTAATATTAACCTTACCAATACTTCACTTGAATTCAACGATATTAGAAAGCATTTGTTATGATTTCAACAGAAAGTATTACTCATATAAATACATTAGTGATACTTTACAGAAAATCAACCTCAAATGAATATTGCAACCACCTTTACTTCATTGTTTGGTAGAAAATGTTTTTTTCCTTAAAACAAGAATCTCATGTAATGCAGTTATTAATAAATCAACCAATACTCACTTTCAATACAACCATTAAATGACACACATTTTTCACATGCTAAGTCGATTCTAGTGTACCTAAAAAATTATTAACGATATTTTGAACATGAATGTCGCTTTACTTTAGGTTCTTAGGGTCTTAGAAAAAACCACGAAGAAAATATTAAAGTTAGCAAATTCATGCTTCATCTAAAAGTACAGTGAGGTTATTTTAAGTACGGGCCTCTTGAACATGACTGCTTACTGAAGTGCAGTTCCCGCAACCGGAAAAGAGTGACATAAGCGTCACCGCACGTAAAGTTAACATTTTTATTTTAATGTTTATATTTTTATCGAAATAATATTGTGATAACTGTGTTTAAAACTGATAACAATACATACCTGTGTTATAAGATATGTTGAAAATGATGCCCCTCAGAGGCAATACAGTGCCGGGATCTGAGTAGAAAATTCCTGTATTTCATCTTTTGGTCATCATCCTCTCTTCAGTATGACTGAATTTATATCTGAAACATAACACACAAAACATTTATCACAAAATGAATACAAAATATCAATTAAAATTCAAATATAAGAAATGGGATCAGTGCCTTCAGTAATTCCAGAGGTCGCTAACTCCAATCAGAATTTAATAAACAAATATGAAATTAGTAACATTTTTATAACATTATAAATATATTGCAATATTTTTAATTTTAGCTACTTCTATCCAAAATATTCCGATCTTATTCGCTCCGTCCCCCAGTTCCCAGTTAATCAGCAGTTACCTACTGGATTTCTTCAATAAGAACACGGCATTCAGAATGTCTCTAATAAAAATTTGTTCTTCATAGTGATAACTTACAAAGAAACATTAGCATACGATTACACATCCAGTAACAAACGTACCACCACTCGCTGACAAAGCCTCTCCTCAAACTAATTCAAACTGCTACCTGCACATGCATTATGCAGCCTTGTCGAATGAGGCTTTTTGAATGCCCTTATGCTATTATATGCGCTTTGTTGACACAGGCAGTTCTTTTTCTGCTGCATTAAAAAGAGAGAGAACAAGATATAACTTTATTCATTTAAACGACGATGGAAATATTAAAAATGTGCTCTCCTATCATTGACACAGCATTTTATATGAAAGCCCAGCTCAAATATTTTAAATTATCAACACTGCCAGTTCGTACAGTTGCCTTTCTAATACTTTTGTCTCACTCTGAACAACTATGTAACTTTAACATCTATTGTAACACTAGTACTTTTTAAATGAATATTTTAAGGCAAAATAATTTCAAAGTAGCAGATAGAAAAAAGGGAGATGATAAGGGATGCCATACTATGACACAGTGCACAGTGCATGTGACATCACAATATTACATGCCAGCAAATACTACAGGAGAAATTTGAAACTCTGAAATTACAACAGCAGTAATATTTGAGACTCAGTAACGAAAACTAGATCAGAGAAGGGAAGGGAAATAGCATCCAAAAAACTGTAAGCAACATATTCAACAAAAAATATTAGCGTAAGAAACGAAACAGTTCCAGCATACGATTAAAAAAAATTTTTGGGGGGGGGGCTTTAAGGCATTAGCTTTTGAAATCCAATGACTAATGCGAGGTTCTAAGAATATACAGTCGTACATGGTGACCCAACACTTAGCATTACGAATGTTCTGCACTTCAATGACAAAATAGTTTCAACACAGCTTCTTTATTCATTCTCCACTCTTTGCCTCAAAGAATAGACAAATAAAGCGATTTCAGAGCATGGAGTGATGTAGAGAGTGAGGGGGAAAAAAATGTCACGGTGCTTGAACCCGTGTACGAGAACTTCGTTCCGGTTATAACAAGAGTTATACAACTAGTCGACCGATGGAAAGTGGAGTAAATCCCTTTCTCTCTCGTGGTCAATACACTACACCGATAGAAAAGGATTCCTTTTTAAATGAGTGCAGCAGAACAACCATTTGATGTGACACAATGTCATTACATTGATGAGGTAGTCTCAAAACTGGCATAATAACAACAACAACAATAATAATAATAATAATAATAATAATAATAATAATAATACTCAGGAGGAAAATAATAGCAAAAAATAAGATAAAACAGCAAGAAAGTATAATTAAAACATTAATTTGTCCCCTTTATTTCTTAACTTTAATACCGCCACGGGTAGACGAGGTCGTTAAGGCGCGGACTCGTGAGCGGAAAGTCTGGGATTCGAATCCCGCCAGGACCATCCCACCTGACAGGTTTTTTCCAGGTTTTCCTCAGTCCTCATATTTGGCAAATGCCGGGGAGGTACCCTAAACTTAGACCTGGCACGTTTCTTTCCCAATATATCATTTCATTTCATGTATCATCAGTGTCCATCGCCTGTGGTGCCTCAGTAGTAAAAACGGGCGTTAAACACTGTTCATTCTGAACTATAAATGTTCTGTATCTACTGTCAAAGGTCTTCTATGCGAGAAGTGAAATGAGATCGTATAAATGAATGCAGCGTCGTCTGCAGAAGTTGTAGCAGAAAATCCTTTCATGTACTTGGTACGAACAACGTAAAACTTGTTTTCCAGACCTATTTACGCCTCCTAGAGCTGTTCCCAAGCATCAAACAAGGGGCTTCTCTCGCCAAAGCCATCACGACAAACATATTTCCTTTTCTACTAAATGAATGAAATTGATAACGGCTACGTTCACTAGAAAAAAAAAAGCAATGGCAAAAAGAGGGGTTTACTCAATAAACATTAAAAAGTAACACATTTTAGTTCTTTGGGCTACAGAAAGACAAATTGTTAACGACTTATATAGGTCTGATAATAGGAACTCTGAAGTGTAATCAAGAAACATGTATAAAACGATAAACTCTAAATTTCTGTGAGATATTGATAAATATAGTACTGTTGCTACATACCACATTTATTAATCATAAAGGCAATTAAGAATAGTTTTAAAAATAATTAAACTAAAGGCTATTACTGTCTGTACAAATAGTTTTTATACATATACGGGGTGGACGATTCTTCACGCAACCGGTTTGGCGGTGTGCGGCCGGCCGGCCGGCGAAGCTGGCTGCTGTGTTGGCGGTGCGGGTGACAGGAAGTCCGCAGTAAATACAGTACGGTTTGTCGCGTAAGTTATTTCTAACATACATAACATAAACACTTAAAAATAAAAGTAAATTACTCAGGTATATTAAGCAAGGAGATGCTGGAACTGCCTCCCTTCGTTGTTCAAGCATTGCTGACATCGAACTGATTTTCTAGGAGATCTCGGAGCATGTCCGATGTTATCCAGAGTTTCTACTGTGAGTACTGCACGTGGCAGCACTGATAGTTCAGTACTTTCCTTTACCGTTAATAAACAGCTGATAGATTTGCTACAATATTCTGATAAGAATATTAGAAATTCTTCCCACTTATCAAAAAAAAATGGTGCCTCAGTAGTAAAAACGGGTGTTTAACGCTATTAAAAAAATCCAAAAACAGAGCATCTTAAATACATGAAAATAAGCATTCGTATTTCATGAGTTTTCCTTTCGAAAATTCTAGAGACCAAAGAGAGAAAAAAATTCGATGGTAGTTTTGCCTAAAAACGTGCACGAATTCTTTCAGTGGCCTTGTAAACTGTTACAGAATGTATGTTGCCTTTCCCTTGCAGTTTAAATAATGTAAGGTGAGTTAAGAATCTGCTACCTGCATTCGTAAACACCTGATCGAACGTGTTCGATCCTCACGCTCAGCGGGGATACACTCTAAGAGCTAAAAAGCAGCATTGGTCTTATGCAATAAGTCGTTATGTAAAAATTGGAGGAAGAGGGAGAGGTAAGAGGGAGTGAGAAACTTCCGTGAATGTATTTGTATGAACCCTCTTCCTATACGAGTATTCATGAGGTTTGCAGCCCAGCCCATAGGGCGTAGTCAGATCAGGCATTATCTTATGAGGTCTGTTGTTTTCTTTACCGCCTCGTAACTTACCTGCCCTAGGTTGCAAGCTGCTTTCTGCATAACCTGTTACATCCTATCACCTAGTTCAGTAGCAAAAACGTGTATTTTAGTCTCATTTAACGACTATCCCAGAGGCCTCTGAGCAAAATTTGTCGGCCGTTTAACGCTCTGAATTGAATGGGACGCTGATGACCTGCGGTGTTAAAAAGCATCCGTAAATAAAAAAAATTGTTCGAAGAAAGGCTGTTTTTACTAGCTATATCATCATTTATACGTTATGAGACTTGACATTGAATTATATTAGGAAAAGTGCGTCATGCAGGAGGTGCGGAAACTAAGCAAATTCTCATCTAGTACAGTAACTTTAAAAAAAAAAAAAAAAAAACATAAAATCCAAATTATGGCCTTATTAATTAATGAAAGGAAATAGGTTATGGCATTACTGTGTGGTATTAGGGGAGCAAATTTAGAATTCTTGCAATCTATAAATATCACAAAAGAGAAACCACATTTTAGAGCATTATTATTATTATTATTATTATTATTATTATTGTTGTTGTTGTTGAGAATAAACCACTAGGATGAACGGAATACTATTAATTAAATCAAATATATGACCGCTGATAGACAAAGCTATACTGCGTGGGTGTTTTTAAACATTTTTAAATGTAACCATGTTTCATAAACTTACTCCTTGATATCATCTATACATTCACTAAAATAGAAAAATAACAGATAGTTTCGAGTTACATTGTGTATTTAAGAAGATGTTCATATGTTTCAAAAAACTAAAATATGTTACAATTTAAAACTAATTACAATATACTAAGAAAATATACACAATCAACAATAAACAATCGAACGTTTAATCAATTTTCATTGACTTTGAAATTTAATTTAAATGTTGTGCATTAAAAATGTGTGACGTAAAAGTTTTCTGAAGGTTATTACACAGCTCTGTTAAATACAAATATAATTCTCAAGTACATATTAGATTCATATTTCACATTTGCTGTTTTCACGACGATGCTTTTGTTAAATGTAAACATATGCAATATTATAAATGCAGTTTATTTGTTAAATTTATTTCTCGTTTTATTTTAAAACAATATAGAGATAATTAAACACAATGGTGCTTTTTAAATTTTGGTTTTTAAGTAAACCCCTACGCCTAATGATCCAATTTCCCTAATTTTCAGAAACTAATTTTTCTTATTTTATTTAAATGGTATATTCAGAATTGTATTGGTGCAGCTTGAGCGATTTTAAATTTTTGGGTTTCAGGTAAACCCCCAATCCTAATAACCCGATTTCGCTGCTTTTCAGAATGTATTTTCTTATTTCATTTAAACGTTACATACGGAGTTTCGTTGCGAAAAAAAAAAAAAAAAATAGCAAGCATTGGTGCCGCTAGAGTAATTTTTAAATGTTGAGTTTCAGGTAAACCTCCACTCCTAATTATTTTATTTCGCTGGTTTTCGGAAACTATTTTTTTATGTTTGATTTTAAATTGTATATGCCGACATCTGTTGTGGAAAAACAAATATTGGTACTGATAGAGCGATTTTTAAATTTTAGATTTCAGGCAAACCACCAATCCTAATTGCCCGATTTCCCTGATTTTCAGAAACTACTTTTCTTATCTTTTTTCTTTCTTTCTTTTTTTTTTTTTTTTTTTTTTTACGGAAAATACATATTTTAATGCCACGAGTTACATTTTGCGTATCGCGTAACCCCCCTCCTAATTGCTCGATTGTACTGACTTTCAGATACTATTTTCTTCTATTCCAGTGGTATATACCGAGTTTCATTTAAAAAAAAATGAATTTTGGCCGCTAGATAAATTTTTAAATTTTGCTTTAACCCCCACTGGTTTTTCTTGTATACTTCCCTGATATGACCTGATTGCCTTATTTCGAATACTACATTTATTGATTTATTTTAAAGAAATACATTCACTGAGTTTCGTTGATAATAAACAAAAATTGCGGCGGCTAGAGCGAGTTTTTAAAAATGTTTGCTCTTGGATTAACTCCCACCCCCAATAGTCCAATTTTGTTGATTAACGAACTCGACGAATGATTTGTTAATTGATGGTTTTATGTTCAGTTTTGTTGAGGAAAAAAAAAACTGCGACCGCAAGAGTGTTGACGGACACATATATAAATGCATATAACTATACAGATATATTTATATACTTTTTTTTTCATTGTAAGTGCTTAGAAGGTAGTAGTGATGCAGATTTGGAGAAATGATTCAAAATCGTCCCGCGGGTAGAACAGCAATAGCTTCGGAATTCACTATAAGTGAAAACAAGACTATTTAGATTTGTTACGACGAAATTTCCCAATACAATGTAATGTTCTCCAACTCTATAGGTTTTAAAATGTATTTTCATAATGGTCGTGGCCATTACAATACAAAACATTTTCTCGACTGACGATTAAAAAGATGGGAGAGTTAACAGCATTATAAGAAGATCATTAAAATTCTGAGCCATTGTACAGTCTACAATGAAGGTACTATTAGCAACTGACTTCGTCTTAAAGGACGACACCTCATGAATATAAATAATTATATTACCGCATACTTAAGCCGAAAAGAACACACGCTAGTCTCTAAATCACAGTTATATAATTTTGATGCAATTTTAAACTATAAATTGCGGTGAACAGTCCTTGCAAACTCAGCACTGAATTTATTAACATTTGGCTATTAATGTAACACAGCACATTTTTTTCTCGGTCAGTTTATTTAAGGAAAAAAACAAACAATTTTAAGTGTCGTATCTTTAAACCTTCATACATATTTCTTCTATTTTTCCTCGGTGGCCTTGATGCAGTATAAGCTTTAAAATTGTGTATATTGTAAACACAGAGTAGAAATTGAACTTTAGTTGAAAACGATAACTTCATCAGCATCCACAGTTCTTTAAGATGTACCTATGGACAAATGTCAATGGATTAAAGCACTGCAGTCATTGGGTGTCATATCAACGGCAAGTGTTCGCCCTGATTATTCATGCTCTGAGCGACTGCAAATGGCGGAACGTGTCATTCGACATGATAGGCGAACAACAAACAATGAACTCGCTGTTCAGCTTCATATCTCTGTCCTTATAAACCATAAGAATATTTGAAGATTCTGTTGAGTGTTCCCTCAAAGCCTAGCTGCCGTTCATAAAGAACAGAGAACCATCAAGTGTTCTTTACGAGCTTAAGATGGCGGCCTCTTGACGACCAGTATTATAATGGGAGATCATTGACACGCAATTATTTACTTGTTTTAATTTAAATATTTATAATGTAAAGCTGTGCATTATCTACTCTCTGCTAGTTAACAGTTTCACTAGCCAAAGGTTAGTATCCTTGTCCTTGAGTTTACTGTTATGCCGGCCTGGCGGTCGTCTTACTAGGTGCAGTCCAGCATTCTACAAAACAGATCGCCGCGTAGAAAATAAAAGAAAGTTTCGGAAATGCAACTGTAGGAGAAATATCGTTATTCAGACCGGTGTAGAAGTAATAATATTTAACCATTCATTCTGAGAGAGAGAGAGGAAACCTTCTTTCCCAGATTGTAAATGGACATAAAATATTCAGAAATTGGGGGAAAAATCCAGAACGGCAATCCTCCTCCCCCTATCCCTCAAATTCAACTCAAAACACTGAGTACGGAAAATACCTGAGATATTCCTGCAGAGTGACGCTCCGCGACGGCAAGCAAAGCCATATACAGAGTGATTATAAATTCTTGATTCCATTTTCGAGAAAATGCCTTATTATGCACTTTTTGTAGATGATCTGAAAGATGCTATCCACCGAATAAAGAATAACTGTGGGGTATGCGCGTTTGAGGGGATTTACTAACCAGGAGGTTCAAGCGGGCTTTGTAAAATTCCTTGGCAAACATGAGACTATCAATTCAGAAATTCAAGCCCACGGGTAGTCTGCAGAATGTGAAACTTTCCGGTAGACCCACTGTGCCAACTGAAACTGTAGAGGATGCAATCATCAGAAGTTCAAAAGCATCAACCAGGAGACTAAATCGGGAGTTGGGTGTACTACAGCCGACAGTGCGGCAAACTCTCCACTTGCAAAGCAGCGTGTGCCGACCGGTCTAAGGAGGATAATTTGCTGCAAAATGTGGTCTTTAGCATGAAGCCAACTTACACACATGTGGCAGACACAAGTGTGGGTAGATGAAAAGACATATGAGATCCTCAGTGAGAACGAAACAACCCAAAATGTGGTTGGGGATCACAAGGTGTAAGGTGCATGGACCATTCTTCTTCACAGAACACACAGTGACAGGTATTCCTTATCTCCAAATGTGCAGTTCTTTCTTCAACCACAATTGCAGCAGGATGGCACACTTTGGAAACAGTAGTTTTCCAACAGTATGGAGCACACTCTCATTTCATGCAGTACCTGAAAGCCACATTTCCACGTAGGTGGGTTGATAGCGCTTCACAGCACATTTGAGCTCCAGGTTCTCCTGATCTCACACCTCTTGGCTTTTTTGCACGAGGATATGTAAAGTCACAAGTGTACAAAGTCAAAATCAACTTATGAATCATTTAAAGGAGAGCATTAGGCATACGGTGCTCAACATCACTCACATCTAGAAAAGGTGTTTCGTGTCGCTGAGAGTTCTGTGTGCAAGTGCAGGGAGGTCATGTGGAATAAACTTAGATGGATTATGTGTTACTGTGTTAGGGGTTACATTAACTGCATTGTTTGAATTTAATATCGGTTTTTCATAAAAATGCATCAAGACTTTATTGGCAAAGAGACTATTTTTTTCATTTATTTTTATTATTATTCTACTATGCTTATATCCTGATAATTTGATTCTATATCAGGACATAATATTCCAGATTTATTTAATTTTCCTACATTTATTTTTGCAATTATCAATACAATTTAAATTAAAACTTAAATTCTACATATTTTAAAATCTAGAGTACTAATACTATAACTAACAAAACTAAAACTTCATAGAACTAAACCGGTACTTAATTTAGCACTACGGTTATCTTAACTTATCATTAAACCTACAGTTGCTACTGGTACCCAATTTTATACCATTTAATGTCTACAATCTTCATTCCTGCTGACACTGTGTATTCGGGCTGCTCCCCACCGGAATGCCAGGCAACAGGACCCTGGACATCAATGCCGGTCTCAAGCAGCAGCTATGCTGGACCATGGTGTGTTGACAGTGCAGTTTCCTTCTCTTCTTCTTCTCTCAGCTTCTTTCAGTTTCTCTTTTCCGCCCAAAGACTACCATTATTCTCTTCTTCTGTTAACTCTGCCCCCTTCTTCTGATTCATTTTAGGTGTTATCTTCATCTTCTTGTGTTTGAACTGACTCTTCTTATATATATCTTTCTTTCTTGCCTTTCTCCGATTCTCGGGGATCTTCTAGGGGAATATATTTTAATTATTTGCATTAAATATCTAAATAATTAAAAAGCTAGATACGTTTTTCAGGCCCCGATCATTCTATCCACTGGTCTACACAATTTTTGCTGAATGCAAGCTGTTCATATTTTCTGATTGTTTGCCACACGGAATCTCCCAAACCTTAGTTTTGTCTTAGCTATATGTCTTAATAACTTAAAAGTTCATAAAAATATGAGCACGTTGTTACATTTTATGTGATTTTGTTTAAAAACTTAGCCCAATAGAGTAAAACTAAAATAATATTTTAATTCAGAGCACTCATATTATATATCCAGTGGAAAAATAAAAAAGTGAGAAAAATCCTTTTTTTATAGATCAAATGTTATAGATGGAAGGAATGGTTTAAACGCTCTATGATAACAAATATTGTTTCTACTGCTAACGAATAGTGAAATTCTTCACCATGCTTAGATATCCTTTGATACGATTCGTGAGATCTAAGTCCTGATATTTAAAAGGGAGTCTGTCGTCAGAAGATTTCTGGAGAGATTAATGGCTCTTACGCTAATCGAACTTAATAGACCGCGCTTTAGTTATTTACAAAAATGACACGCTTTCGAAATGTTCTCACCTGAAAAGCTGTGTTGAGCTTGACGGCATAGAACCACCTACATTTTAGATCAGAAAGTTAATTCTCTACAACCTTGCTACAAGAAGCAAAAAGTAAGTTTCCGCTACAAGTGAGACATCTACTGGTATTCAACTCGAAACTCTATTGCTATCTTCTTCGACCGCTTTTGACATCTATCCTCCATGTTCCACACCAAAATTAATTTAATACCAAGAGCTTTCGAGTTCTTAAAAAAAAAGTAATCCTTGTTCTTTATGACGAGACAGTGAATATGTTGTTGATTTGTTTTATTTACGGATGCTATTTTAACATCTCAGATTATCAGCGTCCCATTCAACTCAGGGCGTGAAACGACCGATAAATTTTGCTCAGAGGTCTCTTCTTTCAGGCTTGAGGTTCTTTTTCGTGCCGTAAATGTACGACACGGGACCCACAGCTTTACTTCCCTTCCGAAGGAAGCCATACTTAGAAGTTTTACGCTCGAAAAAAAAAATCCATCGACTTTAGCCGAGAAAGAAACCGCGATCTTGGGTTTAGAAGACGGTAAAGACCGAACATGCAACCTTAAGATAAGCGGTTAAGGGAAGCTGTAGATATCCTATGTAACATATGAGATATCTTTCTACACAACAGATCTAAAAATAAAAATAAAAAGTATCACATCAGTGTTATTTGTGCCACTATTAAACGCAATATACACTAAAACATCAAATCATATTGCCTGAAAGTTCAAGCAATGAAAATGAGAAAATTGGCTGTTCCAAAGTCCAAGCATAAATAATAAACAACGATAGTAATATGAAGTTGACTTGGTAAATTTTGAAAGAGAAATACCCCCATTTAGTGACATTGATAGCCTAGTATATGGCCTAAATCTATTCGCCGAATATCAAGTAAACCAATCAAAGAAAAGTATATATTGCTTTTCTAATCATTATCCATAAGCCAATAAAATCTCAAAAAAAGAAAGGAAGGTAGAAAGAAAGAAAGAAAGAAAGAAAGAAAAGAAAAGAAAAGAAAAGAAAATACTTCATCCTTGCCTATTGAAACAAGATGGAGCTGTTTATTAGTGCTTAACCTCTGAAACATGAAATTAGTACTCAATCCACTTCCATATAAAAGTAACTATCTCAGGTTCTGCCAACAGATGTGAAAAATTCGAGTTTGGGCAAGGTTAGCTTAGCTATAGAACACAACTAATTTATGACGCAATAGACAAAATTGGGGAGGGGAACACGCCTACCATTGCAGACGTTCCAAATATTCTTTGCTCATTAGAAAACGAAAATAAAATTAAAGGTGACCTCTTCTCTAAAGAATAGTGAGGAAAAGGAAACTGTTTACAGTAAAATTAAAAGTACAATGCAGTAATTTCTTACATCCCAGGCTACGGGGAGACCATCAAACAAAAATATTCCCATGCTTTGGGCACTATCGTGGAGATCGCTCGACGAATTCCTGAACTGACAGAGCTTACGGTTATACAGCGAAAATGTTGAGCTGCGAAGTAGAAAACACGTTCCCTTTAACCTGATGTATATGCACCTTTGACATGAGAAGCATGCGTGTTCCTGCAACTATAGCTTTGTGTGAAAGCATTCAGTCTTGACAAAGCCAAGAAAAGGAATAGATTGACAAATGAGAGAACAATGAAATTAGTTACTCTAGCCCGAAATCATTCTCTTTTCCAGAAATAGCCAAAAAGTCATTTACACATGTTTAGAAAACATGTTTATAAAAAGGGCCAACAAGATAAACAACATCTTCTCTTATTTATATCATCAGTTGGTTCTGCCAATGACAACAGTTCTGAATAATAATTAATGCCGTGGCCTGTATATACACAAAAATTGCTTGTCTTTAAGTACCGGCAAACCCAAACATTTTATTCGTATTGAACTTATTTGAATGTTGCGAAAAATCTTCATAGCGTAAGAAACTGCGCCATATTTTACCATGTTGTTTGAAACGGTTCTTAAATATTCATTTCGTTTCCTGCTTTATAAGAGGTGATTGGTTTTGCTCTAAATGTACCCAAATTGAAAATCAAACACGTTGAAATATTTCTTAACAAAAGACCATCTGGCATGCTTTAAATGAGCCTGTTTGCCAATATATGTGATTTTTTTAATAGTGTTTCACGTCCGTTTTTACTACTGAGGCTGGACACTGATGATATATGAGATGAAATTATATATTGGGAAAGGATTTTTAAGGAAGGAAACGTTCCAAGTCTAAGTTTAGGATACCTTTCCGGCATTTGCCATTTATGAGGACTGAGAAAAACTTGGAAAAACCTCAATCAGGGAAACTGTCTTGGTGGGAATCGAACCCAAGACCTTCCGCTCACGAGTCCGCGCCTTAACGACCACAACCACATGGCAGTAGTAGTTGGGAGCCTGTAGCAACCCTATCCTAATTTATCTTCTCCTTACCCACTGTTCTTCATTTAACAACTTCATTTCTCTTTATATGTTAAGCTCAACTGTAAATTGTCAGTGCCTTCAAGCTAAAGTACAAGCCAGCTGAGCTACCAGAGATAGGAGAAGTGGCTAAGAATATTCATTTTATCTGAATTCCAGGGTAGTTGTAATTCAACCAAAGCAAAAAATATATACAAAAACTTAATAACGCTCTAGAAAAAACTTCCATTAAATGTGAATTATATTCAAAGGTGTTTGAATTTATTAGGTACTTGAATGTATTTTCTTGAAAGGATATTAAGCCTGTGATTAAACGAAAAAGAGTTCCAACAAACAAGAAGCAACATTAAAGGATGATACCAATCAATTTTGACATTTCTAGAATCTATTTTACCAAACTGTTAGCAAAATTCATTCTGCGTGTCCTTTTATAACAGCAAAAGCAATTTCATGTGGAAGTTTCACAGAACTTGCTTGAAACCATTAGCAAAGACTTGTATTTCCTTATAACTTTAGAATCTTGGGACTGCTACCCTGAAACTAAAACCCAGTCCCCGTAATGAATATTCTGAGTGAAAGTAGGTTCAATAACTGGGGTATTTATAGACCTTAGCCAATGTGAACACATAATCAGAGCAGACATTAAATAAGGAGTATTATGTCAAAAGTTTTTCCCCAGCTGAACAATGTTCAAGATTTTTGGCAAGTGATAGCATGCAGTTTTCATTACTTCCTAAAAATCAAAAGATATTATCAATAGTAGACAGAAAAAATTCCTGAAAATGTTCATACCCAACTCTATTTTGTATGAGAGTTCACCACACTTTAGGGCTATCACGTTATCTCTCAATACAGGCATACGATTGTTTACCTCATATCCTAACGTTATGACATGACCCGACTCATGAAACTTTAAACCCAATGTTGCAGCTGTACAGCAAAGTTCAGTATGTTGTGAATGCCTGTAACAATTACAGTTTATAAGGGAGACGTTTCTACAAAAATTTGTAAAGTGGAGTATTTAACGGCTTAGACTTTCAGCACAAATATTCTTGGGAACTCCTTAACACCAGATTCAAGTACCTCCTAAAAGTCCGTCAATTGACAATTACTACAATCTTATGCATTTTAATCATATTTCTCACTAAAACTATGGCATTTTCCTTATCACCTTCTAGTCCACTGTAATGGTATAGAGGAAATGATTTTGCTTCTAAATTGCAAGCCAGGTTCGAATCCAGTTTGCATTTAGCTTCCGGAGTGAGTTTGTATATACTTGGTGTCTGCTCAATATCACATATTTAAGTGTCTTCTGACTCAGGCCGATGAAATTTCTTACTTACCAGACAACTGTAGTTATGTACAGGGAACAATATGGCTTCTGAGTTGTGAACCGGGTTCGAATCCAGTTTGAATCGAGCTTCTGGTTTCAGATATTTTATGTTCATAGTTTTTGTTCACGTATCACATATTAGCGCTTTATGTCCCCTGGCCCCTTTGCCTATTTATTTAATTTGTTGGTAATTCAATGATGCATTCACACATTTGTTCGTTCATTCTTTTATAGGTCATCCCAGGCTAAATGGTTTTAGTAAAAAGAAAAAAAAAAACGTTGTTTGTTTTTTTTATTTCAAGTATTTCAAGCATATTTTATCGAAAATAAATGTTTTATTATACGAATTGTGGTTACTCTATACTATATAGTAACAAATTATTTGTACAAAGTTATACAAATACGGGTTATATCTATACAGAAAGCTGAAACATTCCCAGAGATATTTGGTATGACACTTTTAGCAGAGTTTTTGCTTATACAAGAATCACATACAAATTTTTACATGTCGAACAGCTGTCTTTGGTTTTGTTTTCCTTACATAACCCTATTTGATATGCCCGGTGTTTAGCGGCCTTAGATGTTCCTTCATCCCTATAATGATGGTGATGGTGACAGTAGTCTATGAAAGATATGTGAAAATGAAAAGCTAAGCAAACTTTTAGACATGGACACAAGAGCTGATAAACAACAACTCACGCACCACGCTACAATGAGTTTGAAACACGTTTGTTGTGCAGTGATGATTGTTGACAACTACGCAATACACGTCGTAACAAACGTGGGTAAGGAAGCGATCAATTGACTGCCTGCGGGAACAGATGATAAATTTGTTATTATTTTAAAAAGTTACGCCTGAAAAAGAAAAAAAAAAGTAAGCTAAAGTTCATTGAAATATTCATAAAAACATTGCAAAATACTTCCAAAAACAGTGAAAATATGAGCGTTAGAAAATCAATTGACTACCAATGGGCGTTCTAGTGTTAAACCCTCGTGTGTAACTCTAACGCCCGGTCGTTAATCGTGATTTATATGCAAATTTTCTTATACCACAGCAGTTATGGGTGACTTTACGATCTGAGAGATTGATCACAATAGTTTTGCACCATTGCACTATTTTCCCGATGATACTGTAGTTATTTTAAGCACCAAATGACAAAACTATGTTTTATCTACATATTCCTACCCTGGATGTAGTTATAACCATGTTCGTCCTTCCCAAAAGCCCGACTTCGAAGATAAAAAACGCGATCTGCTGCTTTGATTTACTTGGAATGGCACACCTTACTAACTGAACATTATTACCATTTAATACATGTTTGCTAATGGTTGATTTGAATAGCATTGCCATATATTTAATCATGCATGTGTTCTCTACCATCAAAAGCATACTTATTTTTAGTGCACCATACCGACACATTAAACGTTACATGTTTCATACAGTAATATTGTTTATCACGTGTTGCAATTGTTGACGCAAGAGTTGATAATGTGGCGAGCTCAAGAATTACAGAGAGTAATTGTCAACAATTGATGAATATAAGACCGTGTACCAACATATATTTATAAAAAATATAAACATTCCATAAGAACTATAAGTTCTGACTTTATTTTGTTTCGTCTCAATGCCGTAGGAGTATGACTTTAGGGAGACAATGTATAAACTTGGCTTCTGCGATAGGTTAAATACATTACCAAGAAAACTCATTAAGTTAAACTGATTATATTAAACGTTATACATAAAGCGAAAATTGCTCTTACATTTGTCTATTAAATATGCTGCCTTTATTTTGAAGCACCTTCAGTAAGAAGCAACATAAATGGAAAATGCATTCTGCACTAAGTACTTCCAATCCTAAAACTTTGACATGTCTTCAGAAGCTCCCTGATAAATTATTTTTTATTTTAGCATTGTCAGTAAGAGTAAACACAAAGCAATACTGTAAACAGAGTTAACTATAATTAATATGTTTCTAAACTTTAGTAGGTAATTTCACACAATAGAGTAAAATTTCTACCTTCTTTGCTTCATTTCTGTTCTCACATCAGCTGCCAAATCATGAAAACTAAAATCCATTCATTATAACTGAATATTTTACATCCAGCTAGATGTTATACCGGATGATTAAATATAAAACTGAACAGTCTTCATGGACGTATATGGTACAGGAAATATGTCTAGTTTTTAGTAATGATTTCTGAGCACTAAAACCAGACTGAAGCGAATTGAAGTTATTTTGGAACTACAATAGATAAGAGCTAAAAACCACTTTAGTGTGCCTAGCTTGATATTATGTGCTTAAAATGCACGACACTTGTGTATTCGTTGAAATCCCGTTGTGTTCATCGCGTATGTAATTACGTGTAATTTGCCAAGATGTCTTGACATGTACTAAAATAACATAAGAGAAAAGACAGACAGACAGAGAGAGAAGGACGCCTAGTCTTAGCTGTTTTTATGTTTCTACATATTCACGGAGGTCTTTGAGGCTTTCAGTGCTCATTGTATACAGAAAAATAATTATTTTTAACACTATGGAAGCAATATTTAATTTGAGCCTTGCATCAAAGCCATTTGATAATTTTACAATAATGTAAAAAAGGAGCGGGGCATGCTGCTCCTACTAGTTTATCATTTAGTTTGTGTATGACACCGGCGAAAATATTATTTCCTAATGTTTCCCATTCCGGCAATTCCGCCAAAAGTATCACTAGTGTTATCTTCACAGAAATTAACACTTTTGTCAACAATACTTGTAATTCTAAGTATATCGAGAGTATCAAATGAAAATATAATATACATCTTTTACGATTTTTTGTTTGGAATATTTTTAAGTTCTTTTTCATCTTTGATTGGATTCTGCTAAATGTAATACACAAATAGGAAACATTTTCATAGAATCGTTATTGTTATTGTCGTCTGTTGCGACACTAAAACATGAAATTCCCTAAATATGCCATTTATACGGGATGAACTATATGCTTGAAGATGTATCACTCAAGTCAGTGGGAAACCATCTGTTTCAGTACGATGGTGGGAGCTCCCCATCGTTTTATACGTTAAGTGTACCTCGAACGGTGGATAGGTCGTGGTGGTCCAATTTGGTGGCAGGCGGGATTGCCCGATTTATCTTCCCTGGATTTTTAAATGCTCAAAGTTGGGTTTTACGAAACGAAACTATAAAATTTGCAACTATTGAGATGAAGAATTGGTCTTGTCTGCGATTTAGTGTCAACTGTCAAAACATGTCCATGCCAATACTGTGAGGTGCTTGTATAATTGCATCCACAATATTCGAAAATCTTTACTATAGTAATGCATTAGTAGTATATAGAAATAATAAGTAATTTAATTATTATGTATATTTAAAATAATGAACGAAAATGCTTGTTTTGGTTTAGTAATTACTTTTTGTCGATACGAAGATCCATTCACAGCTCTGCTTAGACAAACCTTTTGACACGGACGCATTCTCCGGGTCAAACTGTAACAATATACGGAATGCATGGACCATCCGATATGTAAATTTATAACAACCACTTTTGCTTAAAAAATGTTTGCATAAAAACATATCACTACATTGTACACATAAAATTAAAACATAAAAAAGATGTAATTTGGATAGCTATTATCCACACAAACAAACACGCTTCTTTAGATAATGGGTGCGAGTATTGTAAGAAAAGAGTGGTTGCGATTTCAGTCTTTAAAATGAGACGGTTTTGATCAATTCCAATAATCCATTATCTGTAACGAATTCCTCAGTCATAAAAATAATACATTAATTCCGCTGCCAAAGATTACTTTATTTTATTTTTTACCAAATACTATAAGCAATAAGCTTTTGGAGTCTGTCAGAAAACAAAGAGTAGTTAGTTGTTTCAAAGTAATAAAGAAAGGCGGTTGTAAAATCTGCTAAAGGTGTTTTATTTGTGGGTTACAGGTGGGTGCTTTTATTTTCTATTTAATAGCGCTATATCAGTGGCTGCATATTTCTAGAGGCACTTTGGCATTTTAAAAAAAATCGCATTTTAGTAAGCAAGAAGCCTGACGCCTTTCAAAAGTGTTGCATATAAAAAATAATAATTTTATTGTGAAGCTGTAAAGAGATGCAATTGGATATTTTTGTGGTCTATTGGTGCAAGGTTCAATTTGTTTGGAACTTTTATTTCGAATCATACGCACGTATAATTTTATTTTACATGTTACACTATTTTTTTTTTTTTTTTTTTTTTGATTTCGAGATATTTTTAAGTAAACTACACTAAAGATCTCAAGATAAAAATACTGTTGATGATCGGAATTCTATTAGAGCGGCAGCACACTCCATTCGACAATTAAAATGATTTATTGAGGAACAATTCTGCAAACAGCATGAAAAACCGGGTAAGTCCAATTTTTGGCATCCAGCGATTCTCCATGAGGAGTTTGACATTGTGAAAAATCAGGTAAGTCGAATTCCAATTTGATATGGAAATAATGAACTGTGGGGGAAAAAAAAAAAAAAAAAAAAAAAAAAAAAAACAATACGTGCGGAACGCAGTTTGCAGTAACATTGTAGGTAAATCCACTATGCTTATTTTTCACCAACAGAATGCGGACGAGAAAAAAATATGCAAGACCAGTTACTTGAATATTGACTCCTTGTTCTTCATTTTGGTTGCGTGGAAACCCGGTTACTGCAGGCCTTTCCCTCCGCCTAAGAAATAAGGAAGGCAGTTAAGTTGTTTAGTTCTCCTTTTTTACGATGAAAACACTTTCGGCAGTATTAATCTTTATCACGATTCACAGCGTTTTCCATGACTACTATAAAAATTTAAGAGAAGACATGACTACTGACCACGACTTGAAGGAACTGGATGAAAATGCCTGCAGTGCAAACTGCTACATGTAATGAAATTAATATAGCTAATTAGTTTTAGAAATTTCGGAATAAAATTCAAACAAATACATGATTAATATTGGAGTTAAAAAGGTGAATCTTAGGAAAAGTGGGAAATTAAATATTTGTAAATCCATTTTACGTGCAATTTTTTTATGTTTTTCGATATGCTTCAAAGTAAGTTCTTAGTAGTGTAATTCAAAAAGAGGTGGCTACAATGAAATATGTGCAATTAAATATACTGTACTACTCCTCTGCTTATAATTTGGAACATTTTCCAACAAGAGTGTTTGACTACAAGTGTATTGTTTAATATGAACATAAATAGGTTAGTCTCCAAAACAGCTGCACAACAGAGGAGGGAAACCCTGATTTAGGTCAAAAACTACAGAGCATAGTGAATGTAAACGTTTGTATTTGAAAGGTCTTGTTTAAAATGCTACATCCCCCGAAATTAATTCTCAATTTTGTGGCAGTTCCAAATTTTGTTTTATCTCTCCTGTAAAATTTGCTTTTGGAGACTGAACCGGTTTTTCACCCTTTCTTCAGAATTATGAACGCATATTTGTTTAATTGCGTGATTTTCCTTAACGTAAACTGTTCACGTGATTATATATTCTGGAATTCCGACAGAAAAAAATTTAAAAATGCCTAGAAAACCTCTCTAATTTATTAAGAATCTCGAAAACAGATTAGAGATCAGATGCAGAGTTTTAGATCAAGGTTTTATATTGTAGTTACTTTTTATCAGGTGGTTGTCTCTGGTATTCAGTGCGGTGAAGGAATTCGCTCTAGAAATTGCAAAAAGAATCAGAGAACTAATTACCTCTTCTGCAATAGCCAGCCAGCAACGTTTTTTCTTTCTTTCCTTGCAAGAGACCAAAGAGAAACCTCTTACAATTAGAGTGTCACATTATCGCATGAAATTGAATGGAGAGTGGCTTGCTTCACCATTTGTAAATGTCTTATTTTCTATCTATCAGGTCCACTTTGTATTGAGTTGAATATTATTTCTCATACAACATACAAAATGAACACAAATAAAGAAGCATTAATTTTAAATATAACTAACACGATCAGTACCTTTGGTAATTCCAGAAGGAACTAAATCCAATTTATTTCAATTTCATTGGTTCAACCCCTCAGTCACCAGGTCATCGGCAGCTACCTACTGGAATGTCCAGGGGACCGGGCTTTGACCCAACCAAAGAACACAGTGCCATAAATAATGTATACATTCAATACAATATTAAATTACATTTCATTCAATAATGAACCTTTCTCCTTTTCCAATTAAACCCATTCAGCTAAATTTCTATCCTTGAGAGTTATTTATTCCTTTATACACAAACAAATTAAAATCAAATAACCAGTTTTCCTTTCCTGTTCTCAGTTCATGCAAACTCGCTACTATATATAAACTTTTAAATTTTCTACTTGCTCACCCTGACTTTATAGAGTTGTATTCCTTCTGTGCCCCATTATAATTAACCCCAGGTTAAGTATGTAATGGCAATCTATATTTACTCCTAAATAGTGCACTTGTCAGCACTGTTGTTTTCCTTTATCTTACCCCCCTTTCATAACCATTTTTGTCTTACCTTGCTATGTATTTTCTAGTTCCTTAATACTTTTTTCTGATTTCAAATTTAAAATTGTTTTGACTCTTAATCCACTTTGTAATGAAAAAGACATAGAAGCTAAAGAGAGTATCTAGTTATGTATCTTACAACTTTCAGACAAAACGCTGTAGAGTGCCACTATTTTTATTGACTGCGTAATAAAGAGTCTGAAACACGTGCTATCAAACAACAGTCTATCTAGTTTGTTAGTACTAATATGTGTGACAGATCTTCACACTCACGCATGCCCAAGAGTGGATGCATTTAGATAAGTGCAATAGTAATATAATTATTAAATATTATAGTAGCCTGTAGTAACTAACAGGAACGTTCCATGTATCACGTAAATGTATTCATGTTTACGTATAACTCTACGACAATAGGGAAAAGCTTACCTTTCATAATGTTTTGTGCCCTCTTCTACTGATAATGGCTAGAGCAATGGATCTCTCTATTGTGACAAAAGCTAAGTGCATGCAGGTGTACGAAAAATAGGTTCTTTGTATCTTAATTGCTGGAGATGCTTCAAATTCGTTGAAAGGTAGAAGGGGAAAAGGTTTCGGCAATGACGTCATTACATCATATGATAATGAGCTCCGCAAAAAGATGTCAAAAAATGATGAATTTAAAGTAAGCGTGTTTGGGAGCTCAAGAGCTCGCCAATGGTATTTAAACATTGTAACGGCTCAGAAATCCGTGGGCGCTATGCCGTGACTCCTCTGAGTGCTTGTGACCACGTGACGATGTTTTGAATTTCGTATATAAGAGTAAACAACTTTGCAAAAGCACTTCTTGATAATCAACTCGTTTTACCACATGGGAGTCCCAGAGACAGTAGACGCTCTGATTACCAATATCGCTCACCAGAGACAGTAGAGCAGAGGTACACAGATGCAGTTTCAAGCATCGCGTCATCAAAGTCACAGTCACAGAGGTAGCGAGCCAGGTGGCCGATAACATGTCGTATGATTAAACATCTCAATGCGTTCAATGAAGCAAACTGTGTGATTTCAACCACCTCCTTCCATCTTGCTGCTCCCGTGACCACCAAGACACGAAAGGTGACTTCGGGCCCCTGAACGACCCGGGGTATGAAGCGGGACCCTCGGGTACATCTAACAACATCTGCATATAAAAACCGCTTCAGTTTTTTTTTTTTTTTTTTTAATTTTTTAGCAGTAATGTTAATCATTACGTCAAGAAATGCCAGCAGTTTTCAGCAGCATTAATTTTATGTAATTAAGTTTCCTGATTACAGGCATATCAGAATATTTTTAATCCACCATACAATCCAGTTCAGATTTGGAATTTCTCAAAGCTTACGAGAGCGTCATACTTCTGATGTCTAGACGACTGAAAGACGCGATCACACTGTATCGAAAATAAGTTAATTGTTATGTCTGCTAGAGGAGGCTTTTAATCTATACCATGATCGCCATGGAGAGCATTCCTACTCAGAGAAAAATTCCCACGACAGGGCCAGATATATAACTCAATGCATTTTTAATGGTGTTTAACGCCCGTTTTTACTACTACTGAGTAGTAAACTCATCGTTTACTACTACTGAGGTGGACACTGATGATACATGAGATGAAATGATATATTGGGAAAGGGTTTTTTTAAGGAAGGAAGCATTCAAGGCTAAAGTTAAGGTACCTCCCCGGTATTTGCCATTTATGAGAACTGAGAAAAACCTGGAAAAAAAACCTCAGCCAGGGAGGACGGTCCTGGTGGGGAATTGAACCCCATACCTCCCGCTCATGAGTCCACGCCTTAACGACCTCGGCTACCCGTGGCGGTCCTATATACTGTGGTTGGCAGACAGGAACTCTGACGGCTAGACCACCAGGGTAGTCTCAGGATAAGATATTGCTATAATGAAAATATCCCATTCGTACACGATATAACATCACAAGCTGAGATCGCTAAGGCAGAGATCATGACCGGAAGGTTTGTAATTAAAACTTAAATATACTGACTCGTCAGCTTATATCTGTCTTAATTTGTTTCATATATTCTAAATGTTATAGTGCAAACTTTTCAAAAATAATTGTCCCTTTTAAAAAACTATATTTAACATTTCTATTTACTTTTCGCCATCGTTTGTTTGTATGAGAGGTGTCAAATTTGTTAATTGCTTAATAAATTGCTGTATGAGTCATTTACAAAACTTCAAGAGAAGTACAGAGGGTGCCAAAAATGTATACACACTTCAAGAAAATAAAAAACCGTGTTAACATAACGAAAATGAATTCATACAAACAGAAAATGATGAACACTAATCATCTTAGACATTTACAGTTACAACAGTTGCTCAAAATGTCCACCATCGGCGTCGATACACTTCTGAGTACGTTGAACTACTGATTGAGCAACGTTTGCGAAAGTGTCCTTAGCGATTGCAGCACATGCTGTTTCAATTTCTTCCCGAAATGCTGCCAGCGTAGCTGGTTTTCTATGATATACAACTTCCTTAAGAGTTCCCCATAGGTAGAACTCCAACGGAGTTAGAACTGGAGAACGCGGTGGAAACTCAACCGGACCTCTTCGTTCTATCCAGTTCCTTGGAAGATTGTCATCAAGGTACGCACGTACATCTAGGTGGTAATGTGGTGGTGCACCATTCTGTTGGAAGTAAAATTCCTCATTTCCATAGAGTGTATGAATGGCGGGTAAGACGAATGTGCGTATCATGTTCAGGTACACTGGGCCAGTTACTGTTCCTTCAAAAAAGAATGGTACAATTAGTCCCCTACATAACAACCCACACCAAACATTAATTCTTGGTAAATTAACAGCCTTTTCCAAAATAATATGTGGATTGTTTGCACACCAGTAGACACAGTTATGCCGGTTAACAGCTCCGTTCAACTCAAATTGTGCCTCATCGGACCAAACAACTTTCCCCACCAAGGCCTCATCCTCTTGCACCATGTTCCGAAACCACTCAAAGTACTGCAGTCTCCGATCAGGGTCATCTTCATTTAATGCATGCAAAAGTCTTGGGATGAAAACTTTCAACTTTGCTGATTTAATAATACGATGAACGCTGGTTCCCATAATTTCAGTTTCAACGCACACTGCTTTGTAGATTTCTGCGATTTGTGCTCAAAATGTTCCAAAACCAGAGCCGAGGACGCGGGGCTTTCTGCTATGCCAGGTCCCCCATATCTGCCCTTATGAGCATCGCATATGGTACCACGAGTCTCAAATTTGTCTCGAATACGTGCAATTGTTACTCGCGTTGGCGGTTCTGTTCTGTACACACGTCCCCATTGCCTTAGAACTTCAACAACATTCTCGGTTTTCCAATACCACTTCAAAATTGCTTTCCGCTGTTCAAACGATAATCATGGCTCCATTTTGTTGTAGCAACGGTAGCATAACGTAATGTAAGTCACATCTGTTTACAGAACATCATACGATAATCTTGACTTCATTTGTTCATTTACCTGTTACGTAGCAACGCTATCATGTATGTGAGTCACGTCTGTTTGCAGAACATCATACTACACATTACTCTTGTTTTTAGGTCTAACTTTGAAATACATTAAATAGATATCTACTGTGAAAGTGTGTATACATTTTTTGCACCCTTGGTATATTATTATGACGAATAATTGTATAGAAGGTAATTGTGATAATTTTGCAGAAAAGACATTATGTGCTGTGAATGCACAATTAACAAACTAGCACTCAAATGCACTCCCGTGATCATCAAAAGACAGCGATAGCTGAGGTATTTCTGAAACTTAAATATAACAAAAATTAGCTTCTGTGCTAATAAATAAAAAGCAAAGTTACTTGAGGTGTTGCATCATTATCGAAAACGCCGCATCCTGTCGGTTAGAGCATAGAAAGTGTTCTCGCACGCTATAGCATGCTGACGAAAGTAGTCCTACCGCAAACGAGCATCGAACATTGAAAGTTGAGAAACGTTTTCTGCATTGCTCGCGTGCACCTTCATTTAATTATCCCGTTACGGTAACAGTGAACACGCTTATGTCACTGTACTCATTACGTAAATACATCGTCTATTATGAAAATAGGTAGCATTTACTATTAGCGGAATGTGGGGTCACTTTAGAACCCTTTCCACTAAGTGAGTAATTTGCAGTGAAATCATGTGATCGTTTAGCGATGGGAGAAAGCAAAAATTTACTGAGCTGAGTGGCACCTAATCTGCAACAGTTTTGTATCAATCACTTTTTAATCGCCTTTTTAGACAGGGAGAAAGTTGATTGTCAACGGCTAATTTTTCGCACGATAAGGAAATTGATACGGCATTTATTATGGAGAGATTTTAATTAATTGCAGTCATGTCACACTCAAATGCTTGGGCACGCCATACCGTATCGAATTGGAACTGACAAGTGAAAGAAAACTCAAAACTCTCACCTTGACGTAAACTGTCTCTTCCAGTGATGTCCTTAACGGTGACAAAAGATTATGAAAGCAATTTACAGGCGAATGTGAGGAACGGTGCTTTGATCACAATCCTTTTTTTTTTTTTCCTTCTTCTTGCTTTCTTTTCTTGCTTTCAGAGAATCAGACATACGAAAACTACTTTTTATTCACCTGAACCTTCAACGAATGTGCTAACTCTTACGTCCAGTACTATGAATCGTTCAAGTTTTACGTGATAAAATATTCCCTAAAGATTTATTTTAAATCTAATACGTGTTGTTTTTATTCTAGTTTCAAGCATTTTGTCCAGACTTGTGAGCATTTGCGTTTAATACAATTCATAAATAGCCAAATCTGTTACCAAATTTGTCTAAAACATATAATAATAATAATAATAATAATA